>CM053601.1:66251092-66292357 GCA_028646575.1 Pseudocheirus occidentalis | reverse complement strand
ATTATACAAGTCTCAGGATGGAAGGAGATGTCTACATTCAGGGAAAGATCCAGAAAGATCAGAGTTTAAAAGGAGACTGAAGCAATGCATGCTATCATTCTTTTTGATGTTTGGCTTTTGTTTCTCTTTTCTTATTGTTCACTGCATTGGCTATAACACCTATACAACCAGACTATTGTACAATGTGAAGGAGTCTGAAGATCCTATACTTGATTGCATGCCACTATGCTGGGGGTGGGGGGTGGGGAGGAAGGGGAGAAAAATCTGTAGCTTAAGTGACTCTGGAACTGAATCTTGTAACCTAAAAGTAAACAAACAAGTCAATAAAAGAAATAAATTTTAAAAAGAGTTAAAATACCACATGAAAGATCCTATTTTTATTTACATTTTAGATATATTTTATGTAGGTCTTACAACAATGGCAACAACAATATTTATTACGTGCCTCATGTTCAAAATTCTGTGCTAGACACTTGGAAGAGGGTAGACAGAGTTTGCTGTATTAACAAAATTTGTATAAAGAACCAGCTGTCTTTAGAAAGCTCACAGTATACTTTAGTCTAGAACTGTGATTAGATTCCAATATAGTTATAACATAAAATATACTATGAGTGATACATCATACAGCTCAAGTATGATCTCATAATCTTGCTGGTTATGTGATCCTGGAGGAGTTATTTTAACTCTCTTTGCCTCAGTTTCCTCTACTTTAAAATGGGGGCTAATAATAGCACCTCCCTTACATCACCATTATAATTATACATAATAATCTATGAAATACACCTGTAGGTTTAGAACTAGAAGGGCCATCATAGATCACCTAGTCCAAACATTTCATTTTATAGTTGAAGAAGCTAAGGTCCAGTGAAGTTAAATGACTTGCCTTATGTCATACATCAGGAGTATCTTGATTTAGATAGAAATCTTTATACTCTAAATATTGTACTCTTTTAACTGTACTACACTGCTCTGCACAGTCCAAGGATCAATTGTGCTACTGACCAGGTAGGTGAGGGAAGGATGTATATACAGGTATTGAACATCTCAAACGAGTTAAATATATGAAGCACTGTGTAAGCTTCAAAGCACTATGTAAATTTCTTAGTATGATATTCAATATATACAACTATGTTTTAAATTTTATTTTAATTAAAAAGCATTTGTATTCTCTCACATCCTCTCTAATACTGGAAATTATTTTTTATATCAGTCTACAAGATAGGCAATTAAAATTAAGCAATAAAAATTTTTACATTTTCTATGTCCAAAAATGTACATCTCCTGACAGATGATAGACGTTTAGTCTATCATCTGTCAGGAGATGGGTAACAGTCTTTATCATCTATACAACAGAACCATACATGATTTTAAGTTTTTCAAAGTTGTTTGCATTTACAATATTATTTCTTTATCATATATATCCCTAAGTAAGAAGAGGTATAGTATAATGGGGAAAGCACTGAATTTGTCATCAAACAACTGGATTTTCATCTGGGCTATTTTTGTCTACCTGTGTGATCCTGTCCCATTCTTTTAACCTTTGTGGGTACTGGTTTCCTCATCTGTAAAAATAAGTGGTTTGGCTGGATGACCTCTAAGTTCCTTTCTGCTCTAAATCCTATGGAATGATGACAATAGATATTATCTTTGACAGATGAGGATTGAATATGCCCTGAAAGAAGGTGAAAAGAAAATAGGAAGAGAAATAGAGTATTTACAAGTCTGTTAAACCCCATTGTTAGTGCTCTCCATGCCCCTGCCATTGAAATAACTTCACATTTACTTCATATATATTTTGTATTTATTTATCTCTATTCTAGAGACAGCATAGCAGAGTCAATAGAGAGGCTGTTTCAGATCTAGAAAGATCTAAGACAGTGAAACATGGGAATCTGCACCTCACCCCACACATTCCATGAAATCCTACTTTCAGTCTCTGTCAGGGACAGCTAGCAGTATAGTAGAAAGAACACTGAGTCTGCAGTAATGAAGATTTGAGCTCAAGTATGATCTCATAATCTTGTTGGCTATGTGATCCTGGAGGAGTCATTTTACCTCTCTTTTCCTCAGTTTCCTCCACTTTAAAATGGGGGTAATAATAGCACCTACCTTACAGCACCGTTACAAAGATGAAATGGAACAATATTTATAAATGTACTTAGTAAAATCCCTAATACATAGCAGGTGCTACAAATATGTTTATTCCACATCCCTGACCTCTATATACATGGTTCCTCTTCTCTCCACCAGAATATGCAAGAATTACTTTTTTGTTGTTGTGGTTGTTACTGTATCTCTAGTGCCTAACACAGTGCCCACTGCATTGGACTAAACCTTTTTCTTAGCAGAAATGCTTTGTTTGGTAGGGTCAGGAAGGGAACTCCTCCAGTAAAGACTGGAAACAACGTTAAAAAAAATACAGTTTTAGCTCACTTGGAGATGGAGAGATTAAATGATCTGTCCAGTTCATTTGTCAGAGGCAGGTTTTTACCAAGGTCTTCCTGACTCCCAAGCAACCTTTCCATTATGTAACACTTCTAGTCACCTTTTAAATTGTAAGTACCTAAATGTTGTGGAAGTTGCTCGTGCATGGCATTACATTATATTGAAAATTTATAGGTAACTGTGTAAGTCTTTCATAGCCCCCCCCCTTTGCCCTTTATTGATTATGAAACATAGAAATAGAGGGAGGAGCTCCCTTTATTGTAACTCTCTTTCCTGCCTTTGGGAAGTACATTGACACATAGCTATCATTTTACAAAGAATCTTAAGCTAAACTCAATAGATTCAAACTTGATTCTTTTCTGGAATGAGCACAATGAAAGTCGCAGAATGCTAACAATTACACAAAACATTCTCATTTAGTACCATGCAGTTATTTGAATGTCATAGTGGCTGTACTAGCTCTTGGATATATGAGGCAGTTACTGAATATCCCAAAGGCCATGTCTTGTCTCTGCTCCTTGGATTTAGGTTCCAGAATGTATGTAACCCAAGACAGTCCAAAATAAACAGAACCAATTGATTGTTTATATGGAAGAAATGGGAAAAATCTTCAGCTATGAAAAGTGACAAATTGTCCCAATAAGTCACTCATTTTCCATTAACAAGTCCCAATAAGTCAGTCATTTTCCATTAACAAATAGACTTGGGAAATACTAGAGTAGGGGAGAAAAATAGCCAGATAAAGAATGAATACTCAAGGGCCAGTCTTAGTTTTATCATTGAGTGCATCTTCCATTGGGGATTCATAGAAAAAAAAAGTTGCACTAACATGCTAATTGAAGTAAAAGAATGCTCTCTAATCCTGATTTGGAGAATGCTATCTGTGCAGAGATACGCCATGGAGAACAGTGGTTTCAAGGGGGCAAAATAGCTTTGACACTAACTCAGATCTGTCTATATGAGTAAATATATACACCTGACAGTGCAGCAGCTATGTGGGGCTCTTCTCAATCTAGTCCTTTGTATCACTTTGAATAGTGATATTAAATTGCCTGGTGCAGTGCTAATTAAATTTGATATTGTCTGGCAAGTTGACATCTGTCAATCAATGTGCTGCCCTTAGAGCAAAGGTTCCCTGCTACATAATATTCTATCATAATTTCTAGGTCTTCTATTTTTCAATCTGCAATTTCAAAACCTATAGAAGCAGTTGTAGAAACCAGGGTTATATACTCTGACTGTCTGCCCTGATTCCTTTGTTCTGTTCATTGGATTTTCTGCCTGGTACCAGAATCCAAATTGGGGCAAGGACATCTCCTCTGTCAATTCCTCTTGGAGAAATTATCACATTTCAAATTGCCTCCAGAAGGGCTCACTGAACAGAAAGGCAAGTTCATGAATGACTGATTAATATGGAAGCAGGAACTCTGCAGAGATTACATTGTACTTCTAACCAGATCAGAAAATGTGTGCTAAATTATTGTTATGGTAATTATCCTCCACTGAATTTGTCTTAGTGTTAAAAAGTAATACTAAAAAATCTTGAATAGGTAGAATAATTACACTTAACTGCTGTAATTAATAAGTTAATTTTAGAAAAAGGATTCCTATCAGAAATGAATAACTAGTAAAATTTAAATTCCTTTGCCAACACTTTCAAAAACTTTTTAGCAAATCACAGAAAAAAAAACCCATAGTTTTCAGGTTTCACTTTATCTAGTTCATCAGTTTGATTGGCATTTTCTTTCTGGTTTTTATTCTTATCCTTGCCTTTAAGAGTTGTAAAAGACATTTGAAGAGAAAACAATAATAATCTTAATGCTAGAAAATATATATAATTCCCCAGGGAAAATATAAAGTGTAATTCTAAAATGCACTTATAAAATGCAATTTGAAATTCATTTACAAAGCGCCTACAACATATAAGGCACAATTAGTCTTGAGAATGATGAAAGATACAATGTTCTGCCCTCAGGAAACATATCATCTATTAGGAGGTATATGATGCATATGCAGATAAATATAATATAGGGTACAACATGAGAGAGGCCCCATTAGAATGTAATGTCTTTGAGATCAGGGACTGTCTTTCCTATTCATATTTGTATCCCTGATGCTTGGTTCAGTGCCTGGCATATAGTAAGGGCTAACTAAATAAATGCTTTTTCATTCATTCCTTTGTTTATTAGTTCATTTTGAAAAATATGGCAGATCATTTTGAGTATGAATTATTTTCTTCATTGTGCTTGTACCTGGCATAATGCCTGGCACAGAGCAGGTTCTTAATATGTGCCTCTTGATTGATCAATTGATCCTGGGCAGATTAGACTCCTTCTCCCACAGAGTAAAGGCTCATGGAGATGAAATACCTGGAGGGGCCGATGACTCTCTAAATGGAGCTATTCAGTGCCAAGGAATTTGACTAAGCCCTGTCTGAATCTTGATTTGGCTAATGATTCATGCATTCAAATGTTCTCATGGTTATCTAAACCCTAGAGTGGCTAATTAGTAAAATCCACTAGAACCAGTTGTTCCCCTGAGTATAAAAAAATGTAATTGCCAAACTTCAGGTGCCACTATGATCAGCCTGCAGTCCTAGCAGAGCTGACCATCTCTTAGAAGGACATGATGTCCTGGAACTGAACATCCATGTCAAAAACTGTACAAACCCTCGTGGTACTCTTTATTTCAGTATTAATAAATTAACTCATGGGCATACCCTTCCTACTTATGGTTACTTGGTGCAAAAACTACTAATAGAACCATTAGTATTTCATGACAGTATCTCAATAAATAATATTTTCAATTTATTCTCAAAAACATGTAACTATGTGAAATTCCTTTCCCTGATACCAACTCATTTGACATTTAGATAGTTCTAAATATCCTAAAGAAGATTTTTCCCCTATACTTCAATGAGAAATTTGCTCTAGTGCTACGGCTACTGATTTCTCCTAAAACTGTCTTCTACAACCAAGAAGAATTCGTCTGATATTTCTTCTATGTGTCAGTCAATCCCCAAATCCCCCCTACCCCCCGCATCAGTCTAAGCTGTGCCTTTTGTCCTTAGAGTCAGAGAGACAATTATAATTTTTATAGGTTAGGGGGTATTTGTCAAAAGCTACATTTTTCCCTATGTAGATTAAAAAGAGAAAAGAATTCTCAGACTCATTATCAGAGTTCAACAAATACATAGAGACCTTCTAGCCCACCCTCATCATTTATTTGGTATATGATGAAACTGAGATACATGGAGAGAGAGTGATTTGTACAAGGTAACACATGAAAGCAGAGAACAGAATAGGATTTGAATCCAGGTCCTCTTACTCCAAGTGCAGCTTCCTACTGTCTTTCTAACTTGATATATTTTCATATCAATGCTAGTCCTGTTCTTTGAGAATAGAGATGAAAAGAATACAAGAGTGCAAAAATGATCCTAGACAGGTGCTACACACAGGTTTATCTGTCATTTGGCAGTAATTCTCCACTAGTCATTTTCCCCTTTCTTATTTATAGACAGAAAAAGGTAGTCATGGTAATTCTGGAAATGGAATGGGAAAAAAAGGAAAAAAATATAATGAGGATAAAAGAGAGCAGCTAATACACTCACAGCAGTGTCTCTTCATTTCATGTAAAGCCATTTCTTTTTTGCCATCACATTCTCCACTATAAGTGTCTTAGCAGTAAACAAGGAGAAGAAAAGTAACTCAGGTCTGCTCAGGAAGATTTCATTTAGCCTTTAATCCCGATGATTGGTTGCATTAGTTATGTAGTGACCTACTTCTCTCCTGTTCTGCATTTCCAGCCTCTGGTACAAATTGCAGTGAGTGAAAATGCATGTTAAACAAGATCTTCAACAAATCATATCTTTGACAGCAAAAAACAAAATCAATGGACCCCACTGGGATGCATATCATTGAATATAATCTTTTATCCTAGAAGAATAGGACCAGATTTGCATTGTAAAATGAAGGGGTTAGACTGAATGACCTCTCAAACTCAAAAATTATGATTCAGTTAAATATTACATACAACCACAGATTTAGACCTGGGACCTCAGAGGTCATTTCATCAAACTACTTTATTTTCAAATGAGAAAATGGAGACCAAGAGAGGAAAACTGTAACAACTAAGTTTACCTATGTGGTAAAAGGTAGAGCCAGGAAATGGACCTGGAATGGAGATCCTACCTGGGATGCCCCCTCGGAATCTTTCTTGTCTCTCTAACCTTGCTACCTTTCATCCCTGTCACCTTATACCTGCTGTCCCAGGGTACAACTGTTTTCTCTCTCATGCACTAATCCCACCTCAATTCAAGAAGGAAGGAATAAAGAGAGAGTGAGAGGAGGGCACCATCTAGAAACTCTCATTTCAGTGACTTTGACATTTCTTCCTAAATATATAAACACAATGAGACATTTTTCCCTTCTCTTACAAAAAAAAAAGTTAAGCCTAGTGGCCTTACCCACACTAAGTTGGGTCTATGTTATACTGCAACATTTTAAGAATAATTGATAGCAAAGCTACAGTCCCAAGGGTAGGCATTCCTTTAGTTTCTGCTTCCTAAAGCTTTTTGGTTATTTTTCATGATTCCCACCTTGTTAGGAATGTAGGACTGAGGGTCATATATTTTTCAAAGCAACTGCACAAAAATAAATTCAACAATGCCTCTTAAAGTATGAGGTGATTTATGGTTCCAAGGATCTTTGATAAATCATGTTATTGGTTGACCTGCAGAGGGTCACTTTTGACTTCTGAACTTGTGTTCTGGAAAAAGGTAAGCCAGGTAGATGCTGCTCCATATATATATATATTTTTTTAATTTTGGTGGCAGATATCAGTAGTATTAGTGTTGCTATTTTAAATGTGACTTCCATTATCTGATTGGCTAAGGGAAGGAAGGTTTTTCAGCTGTGAATCTTTGCTCTTTAACAGGAACATTGCAAACTAATACACCCCCATCTCCACCCTAAGTCATACAGAATTTAATATCTTTTTCCAATGACATTTTAACTAAAATTCTCTTTGTCTTACTGAGGCAGATTAATTGTCTCTAAGTTCCTAATGAATAAACCGAGAAAACTGGTATAAAATGCTTTGTAAAATTTAAACCAGCATACAAATAAATTTATTTTTATTCTGTTGTTATTGTTTTTATCATTAATTATTCTATCTTCCCACTCAGATTTGTACACATTTCTAGGAGTCTGGTACTTGAATACAATTGGTACTTGGAATACAATGACAAAAATCATAGTCCCTATCCTCTAAGAGTTTATATTCAACTGTCATCGACAGCTGGCATACACATGGGTGTAATACCTTTTCTGAGTGTGGGTAGGAATGGCCTGGACCCACAAAGATTACTGAGATTTGGAGTTCATATTCATTTCCTGAGGTAAAGTAACATCCATCATTTTGGAACTGGAGTCATACTGAGAAAGAGCCCAGAAAAAGAGAAGACTCTAGAGGAGAAAGGTCTTCACCCTTCCAGAGAGCACCACTTTGGGTGAGAACTGGTTTGCCAGTTTAAACAGAATTATTTTTTTGTTTTTGTTGTTCTCTTCCCCCCCCCCTTTTTATGCTACAGACAAAGGGGGATGGAAGGGCGTGGATGGCCAAAGAGGTATAGGATATCACCATAGATTGTAGTCAGTTGGCAAAATGAACTATTAGTGATTTTGGCAAACCTCCCAATCTAATTGGGTGCAACTGGCATTTATTTCTTGGTATGTTCCTTTATTCTGTTATAAATTTTGTATTATAGAACTAGTTACTCATCATAAACTCTCATGGAAGATTTCTTATTTCTATAATTTCCTTTTCCTCATGGGTAAAGGATATGATGGGGGTATGAACAGCTCCAGAAGCAATGTAGACATTTATGATCATTTTTAGAGCAGGTTTGGCATTCTGATCCCAAACTTGGAATTAGAATATGTCCCTCCTTCTAACTGTACATCTCAACACAAACTAGTTATTTATATAACTAATCTCCCAATGGCAGAATTAATACAAACTGGGTCTTTTTAGTATGACTTATCAGTACAATCTAGTCTGTTGTTTAACTTGTGTGCCTTACCCACAAAGAACATCAGGTTCCAGGGGTTCCATGGGGTATCTAGTACTTTATACACAAAAATATGGAGGTATACATATGTATGTTTACATTTGTGCCTGTTATGTAGATATACCCACAGAGACATATATGTATGTCTCTATTTATGCATGTAGAAGTCCTGATGTTTATGAATAATGAATCCTCTGGTGTGTTTGCAGGTATTAAGACCTGTACTATTTGAAGGCATAATTATATAAAATATGGTTATAAGTGGAAATATACAGTGTGGATTCAATTAGTGCGACCACTTAAGGAGATTTATTATTGGCACTATTCAAGACCTATTCAAGAGGAGGAAGTCCTCATCTAAGGCTTTGTAGGTAGTACTTCTATCCTAAAGATTTTGTCATTTATTAAACAATGGGAGTAGGGTAGTGGTGGGAAGGTAAGGGTATGGAAAGTACAATTGACAGGCTAATACTTGATCACCTCTGTACCTTCCTTTTTTATGAGTAGGAGCAGAAATGAATCCTTCCAATGCCTTTCCTATCTCCTTTATGGTGGGTGGGCTGGGGTGTGATCTCTTCTCCAGGAACTACCTGTTTGCTCTACTTCCTTCCCTTTGGAGTTTTAGTCATCCATACCCTGTTATAATATGTGTGTGTGTGTGTGTGTATACACACACACACATATATATACACACACATACATATGCATATATATACATACATACATACATGTATGTATGTATGTATGTATATACGTATATAATATAGGAGAACTATAATGGCATGTCATGTCCACCGTGTCCCCTCCTCTGATATTTACATTAGAGGAAAATTATTAATAAAATCAGAATAGCTCAGAGGCCCCCACCCCCAACAAACAATCACACACAGACACACACACACACGCAGACACACACACACGCATACACGGAAAAGTTCTAATATCCAGAGAGAGGTTTGACTGTCCTAATTTAAATTTGTGTTTCTCTCTATTTAATCCTGATCTCTTTATGTTTGAGACCAAAAAATGGAAGTGTTTAGGTAAAAGAAGCTTGAAGAATATATTACAGTTCCTGTTACTGGTCAGCTATGAGAAGAGAAAGTGGGGGGGGGGTGGGTGTCAGGCTTTTGTTCTTTTCCAAATCCCCTTTAAGTTTCCCCTTAAGTAATCCCCTTAAGTCTTTAAGTTTCTCTTTCCCTGTTGTTCAGGATGGTGATTCTTTCTGGCTTAGATTGTTAAATCCTGGCTGAGACTGAGAAAACTGTCCTTCACTGCTGCTGCCAATGCTCAGCTCCTGAAGTGCCCACTCCTTCCTCTAAGTTGTTGCTCACAGACTTCAGGTATCCCTTTAAGGACTCCCAGGTGCAACTGGAAGCCTCCTTTTGACTCAAAGATAATGACAGTCTCAAAGCTTGCTCAGAAATAAAAGGAAATGATTTCCCCACCGATTCACAAATATCAGGATAGTAATTGTATCTCAAACTCCTGAATATACTTCAGGGAATCAATGCTTACAAAAATTAGTAAAAATGGAAAGCATTTTAAAAAAGAAGTAATATTATAAATGATATTTCTAAAGCACAGATCTGAGCATTTCACCCCTCTAACCAAGAAGCCTCACTGGTTATTCTATTGCCTTTAAGATATAATGCAAACTCCTCAGTCTGGCATTTAAAACCCATCATAGTGTGCCTCCTGCCTAACCTCCCACATTTCCACATTTGTCTTCCTTATGGACTCTGCTCCAGTTAATCTGATCTATGTGTCGTTCTCCATATGGAACAGGATGTTCCCCCATGCCTAGAATACATTCTCTTCTCCCCTTTGCTCCTTGGATTCACTATATTCCATATAGGTTCAGTTCACTTGCTACTTCAAAATTTTGCTTCCAAATTCCCTCAGTTGCTGGTGGCCTCTACCCAAATCCCTGTGCATATATTTGATACTATATATACTCTGAATTTATCAATGAGTATATTATATCCCTCTAGTAAAACATAAGCTCCTCAAGGTCAGCAATGGTTGTTTGGAATACAGGAATCAACTAATGAATGTCTGTTTGTTTGATTAATTGACTGGATGATGATCAGATTTTGCCAGGCAAACAAAACTATTTTTTTGCCAAATGCATCTGAAACATAGTACATTCCTCCTGGTGCTAAAGATACGTTAAAATTGCTGAAAAATATATTTAAATTTATCTTAGGAAACCATGAACACACGTCATAGGTTCTGGAGTGGGGAACCTGTGGTGTTGAGGTCACATGCGGCCCTCTAGATCCTCATGTGAAACCCTTTAATGTAAAGTTAAGATTCAGTCAAAGGGCCTCATTTAAGGACCTAAAATGTTACATATGGCCTTGAGGGTGCCAATACCCCACCCCTATCTAGGCTCTCTCTGCTCCGTACTTTCCAAAAAGTAGTGCAGTAGTACTTGTTCCTCCACAGTTGGTTCAGTGGGGCCTAGAAATTCATCCTAGGATAAGACAGAGGACAGGATAAAGGCAGAGGAAAGTGTGGTTGAGGCCTAGAAATCAGAAAGCCATAGAACCTTAGGAGTGTGAGGGTCTTCATAAATCATCCAGTCCAACCCATATCTCAGCAAACATTCCTTTCCAACATGCCCAAAAGGGGCCTCTGATTAAAGTTCTTCAGTATGGGCAGCTCACAACCTTTTAAAAAAGAGTACTACATTTTTGTGTAGCACAAATTTCTAGGGAATTACATTTGTATACTCTGATCCAGGACTCTGCAAAGCACTGGACATACACGAACCCACTTGGGTCATGTGAACCTAACTTCTGGGGAATGTTTCTCTATTTAGTATATTCTGTACCCTGAAAACTAGGATAATCTCCCAAATTAAGGCTAGGGACAATTCAGGCCTGGCAGCTGAAAAGTGACCTAGTAAATCTTTGCTGATATTTGATCAATAAGTCTCCCACAATGTGGGTAACAGAAATTCCTTTTTCACAAAGGAACACAAGTTGAGTATTAAAAATGGTATAATTTTTATTTCACCCACTACAGAAAATATATAAATAAGTATCTGTTAAACAAAGGAATCATAAAGAGCTCAACTAGCTTATTAGTCTCATTAGTTGTCCTTAGATGGTAAAATGGGAGACTGCTGAACGTACAACCCATTTATTGCCAATCTTTACAATCCTTGTAATACATAGCAGTATCACAGAGAGGCACTCAGGTCTTCCTGACTCAAGGTGCAATAATCTATTCAATTGTGCTACCTAGATACCCCTTCTGTTTGGGCTCCTTTTTAGTTACTTTGGGTGTTCTCCTTTCCTCTAAAGGTCCATATCCTACCATCTCATCAGTTTCATTATGGAGTGTTTCAGGGTCCTGGAGAGAATGGAGAGAAGATGTCAAATAGAGCAGATACTGTCAGGATCAAACCTCTTTACATATGAAACCTAAACCCTCTTTACATATGAAACCTAAATTCCTCCCTTTGGTTCTAGTACTGGCCCCTGGGGACAAACAGAAATAAATACTTAAATCCTCTACAAGATAAACATCCTCTGAGGAGGGTGAGAAGTAAGGGTAGAAACTGAGGGGAGTCTGGAGAGAGAGGGAAGAGAAAAGAGCCTTAGGAATAGTGAGGCAGAAAAGGTTATAGATGGATCATATTTCTATTATCATCTTTTTACTCACATTTTATGTGTCTCATTTAAACATATTATATACAGATTTTTAAAAATTAGGGAGAAGCCATCTTAAAGGATATTTTAAATTTGTCTTTAGAAAGTACTATAGTTTCTCCATGTTGTCTGCAGTAATTATGTAAGTTTAATAAACCTAAGATAGAATAAAGAAAAATTGAACAAAAAACAGGAATATCTCTCATTGATTATCATACTATCCTTAAGGAGATGAGATGACCATCCAGTAATAAAACCCCTAGAAAGAGGAAATCACTGTACAATCATATCATGATGAAGATAACACTGGCAGGATTGATTCAACCTGAACTTTGTGATAGTCTATCTAGACAACAGCATTAGCTAAAACTCTTCGGTCTCAGAAGTTCATTTTTGACTCTGATATTTTGAAGAGTTTTGTGTGAACAGAACAAATCAGCAACTTAAAATATATTTTTGATTTTGATTTTTGTTACTGGAAAGTTCATTAAACACGATCACCCAACTTAAATGCCAAAACTTAGCATTAATGACATTTTCCAGAGGAGGTCATCTGTAATAAACTAATGCATTTCTCGTTATTTGAGCATTGAAATGTAATCTACACTGACTGCCTTTTCCTCAACAGTCTGCAAACCAGTCTACAAATAGGTTTTCTGGGATTATAGTTCACTGAGCGTGATAATAGTGGGGCTACAGAGGAGATGATTCAAAGCTCAATTATATGGAAACCTAGGTTCTAATGCTTGGAAAAAAGAAGAATTCTAAGAAGGGTCCTGTAGAAGTGTTTTATTTCTTTAAAATTTTTGTTCATTTTAATGTAATACATACCCATAGTATTTAGTGATTTACTTAGTTGCAGGAAAGCAAATGTGATATATTTCTAGACTCAGGTCCAGAATATATTAATTCATAGCACTGTTATAAACAAAACACTTTGCTAACTTTAAAGTATTATAAGAAGGTAAACTTATTATTGTTATCATCATTATTATTATTATTATTAACAACTGTACAGACTTCTTATGAGTTGAACATGTTATAATAGAGAAAAATTGGCCATCCAATCCCCTCCTCTTATTGTTGTTGATGTTCAGTCATGCCTGATCAGGTCTTTATGACCCCATTTGGGGTTTTCTTGGCAAAGATACTGGAGTGGTTTGTCAATTCCAGTTCATTGTACAGCTGAGGAATTGAGGAAAAGAGAATTCTTACCCAGGACCACACAGCTAGAAAGTAAATATCTGAGACCAGATTTGAGCTCATGAAAATGAGTTTTCCTGATTCTGGACTGAGCACTCTATCCACTGTGCCACCTAACTACCCCACTCCACTTATAGGCACTAAAGAAATAAATGGAAAGGAAAGAAAAATTAAACTGTAGAGAACACTACAAATAAAATAGTTGAAGGAGAGTAAATTTAATAAACAAAAAGAAAACTTTTAAAGAATGTGAAAAGACAAAGAGAAAAATGATTTTTAAAAAATTCATATGGTTTTTAATAATGGAGGTACAATGGATAGAATATTAGATCTGGAGTCAAGAAGACCTGAGATCAGTTTACCAGTGTGACATACAGAGCAAGTCATTTAAGCTCTGTCTTAAGCAGTTTCCTTGTCTGTAAAATGGAGATCTTAACACCTACTCACAACATTTGTCAAATGTTTTAAAAATCTTAAAGCACTATACTGAGTGAAACAAGCAGAACCAAGAGAACATTGCACACAGTAACAGCCACAGGGTGCAATGAGTGACTTTGATAGACCCTTCTCAGCAATGCAAGGACCTAATACAATTCCAAAGGACACATGATGGAAAATGCCATCCACATCCAGAGAAAGCACTCAGGAGTCTGAATGTAGAGCAAAGCAGACCATTTTCTTTTTTTAATTTTCTTTCACTTCTCTTTTATGACTTCACCAATTCTTTACAGTTCTTGTATGCAACATGGCAAATGTGAAAATGTATTTAATAGGAATGAATGTGTAGATTCCATATCACATTGTATGCCATCTTGGCAAGGGAAGAGTAAGGGAGGGAGAGAAAAATGTAAAACCTATGGAAGTGAATGTTGAAAACTACAAATAAATAAATAAATAAATCTTAAAGCACTATACAGATTCTGTCATCATCATCATCATCATCATCATCATCATCATCATCATCATCATCATTAGCTACTATTTGGTGTATGCTTACTCTATTATATATTTTTAATAAGTGAACCCCATGGCCTTGACATGTCATTAGGAATAAATGTTGTAAAATCAGGTACTTAGGCTGTACATACAAATACTTTTTAGAATGAAAAACATCTAAAAATGAAGCTTTTTTAAATTAAAATTTCTCATTTGATGCTTAAATAAATTGAGAAAAGATTCTTTTTTTTACAATCAGTGAACCAATGTAATCATTTTAAAATACATTTAATAAAGTTAGTAACATTATTAAATAAAGTTAAATATTAGGAAATTTGTTAATTTAATATTTTTAAAATGACACTATAAATTTACAGAAAAAACTGAAGAAAAAGTATACAAATAGTATTTCTTAACTCACAAGGATTGCTAAGAGACAATAAGGGACAGAAAGCTGGCCAGGGAGTCATGAAGACTGGCATTTACCCCTGATACCACCCCTAATATGAACTGTCTATGGGACCCTGGTTAAGTCACTTAACTTTTCAATGCTCCAAGGAACTCTCTAAAACTATAATTTACAAGATTGGTGGCAGGCATTTCCATGAGTTCCTCACACTAATGAAATAATAAGTTCATAATTTTTAATTCATAATAATGGTGGGGAATACTGGTAGGGAATTTGGAGAAATACTTTGGAACAAGGTCAAGGACATGTGTGAGGAAATGTGTTTCCTTCTGCCTCCCCTCTGTATCAGAAATGCAATATTCACAATGCCAATAGTAACTACAAATATGCTGTTATGGTTAGTAATCACAAAATATAACAGGCTCTGTACATAGGAAATATAGCTAGAACATTTATTCAAACAAATATCAGAAAACTGAGTCCCCAAAGCAGAAAGTCAAAGCCATCACAGCAGTTGTGAAGTTGGCACATGTGGTTAATGTAGTAAGCACCCACATTCACAAGCCTTCAAAACAGGTCAGGCTACCTCAAGCAAAGATCCTCTTTTCACTCATAGCAACTGCTCAGCGTCCAGGCAGCTTGCTCCCAGAAGCTCTGGCCCCCTGCAGTTCCCATCCCTGGCAGTCCTCAGCAGTAATCCTTAGCAGAGATTCTGACTGCCTCAAAATAAAAAGAGTTCACAATGCAGCCACAGCCACCGCCACTACTTCCAGTCACCACTGTACGAACTCTAGCTTGGCTTTAGCTTTCTCTTGCTCCTCCTCTTCCTGCTATGTCATATTTTATTTTTGATTAAATCCCAAGAATATGTCCCCTGCAATTTCGTTGTTATAGACTATCAAACTTTTGAGTTATTTCTGTTCATGAAAAGTGCTATTTTTTCTGAATACCATCACTCAAATATGTCTTAGTTGATTTTTAAAAAAAACTTTTCATGAAAAAAAATGTTATCTTGTGTATGAGTAGTTTTGTTTTTCTTTTGCCCTTTCCTTCAGAAAATGAATTTTCTTTGCCTCCATAAATATTAGCTTGGAGAAAGTGAAAAAAGAAAAACACTCTGTCTGATGTATCTCCTTATAGGTTCTAATCTCAATATGTACTTTAATTGTACAAACTGATCATGAAAACTGCTGAGGTAGACTGGTCAATCAAATTGGAGTCAAGTTCATTCACCACATGTAGGCATAACCTGTAACCTCCAATACATAGGTAATGATGATATGGAGGTACAGAGGACCTAAGTGATTTATCAAGGTGTTACTAGAATTAGGGAGGTGGTACATTTGATCTGTGGGTGTAGGAAGGCAGCAGTTGTTTTCAATATATGTATGTGTGTGATGTGTGTATACACATATGTATACCTACATGTATATATGCATGTGCATATTCACATATACACATATACATGCATGTGCATGTGTAGGCACATCTGTGTGTGTCTGTGTGTGTACATTAGTGAAGGCACCAACCTCTCTCATATATTTTCTCTGCCTGTAAATAGCAAACAAAATCAGAGACACCCAGACCCTCTGGGATGAAACTCCAAAGTAGTCCCTAATACTGTGGCCTAATTGTGTTGAAAGGAGAGGGTAAACACAACAAGAACAGTAACATTACTAGCAGCAAAAGGGAGCCAGAAGTGTCATTACTGTAGCTCTGGGAAGTCTGTTTAAATGAGTGTCCACTTTTGATGGGTGTATCCCTGGGGAAAGTCTTGTAAATTGGGCTGTCACCTTCCTTTCTGCAAAAGGATGAGCAGCTATGACTGTTATCATATGGTCAATAATAGCCTTATTTTCTAAGGCCTCTCTATTCTTATTTCTGTGCTTGAATCAGAGATCATAGAACCCTGACAACAAAGTCATATGACTAATGATATATTTACTAAAGTCACATCTACATAACATCAAGTAAAATAAATATTTATTATTTATTTGGCCAATTTGATTGTCAGGATTCACAGTATGATTTGGCTATTTATTTTTGCCTTTTGATAAACTTAATTATCAGCACCTTGAATAGTGACTAGTTTACAGTGGCACTCAATAATTTGTATTATTGTATGTATAATTGTATTGTATATTGTATGTATAATCAATATTGTATGTATAATGTATATTGTATGTATAGCAATCAAATCATTTTGTAGATAGACACGCAGTCTTGATGGAGTGATCCATACATAGCACATGTCTGCAAAGGCATAGAGAGCTGAGGAAGTAATAAAAAGTACTCAGCTAATTTATGCCATGAAACATTTTGTTAATTTATTTCCAGTCAGTAAATCACTTTTGTGCTTTATTTAGCAACGGGGACACAGACTTTTTTTTAAAATGACAGTTGCTGCCTTCAAGAAGCTTATATTTTCTTTACTTTCATTTCATATGGTAGTGTTAATTCATAAATCACTAAATCATTAAACCTGGAAGACTTTAGGGATCATTCTAGTTCCACTCCTTCATTTTACAAAAGAGGAAACATGAAGTGGATCACTCCAAGACACAAAGTAGCTTAGTGCTGGACCCAGGACTAAAACTTAGTTCTCCTGACTCCCAGTTCAGCACTCTTTTTGACTACATTGTCTATATTTTTCAAAATCTAATTTATTGTTTTAATAAATTTTTGTGACAAATAGGGGAACAGCAGTCTTATATTGACTCAATAGCCATTACTGGTATCACAGGCATTTAGCCATCAATAGTGTTAACAGGTGCTATTTAAATCAATCAATAAACATTTATTATTATTTTACTATGTGCCAAACACTGTACTTAGCTCCTCCCCTCTCTACAACCCAAGAAATAAAAGTATATTGTCCTTAACTGCTTAAATGTTTTCCTAATTAAGTTTTTCCTTCCCAGAAATAAACTTTCCTTGACTCAAAATATAAGATGTCAATTAATGCCCTGGTTAGAGTTGTAAATGTACTGTATTATTTTTTCATTCAACTTTTCTGATTTGCCCACAAATTATCCATACCAGAGAAAGGAAGGTTACTCAGTGACAGGGGATTTTCCTATATATTGTCACATCTATATGAGAAGTAGAATTTAAACCCCAGAGTACAGATGTCTAGGGCCCAAGTCTTGCTGTACTAATAGGATGAAGCTGCCACTTCAGGGCTAATGGTTACAGGCCATGGGACTATTAATTCCAGTCTTGTCCTATGCATCCTTCAATAAATGTCTCAAGTAGTCTCTATCAGTACAAGGTATTCCAAGTAAAAGTCACTGCATGGATAATAAAATGCATACATTTCCTTAGGTCCTAGATATATGACGTTAACAGTAGTATAATCAGTATAATCAGTCTGGAATTTATCTTCATTATAATTTAGGCACTAATCATAGGATCCTACTTTTATAGTTTGGAATAATTTTTTTTTTGCTTTTTGGAGGGCAATTAAGGTTAAGTGAATTGCCCAAGGTCACACAGCCAGTTTTTGTATCAAGTGTCTGAGGCCACATTTGAACTCAGGTCCTCCTGACTCCAGGGCCTGTGCTCTATTCACTGCGCCACCTAGCCACCCCAAGTTTGGAGGAATCTTAATCCTAATCTAGTTCAAATTACTAATTTTATAAATGAGGAAACTGAGGCCTAGAAAAGTAAAGTAACACTGAATTGCATAAATATGTCAAGGGTTCTTAAACTACGGTTGTGGATAGACTTCAGGGGTTCTGTGAATTTTGTGGGGAAAAATTATAAATTCATTCCAATATAATTTGTTTTCTTTGTTATTACATCTTTTATGCATTTAAAAGCACTATTCTAAGGAGTCCATAGGCTTTGTTAAATTCTGAAAGAGGCCCAGATCATATATACAAAATGTTAAAAACATCTAAATTATGTGATTTTTCAACTTATTTGCCAAGATTGAAAATATAAGTGAAGGTACCATAAATTATGATTATTTTAGTAATGTTTATCATTACAAGGGTGATGATCAAATAAAGATTCACACTGTAACTTCTAACATTTAAACACTGATGTATATAAGTACATTCTGATCAAGACATTAACACCTCCTTTCCTCTTCAGAGATCAGCAACTCACACCTAAATCGTGTCCCCAAGTTTCTCTAAATGCAAGTTTTATTTTTTAGAGGATTTATTATGAGATGTAAATTTTAATATTGATATGAATTGTAGATTGTTGCATTTTACTGTTTTATTTTTTGCTGTTTCAAAATCCATGGCTTGTAAGGTTATCCAGAGTGATGCAAAACTGCAAAAAGTAACACATTCATAAACAAACAAAATAATATTAATAATTTAAGATCTTGTAAGTGACCATGCCCACCAAAACTTGAAGGGTATGAATTGTCAAAATCACTAATTTTTCTCTAAAGCAATTAAGGATTTCCCCTAACACACACAGTTATATACATATATATCTACATATATGCATGTGTGTAATAATGTATGTGTATGTGTGTGTGTGTCCATATCTATATATATACTCAATAAATCGATCTTTCAGACCTTTCCTGCTTAGCAGGAGATGACTTTTAGGAATTCATAGGTAAACTGGAGACTGAGAGGCTGTAACTAAAGCAAAGCTTGGCGTCTGAACATGTAGTGGATGTAAAGGAATATTTATGGAGGTGCTTTGCATTCTGTTCAAATTGTAGCATTTACTACAATAGCATCTCTAGTTGACAAAGTCGAATTGACAAAGAAAATGAAATATTCCATTTGCTTCCCTAATCTAAAAGTATTTACTTATCAAACACTGCTGTTTGCATTCTTGCTTTCAAGTTTTTCAGGATTAAGTTATTGGTATAGCTGGTTAACACATAGTCAGGACAAACACTCGGATCATCATTGTTTTTTTTTTTTTTCTCCAAATGCTTCCCCATATGCTTTCTGATGAGCTGTGGCCAGGTATTTTAACAGATGGATTCAAGGGTTGAAGGGTCATATTCTCCCATGGTGTTACAGCACAACACATAAGATGCTTGGGAAAAAACAGAACAAAGGTTTTCACTTTAACTTGCAATTAAGCTGTAAAGACAGCTGTGACCTAATTAGAGGAGAATGCAAAATGCAGTGCTACTGTGGGCAGTAACATTGGCTAGATTACAAACAATGACCACTTCTTCCATTTCTTTTATTGGCTCTCCTATGCATATCTCCTGGTCCCTGACACCCAATACACAGAGCTAGAACTGGCATTTAGTTGCTCTGGTTGCTTTGACCCAGGCACTACAAAAAGAGTAGAGGGGGACATTTCTCCATTGGGAGGACATGCTTCTAATGTTCCTCCTTTTCTGTAAGGAAACTTCAGGTGCCTTGCTTTAAGCTTTAGCAAAGAGGTGCAGGATACACCTGTTCAGGTAGACTGTGAGACAGACTGTCTCCTCCAGGTTGTGGCCCTTGGCTAGCCCTACATCCAGACCGCCTTGGGCGCTGTTATGCCTCCCTAATAGATTGGCCTCTGCAGTACTGTGTTCCCCCCACTCCTATCAGTAGTATGTGCTATTCACTCCTAATTTAATTAGCCCCAGGTGTGGGTATCCTAGTTCCTCAGGCACCTTACTGAGTAAGGATTTTTTTTGCCACCAATATCACCAAAGCCTATGGAACTTAGTCTTTTTTTAAACAATCTTGTTTTTCTCCATTATATAAAATGTCAGAAAGCCAAAAAAAGAAAAGAAAATAAAAGAAAAAGGAGGAAACTAACACTAAATCCCATATTAGAAAATGAGAAGACTGAGATTGACAGTAATCATTGCAATCTACTACTACCACCGCCACCACCACCACCACCACTACTACTACTACTACTACTACTACTACAACATAGAAAATAACATCTTTGAAATATGTCCCATCAATAATCTATAATGAAATAGAGTCCTTTGTCCTAAGGCAAATTATGGAAAGATAAGTATTTTCTCATCTTCAAGGGGCAGCTAGATAGCACACTGGTTAAAGTGCTGGGTCAAATGCAGCCTCACACATTTATGAGCTGCGTAACCATGGGAAAGCTACTTAACCTGTTTGTCTCTGCTTCCTCATCTGTAAAATGAACTAACAAAAGAAATGGCAAACCAATCCAGTCAGTATCTTTACCAAGAAAATCCTAAATAGGGGCATGAAGAGTTGGATATGACTAAAAATCAGCTGAATATCTTGAAGGGGAGAGACAATTGGCATGTCTTCTCAAAACACATGATAAAGAAAAAAAACTTACTGAAATATTTCTAAAGCAAACACATCATTTCAGTAAGTCATAGTAAATAAAGGTAGTCAATTGATATATACCATTAGATTTTTTAAAATTAATTAGAAGTAGTTTCCTTTTACATATGGTTAATGAAAAGGCTAAGAACAAAAAGCTCTCTGTGGGTGAGATCCATAGGAACTCAAACAACAATATGTTAATTAAGAAGCTTTCAACAAATGACTGAATCATTTGATATGTCTAAGAAAAAGAAGGGTTTGTGATGGAAATTCGGGAACAAGTCATTGACACTAGTATTACTGAAATGTTTTACTCATGAAGAGTAAAATGTTTGCTTAATGACTTGGAAACCCTTCTTGGAAAGGTCTATTCTCTGGGTCAGTGAAAGCTAAGGAAAAACTGACTCAACCTGACTGATTTTGGATGAGAGTAAATTGCATGAGAAGAATAGGAATGAATGTATTGTTATCTACATCACAATTAGCATTATTTTGTATTTATTCCTAAGCCCACCCTCTCCTGAGCTTCCCCATTATTGTCATAGTATCACCATTTCAATCATTCTCACTCCCATCCTTAGTGTTATCTTACAGATTCTTTACAATTCTTCATTCCACATGCCTAAGCAGTAATCAGATCTCAATGTGTCAATACTCTAGTTCATAACCTCTCACTTCAAATACAGTAGTAGTCTTTTAATAGGTTTCCTTGGCTTAAGCCAGTACCCTCTCCCTAGTACACTCCATGCATTTCCAAACTGATTTCCCTAAAGTGAAGATCTGACCATGTCAATTCTTTATTCAAATAATTGCAGTAGCTTTCTCCTGATTCCTGGATCAAGTATAATTTCATATTCTTCTTCTATTTTTTAAATCTGAGGACTTTATAAAGTACATAAGCATTTGCCCATTAGTACATATATGCATATATATGCGTGTATGTATGTATTCGTACATATATGTATATATAATTTATAAATAAAGTAAATCTGTATATATTGAGAAAGTGTTCAAAAATTTTAATGACAGGTTTTGTACTCAATAAAATTTGCAGAGACTCTTATTCTAGAGGGAACCAAATTATATAAAATTTCAATATTTTACGGAAATCTTATTGTGTTTGTGAGACCAGTTTCAGGATTTTCTTACAAATAGCAACCATCTAATATTATAGGTCTGATTTGAAAAGTACAGAAGAAAAGCATCTCAAACATCAGATGTGGTGAATAAAGTGCCTAAGGGACTGAACTTAAAGTAGATAAGCTTTGATGGGAGGGAGAAGGGGAAGCTTACAAAAGGGTCATGAGTTAGTGCTTGGAAGGTTAGGTTTGAAGGATACTTTGATGACATATGAAGGGTACCTTGAAGCATTTGGGATAAGATACCTCTGTAACATGTGGCCTTAAGAATAAGAGAATATAAAGTATAGTTATTGTGAGTAATAATAATAAAATTAATGATTCCTCATAGAACATACATCTATATTTCTGTACTCTTTCCCTTATAGCCTATGTAATACATGATTATATATATTTATATATATATATACACACATATATATGCACATACACATATATATATGTGTGAGTGAATGTATATACTGATTATATTCAGTAAGTTAATTTGTATCTAAAGATTCACTGAAAGAATAGTTCAGAAATTCTAGGTGGGACAGGGCAGATGAAAGGTTTAAAATCCCAAATACACATTATTATTTGGGCAGTCCTTGGCAAAATTGTGTAGTAGGAACAATATCAATTTGCCATTTATGGTCAGCTAAAGAAGGTATTTCAACTCTTGCCACTTTTCCTATACAGCCCCGGTACCCAGTCTATTTTCTAATATGTCTAACGTAGTGCCATAAGTGAGAGGTCAAATGAAAAATGGGACATATTTAAAGCTAAGGCCATCTATTATATGATTCCATAAACAGTGTCTCTCTTCATCAAAACATTGGAGCCAATGAACTTTTACATTACTGTAGTGCCATAGGTATAGAGGTGGAGGAAAGCAACTATTCCATGACAAATGAAGTAGGTTATTGCTAATATGATCAAAGTTTGAAAATTATAAAGGGTTCTCTACAGGTGCTAATTTTACTACTTGAATGAAATTAATAATACTCTCCAGAAAACAGCAGGAGATTTTTAGATTCCACAAGTAATCAGCAAGAAAATTGATTGTGGTTTCATGAAGCATGAAATGTTTGTGTAATGTATGCAAAAGTGGTACTTTATTCTCTGCAGTGAACAATTCTCAGTCCTTATAATAGAAAAATATTTAATAGTTTGACAACTCTTGAGGCAGAGGTGTTTTTCCCCTTTTCTAAAGTTGCTCAAGGGGTACTAATTTGATTCAAGACAAACTAATACTGACAACATATTGACTCAGCTGAAAGTCCAAGAAGACCTTAGAACATGAATTCAAGACCTCAGGGACCTACAAGAAAGTTAGGTCAATGCTCATTTTCCAGATAAAGAAACTAAGGCCTAGAAAAGATAAGTGACTTGCTCTGAATCTTAAATGATATTAAATAGTATAGCTAGCATGTGAACCAAAGCCCTTTGACTGCAAAGTCAATGCCTCCATAGCACTAAATAACTCTTTAAATGCCATCTCTAAAACAACGCTTTAGAAAAAGCTCAACCGTAATTGGAATATCATTCAAAAATTACAGAATAATTTTTTCAAGAAATATTTTAAATAGTATTTTCCCCAATTATATGTGAAAACAATTTAACACTTTTTTTTAAAATTTTTGAGTTCTGAATTCTATCCCTCCTTTCTTTCCTCCCTCCCCTCTCTTCTTCCTAACATGGTAAGCAATCTGATATACTTATACATCTGTAATCATGTAAAACGTTTTCATATTTATCATTTTGTACAAGAAAACTCAAACAAAAAATAAAATAGTATGCTTTAGTCTGTATTCATACAACATCAGCCCTTTCTCTGGAGGTGGGCAGCTTTTTTTCATCATGAGTCGTTTGGGATTGTCCTGTATTGCTGAGAACAGTGAAGTCATTTGCAATTGTGCATCATAAAATATTGCTTTTATACTGTACACTGTTCTCCTAGATCTGCTCACTTCACTTTTTATCATTTCATATAAGTCTTTCTATGTTTTTTCCCCTGAAATCATCCTACTTTTCATTTCCTATACCACAATAATATTCCATTACTCTCATATAGTAAAATTTATTCTGACATTCCCCAATTTATGAGAATTAATTTCCAATTCTTTGGCAGCACATATAGAGATGTAATACAAATTTTATAGAAATAAATTCCTTTCCTTTTTTTGTATTTTTGGAGAGGGGAAAGCAGGGCAATTGGGGTTAAGTGACTTGCCCAAGGTCACACAGAAAGTGTTAAGTGTCTGAGATCAGATTTGAACTTAAGTCATCCTGACTCCAGGGCTGGTGCTCTATTCCTTGGTCCAACTAGCTGGTCCTTTCCTTTTTTATCAATCACTTTGGGATGCAGACATAGTTGTGATATTGCTGAATTAAAGGATATGGACAATTTTATAACCTTCAGCCATAATTACAAATTGCTCACCCAAAGTATTTAATCAGTTCACAATGCCCCCCAACAATGCATTAGTGTCCAGTTTTCCCACATTCCCTACAACATTTACCATGTTTTTTCTTTTTTATTATATTATCTATCCAGTCTGACAGAAGTGCAGTGGCTCCTCAAAGTTGTTTTAATCTGCACTTTTCTAATTAACTATGATTGAGAGCATTTTTATATGACTATGGATAACTTTGATTTCTTCTCCTGGAAAAGTACCTGCTCATATCTCCCAACATCTTATCAATTGGGGAATAACTTGAATTCATGTAAATTTGACTCAGTTTTAAAACAAAAACGGGAGGCCTTTATCAGAGATATTTTCAAAAAAATTTCTTCCCCAGTTTTTTGCTTTCCTTCTTACTTTAGGTGCATTGTTTTTTTTTTTCATGCAATAGCTTAAAAAAAACAGTAATATGGCAAGGTCAGTATGGTGGTGGAAAAGTAGGAAAGCTCCATGGCTCCCCCCATAATGACCTCAAATACCTATAAAATATTACTCTAAACAAATTTTAGAGCTACAGAACCCACAAAGTGACAGAAAGAAACAAATCTCCCCCTGAAGGGAGCCAGGCAGGTGGACAAGATGGGCTCATCACATCATTCTAGAAGCAAGCCCAGCCCCACCCGAGCTTTGGAGTTTTAGCCCAAGGGCAACCTGGACCAGCCACCTATGGAGCATTTGGGAGAGTGGATCACCCGCAGCTAAGGCAGTTTCAAGAATTAACAACACATAAATGGCAAAGACAAAGTAAAAGGTCAGTTAAGCTCTGCTAAATCCAGGAGTGGGGATGGAGTGTGGTCCAGTCTCTGCCCCCAGAGCAAGAAGCAACAGAGGTGAAACGGCCCTGCCACTGCCACCATATGGCTCCTTCACATCTCTCGGACTGCAGATCTTAGTTGGGCCAAGCGACCATTCAGAGGCTAAGCACTCTTGCCTTAACCTGCCTGGATCGGGATCACAGTCTTGGGTAGTGATCCTGAGGTGTGCGACCAGTGAGCCAAATATGGTGGAGGCTGTAAAGAAGGTACCCTCCTAATAGCTCTGGCAGCTGCAAAAATCCCTGCAATTTGGAACAAAGCACTCCCCTCTGGAAGCCGAGTACTACTGTAGTAAAGAGCTCAAAAGTCAAGTAATTGAGTGGCAACATGAGCAAGCAAGGGAAGCAAAGCAAGCACTTCCATCCAACTTTAGATTCTTTTTTTGTGGACAAAAAAGATCAAAGCATGGAACAGGAGGAAGACAACACAGTCAGAACTCCTGCACCAAAAGCTTTCAATAAAAATATAAACTGGTTATAGGCCATGAAGGAGTTCAAGAAGGATGTTGAAAATCAAATAAAAGAAGTGTAGGAAAAATTGGGAAGAGAAATGGGAATGATGTAAAAAAAATCATGAAAAGAGATTCAACAGCCTGACTGAAGAAAACCATACCTTAAAAATATAGACTAACTCAGTGGTCCTGAACCTATGGGTTGTGACCCCTTTGGGAATCAAATAACCCTTTCACAGGGGTTGCCTAAGACCATTGGAAAACACATATTTCTGAAGGGTCTTAGGAACCAAGACACCTCTCCTCTATCCATCTCCCAGTGGGTCAACCCACATGCAGATATGCCCACATATGAGTATTAAGAGTTGTGGCATTAGGAAGGTTGAGAACCACTGGGCTAACTCAAATGGCAAAAGAGGCCCAAAAACCCAATGAGGAGAAGAATGCCTTAAAATGGAAAAAGAATTTCAAAAGCTCACTGAAGAGAATAATTCATTCAGAATTAGACTGGAGCAAATGGAAGTGAATGACTTTATGAGAAATCAAGGTACTATTAAACAGACCCTAACAAATGAAAAAAAATAGAAAGGCAATGTGAAATATCTCATCAAAAAAACAAAACAAAACAAAACACTGACATAGAAAATAGATCCAGGAGAGACAATTTAAAAATTACTGGACTACCTGAAAGCCATGATCAAAAAACAAACCTAGAAATTATCCTGCAAGAAATTCTCAAGGATAATTACCCTGATATTTTAGAACCAGAGGGCAAAATGGAAATTGAAAGAATTCACCAATCACCTCTTGAAAAAGATCCCAAAAAGAAAACTCCTTGGAATATTATAGACAGGTTCCAGAGTTTCCAGTCCAAGGCAAAAATATTATAAGCAGTCAAGAAGAAACAATTTGGATATTGTGGAAACACTAGCAGCTACTATATTAAGGGATCAAAGAGCTTGGAGCATGATATTCTGGAGATCAAAGAAACTGGGATTAAAACTAAGAATAACCTACCCAGCAAAATTGAGTATAATGATTCAGGGGAAAATATGGTCATTCAATGATGTGAAGGCTTTTCAAGCATTCTTGATGAAACAAACAGAGCTGAATGGAAAATTTGACATTCAAATACAAGAAGAAAGATAAACATGAGAAGGTAAACAGGGAAAAAAAATCATAAGAACCTTATCAGAGTTGAACTATTTACATGCCTACATGGAAAAATGATAATTGTAACATATAAAACTTTTCTCAGTATGATAATAGTTGAAGGCAATATAAATGTATATATGTATACATAAATATATGACTAAATAGGAGGGTATATATGTGTATTAATACATATGTGAGTGTGTGTATATATGTGTACAGGTATACATAGACAGAGGGCATGGGATCAATTGAATAAAAAGGCATGATATTTAAAAGGTGAAATTGAGAGGTAAGAGAGGAATACAATGAGAGGAAATGGGGTAAATTATCTCATAGAGAAGAGGCAAGAGATGACTGTTACATTGGAGGGGAAGAATAGAAGGCAAAATGGAATGAATCAACCTTACTCTCATTGAATTTGGCTTAGGGAAGGAATGAGATATTGTCAGAATTGGGTATCTTGCCCTACAATAGAGTAGAAGAGAAGGGGATGAGAGGGGAGATAATGGAGGGGAAGACAGGTTTTGGGGAAGGTAGTTAGAAGCACAACTTTTGTAAAGGGACAGGGACAAAGTAGACAATAGCACAAGTGTCAGGTGGGATAAGATGAAGGGAAATGTAGTCAGTCTTTCACAATATATCCACCATGGAAATATTTTGCATAGCTACACATGTAAAGCCTATATTGAATTGCTTATCTTCCCAGTAAGGGTGGGAGATGAAGGACAAAGGGAAAGAATCTGGAATTTTAAGTTTTAAAATCAAATAGAAAAATGGCTAATATAAAAATATTTTAATAACTTTCTTTAGAGTGCTTTAAAGATATATTCCTAACAATAGAATTATAATATCAGTAGGTTTTATTATTTTCACTGAATTTCTAGCCTTTTATCCAAAAATATTCTATAATATTATGTTTATGCATATAAAGGGCAGGGGTACTTACTGATGGAATGCCAATTTAAAAGTCACAATTAAGTCAAAATACTAAGAAAAAAGCATGTCTTCCAAATCAATAATTGTAAAAATACGGAATGTGTATTGAGTAAAAGTTTTTTTTTTTACATTTAACCATATGCTACGGTTTTTCTGCTCTACTACGGTTTTTGGGGTCAGGATGTATAGGTCTCCCCTATACCCTTCCTCAGCAGACTTCAGGCATCCCCGGCTCCCGCTTACTCTGGGAGAAACAGCTGCACAGAAAACTCAGGACACAGGACTTGCTTCTAGCTATGTTCTTTAAGTGTGGCATGGCTGGAACTCCCTCTGCCTCCAGGTAGCCTGTATTTAAGTCCTTTCTCCAGGGCCCCTTAGGGCTCCACACCTGGCCATGCCCTCGCCACAGCGAGCCAATGTGCATCACCCCAAAGGTGGAGAGCTAATCCTGCTTATTGCAAACAGGTGCAGCCTTTGCATTCCGCCCCCAGGTAATCACGTGCACTCCTGTTAGCTGAGGACCAGTTCAACCCATTACCAACAAAAGACCCAACAACCATAGTTAATAGTGATCATAATTGTGATTATTAATTGATCATTTAAAATGAATTTCACATATCTGATTTCATTTACTCCTTCTTGTTTGTATTTGAGTCATGTAATACCAGTCTTCTTATCTTTGTTTTACTAATGAAGAACTAAACTCAGAGAGGTTAAGTGATTTGCTTGGATTCTTATAGCATCCTGTGAGGTAGGTTTTATAATTATAGCTATTCCTATTTTATGACTGTAGATACTGACACAGAGGTTGAGTCTCTCTTCAGGCTTCATATCTAATAAGTGTGAAAATTAATAATAAAATCCAAGTTATCTGCTTCCAAGACCAATGTTCCTTCCCCTCTACTATGCTGCCTAGAATTTCATGGTAGGGCTCAGAGAAGAAGTTGCCTTGTCTTTCATTGCTATGGTGATTAAATGTATTTATTACATATTTGAGGATTTTGGTCTTCATCTTAAAATTTCCCCCCTCATTCCACCATTTTCTATTTATGTTCTAAATTTATTAGAGTTTATATCTTTTGACTTCAAGGAGAAAAAGTCTTCTGAGGAATTTCTGGAGAGTGGCTGGCTGAGAGCCACTGGTCAATTAGTTATTTAGTATGCACATATTTTTTTCTTTATTGTCATATATATGCTGACCATTATATGTGCAAGAGAACTATTGCTAAGTGTTTATCCCTGGCTACTTTGAGCAAAGCAGTGACCATATAAATGTGGTCCCAAGCTTGGCATCTAATAGTGTTTCATAGATTGTCAGAGGCAGAAGAAACCTTAGATATGAGGATTTCATGTTTATATGACTTCTTTCCAAATAAGATGAAATCCAACAAAAAAGTTCAGGCAGATAGGAAAGTGAGATAGGAAAAGGATGGAAAAATGGTTTCTTGTGTTTGTTTCATTCTATCTCTTTCCTCATTGATCTGGCCACTCTCTCTAATAATGCATGTTCTATGTAACCCTTGTCTGAGTCTCCAAACACATCCTCCATAGGTGGTTGATCAAACGTGTTATGATCTTCAACTGATCTCTCAATACCACATAGAAACAAATGATGTACATGTGTGTGTGTATGTGTGTGTGTGTGTGCATGTTGATTAACCTTCATTCTCATTAGAATACAATACCTCTAAATTTGTTCCTCCTACAGTTCTCTGGTCACATCTTTTACACCATTATTTCTTGACCAATCCTTCCTACTAATATCCATTGTATGTCTTTCTATTGCCTTGTATTTTATTCAATACTTCAGGGAAACTACTGTTTGCATCTACTGAGTAACACTAGTAGAATATTCACGTTAAAATAAGGGCCTATGATTAAGGGAACAAATTAGTTTTAGGTTAATTAAAAGCACCATTGAAATTTAACAAGGACTTTTAATATTCCATTCTGAGTCAAGCTTATTGTCCATGCAAAATATTTATCTAGGTCTTTTCTCTGGAAACTTGCAGGTTATCCATCCTGCTTGTCATTTGAATGAGAAGCAATTTTTGCTTCCTTGTTTTTTTGTTTGTTTGCTGTTGTTAGTTTAGTTTAGTTTTTATTTTCATTTTCCAGTGTGGCTAATTAGGTCAAATTCTTTTTAGTCCCTGTGGATGTCATTTAAAAGACTGAAATGTTCTAAACCTTAGTGAAATTAGCATAAAGTCTTTGGCAAGTAGTAATGCTAAGAATGGCTGACTTTCACAAATGGAGCAATACTTTCATTTAAGTTCTTTACTGGACATTCTTCAAGCAATTGCAAATACTTTGGGCATACATATAAATGTTGTTTTTGTTTTGTTTTGTTTATCTTGATTGAAATCAATGCCTAAAGGTAATCAAAAAAAGATATGAATGCTATTACATCTTTTTATTTTTCATGATTTTTAACATGAAAATTAGTTATCTCATTGAAGGAAATTCTTAAGGCAACAGTTTGCTTACATTTAAAAGTCAGACACATTAGATACTGCAATCTCTATACCTTTTATTAAATTGTACGATTTTCAGAATTCTGCTGTAGAATTTCATTAGTTAAAGGGGACCATCTCCTTGTCATACTTTCATCAAGAATGTGTATAGATTATTATAATAAAAACTCTTGAGGATTTAAAATGGTCAATAAGGGGTGATTTAATCTTACTCATATTTTTGGAAAGACTAAAAGCATAGGAACACATTATGTTCCATGACCCCAAGTCAAGTGATACAGTTGGAACTCAAGACTAACATGTCAAATAAAGGAAAGACTAGTTGATTTGGCAAAAGTAGTTCAGTGGACTGTATCTGTTAAGAGTTAAAGGGCTATAAAGTGTGTAATGAACATTTTTAAAATATTAACCTATGAATTCATGTGATAAAATAAAGATATGTGCCCATTCCAGGACTGGTAACTGAGTTCATCATTTATGAGATAAACAGAGGGCCACTTATGCAATTTCTCATGTGGATGAGGCTAGGGAGTCTGATTGTAGAACAGGATGACACTTGGTAGAAGTATATAGAAGAAACTTTGACTCATGTCTAGACCTTCTATAACTGCTTTTGGTCTGCCAACCAAATGGTAGGCCAGATCCTTTACGGTAGGCAGGGATTCTTCCAAAATGTCATGTCAAGTAGAGCTTCTACCTTATTTCTTTATTTGACTCTTATTTTCCTCTGAGTTCTTTCTGTCTGATGGAATCAGATGAGAAACAATATGGATTAAACAATTAATAGGAAGGGCTTGAACCCTCTTCTTACAAGGCTGACATATGGCCCCTTGAATGTTTTTTGCTTTGTTCTTTACTTAGACATTTTTTCATTTTTAATTAAGGAAGTTGGAAGCTACACACTTGTGAGTTTTGAAATGTCACTTAGTCAATAAATATTTGTTAATGGTCTGCCATGTATTAGGAACTATTCCAAGCATAGATACAAATATAAAATATAAAAGTACAGTCCCTTCCCCTCAAGGATCTTAATAGTCTAATGAGAGAAAGCATTTGCCAAAGGAAGCCAAAATACAGGGTAGAAGGAGGAAAGGTACCCACAACTTCATGTTGAAGAGGTTCAATGTAGTATAGCCAAATGGAAAATGAAGAACTAACTACTCTGTGCACACTTCTAAAGTGGAGGTTTTGGGAGGAGTTCTCCACTATATCCTCTATTCAAAGGAGTCCCAAAAGCACAGGTGTGGGTCATATTGTTTGAATGCCAAACGTACATTTGCCTAAAAGAATATTTCATGGAAAGCTCATATAGGGCAAGTTTTCACATGGATGTCAGTAAAAACCACATAAGGATACTCTCAAAATCTCTCTGAAGATCTCTGAAATATGATTGTGAGACATGACAGATACTGGAACAAGACCACTCAGCATGGCATGTCCACATCAAAGAAGGTGCTGTGCTCTATGAGCCAAGCAGAATTACAATAGTTCAAAAGACATGCAAGATGCACAACTTTATGGACATATCCATTCCAAATGTTTGTATGCACTATTTGTGCCCAATCTGTCATAGAGCCTTCTGAGCTCATATTGGTCTGATCCATCATAGTTGGACATATTGTGCCTTGACCTCAACATAGCTATGTCATTTTGGTCCCCCTTGAGAACAAAGGACAACAATCAACTAATATGTCTATCATATTTACTTCATACTTTTTTTCTGATTTTTCTTTCAGTACCTTCATCTCTTAAACCAATTTTCTTGTTTCCTTTCTCCAAAATGCAAGCACGGGACTTATTATATTCAATTGCTCCAGGGATGAATTTTATTTTAATCCCTTATAGAAAACTATTTATGTGCTGAACTAATGTGGTGATGCCAATGAGAGAGCAGTTTGGAAACAGATACGTGAAATAAGGAACTACCTTGGTTCAGTAGGAAGAGCCTTGGATTTGGAACCACATGACCTAGATCAGATTCTGGCCTTTACCACTTAATGACCTGTGACTTTCTCTTTATGACTTTCATCTCCCTGGTTTTGAGTTTCTATATGGGACTGTTGGATCAGGTAACCTATAAGGTCCCTTCCATCAATAATGTAGTACCGCACCTTGGGCTATATCCAGGGCTGGTCTTGTCAGGTGTTAAGGTCCACAATAAGAAGCAGTTCTGATGACCTACCAATGAACCAAAGCAAGTCAAATTACTTCTTAGTAACCCTAGGACTTTCAAAATGATCTAAACCTTATTTAAAAATGCAGTACTAATGAATCTAAGAAACCCAAATTAATTATTTCAAACCTACATCATTTGTAAAACAGAGACCAATTGTGCTTTTCTCCCACGACAGTTATTTCAGTGCCCACCCGGATCTCACAGAATTAATTCACTCATTAGCGTTCAGAAAAATAAATGATGAACTTCATCCCATTAGGTCATTTTAGCATTCATTGATTTAAGCTATTAATTGAATATGTTCTGCACTTTTTGGTTTAATTAAGTGGATAGAAAGTATCAACATACAACAGTTATTAATGTGAAGCTCTTCTGAATTATTGCTAAGGGTGATACTTTAGTAAGAAAAAAAGAAATTTTATAATGTGGTATTGATAAAAGCGGTTTATTGCAATGTGGGGCAGTGATCTTCTGATACCTGTATACTTCAGTGAATTTCTGATCCCATTTATATAGGCACTATTCCTTTAGTTCAGAGAACAGTCCCTATATATTTCCTGCACCAATGAATTCCCTGCTTCTGTCTTTCCATAATCCTCCAGAAAGGATCCATCCCTATTTACATGAAACTTTCTCTGCTTCATTTAACATTTCAAAGGGCCCAGTGCAACATTCAGGCTATCCTTCTATTACTCCTCACTCACTACATGCCTAAAAGAGCTTCTTTTGTAGTCATTCACATATATGATGCTGTCTTTTGGTTACTTCTTGAATGCAGTTCATTAGTACTCAAATTTGGGAGCTCAAGTGATAGCAATACTCAGTCACAGACAAGAATTAAAGACTCAGTTTCCTCATCTATAAAATGGGTACAATCATAATCCCATCCTACCTTAAGAGATAAGTACAAAATGTAATAAAATATAGTAGATGCTTTACATTTATCTAATACTTCAGGAGTATAAACTGCCCTTACATAGATTTAGTAATGTAGTTATACAAAAAGTGACTAAAAGAAAAGTTAAAGCTAAAAGAGTTTAACACTAACCATTTTTCATTTAGAAAGGCAAATGTTTAAAAGATAGTTGTAAATTGAAACAACTCTAATAGTACAAATGAACCTATATGTTGCACCATTTTCCTTTAAAGGTATTTGTTTCTACACAAAACAAATTGCATATAAGTATAAATATAAGTATAAATTTCCCTAAAGAGGTCACAGTACTAGAAAATGTAGGGAAGCCTGGAATTGGAATCAAGACAATCTGGGACCATATCTTGTTTTTGACAATTAGTAATGGTGTGACTATGGGCACATCACGTATGTTTCTGAACCTCAGTTTTATCATTTGTAAAATGGAACTAATAACACTTGCAGTAATTACTTCAATAGGTTACTGTGAGGATTAAATTAGATTTTGTCAAATAATCATACAAGGTGTCCAAAAAGTCATAGTGAAGTTTTAGGCTATTTAAACAAAACAGACAAAAAGCTTTAAAATGCTCTACATTTTTTGCTATACCCTGTATAAGTGTCTGTTATTATTCTTTCACATCAGGAAAGTGAATCATCTTTTATTGATTCTGCTTTTTCACCTCACAATAACTTTCTTTTAGCATGAAAATTATGATTTTTCTTTTTTCTTTAATTTTAGACTTGAATACAAAAACTTAAATACACAGTAAGAAAAGAAGAACCATAGTGTAAGCTGAAATATTAAAACTTAAGTACAAAGTAAGAAAAAATCATGTCAGTTCCACAACTGAACATAAGAGAGGATTGAAATACATACAGCAAAAAATTCCCATTTCAGTAAAGCCTCTATAATAAATACTATGAGTTGTATTGAGAGGTGCCCCTCTTTGCTTCCTTGTAAGTTCCCTTTTGTTCTCTTCTGTGCACTTTTTACTTCATTATTCTCCCCCTTCCCTCTCTCAAGAAGGCTGCAATTAAACACAGATAGATTTATATATAGATATATGCCTCCACATACAAATATGTATAGACATATACTTTTTCCTAATAAATTCTATTCCTGATCTTTGTTTTTATGTTTGTGCATATCTCTTATTTCCTATCCCTCCTGGCTCCTCTACTTTACATCTACTCACAACTTTGCCCTCCTATTATTTAACCTACCCCTCTTCAAGATCCTTCCCTTATTCTCCTATTCCCATTCATCAAAACACCCTTTTATACTTCCCCTTTAACCTATTCTTTACCTTCTCCTCTAGAGATGTCTACCTAGAGATCTGTCCCCATCCCTATCCCTTTATCATTTTTTTCTTACTGAATTTAGAAGATTTTTTTCCCTCTTCTAAATACACACACACACACACACGTATGTGAATTGTTACCTGTTGAACCCATTTCCAGTGAAAGTAGGTTTTCAGAACTAACAGCCCTCCTCCCCTATCTGATTCCTCTGTGTTGGTTCTTCCATTCACATCTTATTTGTATAAGATAATTATTTTTGAGCCATTTTAAAACAATTTTGCTTTTTAAAGTCATAGCATATTCAAGTCTACCCCAACCTTTCTTAATACCTACCCAATTACTAATAACAACCTTAGACATCTGTTTCACATTTTACATGTATAAAAAAAATAAACAGTATATCCTTCTTGAGTCCCTTGTAATTAGTCTTTGATATGTACCTCATATTTCTCTTTGGCTCTTGTATGTCAAATCTTCTATTAAGTTCAGTTTTTTTTAAACAAAGTCCTAAAACTAACAATTCATTAAATATCCACTTTATATTTTTTCTTCAGAATCATGCTTAAATTGGCTGGGCATGAAATTTTTGTTTGGAATCCCAGTTCTTTTGCTCTTTGATATACAGTGTTCCAAGAACTACAGTCTTTTATTGTCACCACTGCTAGGTCTTGCATGATTCTAATTGTGGTACCATTACATTTAAATTGTTTCTTTTTCTTGTTGTTCAATAGTTCTTTTTTCTTGAGCTGAGGGTTTCAGAATTTGACTTTAGTATTCCTGTGGGTTTGGCTGATAAGATCTCTTTCAGGTTTGTTATCAGTGAATTTTTTTCTATATCTACTTTCCCCCCTTATTCTAATACTTCAGGACAATGCTATTTGATTATTTATTGTATTATTGTGTCAAGATTCATTTTTTTTAATCGTAGCTTTCAGGTAGCTAAATTATTTTAAAGTGAAAATTAGGAAATTTTGTGACAGATTAAAAATCCAATTCCTTCTAAAATACAAAGTATACTTTATGATTTGTTGGATTTGAATATTACAAATATCAATGTGAGACAGATCAAGTGAAGTACTAGACTGTGAGGGTGTGTCAAATATGTATTTGGAGAGCTCTATGTATTCACAATAAACTGTAGGATTTTGTTTTTTGGTTAGAAGTCAGTTTTCTAATGTACCTCTCTGATAAATCAGATTGGTGTATTTTTGTATACTTGCATGCTTAAATATAAATATTTTATTGCTATTTTCATCATGTGCCTGAGCCATATAAATATTATATACCTAGATTACTAGTGCCTAGTATGTACTTAAAGTACTATGTAGTACTTTATGTGTGTATATATGTGTCGCTATACACATGTTTGCCTATATATGTACACACACACACACATATATATGTCTATAGGTACACATGCATGTGTAATTCCTATACCATCATATATATGCATATATATGCATATAGGCACATGTATATAATACACATATTTATTTATATTTATGTGTTTGTGTGTATGTATATCTAAGTCTACAAGTGTCTGTATGTGTATATAAGTATACAAGTCCATAAATGATGTTTAACTAATCTTCTTGATATCGCAAGAAATCAAACTCAAATATTTGAGTCTGGATATACACTCTGTAGAACTATAGAATTTCTACATCAGTAAGTATATATTGAACAAACATTCCCAAGAAAGCAAGTCTCATCTTTCAACATAATATTCTTCCAGTGTTGCTACCAGCAAGACATTGAATAAAACTGCCTTTAAAAATTAAAACTGAGCATCAAACAAAGGACACTGGAAAGGTATAGTGGGTGTGTGAGTGAGGTATACTGATGAGGAATCCCAAAGATAAAGAGAAATAGTAGATAGTATCAAGGAATTTAACTTTAGGAAGAGAAGATGATCCAAAAGTGAAAATAAGGGTGAAAAGTGGGCAACCCAAAGGCTCAAATTGCATGCTTTGAGCCTCCAAAAGGGGAGAAGGCCTCCAAGATTATAAATAGACCTTATGGAAAGACCTTATTGGACCTTATAGACAGTAGTGTCATGTATTTGGCAGAAGGAATCTTTTCAGAATTATTTGAGAGGACTCTCAAATCAACGAGATAAAAGTTCCAGTTGAGTGCTTCAGTTTTCTAGCACTCCATTTGTTTTCTTGCTGTTTTTGTTACTGTTGCTGTTGTTTGTTTTCATTTTTAGGATGAAATACAAATTCCTAAGTTGGCCATTTAAGGGTTTTCACAATCAGTACCAGTCTAATTTTCTAAGCTTATTGTATATTATCTCCCTTCCTGTCAAAGGACCACATTTACCTTACCTGAACTCAGTATTTCATCTCCTACCTCCATAGTTTTACTCAGGCTCTCTTATAAGGTGCTCTCTCTTGTTAGGTACTAATTTCTTACTTTCACCTATAAGAATCCCTGCTTTCTCTAAGGTTATCTTCAAGTATGTGCCCTATGAAAATTCTTTCCCAAGACTTTTATTTAATATTTTTCACTTTCTCCTCAAATCACTATGCATATGTTCATTAACACGTACCACCCAAGTAGAATGCAACCTCTTTGAAGGCAAGTATTATTTTCATTTAGCCTTCTAATCTACAGCACCTAGCACACTGCCAGAGACATATTGGAGATTAATAAATTTGCAATGAACTGAATTTCAACTAAACTGCTCAACCTCCACATAGCTTATTTTTTAATTAATATTATTATTTTTACAAAAAATATTGATTTCATTTTTACATCATTCATTTCCATGAGATTTTTGAGTTACAAATTATCTCCCCATCTTTCCCCTACCCCCAAATCCCCAACAGTGTAAAGCCCCTCTCCTCATCTGCTCTCTTTTGTGCCCTCTTTCAACACCCCTCTAACTTTCTGGTAGGGCAGAGAGGGTCTCTTGAACCCAGTCCCCGTATATCTTAATTCCTAGTTGCATGTATTGCAGAATTTTAAATTCTAGATTCTTTCGGTTCCTCCCTTGTTACCCACCACCATTGGAAGTACAAGCAATTCAATACAGGCTGTGCATGTGTAATTACACAAGACATCTTCACAGTGGACATATTGTGACAGTCTGATCATATGTTCCTCCTTCCTATCCCACCCCCCCCTTGTTCTGTTTTCTACCCTGTCCCTGTCCTTTACTGAAGTGTGTGCTTCCAGCAGCCCTCCCCGAGACCCTTCCCTCCCCTCCATTATCTCCCCTCTCATCCCCATGCCCCCTACTCTCCTGTGTGGCATGATATCCAGTTTAAAGTTTATGTCATTCCTTCCCTAAGCCAAATTCAATGAGAGTAATTGAAAGTAAAGTTATAACAGTTATCCCTTGCCTCTTCTATATGGGATGACTAACCCCATTTTATCTCTCCCTGTCTCCTCTCATTCTAGTCCTCTCCCACCTCAGAATTTCACATGTTAAAGTATCATCTCTTCTTATTCAATTCATCCTATACCCTCTATGTACACATATACACACATGCTCAGGTATGTATTCCTACACATATATAGCCTCCAATATAGACATATGTGTAAGTATATATATACATATATATGTATGCATGTATGTGTGTATGTATATATGTATGTATGTATGTATACTCATTTGTATTCCCTTCACCTATCCTCTTACTAATAAAAGTTTCATAAGTTACTATTATCTTTTTTCCATGTTGGCATGTAAATAGTTCAACTTTGATAAGTTCCTTATGATTTCTTTCCCATGTTTACCTTCTCATGCTTCTTGTGTTTGATTGTCAAATTTTCTGTTGAGTTCTGGTTTTTACAGTAAGAATGCTTGAAAGTCCTCCACCTCATTGAATGACCACATTTTCCCCTGGAACATTATACTCAATTTTACTGGGTAGGTGATTCTTGGTTTTATTCCCAGATCCCTTGATCTTCAGAATATCATATTCCAGGTGCTTCAATCCCTCAGTGTAGGAGCTGCCAGATCCTGGGTTATCCTAATTGTGTTTCCACAGTATTCAAATTGTTTTCTCTTGGCAGCCTGTAATATTTTCTCCTTTAACAGAGGATTCTGGAACCTGGCAATAATATTTTTATGAGTTTTCTTTTGGGGATCTTTTTCAAGATGTGATTGGTGAAATCTTTCAAGTTTTATTTTGCCCTCTGATTCTAAAATATCATGGCAACTTTCCTTCAGAATTTCTTGAAGGATGCTTTCTAAGTTCTTTTTGTTGATCATGGCCTTCAGGTAGTCCCATAATTTTTAAATTGTCTCTCCTGGATCTACTTTCCAGGTCAGTGTTTTATTCAAGGAGATATTTCACATTGCTTTCTATTTTTTCATTTCTTTGTAACTGTTTAATAGTATCTTGGTTTCTCATAAAGTCATTAGCTTCCACTCACTCCACTCTAATTCTGAAGGAGTCATTCTCTTCAGTATGCTTTTGAGATTCTTTTTTTCATCAGGGAAATTCAACTTTTGAAGGTATTCTTCTCCTCATTGGCTTTCTGGGCCTCTTTTGCCATTTGACTTAATCTATTTTTAAAGTGTTGTTTTCTTCAGTCAAGTTGTTCACTCTCTTTTCATGATTTTCTTGCATCATTCTCTTTTCTCTTCCCAATTTTTCCTCCAGTTCTCTTATTTGTTTTTCAAAGTCCTTTTTAAGTCAATCTATAGCTTGTAGGCAATCTTCATGTTCCTTGGAATCATTTGGTGTGGGAATTCTGACTGTGTTGTCTTCCTCCCATTCCATGCTTTGATCCTTTTTGTCACAAAAAGGGATTCGAGAGTTTTATTGCTGTTCTTATTTTGCTTCCTTTTCCTCATGTTGGCCAGTCAATTTATTGGTTGGGTTTTTTTTAGCTCTGTGGAACTCTGCTTCCAGGGGGGAAAGCTCTGTTCCAAATTGCTGAGTTTTTCACAGCTGTTGGAGGTGTTGCAGCCCCCACCCAAGCTTTGGGTTGGTAAAGTGCACCCCAAGACCGCCATCGAAGACCACGATCTGGATCCTGGACACTCAACACAAGAGCCCTTGGCCATGATCAATTGTCTCAGCCCCCCTGTGGGGTCTGCAGGCCAGGAGCTCTGAAGCAGCCCAATGGAGGCAGTTGCTGGTTGCAGCCGATCCTTCCCTTCTTGCTGCTTCCTTGCCTTGGGGGCAGATTGGCTGAACTGCTTTTCCTTCCCCAAATTTAGCTTGGAGGCTTGACTTTCACTGACCTTTCTCTAATCCTTATTTTTTCTGTGTTGACAGATGTGGAGATTGCTTCAGTTGCTGTAGATCTTCTCTCAGATAGGTTCATGTGCTTGGGAGGCTCAGCTCCTCTCGAATGCCCTGAGGCCTGTTCACAGTTTTGGTTATGGGCTGGGCTGCCTTTGGCTCCCAGCCTGATGAGATGAGTCCCTCCTGCCAAGATGCCTTCAGCGAGAGATGTGTTTTCTGTATTTTTGTGAGTTTGGGAGCCCTAAAATTTGTTTAGAATCATGTTTTATGGGTATTTAGGTTGGCTGTGTTGGAGCCGGGAAACTTTGCTGCTTCTACACTGCCATCTTGGCTCTGCCCCCTGATAATTGATAGTATTATTGATCTCTTTGTAACCCAACACAACTGAGTATGCTTCCTCGATATTCTTTTCTCCTTGATTCCAGCGGGACCATACTATATCAATTGTCTTCTATACTATAAGTGCTCCATACATCTTCTCTCTTAATTCATCTTTTTCTTCCTGATCCCTGAAAATGGGATGTTCCACAATGGTCTTTGAACCTGTCTGCTCCACTTCTCCCCATTTGCTCACCCAACATGACATATATTACTCCTAAATCTACATTCTAGCACTGAATTGTTTTCTGTAGTACAACTGTCAACAGCAACAGTTTAAAATATTATCTCATTTTATTCTCACATAAATCCTGGAAGCTAGATACTATAATCATCCTTGTATTACACTTGAAGAAACTAAAGCAGACAGAGATTAAGTGACTTGCCCTGGGTCACATACCTAGTAATTGGCTAACATCTTCCCTCTCTGGGTCAGGGTTTGAATTCAAGTCATTCTCACCCACTATCCAGTTGCTCACAGTAGCAGCTATGTGGGTGACTTTCAATGGGTAAATCCTATCTCCTTCTGCTCCCTAGCATACCCGATTCCTCTTGCCTCTCAGACATCAGTTTGTAGCTATGAAAGGTGCCCCATTTCTCTGCTCTCCAGCTGCTGAGTAAGAATCCTACATTCTTCCTACCTCTTTTGTTTTGTTTGCTTTGTATTGGAATAACATGTGCAGCATGAGCTGGGATAGATGGTTTGGGATCTAGATTACCTTTCTACTAAAATTCACACCTCTTCAAAAATCTCCTATTGCTGGGGGCGGAGCCAAGATGGCAGCGTAGAAGCAGCAAAGCACCACAGCTCCCACACAAACACGCTAAAAAACTCATAAAATGGGATGCTAAACAGATTTTCAAGCTCCAAAACTCTCCACAAGACAGAAAGCACTACAGGCAGC
>CM053601.1:66230634-66250592 GCA_028646575.1 Pseudocheirus occidentalis | reverse complement strand
ATACACACACAGGTTTTATATATATATATATGTATATATATATATATATATATATATATATATATATATATACATACACACAGAAATACAGATTCATAATAAAAGCACTTTCTTCCTTCAAGGAACACATATTCTAGAAGCCAACATGTACATAAATAAGCAAACACAAAATATATAGAAAACAAATATGAATTCATGTCAGATACAAAGAACATTAGCTCCTGGAATGAATAGGAAAAGCCTTGTACAAAAGTTTATACTTGAGCTGAACTTTGAAAGCATTCTAAGTAGAAGTTTCACTTTGGAAATAGCACTTTGGACAAGCACTTTGGAAATAAAAAAATGGTGTGTGCGATGGCACAGAGATTGTAGATGAATGGCATTTTGGGGAAACAGCAAGCAGTCCAGTTTGGCTTGAATGGAGAATATATAAGGATGAAGGGTATCTAATAAGCCTTAGTTGCATTAGGAAACTTTCAGATAGCTTTTGTGCTTCCCCCCACATGCACCTTTTGCATAAAGCCTTCTCCATCCATAAGGTCAACTATTTTGAGCAGGCATGTCAAAGATCACAGGTGAGATACTAGGGACCAAAGCCATCGTTTAACTAAAAGAAAAATAATAGTTCAATGCTTGACTCCTATTGCATCAGAATCTTCATTTTTAATTAAGAATAGTTTACATACATATGGAAAAGTGCTTGGTGTGCCCAACAGCTGTGATAATGTTTGCATGGCAGAAACAAATGAACTGCAACTCAACAGAGCTGGTCAATGTTGTTTACCATAATCTGGTATCTTAGTCAAAGTCAGTGTGTCCAGTTGACCATGTAATGATCAGCATATACTATCAAATTTATTCAGACACCTTCCCAAAACTGCCTGCTGAAGGTAGGAGTGAGAAATTGATTAGATTGAAGGACCAAGGTAAACCAGAATGAAAGAATCTAAATTTGCCTTGCAGATGTTGAGTCCCAGTCACTATTCAGTGTTTTATGTTAAGACTCAGATTCTATTAATTTGCTACCTCATATGAACTGAAATGGCTGCCCTTTGAAATGTAATACTTTTATTATTTTTGTTTTGTCTGAACTTATAAATTCTTCAGCCTAGAGAACTTCCAGTGTGGAAATTTCCTCCACTGATGTAAATCATTCAGAACACAGACTTTTGTCTGGGATCAGTGGGAGGGTAAATTACTTGTCCATGTTCGCAGAGCCAAAATCCAGCAGAGACAGTCTTTAATCCCAGGTTCTCCCATCTCCAGGGTCACCCCTCTGAGACATTGTGCCATGCTGCCTCTGGTGAATGAATGGATGACACATTTCTTAAATGCTTTATATGTATTAAGAGAAATGATAATTTGTTATAAATAGCAATAGTCATTCATTTTCTCCATAGTGTTTTAAGATTGTGAAGCACTATATATGGACACAAACACACACATATGTGTGTGTGTGTATATGTACATATATATGTATATATAATAGAGTCATACATACATACATTATAATGTGTGCATATACAGAGGTACCTGTATATATATCTACATCTGTAGGTATACATACATGTACATGTATTATACTATATGCATATATATATAGACACATGAATGTATAATTCCCATGTGAATATACACACATTATTTCATTTGATCCTTATAATCACCCTAAATTACACACTATTAGCTCTCCTTTACAGATGAGAAAACTAAAATAATGACTTGCCCATAATCACAGAGCAAATATATATCAGAGGTAAAACTCAAAGCCAGGTTATATACTATATATAGTGTTTTATTCACTCATTGTATCATACTGTCTCTTAAGTCACAACAGTCACATGTAACATGGTATTGTTTGCATGACTTCTCAAGGACACAGGAAACAGGACCTTATCTACCTGATTTTTAAAAAAAATAATACACCAGTGATTCTTGGGAATTTTGTCAGCCTGAGGAGCACCCAGTGTATAATCCATCTATGACTTATTGGACAAGTACTAAATAATTGCTAGAGGTATTTGTAAGTTAAGTGATTTGCCCAGGGTCATACAGCTGCTATGTTTCAGAGGTAAACTTTCAATCCAGGATTTCTTGACTCTAAAGCAAGAACTCTATCTATTCCTCCAGTGTTGCCCAATAAATGAACAGAGGTGAAAGCTTGAAAAGATAGAAGGCTATGATGAAAAGATTACAGAGCATCAACTCTGTAAGAGATAATGGTAGGTGCTTTGCGAGATATTAGTGTCCACATATCTCCCAGAATTGACATGAATATATTAATTTCTCCATGGTTATAACGTGATTAAAAAACTAAGATAAATCAAGTCTTTTTAGCTTTGTAATTAGTGCTTTCTCATCTATTCAGAGACCCATTTGGGGTTTCCATTTGTCACATTCTCTTACATCAAATAGTCTCCTGCAAGGCAATGTCTTTGAAAATTGATCCTGTTGCTTCAGCCATTCTGCAGAGCTCTATTCAGCTGACTAGGGAGAGCTGACAGTGGAAAAGGAAATCTTGAAAGCCTCCTACCTTCTTTTTGCAAGTGAAAAGAGACCCAGTAACATCCCTAACTTGTGAATCTATATTGATGGCTAGTAACTTTAAAATTCATAACAAGCCTCGGGGAGTCATTAAGGATCATGTTATCTATTCACATATGGGATTTTTTTTTAAAATTTAAGCTTTAACAATGCCAAATGTTTTGGCTTCTTTCCAAAGGAATTTAGGTCTTTTATATTTGCATCTAATCTGAGGGAGAATTTGTAAGCTTCCAAATCCATTTCTGTATAACAGTTCCACTACTTACTCTAATCTATATTATTATTTCACTACATTTCCACATTATTCTCCCCCTAAACACACACACACACACACACACCACACACACACACACACAAATGCAAATTTTGTTTCATGCTCACAGAAAGTCCAGAATATGTGCGTTTCTTGAGAGCAAGGGAGGTTTCCTTTTATCTTTGAATCCCCAGTACCTATATTAGTATCTTCTACTTAGGAAAAGTTGTTTAATAATTGTGAATAGAATCAGTGAAAATACATGGATATTTCTTTTATTAAACTATTGCAAAATGGGATAATTTTTCCAAAGGAAAGAAATGCCTTCCAGTAGAATTCAATTATGATATACTACCATGGTGTGATTTTTCTGGGGTCTCTGAGGTTAGACTGGTGGAACACAGATTCTGGTACGTCCCTCCAGGTTGTTGAGGCTTTGAAAAATAGCTCAGTATCTTTATCCAAGAACCAGTATAACCAGTTTCAGAGGGGATCATCCTCATAAAATATGATGAATTTATTTGGTCTCAAAAACTCAATAAATTTCTGCTAAGTTTAATTTTAGAAGCGTTTAATTGATGACTGGCAAGAAAGATGAATAGAACCTTAGCTGGATAACAATATAATTAATATGGCTAAGCAGATAAAGCCAGAGTACTCATAACAGAGGACGCTATTCTGCACTTTTAAGAATTAAATCACTTTGGACATTGCATGTCAAAGAATTAGGAACAAGGAATAAAAGACTGAGTGTAGATTTTTATCTTTGTTGGTGATCTAGAGATAGTTCTTACAAGCTATAGTGCACAAAACACGTATGATAGACATTTTAATTTCCTCTAATCAGGAATCAATTTACTTTCCCTGACTTGAAGTGATATGAGGGTCTTACCCTTCCTGTCTGTTTGCATATCCTTGGGTGCTCCTAGAATTTTGGCTACTTGGATGAATCTTTTTCTGATCATATGGCTTGGAGTATTCACATTGAGAACAGGACTTCTTATAAGGGATGTCAGTCTCTGTTATCATGAATAGAATGGGGATTTAGACAATAACTGATTTGCAATTAAGTTAATATTGTAGGCAAAGCCATAAATAGCCACATTTGTGCCCTAGGCAAGACAACAAAACCTTCCTATGGTAAACGATATGCAAATTTGTCTCAAATCAGTATTTTAAAGCATATTTATTGGAAGGTGGGGAGATGACTTGAACTTTAAATATTCATATCTAAAAAGTGAACCTGTTAAACAATACATGATGCTAAGACTAAATGACCAATTTTATGTAATAAAAAAGAGATCCTAGGAAAATCACAACATTTGAGATTCACCTTATTTTCACTTAAATAGATCCCTTGACAATCCCTTTGGCTGAATTAAAAAATATTGCAGGTTTTGAAAGTACTTTGTTCTTGTCCCTGGAGGACTAACCCTCTCCTAGCAATCACAGAAATGAGTCAAAATATGTTTGAGCTTTGCTTACAACTGATTCACAGAAATACAGATTTGGTAAAGTTGAAAGGGACTCTCATTCCTCTATTTCCTATCAACCTTAATTAACTGCTTAAATCATGAATATTAAAACCGTCTTTAAAAAGAGATGACTTTTCTAAATAGAATAACACTTGAATCAGACTGATGGCTTAAAATAGTCTCCATTAGATAAAATGCATGTTGATTGATTTTAACTGACAAATAAAAATTGCCACCAAGTGCTCTGAATGGGTAATGGGTAGAAACAGTTACATAAGAAAAATCAGATAGTCACCTTTAACCTTTTTGAATTTTTGTGCACATGTGGTATTAATGGGATGAATGAATGAAAGAAAATTATTAAGTGTTTCCTATGTACAAAGTACTAAACACTGGGCATACAAACAAAGAGGTAAGACAGTCTCAAAGAGCTCACATTTTATTGGGGTAGACAACACTTGTGCATCTACAAGTCATATTTCATGATCATGGGTTTCATGATCCTTAGGGTGTAGTAGCAAAGCAGATGGTAATATCTCTTCTTTAATGCCATTTTCATGGATAAAATCACATCATTTTCTCATAATGAACAATTTTACAGTGCAAAAGATTTTAGTGACAAGAGATTTTTTTTTTTCATTTTTCTTTGCTGGGTTATATCTCCCCAGACTTTACTTCCCAGAATGATGTCTGGGGATATTATTTTAGAAGCATTGTTATTCCCATAGACTTTGGGTTCAGGGTCCTGGGGGCACTTTTTATCAAGATCTGAGGGGAGATAGTGATGGTGGTGGTTTGACTTTCATGTCACAAGATTCCTGTTTTAACCTCAGGGTAATTTACTGTTTCAGCAAGGCTGGACTGCCTGCTGTGTGTATGGACAGAGGGTGGGAACTTCTGACTCCTTTCCCTTAGGAACTGCTATCCTGGATGATAGATGATGATGATGATGATGATGATGATGATGATGATGATGATGATGAGAGAAAGGAAGGGAAGAAGAATTTATGAAGGAACTAATTGTAATGGGAATCTGAAGCTCTTTCCTGCCCCTAGACCCTTAGATAGGCTTAAGCAGCTCTGAGAATGTTCCCTGATTTGAAAGTGTACTCTGTCCCCTAATAGGCTGTATGTGGTCACATGGAGCCTGTGGCAGGAAGCTTGTGTTTTGAGAATGACTACACCTTTTTACTTTGTAATTGGACAGTGGTTCAAGAGGGCTGACCCAGGAGAAACCTATACACACACACACACACACACACACACACACGCCCTGATGTGAGGCTTTGCTTTTGGGGCTCACTTTGAGAAGAGCTGTGTGATTTGGCCAGATGAGACTCTGGGAAGCCGTTGAGCCCCCCCAGCTTTGAAAAGCCCAGATGTCGGTGCTTCCCTCTCGGGTAACTTGAATAGGTAATGGATGTGCTGGTCAGATGGTTGGAAGCCAGAAACTGGCTGTTTCTTGGTCTGTTTGTAACTTGTGTTTGTAACTTGTGCTCGTAACTTTTGTTTGTATTCTCTGGAGTTTAGGGTGCTGACTTTTCCCCCTGAACTAGGTAAATGATATGTTTGTTTGATTGAAGAAATATTGTTAACCCATTCTGAGTTGCTTTCATTTAGAAAAGCAGATCTAAGAACCTGTGCTAGCAGCTGCCCTAGGTATGCTAGAGTGCTTGCTGATACACTAATAAATGCCAAATGCAGGGCTAAACAATACAAATACACATATACACACAAGCACAGTTATATTCTAATCTCCATTGAACTTCAAAGCAAACCTGTGGGGTAGGTGCTAGATTTTTATGGCAATGATGATGATATTAGCATTTATAAAGCACTTAGTTTTGCAAACTGATTTTCGTGTTTTCTCATTTGATTCTCACAACAGCCTTTGTTGGCTTTAATACAGTAAATTTCCACTTTACAGCTGGGGAAACTAAGGTACAGAGCAGTTAAGTGACTTACCTATGGTCACAGAGGTAGCAAATTACTGTAGCAAGATTTTAACTCAGGTCTTACTCAAAGTCCCACTTTCAGGTATCCAGGAGTGTTAGATGCTGTTATTACTGCCCATTTTAAAGATGAGGAAAAAAAAAGAATGAGAGAGACTAAGTGATTTGTCCATGATCCCATACCTAGTGAATGTCTAAGGAGGTTTTCAAACCCTGTTATTCATGACTCCAAGATTCACTTAGAAGCAATTAATGCTGCAGTTGTCTGTTTAGGAGCAAATTTATTTTAGCAAGAGCGGTACAGATATAGATAGATAGATAGATAGATAGATAGATAGATAGATAGATAGATAGATAGATAAATAGATAAATAGATAGATATAGATATAGATATATTTAAAAGGTACAAACTAGAGAAATCTGTTATTGCCTCTAAGATACCTAAAGGCATTAATCAGATATTGAGAAAAAAGCAAAAGCTTACAGAAAATTAATTCATATTCAAGTTTTCATTCATTTAATATCACTTTCCTCTTAGATTATTTCACCTTGAAGGCTTTAAAACTGGCTAATCACTAATTACGGAAAATTTTGAGGAAATTTTTTTAGAGAGGAAGAACAGCTGTAATTAGAAACATGAACTCGGCGAAGCTTGTGTGAAATTGTTTGGAATTTATAGAGATGGGAGTGGATAGACAATGCTTATTGTTTTAAAATCTATGTGGCTGTGGCAAACCCTAGGGACAGCATTGTCAAAAGGGGTCCATAAAAATTGAACCCCATCTAATCTTAGAGTACCCAAGCAGAAAATCACACTTCCTCCACCTCATTGTTATACTACAAACCTTTTCCCTCATATTTAGTACAGTGAGAAGCCCCCTAGAGCAGTATTCAGAGTATGGGTTCAAGCTCTGATTCTTCTACTAACTAGCTACATAATGTGGGACAAGGTGCTTTATTTCTCTGTGCCTCGTTTATTTTTTTTTTCATTTGCAAGTGTAATGACTTGATGTAGACAACCTTCAGTCTCTATTCTACAATTCATTTGGAAAGAGATGTGCCTTTACTAAAACAAACAAATAAAAACCAGGTGATAAAGTCTTAGTTACATCCCTAGGATGATGGGTAGGAGAAGTGAGAAGGGATTTTCCTAAAGTTTTTCTTATTTTCTAAGAGGTCAGAGCATGGAGTTCCAGCGAATGTATAGTGCTATATGGTCTGCATAATTTTTTTTTTTACAGCAACCTGTTGAAATTAGTTCTCAGAAGCAATAAATCTTTACTGAGTGCCAATAGTCAAAGTCTTATGCTTTTGTTTGTATGGAGACAGAATTTGAATCCATGCCTCCCTTTGCTACTTAGAATCCCTAGATTTCATTAAAGCATCACTTCTCTCTTAATGAGAGTGATGATCAAATAAATTGCACCCAGTATTAGCTATCACAAAGAGACTATCATTGCAAATCCTAGCGATGTCTTTTTTTGTTTGTTTAATGAATATTCAATGCAATAGACACTATGTTTTACATATGCATATAAAAAGTATCAGACGTTCCCTTTAAGCTATTAATATGACACTAAAATCCAGTGCCATGTGTACAATGCTTAATCTTGGTTGTAACCTGAAACGACCACCTTCAATCACTGTCAGTCTGTGGAGTCCTCTTTCCTTAGCCTCTCCTCCACTTTGATTCACTCCAGCAGCCAAGTCAATGTCTGGGGCGCCTTGCAGGGTGGTTTAGAAGCTTCAGAAACCCCCATGATCCTGTGATCTATTTATCAAGAAATGACATTTGTGCCTCAGAATTGGCAACCCACTGGTATTTGTGCAAACTGCTGAGATGGCTGCTAGTAATGTTCTCAATTGTAAACTGCTTGGGTTCAGCATCGCATTGTTGAGAACTCTCTTTTGGCTGCTTTTGGATTCACCTTCACACTTTTCAAAATGTGCTTTCCAATGAATGATTCAGTCAGGAGGGAAAGCAGCCGAAATCTCTGTTTCAGTTATTGCTGCATAGCGTTTGGGGCCCTCAGACCAGTGCTGCTGGAGAATAGAAAGTACTTGGGCTTGTTCTGGTGATTTTATTTAGAGCTGTTGATTAACAAGACCTTAGCTTGGCTCCCCTTACTTTGTGGAATTAGGCCATTTTCAGTGCACCACAATATATTTAGAAAGAAGAAATCACCAAATATTTAAGGTAGCAAATGCATCATTAAAATAGGTATGAAAAGTGAGCTTTCTAGCAGGACTTCTGGTTGCATTTCTGCCATTTTTATTTTCCAAATAATAATTTCTTTTTTTTCTCTTTGAGGTAGAACATTGTATTATGGTTACACTATTTCATATGGAATAATAATGAAAATCTAGAGAGACCAGTTCAAGTCCTAGAGTACAATATATTTATTTTTTTATTGTAGGTTCATTATGGGGGAAAGAGACATTTCCTTAGTTCTCTTTCCTCTCCAAAAGGAATTCTCCCACAGTGTTACCTAATATATATCTAGCACTCTAATGTTTACAAAATCTTTACATATTTTTAAGCTTGTTTGTGAAGCCTTGTTTAGACTTCACAGAAACTCAGTGTGGTAAGAAATATAGGTATGATTATGTCCCTTTTAGAGATGTGAAAGGTGAAGCTTAGAGAAGTTAAGTGATTGGCCTATGGTTATAGAGCTAGTATTAGGAATAGCATTTGAACTCAGGTCTTCCCTCCTAATGGTTCCACTCAGCATCTCTGAGATGTAGTTTTCATAGATTGTAGCTTACTTTCTTCAGCACCATTCCCAGCTCCTTAATACTTAACATTTTCTTTATGCCATATACTTCCCTTCCCTTCCATCATGCTATTTAGGACCTTTCTTGGATTGTTAACACACTGCTGTTGATTAGATCTCTGCCTTCCCTCCAGAAATTACTTTGCATATATGTAGTACTTCCTTATGTGTGCAAAATTTCCCCTCCAAAAGTTCCTTGAGGGAAGGAATTGTTTCATATTTTGTCCCTATTCCTGCTATTTAGTACTGTGCGTTGTACTTCATGTACGTTTAATAAAAATTCATTGAATTCCTGATGATAATAGGATTCTTATTAGAAAGGGATCCTTGGTCTTTTCATTGTTAGAATAGAATGTCCATTCCATTCATGACCATAGAGAGCACTGTATGGATTGGATTTTCCTAAAGAAACAAGAGAGAAAGAGACAAGAACAAGAATGAGAGAGTAGGAATATGAGAATAAATGAAAGCTATAAAAGGAAAGAGTGAGATGAAGTGAGACACAAAGACAGAGAGACAGACAGAGGTACAGAGAGACAGAGATAGAGAGACAGAGACAGAGAGACAAAGATAATGTAGAAACTCCCATCTATTTAAATAACAATAGTTGGCAATCGTATGGTACTAATATCAGTTTTACCAAGTGCCCTACATGTTTTATCTCAGTTGTTCTTCATACCAAACCTATAGGGTAGATGCCACAAAAATTATTATCTTCATTTTACAGATGAGAAAAATGAGTTTCAGAGACTTTAAGGGACTTGTCTATCCATAGTTATAGTACTAGCAATAAACAGAGGCAGAAATTGAAGTCTTCTTTACTTCACATTTAGCACATTGGTTTCCAAGTTTTGCTGCCTCTCTCTCCTCAGCACTTAAGTTGCTCCCTTTTTCTGTAGGGAGGCAGTGATAAATGTGCCAGATTTTTTCAAGGGAGTTTATGTAGGATCTGCACTATAAAAGTAACTTTAGGGATCTCCTTGGTGTTAACCCAACAGGTACAGTCAAATACTGTGGTTTTGGAATCCGGGAGAGCTGAAATGGTCTGCTATGAATCTTTTCAATGAAGACATCAAAGAAGTCATTGTATTTCCCCTTTTAGCAAGAAAATGATAAAAGAAAAAAATAGAGTGGGTGGACAGAGCAGTTTCTCCATCACTGTCAATCTGTCAAGCAAACAGGGAGACTTTATATATCATAATACTGCAATTAAATTTGACTAAAATACTGTGAAGGAACTATGTTGTCAATAAAGAGAGGTCAAACACTGACATGCACTAGAGAAAGACAATGACCAGTATGATGTCCATGCCAGAAAATGAATATGGTGACATTAAAGTTGATGAGCAGACAAATGAGGAATGAAATGTGCTCATTAAAAGACATTACTCTAACATTATAGTTATGAGTGTCCAAGGTCAGCATCACTGTTGAATTTATGCCAGGTCTACCCTAACTTTAGAAAGGACGAAAAAGGGTTTTTTTTAAAATTTTCTTGTTAGTTCTCTCCATATATGAGCACACCATTATCCATCTCAACAATAGGAAAGTCACACATGGTTCCAGGTTCAGTGTTCTATGTACTGAGCCACTTAGCCACCTCCATACAAAGTTTACTGTAGCCCAAATTTAGAGATCAAACTCAGTCTTTCACAGACCTTACTTCGTTGTCATCCAGTGAAAGTACGATCTAGGAATAAACCTCAATAGCAGTTATGAACACTTTCCAAAATTGTTACCTTAGAAATGCATATGTGTGTGTGTGTGTGTGTGTGTGTGTATCTGGAGAGAGTGGGGTGGAGAGAGAGAGGCAGAGAGGCAGATGAGAGAGAGAGAGAGAGAGAGAGAGAGAGAGAGAGAGAGAGAGAGAGAGAGAAAGAGAAAATAGAGACAGAGATACAGAGACAGAGAGACAGACAGAGACAGAGACAGACAGAGATAGAGGCACAGAGAAAAAAAGAGGCACACAGAGAGACAGAAACATGAAAATAAAAAACTTTAGAATTCATCTGTGCCAACCAGGAACTAAAAACCAGAAGGGTTAAGTGACTGCTCAAGATTACAAAGATTATGAGAATCTCACAAAGAAGTTTTTTATAATATCCTACTAATATAAATCATTACATTCCCTAAGCCAATGTAGTAAACTAGGCAATGGATTGAGATACCAATATTTGCTTGAATTTCAAGGTTGTCTCTATTTGGTAATGCTTTTGTTATCTTTCCTTCCTAGTCTCTTTCAGAGGTAGTGCCATATGACCTCTCATAACAACAATCAGTTTAGCAGACACTTAGCACTTAGTAACTTAGGGCTAAGTATAGAAGGTGTGAGCCCTGCCCACTGTTGAGAAGGAGTGAAATCCCCTCTTGATGTGGAAGAAGGGGATTGGCTGAGACAGGAGGCCAGTGTGTGTATATAAGCAAGAATTCCAGAGACAGAGAGACAGAATTGGAATTTTCCTGTTGGAGGAAGCAGAATTGTCTCAGCATCTGGGAGCTGGGCTGCTGGACTGAAGAATTGAGTTGGAGTTTCAGAGAGAGAGAGAGAAAGAGAGAGAGAGAGAGAGAGAGAGAGAGAGAGAGAGAGAGAGAGAGAGAGAGAGAGAGAGTTTCTCTCCTAGCATCTGAGTTTTTCTCAGACCAGAATCTGGTGAAGGCTACCCAGAAGGCTGATATTCCTTCTTGGTCCTAGGGTCAGCTGAATTGCTGGAGGACTGAAGAAGAATGACCAGGATAAGACTCTGTTTGTTCATGGCCTGGCTGATCCTTGAATTCCAGGCAAGAGAAATGGTGAAGGGTTAGAAATGTACCAGATCCTGTGAACTTCAGTGTGTGCCAGAGATTGCCCTGAGGACTGGACAAGGATCTGGGAGCTGTCTACCTCTGAGGACTGGATGAGGACCTGGAAGATGTCTGCTTCTGAATTCAGGTCATTGTTTGGTGGATTCAGGAGGGAGCTGGGACCATGGAAGGTGATCCAGGGAATCAGAGAGACCACCCAGAGTCAAGATGAAGAAAAGGCCTCCCCTTGGAGGAAATTGAGGTTTGCTGGACACCAAATGGCGGAAGGTTTGTGTGGTTTTTCTAATGACTCTACTAGTGATTAATGATATTTAGTAATTGTGAATCCAGATTAGTGATTGATTAAGTTAATGGTTGCCCCATGAGTAGAAGTTTGATTATTGTATTTGGAATTGATTGAATGATTAAGTTAATGGTTGCCTCATGAGTGGAAGATTGATATATTGTTAATTGATTGATTAAGTGATGAGGGTTTCCCCCTTAGGGAAACCAGATGGTTATTCTTTTGTTCTAAATATTGTGGCCACTGTAGTGAAAACTGTGTGGTCATTCTAATGTTACACTATTATGGACACAATATACCTTCTGTGATAAGATGTAATGTTGTGAATATTATATTGTGACATATTGTGAATGTTTGCCTTGATTTATAATGGAATAAATAGAGTCTTCACTATTACTGTGTAATCCAACCTTAAAAACCATTGACAGTAGCATTCTTTTTGAAATCTGCTGGTGCATGGCATTACACCTCTTCTGCTTAAACAATATCTATAGAATATAAACAGTTGGCCAAGGGCAGTACACACCAAAACAAATAAGTAAACAAAATTCAGTGAAATTCATAGGTCATAAAAAAGAAAATTCTTCATTGGAACAACCTACTTATTTTTTAAGAACATGAGAAGTATAGTTTTTAAGGATGATTTGACATCTTCACCCCAAATTTAATTTTTTTCTCTTAAAAACAAAATATTCTATTATAAGACAGAAGGCTGGTACCTGGAGACAGGAAGATCTGAGTTTGAGTCTCACTTCTGATACTTTCTGAGCTGTGCGACTATGGGGTAGTCTTTTAAATTCTCAGAGCCTCCATTTTTCCATCTGTAGAATGGAGATAAGAATACCAATAACATTTTTTTTCAAAGAGTGATTGTGAAGAGCTACTATGCATACATAATGATTATGTAGGCAAAATGTTTTGCAAAATTGAATGTGCTATGTAAATGTCAGATATTATCAGCCTTTCTTCTCACTTATGATTTACTTCAACGTTAGTTATGCTTGTCCCATTGTCCAAAATGAGAGTTCATTTGATTTACAACTGTGCTCTGGATTGAGGCTCCTCTGAAGAGAAGTTCACTTAGTTGCTCTGGAGGAGCCATTTAAGCAATGAAAATGAAATTTAAATTGCAAATTTAAACTATCAGAAATAAACACCTGTAAGTGTTCCATCAGGCAACTGCTGATTTTTAACCAAATCAATAAATTGTAGCTGGACATCAAATTTGTACCACCCCATCTAAACAAACCCTGACTATCTTCTTATTATCATAAAAGCAATAAAATGGCTTGCACAGCATTCTTCCCTTAATTTGTCTTTCAGTCTGGACCATAAAGATAACAAAGTGCTTCATTCCCCAAGAATGCATTATTTAACTGGGTATGTTTCTCATCACTGGAGTCTGTAGAGTATTGCTTTTTAATTTGCTGATGGAAGCCATCAATTAGAATTAGCAGGAGTGCTGGGAGAGAATAATGACAACAGTAAGGAGGAAAATAGAGGAATATTTTGAATAAATTAATGATACGTTGATTGCACATCTCATTGAGCACATGGCCAGCCCTATTTTGTGATTAAGTAACCTACGGGTAGTCAAAAGCTGGTGGAGGAGGATCTGGTTGAAGAGTCTCCTAATTATAGTTTGAATGAAGTCAACCTCTTGGATTAAGCATCTTTAAGAGCACTGATAGCTTTTCAAGTGACAAGATAATAGGTGGAGTGGTAGAAGAGAGTTTGGTTATCCTCTCAGAGACATTCAAGTCTTTATCTATTATGAGAGAAGTCAAAGAACCATTTTAATGTTCCAAAGGGCAACTCTTAATGGATGGGATTATACTTGTTCTGATAGGGTGATTTGAGTTGTACCCCAAATCCACATTTTAGAAAAGTTGGCAATGAGTCAGATGCAACCAGAATGATAAGGGACATCAGTTTCACCTTCTATCAAGATCAGCTGAAAAAATGGGGTTACTTAGTCTGAAGAGAAAAAAAGACTCAGAACGGATGTGCTACTTGCTTTCTAGAATTTGAATTGCTATTACAGAGAGGGATCAGACTTAACTTTCTTTGGCTTCAGAGGGAAGAAGTAGAAATAATGGATGAGATACTTTGAGTAAGGAAAATTTTCCTAATTGTGAGTTTTCCCAGAATGTAGAAGGTTCCATCATGAGGTCGTAGTCTTTCCCTCACTGGAGTTCTTCAAGCAAAGAAAAAATGATCATTTGTAAAATGTTGTTTTTTGTGCAAGCATATAGAATAATTAAATTTCAATGGGGAAAAGAAAAAAATATGGAGGGAAGTCCGGGATTGTAATGTAGGGGAAAAGGTCAAAATATGAGACAGGCAAATTTGTTTGAAGGAGTCTCTTCTGTGAACTGCTAAAAGAAAAGAGAAGTATTCCCAACACAAATTGTAGAACATATCTCATTTTCCCAAGGGCCAGGTTGGCCTCTCTTGACACATTAACACTAACAATGTTTTGTGCAGCAAAAAAGGTCCATGTGCAGGGTGGTAAAAGCCTGTCTCTAATTATCAACCAAAAATGCAAATACTTTTGCATTAGCAAACTAATTATGCTTTTATTCAGTATTTTTGCATAGAATGCTAATATTATTCAAAATCCACTGGGAATTACTGAAGCATTTTAGTATAGAATAGTAAAGTTTTGTGTATTTTAAATCCACTAATAGAAAGAACACTATTTCCATTTTGACCAAGTAAGCCCGGTGTAATTAAGTCAGTCAGACTGAATTAAAATTGCTAAATTAACATAGAGCCCTTTATGCCATCCACTGTAAGAATGTAATTCTTAATTAATATTTAAAATGCAGTTCATTTGTACTTGATATTTAATTTATACCTATAAACAAAGTCTGTAAGCTGATGGTAATTTAAATGTTTCTCCATGGAGGAATCTGTCTGCCTTCAAATGGTTGGAAAGAATAAATACAAACATAAAGACTGTCATAGTCCTTTTGTAATGAAAATCAACATTTCAATTTCTTTTTGTGCAACCTAAAATAAAGTTAAAATTTCACAAAACATAAAAAACATTCAAGTAGTGGAGTTGTAAACGTATTTTGAAATATAACTCACCAAACCTGAAGGCCAAGTATTTCTTGCTGGGCTGCTGGTTTCTAATTATTATCTTGGAAATTCTAGGTAAAACAGTAATTGGAGAATCCAGAATCAATAAGAGAGGAAATGGTATGCCTCAGAGTAAGGTGTAAATTCAACTGAATGCATAAAACTCGGCTCTAGTTTCCTTAACAAAGGTCTATCAGTCATTCATATTAATATAGAGTCTTAAATAAGAGTCCAAGTATGTGTTGTAATGATGCAGTCTGTATTTTGTTTGTATATGAAAAACAACAATATTTATTTCTGTAACCTTATGCTCCCATCAACTGTTTATATATGATTCAAATGTTTATAAAATATGTCTTTGTTTATATGTGTGTACACATATTGTGTGTGTTTGTATATATATGTATATATATATACATATATATAACTCTTTAAGCTAACAACTCTATACTTTGTATTTTTCCTTTAAGAATTTTCTTTTATCTGCTAACAATTCCTAGGATATGGTAGAGTTATTAATTGTGTACTATGGGTCAGACACCGTGTCTTAGGAATACAAGTAAGGAAAACAAAGATACTCCTTTTCTTCAAGGAGCTTACCATCTGATGTGACAAGAAAACACATAAAAGGAAGCAAAAGTGGGGCAATGGTTGGGGTGAGTATCAGAAGGTACTCAGTGCAGGAATGTGATTCTGATGGAGCTGAAAACAAGAAGCACATTTGGTGGTAAATGAAGAGGTGGTTGGAATTTAAACCCTGTATAAATGAAAGCTACAAAAGCTTTTTTTGTTTGTTTGTTTCTTTGTATGATTGTTTTGTTTTCATTTGTAGCATTTCCTCAGAGCAATCATGTCAAGATCTACCTTCCAAATTCCATTCAAAGATATTATTAATAACAGTGTAACAGTTTTTAGCGTAAAATTGACTTTTTAATCTCCATATTATTTAAAGGTATTATACTTAACCATCAATGGAATATGTATGCCATTTGATGCTGTTTTGTCAAAAATCTATCAGCAACTGTGAACAATTTTTGGATACTACCAGTAATTCCAAGACCTTGAAATGAAACAAAAATGTCACTTTCTTTGGTTAATATACTTTGATACTTCTGAGGATACCAGGTTTTTTTTTTTGTTTTTTTTGTTTTTTGCTTTTTGGAGGGCAGTTGGGGTTAAGTGACTTGCTCAAAGTCCCGTGGCTAGTTTTTTGTGGTAAATGTCTGAGGCCGAATTTGAACTCAGGTACTCCTGACTTGAGGACTGGTGCTCTATTCACTGCGCCACCTAGCTGCCCCAGATACCAGTTTTGATCCATGAGACTACTCCTTTCACTAGTGCTACCTGTACATCTCACATCTAATATTCTATAATATTTGCCCATGTCTCTCTATAAATCCTTGATAGATAATTCATACAAAATATTGGAGAAGTACTTCTTTTGATTCTTTTAATATTTTGTGGATACCAGGGAAGCAATCTGGTGTTCACCTGGCATTCTTCACTATCAGTGACCAACTTGGTATGTTACTTGTATAATTTAATGTTGTCTTCTGGCCAATAAGCATCATCAGAGCAATTGTCTCCTCCTCCCAATGTGACTAGTTATGACAATTTCTTCCGAGTTAATTTGAGTTTTGTTGAGGAGCTTTGTAGAGTTTCAAGATTCAGTGAAGTTTAATGTCATATAATCTATGACTAATAACATTTATAGAACATTAACACTTATGAGAAATCTTTCTATTTGAACTGTGTAGAACGTTCTGCATGACAGTATTTAACATTTTGGGTAGTGACCTGTCAGCTGAGCCTTGGAAAAAGATAGGAATTCTAATTGGAAATGAGAAGGGAGTTCATTCCAACCATGGAATAGCTTGAACAAAAGTATGAGGGGTGAAGGTAAGAGATGAAATGCCAAATTCAGGGAATGAAAAGTAGTCTTCATTGTCTGGATTTTAGAAGGTATGAAGGAGAGTAAAGTAGAATAAGCTTTTTTATATTGAGTTTTTCAATTTTAGCTAGAATATTCCATGGAAAGCAGATGAAGTTTACTGGAAAAATCACAATTAAAAGTTTTCCAGTATTATAGAACTTAAATACTCAACTCTATACTGTAATGAAGTATAAAAAGAAAGGTTGCCTTGATATTTCAAAATATATCCATTGCCTAAGAAATGGAGGTGTTCATTAAAGTTACATGATCTTATTTGAGTCATACAAAAGCATAAATAGAAAGGATTGATCGATAAGTTATACAGAGAAGCTGGATCTGGTCCTAAGGTAATTTTGGGTGAGTTTGATTTTGTTTTATTTCACTGTCTGCATAGGAACTAACCATCTAAAGAGTTACCCAATATCCATACTGTGTCTCACATTGGAGACACAGCATGTAAATTTACTTACAAGGAAAGAACAGAAAAATTCTCATGTAATTCCCTCTGAAACAACACCTGTGGCGAAAAATCTTATGTAAGTGTGATTCACAGAGAGAAACGTACAAATGTATTCCAGAAGTCACCAGTGTATATTACAACATCTCAAAGGTTGGTGGTGGGTTATGTTGTAGGGAGAAAAATTCTTAGACCTAACCTCTTGCTTTCCCTTTTCAAATAAGAGTTTTGGAGAAATGGTGTTGTTTTTCTTCTTTCCATGGCTACTGTATTTATTATTGTGATATTTATCCTTAGAGATAAATTAGAAGGCTGCATTTAACCTGAGACAGTTCATGCTTTTTCATTCAGTGTCTGTCCTTAGCACATCCTTTTATAAGAGCTGATGGGTTTTGAAATGATGTGTGAAATCATATCACCTACTTTTTTTTAAAGCATCTTGACATAGATCCATATGCTCTCTCATTAAGTACTCAAAATTATTTGAGGTGTATTCTATATTTTCTTGAGAGTTAAGAGAAAGACCATGGTTATTATTTTAATATTCTTTTTTTCATTATGCTTGAAAGCAAAATGGCATGTAAAGATAAAAGGATAGAAGTCCTTCAGCTAGAGAGAAAGCTAAAAATATTGTAAAATATATATTTCCACCTTCACCAAAATCTTGTGCAATGAAGGTAACCTTGCTTTCTTAAAATCTATACCAAAGGAGTCAAGCTCTTAGAAATTCTTTCCAAGCTAGAAAGTTATTCAACATGGGTCCAAAGAAAAACTGTATTTTGAAAACAAAAAAACAAAAACAAAAACCAAAAAACCAGACCAGCCTAGCTAATTTCAGAGACATCCTGACTAGAAGACAAGAATCAACAAGATGATTATTATTGGTCAAAACTACTCATAAAGACCATCTAAGACATGAAAAAAGGTTGCAAACCAGGCCACTGAGAGAGTAATCCCACTAATGATCAAGACAGCTAGATGTACAATGCATAGAACATTGGGCTTGGAGTCAGGATGATCTGAGTTTAAGTCAAGTCTCAGACAATTTTCAACTGTGTGATCTAGGGCAAGTCATTTAACCTCTATTTGCTTCACTTTACTCAACTATAAAATTGAGCTTATAACAGTACTTACCTCCGAGAGCTGTTGTGAAAATAAAATGAGATATTTGTAAAACACTTAGCAGAGTGCCATTTCCACACTAGGCCTTATTTAAATGTTAGCTATTATTATTATTAATAAAATTAAAGAATTTTGACAGTACTCAAATTTATATTTTAAATAATGTGGTAAGGTGATATTACTATAATATTACTAATGATTTGTATGGATTCTTTCGCTGCCAATTTGACATCAGTGCTATCTTTCAATTCTGAAATTTGGGAGTCATCGATGGTTAAATTGTGTTTCTATTTTACATACGAGGTATAAATAGGACATTTCATGTTTCTGATGCCCTGCCTTTTGAGGTAGAGAGCTCTCTATTGTTGGAGCCATTCAAACAGAGGTTGATTGACAGGATATGTTGTGGATTAGATATCTATTTCAGGTAAAGGTTGAATTAAATGTTCTCCAAAGTCTCCTCCAATTTTAAAATGTATATGATTCTGTGATTTGGGGTGCTTGGCATATTATGAACTGCATCATAGTACCAGAAGTCTGGAACTGGAAGAGACTTCAGAGATGACATAGTTCAACCTCTATATGTTGCAGATAAGGAAATTTATGCCCAGCAAGGCTGAACAATTTTCTCAAGGTCATACAGGATTTAAACCCAATTCCACTAACTGTAGAACCGGTGCTCTTCCCTCTGCACCCCTTTGATATAAAAGAGGCCCTAAAAGTCACCTGGGCCAATTCTTACCTAAACCAGCAATGCCATCTATAACACTTGTAAGAACTGATCATTTAACTTCCATTTGAATACTTCCCAAGACAGGTGACAATTTCCTGAGGCTTTTTATTCAATAGTGTAACAAATTTCTGGGAAAGAATTCATTCCTTCTTTTGAGGTTAAATGTGCTTTTCTCATAGTTTTTACTCATTGGTCCTAATTCTTCCACTGTGGCCCAAGTAATTTGGCTATTCTTCTTTCCACGTGGTCAGCTTCTTGAAACCTTTGAAAACTTCAGACCCATCTGCCTTAAACAATATCTTCTCTACATACTTCTCACATGATATTTTCAAGCGGCTATAATAGAGGAAGTGTGAAGGAATGTTGAAAGGATGTTGGCTTCAAAGTCAGCAAAAGCTGAGTTTAAATCCTGCCTCCTGCATCACTGTTTACTTTGAGTGGAGAGAGGTTTATTTCCCCAACCCCTCCAGTTGTTCCTATTTGTCAGTATCCATGATGCATATTACACTATTTCCATTAAAAAAAAATTGTACGTAGTTTTTT
>CM053601.1:66209123-66230134 GCA_028646575.1 Pseudocheirus occidentalis | reverse complement strand
GCCTCTCACAGTTTGCCCAACATGGAGATGTCCTGTGTAATTACACAGGTACAGCCTGTGTTGAATTGTTGCTCCTCCCAGTGGGAGTGGGTGACAGGGGAGGAATTGCAAGAATCTAGTATTTAAAGCTATACAATCAAATGCAACTGGGAAATAATACATTCTAGAAAGCTAGAGGTGTGTTGGAGGAGGGCATGGAAGGGAACAGATTGTGGGAGGGGCCTTACAGTGGGATCAATGTTCTGGGCTGGGGGGTGGGGGAAAAAGGGGAGAAAATCTGTAACTCAAAGCCTTGTGGAAATGAATGATGTAACCAAGAAAATAAATTAAAATTAAAAAAATGAATTCCATAGCTGGAACTTAGAGAGCTTCCTAGCACACTGAAAGATTAAATGGCCTGTCCAGGGTTACACAATCACTAGATAACAAAGGTAGGACTTTCATCATCCAGTCCTTCCTGAATCTGAAGTTGGTTATCTGCTGTGCTATGCTGCCATACATGTACTCACACATAGCAGGCAGCTAGGAGGAGCAGTAGAAAGAGAACTGTCCCTGAAGTCTGGAAGACTTTCTGTTAACACAATGCTCTAGCAGATTTCCAAAAGAATGCTACTGTGAACAGCTTTTAAGGTTCTGATTACACAGTATGGTGAACACTATATTTATTCCATTACAAATCAAGTCAAACATTCACAACAAATCACAATATAACATTCACAACATTACAATCTACCACAGAAAATCACAATATAGTGTTCACAACAGCTTAACATTGGGAGGGGCACCACAATATTTTGAACAAAGAACGAAAGAATAATCATCAGGTTTCCCTAAGGGGGAAACCCTCCTTACTTAATCATTCAGTCATTTTACAATACGATTATCAGTCTTTCACTCATGGGGCAATCATAGATTAAATTAATCAGTCACTTATCTAGCAATCACTCAGTAAGTATCATTAATCACTAATTGGATTGGAAAATTATATTGGAAAATTACACAAACCCTCCACCCCTGGATGTCTAGTAAACTTCAATTTCATCATACATCAAAGGGGAGGCCTTTTCTTCATCTTGACTCAGGATAGTCTTTCAGATTCCCTGGATCCCCTTCCATGGTCCCCGCTTCTACCTGAATCTACCAAACCGTCATCTGGATTCAGATGCAGACAACTCCCAGGTTCTTGTCTAGTCCTCTGGGCAGTTTTTGGTACACACTGAAGCTTACAGGGTCCAGCACATCTCAAAACCTTCACCACTTCTTTTGCCAGGAACTTAAGGAAGTCACAAACAAAGTCTTATCCTGGTCATGCTTCTTCAGTACTCTAGCAGTTCAACTGGCCCTAGGACCCAGAAGAAATCTCAGCTTTCCAGGCAGCCTTTCATGCAGCCCTATCAGCCTTCCAGGTGGCCTTACATTCAGCCTTCTCAGCCTTCCAGGCTACCTTTACTTGATTGTGGTCTCATAGAAAACTCCAACTCAGTTCTCAGTCCAGCAGCCCAACTCCCAGATGCTGGGACAATTCTGCTCCCTCCACCAGGAGTCACTAAGAGGAAAATTCCTGATTCTCATTCTCTGTCTCTGGAATTCGTGTTATATACACATGCTGGCCTCCTATTTCAGCCAACCCGTCCTGCCATATCAGCAACAGGAGACAGAGTTCATATCTTCTCCTTCTTTTACACAGGAGACAGAGTTCATATCCTCTGCCTCCTTCACAGAAGCACTTAACTCTTAGGTACTAAGGACCAAGGACCTGCTAAATTAATTACCATTACACTTGCCTGGCCTCAGACCCTCAATAGTTGTGTGACCTTGGGCAAGACACTTAAACTTTATTTGCCTCAGTTTACTCAAATATTAAATGAGGATAATAATAGACTACCTTATAGAAGTGTTGTGAGGCTCAAATGAAATCCTTGTAAGGTAGTTAGAATAGAGCTTGAAACATAGTAACAACTACATAAATACTAACTAGTATGCTTTTCATTAATGTTATCAGCACATGTATGTGCATGTATACGTGCATGTATGCATATGCATGCAAAATTTGTGTATACATGTACATGCATATCTGTATAAAGTATAGACATCTCTCTGTAAGCACCCATGAATATGTATGTGTGTATGTATGTGCACGTGCACACACACACACACACAAACTCAGCCAGGAGGTCCTAAATGATGTAAGTTGTGCCTCTGATGATGAATAACCCTACCACAGTTCTTCATGTGCAATGTGAATTCAAGAAGGCAGCCTTTTGCTGTGGACGACAGGTGACCTTTGTATTTCCCTGATCTTTGATGAAACAATAGTTCAAGAAAGATGTGTTCCACAGGACACAGAACATTTGGAAGTACCATCAGCAGTCACATAGGAAGTCAGAGATGAAAAGTGGTTTCTATCAGAATGCCATTGTCTAATGGCAGGTGAAACATCTACTTTGATGAGAGGTCACCAAAAAGATCAAACCTGACTCTTTTAATAGTAGCTGTTGCCAAGGTAAAATATTAAATGTCTGATATTTAATAGCACACAAATGTTGTATGTTCTGATGAGTCTCAAATATTAGTTCCCCCCACCTACTCCTCTGTGATTATATTGAATCAGTGTTCATTCTGTTAATATGCATTGTGATTCTTCCATAATTAGCGATCTTTCTCTTCTTTTAGGAATAAACAACCTGGTCCCTACTTGACTGTTACTGTATTATAGCCTTTATTCCTACTTTGCCTTTTGGGAAAGTCCCAGATTTGGACCAAATAATATAGCTTCCTGAAGGACATTAGAAGTCAGATTACACAGCAACGAATCCAATCAGGATCGCATATCTAAGTACAGGACTAGGAATAGTGTAGTTCATGAGTGCCTGAGAATCTCCTCCAAGAATTACTTCTGTGCTAGCTACACACACATATAAAGTACCAAATTACTTCTTCTGTATTACTTCATATCTCTCTGCCCCTGCAGAGGGAAAAACAAAACAAAACCTATTTATGCATAAGGTATCTTCATAGGATTGGGTTCCTTTCAAACAATTCACCATAAATACAATCAGTATTTTAATGGAAGTTATTAAAAATGAACCAATCTAAAGTATCCACTCTAACAGAATTTAGCTGGGACTGTTTCACTTTTTTCTCTTACTTGCATCTTCTGTGCCTAGTACTACATTTTACACATAGTAAAATATTGATAAAGGCTTGTTGAATTCAATTCAAATGCATTGAAAGAAAAAAATGGGTTATGCTCTATGATAAAATGTGTTTCAGCAGAAAATCTACAGAATTAGAGTGGCAAATTTTGTTTGGTGATGATGCTACTCCAAAGAATATTAGGAGTCTCTACTTTTCATTTTGCAAAAATGCAAATCCACTATTTGTGTGCACCAGAGTCGCATGGCTCCTTGAAGAATATATGAAAGAAGCTTCTTTTCATGTGTGCACAGGTAAAGCCAGAGAGCAGATTTTGAGCATAAGTAAATGCTGACCTTAACTGGACTAATTGATTCTCTTCAGCAGCTGCAGCTGTGCTGTCCTGCGGGTGTTGCCTGGCTCCCAACACTTCTTCCTATCTGGCAACCCAAACAGTTGACAAAATCTAGCACTAGGGAGCAATTCAATATATGTGATCATCTCTGGAGAACCGGGAGTCCATAAACCTATGAACAGATGGCATAAAGACATGAATATAGCATTTTCATCACTAAGAGCTGAAATCTCACTATGGAATTGCTCATGTTCTGTAAGAACAAATTTTCCCTATTATCTTTAGACCGATACTCAAAAACGTCAAAAGGAAGAGAAAAGAGGAGACAGAGCGTTGGAGATGACAATGAGTGTTAGATCTGCTTTTAAAATACCCATTCATTCTGGGAGGGGGAAATGGGTCGTGGCTGAAAATGACTTTGCAAACCTGTGTGAGTGAACAAATTGGAATTTAAACTCCGTGAGAATGATTGGCAGCAGGTGCTGTTTGGATCAGAGAAGGTGACAGAATCTTTTTGACATGCATCCTGGATCCAGATACAATAGTCAGACTGTGCCAATCAAAAAAGGATGCATCTCAAGCACTGGCTGAGAAGACATATTGTAACATGCACGTTACTGACTTAGGTGTCATGTATTGCCAAATGCAGGATTGCATTGTCAAACATCACTGTCATACATAGTTACTATAGCATGGTCCTCTTTGACTATACATACCTATCAGAGATCTAGCCACAGATACTGAAAACAAGGATGAACACAAATGTCAGGGGTTATTAGCCAGTGACTCAGCATCAGTTAACCAAACATAAACACCAGTGTTGCTTAGAAAAAGAAGTTGTATGGAAAGAGAATGAAGAAGTCAACCATAGTGAATAGACCAATAAGATTAGAAATACATTTGTAGCAAACACTGAGAATGTCCCTGGGGAAATTTTTAAAACCAAACTCCAAAACTGATACTCAGTTTTCTCCCCAGTAGAATGTGTATATGTGGGATAACTATGCTTTAAAAATCTTTTAAATAGACCTCAAATTAAAGGGTAATAAAGAAAGCTGGGGGCCCCATCTTCTTGAAAATTTGGTTATGATCCTGCAACAATGAAAATGGTAGATATAGAGTGTGGAGGAATTCAATTTATTGAGCATTCATTAACAGAAAGATCAGAAATTATGCTGAAATTTGGGTCAGAAAGAGTTGGGTTTGAATTTTGCATGGTACTTTCTTACTATGTGACCATGGACAAATTCTTCTATTTTTCTGATCCTTGGCTTTCTCATCTGTAAAATCAGAATTAATACCTGGTTCATTAGGCTTTTATGAGGCTCAAAAGTGATAATGTATCTTTTTTCCAGACTCTCTCTACTCTCTACTCTCTCTCTCTCTCTCTCTCTCTCTCTCTCTCTCTCTCTCTCTCTCTCTCTCTCATAACTATCATTTTTAAATGGATCAAAGACATTTTTTTACTCAAGGGTCTAGATTTTATAGTACCCACAACAATAAGGATGATCATCATTTGTATAATGTTTAAAGTTTTCTAATTACCTTAGAGTCATTGGCATTTCTAACCTAAAAGCTAAAAGAATTTGCAATGGTTACTTTGTAGAAATTGATTAAAATAATTAATTTTGCTAACAAATTGTCCATAGTTTAAATATGAGATGAGGAAACGTAGCACATATTTTTATTGTCATAATCAAATAAACTGTACCATCCTAAGTATCTTACACACACACACACACACACACACACACACACACACACACAAAAGAGAGAGAGAGAAAAGAGACAGAGAGAGAGAGAGAAAAAGAGAGAGAGAGAGAGAGGTGCAAAATCCTCACAATTGTACTTCTCTCAGATCCTTCTAATCAGAGAATCTCAAAGTAGGAGAACGTCACTTAAAATATCTCCTATAGAACATATTCTGCAAATGGTCATTTAGACTATACCTGAAGAAGTCCACAAATGAGGGGAACCTACCGTTTGCCCAAGGCAGCCCATTCCACTTTGGGATGATTCTTAATTGTCCAAGGTGTTTTTTGTTTTGTTTTGTGTTTTTCTTTCCTGATTTAGACCTTAAATATGCCCTTTGGAACTTCTACCCTTTCTTCTGGGAATAAGAAAAATACATTCATTTCCCTACACTGCTATCCCATTAATTTGTTAAAAATTACAGATTTCATCACCCAGTCTTTTCCTGAAAAATCTTCAATGACTTTTAAATTAAGTACTATAACTTTTATAGGCTTTTGAAATTCCTTTGTGATTCATCTATGAAGTAATTTACCCCATCTGATTTAGCATTACTGTCAAAAGATCTGGGTTCAAATTCTATTGTTGCTACTCATATGATCTTTGGCAAATCACTTCTCTCCAGTTTCCTTATCCTTCAAATGAGGGTATTGAAGTACATAGTAATTATAGCTGATGTATTGTGTTTTGAAGTTTTCCAAGAGGTTTTTTTTAATGGTCTATTTATTTATGTAATAGTATTATCTCATTCTAGATTACTTTTCAGGTTCTAAATTCTTTGGGTCTATTCTCCAACATTCATTATCTTTCCTAGTCACCGTCTTAGGAAGATATTAAAGTTCCTCCACATTTCTCAACATGTATTTTTGTTATTTTTATTTTTATTTTTGCTTTTTGGAAGGCAGTTGGGGTTAAGTGACTTGCCCAAAGTCACACGGTTAGATTTTGTGTCAAGTGTCTGAGGCCAGATTTGAACTCACGTCCTCCTCACGCCAGGGTCAGTGCTCTATTCACTGTGCCACCTGGCCCCTCAACATTTATTTTTTATCTCCTTGAGTCAATCCCTGCTCTGTTTTTCTAACCAAACCATGGCTCACAGTTCAAAGTTCAGTGCTGGCCCCAGCTTCACCAGAATGTTTTTCTTGACTAATTCAATCCTCAGAAAATGTTCCTTTCTTTAAAATACTTATGGAAAGGGTTTCGGTTTTGAGGTCTTAGGTCTTCTATATCTGCCCCTATATAATGATTGAAAACATAGTAGCTGCTTCTTTAGCGCTCAGTGAATTTCAGTAGTAGGTACTAGACATGATCTGGTCTCAATGACAGCACATTAGTTGTTACAAGACAATTTGAGTTGTGAAGAACATTTTTAATGCTCAGTTCTTGGACCATTTGTGCTATATGTGTGTGGTTTTTTTAAACTACTGGTCAGGATTTATCTCCCAAGGAAAATCTGCTGGAGAATCATTGGCAACTCCCATTTTTAAGAACCAATACAGCTATGGATGACACTGGCTTTTTTTTCATGAAATTGTCTATTTACCTTCAGGCAAGACAGTTATGACAGAACCAATTGTAGGCTGGAGGCCAAGATAGCCACAGACATCTTGAAAAAAGTGTATCTTTTGTGGTTTGTCACTGACAATGTAGAGTTATCCCTTGGTTGAGCAGGAAGCACATTTTGCTGAAATGTGAATGCCCCCCTTTTTACAATAATTCCTTTTTTAAAAATACAGTCCTGTTTTCAGTATAATCTTCTGCCACTAAACTCTTTTAAACAGCCAAGCCAGCACACAATAATTCCAACCATAATTAATCGTAATTGAATGACAAAACAACAACATATGTGACCACATACACTGTTTTCTGCAGCCATCATCTCCTAGTTACTATCCTCTACTATCCTCTGGAACCAAGATTACTTATTAAAATTAAATAAAATGCATATTTCTTTTGGGGGTTGTTAATTTATGCTCTTAAAGTCATGGTATGTGTGTGTGTATTAGTAAATTTGTGTTGACTAATTTTTCTCTTGCTTCTGCTTTTAACAGTTTTTTTTATGTTTTCTCATGTTCCTCTGAATTCCTCATATTCCTCATTTTTTATTGTACACTAATATTCCATTACATTTACAGAAGCAAATCTGTTGATTCTTTGTCTAGTCAATGAGAGATTATATTGTTCCATCTTTTCTGAGTGTGTGTATGTGTGTGAGTGTATAACTACAAAAAAATACTGCTTCTTTTTATATAGGAATGTTTACCTTCCTTGGTTTACATCCCTAGCAATGGGATCTCTGGGTCAAAGAGTAAACACTTTAGTATTTTTAAAAAAGCAACTTTAATTAAAATTTTGTGGTTTGTCTTCCATTAATGTCAATCGGGTATTGATGCACATGACAGAGGAAATGTAGAGATTTTACTCACATGTTATTTTTCCTGTATTATTATTCAATTCCAATTTTCTTCCTATGAGTGAAGAAAAATAGCAAAAAATGGTAATAGTTAAATCAATAGATATCGCATTTTAAGAACTATAAAGCACTTCAGGTAAACACTATAATTCGAAGTTTACAAAATAATATTGTAAAATAGATATTATAGTTACTATAACCCCAATTATGTAAATTAGGAAACTGAGACTCCAAGGTATTAAGTCACATATGTAATAAGATTCTGAGGTGTAATTCATAATCAGATATTCCGGACTCCAAATTCCCATGTATCCAATATACCACACTAGTGCTAAAATGACTTCATTGTGAGCAATAAAGCGTGCATTTCAAAATCACAGAGCCTCAGATGGAAAAGGGATCCTCAGAGGCCGTGTAGCCCATTGGATCTTACTGCTGAGTCTATAATTAAAACACATAGAATAAATCTATGTATATATGTATATGTATGTATACATATATACACATATATAGTTTGTCTTATGCATTTATGTGCATATATGTATGATTCATGTATATTTATATATACATAAGCATACAAGTATTCATATACTGTGTATGATATAGAGAGATATAATTATTGCACTATAATTCATTTATTTTGTCATGATATATGTTTTATTTCATGCATTCAAAAGCATTATGCTGAGAAAACCTTCACAAACTGATCTAATCCCTATGTATCTGCCTGTCTTGGTGTCTGTGTCTCTGTGTCTGTCAGTCTCTCTCCATCAGTCTCTTTGTCTCTGTCTCTATCACCACAGGTGTACACACACACACACACACACATACACACACCATTAAGAGCCCCTGAGCGAGTCCAACCTATAAAGAGACAAAAATCCCATAAATATATATAGACTAGAGTACTTATGGAGGCTGTAGAACAGGAACTTTCAAAAGCACATTGGTAATGATAAAAGAGACTACTGGTCCATTTGTCGTGCTTTCCACAGAAATAGGGAAACTTTGACGTTCAGAAATACCAAACATCATAGAAAGGAAGGAAGAATTCAAGATAAAAGTACTTAAGATTAATTTAACATGCACAGGGTTTCCCAATTAAAACTTTCACATTAGCACTGCATTTTAAACAGTTAGTCTCCTAATGAGACATCCCCAGCAATGAGAAGTGAATTGCAGGACTGACTATGGCCCTGAGGCCAGCATCTGGAAAAGGCTGCATTTGGGTAAATATGGGATTCAAACATTTTGTATCATTTCAGTGAGGAAAAAAAGTACTAGAGCGCCACCTTCTGACCACAAAGATTCCTAAATTGTGACATTTTCAAAATGAAAAGTGAAACAGAAAAACGCAACTTATGGGCTTTTTTTTTTAATAAGCTTCCACGGAGAATATTTTTATTAAATAAAATAGGCTATTATGTGTTTGATTCCTTAATCTAATAGAAAGTGGTTATTTAATTTAATTTATTTATTTGGTAGGACTTCTTTGCTGTGTATCCTATTTTAGGTTCACTGTCCCTGGATTCTTTTTCCAATTACAAACATGTAAGGCATGAGCAAAAAAAGAGAAGGGGAAGACCCATCACAGAGGCTGTATTACTGCTGCTTCTTTCCACAGATTCATTTGCGGAAATTCATCCATTCTTTCCACAGAATGAGGGATGATTGTTTTTTTCTCTGCCATGTCTCTCTCTCCTTCCTTTATTCCTTTATAAAAGAGACACTGTTTCTCCAAGACACTGGGGTACCTGCAGATTCCCGCAAAGCAGGTCAAGCCAGTGCTACTGGAGTGACAATGAAGTTGAAAACGGGATTTTCAAACAAAATGTTCTATATGTAATTCATTCTTTGTTGCTTATTTAAGTAAATTGATAAGCTCCATAATAGCCTCATGTTAAAATGGACAGATATAACTACCAGTCTCAGTAAGATATGCAACAAACACAGATTTGTGTGAAACAAGAACAGCTTCTCTAAGTAATGAGAAAAGGGTGAAAAGATTCTAAAGTTAATATTACAAAGAAAACATTTTGTTCAAAAATGCCCAGGGAAAACACTGGCATGTAGAACTGGTTGTTTATTATTTTTTACTAAAATTTCATGTCTAATAAGATAAAGAAAATGCTCTGAATTTACACTCATTATAGAAAATAATTATTTTCAAGTATTCAAAGCTGTTTAGGTACACATGGAAAAGAAATCTTATCTTTTCATAGGATGCCACTGATTGATAATGTGAAAATACAATCATCTTACCCAGGCTTCTCTTAGAGGATCACAGCATGGAAACATTGTAGTTTTAACTATAGTTGAAATTGTGAATAGTCTCCAATTTTTCTCCCTGTTCTATAAATAAACGGGGGTCTTCAACTCCCCCCCACCTCTCTGTCTCTTCTCTCTCTGTCTTTTTCTTTCTCTCTCGACATTTCATAGAGTTAAGAATTTATAAAGAACCATAAAGACCTAGTGCACCTTAGGAGAAAAGGAGAAAGACAACGAGAAACTTACAGGAAAAACAGGAGAAAAAATAGAGAAAAAAGAGAAAGATGATAAACATGAAAGACAAGGAAAAAAAGGAGTTGGGGTAAAAGAGTAGAAGGAGAAAAACGTGAAGGGAATTCCTTCTGCAACTACAGAACTATCGTAACATATCATTTCTGAAGGGAATATTTTATCTCATTTATGGAGACTCAGAAGTTTTTAATAACCTTCTGTAAATATCTCATCATTTGAATATTGATTGAGGCTTGCTGTGCCAGAGTCCCACCACTCTGACTTCCTGTCCAAATTCTTGAGACTATGTCAATCTTCTCAACCGCATCTTTATAAAATGCAAAGACTAAAACTGTCCATAGGCCACAGCATTATTGAATAGATTGGAAGAATTACTTGTAAAACTCTTCTAAATATGCAAATAATCAGTCTTTCTCACATAAAGAGGATTCTATTAAAACAAGACTGGTAGGTAGGATGCAAGCTTTAAACATATTTTTTTCTGATAATATTAGCATCAAATTTAAAACTTTAGTTTCCTTAAATCAAAATTCCTTTTCAATATAAGTTTATATATATACATATACAGACATACTTTTGGATTTTAAAAAAATGCACTGTCACAACATATTCTCTGGGGAGGGGAAGACAGTACCAATAGAATGTATTTCCTTCTTTTATTTATAGATTGGTTTGTTTCTCTATGGTCTAGACATGATTTACTTACTGTAGAAATACAGAAATTCCCATCAGTGATTCAGAATAACAACTCCTGCATTCCTTTGCTATTCCAGATGTGCCCGGGGCATTGAGAAGTTGTGACTTGCCCAGGCTCACACAGGTGGAATGTGTAGAAGCCACATCTTCCTTTGTCCAAGACCAACGCTCTCTCCATTAAACCATACTACCTTTTCACCATTATATTTCTTTAGATAGCTTCCTTTTTTTGCATGTGAGAACTCTTGCTTTCTTAGATTTCACATTTACCTTCTTTCTATAACAATTCTATTTTTTTCACATAAATTCTCTTCATACTCTGAAGGTGTTTCCAGTCTAATCTTATCTTTTGTTGTCTGTTCCACAGACATAGAACTAAATGAAATGTTCTCAAACATGCCAGAAAAAAAATGGACCAGACGGAAAACCTTTCTTTTTTGAATTATTTAAAACTTGAGCTGTATTTCAGGGACCATAATAGCAGGTGTTACTTCTTCCAGACAATTAGTGATCCTGATTTGAAAAGCAAAGCTGCTGCAAGGCAAATATCACCAGTTTGCTTATTATGATATTTAGACTTATCACTGACACAATACCGAATAGTCTCTGAACTCAGGTTCCAGATGTAGGCTATTTCTTTTAAAAGAGAGAATCAAGAACATGCTTTATTCTGCATGGATAAATGATTGTTATGTACTCATATTTACAAATCTATAATTTAGCAGGGAAGATTTGATCTGAATACAATGTTGCTACCAAAAAAATGGTTTCAAAGCCAGAATGTCCCTGACCACCTGACCCATACAAGTAGTTGAAAGGGACCTTGAGAGGTTAGTTGAAAGGGACCTTGAGAGGTTATTGGGTATACCAGTTCTTAAGTCATGTGAGGGTGACCTTACATCTAGGCAAATAAGCTAATTGTCTATGTCATGTGATTTATGAATTCCTGTATTATCACAGAATGAGATGATTTCTGAGTTGAAGGAGACCTCAGAAATCTGTTAGTCAAGCCAGTAGCTGATCAAGAATTCGCTCTATAGAATACTTAACAAAGAGTCATCTAGCCTGTACCTGAAGAGTTCTACTAATGAGTAGGAACCCACGACTTCATTATGTGGCATCTTCCACTTGTAATAACTCTAAAGGTTAAGGAATTCCTCCCCAACATTACTTCAAGCCTAATTTTTTTTTCCATTCCCCTCCTACTGTTTTCTATTCCTCCCCTCTAGGGCGAAAAAAGAAAAGAACCTAAGCTTCTTTCCAGGTTTAAGTTTTTCACTTTTTTTGCTTTTATTTGGAGGGGGTAAGGCAGAGCAATTGGTATAAAGTGATTTGTTCAACGTCAAATGGGTAGTAAGTGTTAAGTGTCTGAGGCCATATTTGAATCCTCCTAACTCCAGGGCCAGTGCTCTATTCACCGCACCACCTAGCAGCTCCTTGGTTTCAGTTTTTTAAAATCTGCCCTGCTCTGTTCCAAGAAATAGGAAACACTCCTCTTCTTCCTTTTCTTCCTCCTCCTCCTCCTCCTTTTTCTTCTCACTAATATTTCTCAAAGACATTCAGGCTTCAGGAGAACTTTCCCTTCCAACAAACTACAGTTAAGGAAAACATAACAAACCCATTTGCCACGTCTGACAGATCATTTCTTTAATATTTGATGTGCAACTTAATGAAATGCAAACATCCCTGAAAGAGCCAATTCTCTAAAGCCACTAACAGCTAGCATCTAAAAGGAGAATGACTTCTAGGCCCCTGATCAAACCAAACCAAAGATAGTGAAGTGAGGAAGAGATGTTTCCACAAAAGGAAAAGGATTCTTGTACTTAAAGAGAAATACCAATGAAAGAAAGGAAATAAACATCTCTTAAGCTCCTTCTATGTGCCAAGAACTATGCAAAGTGCTTTTAAACTATTACCTCATTTGATTATCAAAAACAGCCCTGCAAGATTGGCTCTATTATTATCCTCATATTGTAATGGAGGAAACTGAGGCAAATAGAGTTTAAGTGACCTGTCTAGGGTCACATAGCTAGTAAATAGCTAGGGACAATAATAACAAAAGCAGGTTCTATTCATAAAGAACATAAAACACAAAATACTTTCACTGCAGAAATCCTGTGACATATATAGTATAAGTATTATTCTCATCTGATAGATGAGAAAACTGAGTCAAAGATTCTGAGTGACTTGAGTCTGGTAAATTGTGGAGAGGGGATTGAAACTCAGGTCTCCCTTGACTTCAAGTGCTAAGTTTATTCACCTCTCATTTCTATCTACTTCAGAGCTTTACTTTCCCCCAAATGATCTAGGTAAATAAGTGTCTATTTGTTTTCGAGAGAACTACTCACAGGGACACATTTCCAATTTAAGAATTGACGTCTGTATCATAGAAAGGGGGTAGTAGGAAGGATCTACATGAAGAAGAACATTTTAGTAGCCTTTTTGTGGTAGCAAAGATTTGGAAAGTGAGGGAATGTCCATCAATTGGGAAATAGCTAAACACATTGTGATATATGAATATGATAGAATATTATTGTTGAGTAAGAAATTATGATCAGGCAGACCAGAAAAACCTAGAAAGACTTACATAAACTGATGCTAAGTGAAGTGAGCAGAACCAGAAGAACACTGTACATAGTCACAGCAACATTGTACTATCATCAACAATGATAGACTCAGGGGCGGCTAGGTGACGCAGTGAATAGAGCACCGGCCCTGGAGTCAGGAGGACCTGAGTTCAAATTCGGCCTCAGACACTTAACACAAAAACTAGCCGTGTGACCTTGGGCAAATCACTTAACCCCAACTGCCCTCCAAAAATCAAAAACAAAACAAAACAAAAAACAAAACAATGATAGACTCAACTCTTCTCAGCAATTCAATGTCCTAAGACAATTCCAAAAGACTCATGAAGAAAAAAGCTCTCCACAGCCAGAGAAAGAACTATGGAGTCTGAATGCAGATAGAAGCATACTATTTCCAGTTTGTATGTGTGTGTGTGTATGTGTGTTTTCTTTTGTTCTGTTTCTTCTTTCAAAACATGACAAATGTAGAAATGTGTTTAACATGATTGCATGTTTATAACCTTATCAGATGGCTTCCCATCTTGGAAAGGGAGGGAGAAAAATTTGGAACTCAAAATCTTATAAAAATGAATGTTGGAAACTATCTTTACATGCAATCTAAAATGCTATTTACAATGTAAAAACAAAGAACTGCCCTCTCTATCCCTTCATTACTGTCAACCTTTTTTCTCCAGCATATATAAAGTCATTGTTACCTATATCTCTAGGACTGAATGTTTCTACTAAGTTTCAGATCTATGGAGAAAAAAAAAGTTATTAGAGTCCAAATACATAAAGAGATTAGTGGGTAATCTGAAATGGTCCATAGAATCACAGATTTAGAGCTAGAGAGATGCTTACAGACTGTCATGTCTCTTTATTACATTTATGTCTACTTTATTATATAGGGGATAGAAACCAAGGCACAGAGAGTTTAAGGAACTTGCTTCAGGTATCTCCAGCTCTTAAGTATGTGAGGTAGAATTTAAACCTTGATCTTCCTGGCTCCAAGTCAAGTTCCCTCCCCACTATTCAATACTGACTCTGTCATGTAAAATAAGATTTAAGCATGTTGAGAACTTTAACACCTAGTTATCCATTCACTGAGGCTAACTTATGTGTTCTCTAGCCTGAAGAGGAAAGGCAAAAAGGCCAATGGATTAGAAGAAAAGAAACCTGTATTTCAAACCTGTTTTTGCTGCCTGGATCACACTGGCAGTGTGAACATGGGCAAGTGATAGGAGCTTGGTAATGTAAGCAAGTCTCTAAGACTATAGCATGCATAGGAGGTGGTGACCTTCACTAGTAGAGGGAGATTCCTCAACTGGAAGTTTCCAGCATCACAAATATGATAGATCTAGTCCTTTACCCCGCAAAATGTTGGGTAAGTTCAGTTTCTTTGAGCTTCATTTTCCTTATCTACACATGGAAGAAGCTGGTACCATGGAAATAGTACAGGATTTGAAATATGAATATTTGGAATATGACTTGTATTAAGTACATGTATGGGGTAGTTAGGCGTCACAATGGATAGAACACTGTGCCTTAAATCAGGAAGATCTGAGTTCAAATCTAGCCTCACGCACTTGCTAACTCTGTCACCTTGGGTATATGACTTAACCCTGTTTGCCTCAGTTTCCTCATCAGTAAAATGAGCTAAAGAAAAAAATGACAAATCATTGTACTATCTTTGCCAAGAAAACCCCAAATGGAGTCACTAAGAGTCAGACATGGTTGAAATGATTCAACAACAAACTGGCCTCAAGAAAATAATTTTATCTTTCAGGGACCTCAGTTTCTTCATCTGTAAAAGGAGATAGACCATGATCTTTAAGATTTTTAAGATCCATTTCATTTCTTAATCTATGATCTGTTGGAATTAGTTTTGAGATATACACACACACATGCACACACACACACACATACATGCGCATGTGTGTGTGTGTGCTTTTAGGAGATATGAGAGACAGAGAAAAACAGAGTGATAAATAAAAAGAGAAAGAGTTATAGACAGTTTCATATATATATATATTTATATATATATATACCCACATGTACGTATAGATATACATATATACACATACACATATACACACAAACACACATACATATATAGTTATATAATTATAGATATCATTTTAAATACACAAACATAGATATAAATATATGTGTCTATATACCTTTTCATAAGTAGCTTATAAGTCATATTTAGAAATAAAAAAAATTTTTTACCTCTAGCATTAAATTAAGAGGTAAAATAACCAACCAGTCTTCACTCTAGTATTATATTTCCTAAAACAATTTTCACAGCACACCATATGCTCATTTAAAAAGTACTTAAATGCTTTGTCCTGTTCTCAGTAGGAACAGCTGCATTGCTCATTCCTTGAAAAATATTTTTAAATGCTAAAGAAAATTTCTGCTTTTGTAATATAACCTTATTCCTTAAATTGGGAATGATTGAAACATGAAATTGTGCTTAGACACTTATTTGTCTAATATAATAATGACATATTTACCACTAGACTGTTAAATATCACTTCTTAATTGTGTAAATGAATGCTTCAATGAGTCTGTAATAATCAGATCATAAATTTAGTGATGGAACTAAATGTAAGGGTCATTTCTTTCAACCACTTATTTTTACAGATGAGGAAACTGAGTCCAAGAAAGATTAAGTGATTTTTTCAAAGTCACATAGCTCTGTTCAGTGACTTTAAAGTTTCTTCAGTTATAAGACTATTTTCACCAAATAAGAAATTTGTATAATCATTTATTGTCTATGATACTTTAATCATTATACATATTGAATAATGATAATTACATAATAAGACACCACTAATTTGTAATGGGAAAATAGCAGTCTGCTTCAAGATGTGTCTAACAGTATAAAAATAAAGCAGCACAATAATTGTCAGACAAAAAGCAAATCAAAACAAACAACAATAAAGAAATAAACCCTCAGCAGCAAGGAAACTTTCTACCCTATAATCCCCTTCTCTACATCAAAGAAGATATTTTGGTCCCTTGTTCTCTAGACACCAGTCAAAATTATAAATGTTAAAACCGTGGTTATTTTCAGTAACAAAATGACAAGTACATGATATAAAAAAACTAGCCTAATGTATCAACTGAGGTGCATCAATGAAGCAATTATAATTTACTAGAGGCCTTCGTTACTTAATTTGTCATGAATTTGATAATGTTTTACTATACAAGAATAAATTCAATTTAGTTCTTTTCAATTCAACAAACATTTATTTAGTCCTTGGGATAGTCTAAGCAGTGAAGATGCAAAAAATAAAAAAAAAATCTTTGACTTCAAGGAGCTTACATTCTATTTTGAAGATATAACATGTACACTGGTAAATAAGTAGGCAGAAAACATTAAAGAAGGGAGCGCTTTGGATTTGTAGTCAGGAGGACATGAGTTTGAATTGTTCTTGAGACATTAATTAGGTGACCTTGGGCAAGCCAGGTTACTTTTATTTGCCCCAGCTTCCTCATCTGTAAGATGGGAACAATTATGGCACGTACCTCACTGAGTTGCTGCTAGGGTCAAATGCGAAATACAAAATACAAATACAAAAATTTGTATTTTGTAAACCTTAAAGCACTAGCAAGGATGATGATGATGATGATGATGATGATGATGATGATGATGATGGTGATGATGATGGTGATGATGATATTGATTACATATATACAAAATATTTCAAAGTAACTTGAAAAGGATTACAGCTCTAATATTTTAAGGAATCAGGAAAGATCTTTTATAAGAGTTCACTGCTGAACTTTGCTTTGAAGGATGCTAAAAAACATGAGAGGTAAATTCAGTTTGTGATCCAGATGAAAGATCACTTATACAAAAGCCTAGGATCGGAAGTGGAATATTCTATATTACAAAAGGTCATTTGGCCAATTTGACTACAATAGAGGGGGCATGAAAGGATGGAATTTAGGAAAATAAAGAGTTTAAGGTAGTCTGAGAAAAATCTTAGCAATCAGACAATAAAACAGGCATTGTTCAAGCATTTACTATGTGTCAGGCAATGTGTTCTCCTTTGCTTGATTGATTCCCACTCACTTTGTAAAACCCAACTCAAATTCACCTCCTTCAGAAAGCGCTCCTTGATCCATCCTGTTGGCAATGCCATTCTCCCTTAAACTTCATAAAGCATTTTATTTTGCAAATTTTTAAAAATGCCAATAAAGAAGCTCAGTCTGATAGACCAGCAGTGCTCAACCTGTGGGTCACAACCCCTTTAGGGGTCAAATGACCCTTTCACAGGGGTTACAGGGGTCACCTAAGACCAATGGAAAACACATATTTCCATGGTCTTAGGAACAGAGCTCCAGGTGGGTCCTCCCACATGCAGATACACCGACATATGAATATTAAAGGGTCACTGCATTAGGAAGGTTGAGAACCACTGTGATAGATCATAGAACTGGAAGTAACTACAGAGACTTAGTTTAATTCATTTAATTTCTGAGACAGCTAAGGAAGACACTGAGATCACATAGGGGAATGCTCCCACTTAAGGTTACAAAGGCCCTGTCTACTACCTCATTCCATTTAGCAATAAAAATGGCATTGCTTTGCCATTTTCCTTTTTCTCATGGCATAATTTCTATTGGGCCGAAAGGTTTTGGAAGCCTGTGTTATATTCCTACAGTTATCATAAAAGAAAGTGGAATATCCTAAAAGGAGTGAGGAAGAAATCTAGGTTTGTGGGTGACCTGGAGGAAACTTAACTCCTATGAAAAGCAGCTAACATTGAATTTATTTATTGGTTTGTTTTTTTCTCCTCATAGTTAGAAGCTAGCATCTCACACTTTTCACCACATCACCTTCATCTTGACTTTTGTAGGAATGAGAACTAGTCTACTCTCATTCTCAAAGGATAGCCTTTGAAATATTTGAAGACTACTATATTACATTCCAGGTTAGTCAGCTTATAGGTCTATTAGTAAAAAAAGATAATTCTTCTAATCCTGTCCTATAAGAAATTGTTCATAGATCATTCACTATCTTGATAAGGTAACTCTTTATAGTCGCTCACTAATTTTTATTCTTTCCTTGCTGTCATTTGTTTGTTTGTTTTACTTGCTTGGCCTTGGGTGAGTTACTCAGCTTAGAGCCTCAACTTTCTCATCAGTTAAAAAATAAAAGTGAACAATCACAAAAATAAAACTAACTAATCTCTGGGGTTACTTTAATTTTAGATGTTGTTGTTAGGAAGTAATATAGTTAGCTTACAAGAAATGGATTCAAAGGATTATCTCACTTGGTTTTCTAATAGATACATATATGTATAACACATACATGCAAAAATATCAACAAGAAAAAGAAACTGCTGTCCCTTGATTTTCCTAGTATTCTGTATAATTTCTACCTTGTAGTTCTGTCAGAATTCAGTAACTAGACAGTAGGAAAAAAATTATATCCACTGCCAGGTTTTGTGAAAAATGTTAAAGAGCATGATAAAAATGCATGTGAATGCCCCAGATGCTTTGCCAGTGGAGCTCTTTCTGGTTTCAGTTCAGCTCTAATCTCTTTGATGATTAGAAAGAGAATAAGATCTTTCTGAAGCAGAGAGAAAGGGAAAAAAAAGTAAATACTGTCTTTCCAAAGCAGCCTCCAAGTGAGTGTTAGCAACAAATCTAAAGAGCATTTGCTAAAATGCTGATGGGAGAGTGTACTACTGGCCAGGCCCAGAGCAGCAAAAATTTGAGAAATTAGGTTTTTCTGCCTTTGGTAAGGTCCAAGGATGCTTGATTGTCCTCAGCACAAAGGAAAAGACCATGGTATTCTGGTTTAATCATTTTTCGCATTGAACATGGGAAGTCACTGACTTGTACCTTCAATCCCATCCTGCTATTCATACCCAAGTGTGATTTAGATAATGATCAGTGTCCCCATCTGCCTGCCATCTGTTTAGACCCCCTCCTACAAAATTATTTGAATCATTTTGATGGATGGAAGAGTAGAGATTTCCTAGCCTTGTCACAAGAAAAAAAAGTCAGAGCTGAACATTCAGATCTTCAACCAAATCCTTCATTTTGGGATGGAAATTCCATACTATAAGTACAGCTACAATAGGAAAAACAATTCCATTTCTTAGCACAAAGGATTATCATACTCTATCACAGAAAGAACTGTCCAACCTAATGAAATTCTTACTTCCAAGCCATAATTGGGGACTACATTTTAGACTGGAAAGTCCAAAGAGAGAAGGGATAAGATCTTTTTGAATTGTGTCCAAAAGTGAAGAGTGCTGCTTTGAGAAATAATGAATTTCAGGGCGGAGCCAAGACGGTGGCGTAGAAGCAGCAAGGTCCCACAGCTCCCACACAACCACCCTAAACACCCATAAAATATGACCCCAGACAAAGTCTAGGACTCTGAGACTCACAAAAATACAGAAAACACATCTCTCGCTGAAGGAAGCTCGACAGCAGGGGCTCATTGCTGCAGGCCTGGAGCCGAGGCCAGTGCAGCCTGAAACGGAAACAGGGCCAGGCCAGGCCCCAGGACAGTGGGGAGAAGGTGAGCCGCAGCCAGTCTACAAGAAAGATCTACTGCACCACCAGCAACTCCACATCTACCAAGGTGTGAAAAACAGGTATTGGAGAGGGGCAGCTCAGCAGGAGGGGTCATCCAGCAGGCTGGCAGGCCGGGAGCTGAGACCAGCCCAGCCCAAAACCAAATGTGGCCAGGCCAGGCCCCAGGGCGGTCAGGAAGAGACAAGCCTCCCAAGCTGCATCTTGAGTCTACTTCAGAGAAGATCTACTGCACCTGAGGGAATCTTCACATCCAACAAACGAGAATTAGAGACAGTCAGTGAAAGTGAAACTTTGAAACTTAATTTGTGGGAGGAAAAGCAGTTAGGCCAATCTGTCCCCAGGGCAAGGAAGCAGTGGGGGGTAGGGCAGGAACTCCTGTAACTGGTGGCTACCCCACTGTGCTGCTTCAGAGCCCCTGGCCTGCGGACTCTGCAGGGGGGCTGAATCGATTGATCAGGGCCAAGTGCTCTTACATTGAGGGGCCTGGATCCGGGATTGTGGTCTTGGGTGGTGGTCTTGGGGTGCACTTTCAGCTAGCCAAATCTGGGGGGGGGGCTGCAACAGCCCCCTAATACCTCTGGCAGCCTGGAAAAACCCAGTGATTTGGAACAGAGCTTTCCCCCCTGGAAGCAAAATTTCAAAATTCCAAAAAAGAACAACCAATTAATTGATTGGCCAACATGAGGAAAAGGAAGCAAAATAAGAACAGCAATAAAATGCTAGAATCCCTTTTTGTGGACAAAATGGATCAAAGCATGGAACTGGAGGAAGACAACACAGTCAGAACTCCCACACCAAATGCTTCCAAGACACTTGAAGAATTCCAAGCAGCTATCGATCAACTGAAAAAAGACTTTGAAAACCAAAAAAGAGAAGTGGAGGAAAAATTGGGAAGATAAATGAGAATGATGGGAGAAAATCATGAAAAGAGAGTCAACAACCTGACTGAAGAAAACAACACTTTAAAAAATAGATTAACTCACATGGCAAAAGAGACCCAGAAAGC
>CM053601.1:66179750-66208623 GCA_028646575.1 Pseudocheirus occidentalis | reverse complement strand
TTTTCTTTCTTGGATCTTGAGGTCTCAAACCAAGCCAGTTCCTTAGGTGGTAGCATCAGTAGCGGTCTCTTTACTTGCTGGTTCTTCTGTGTTTACATGAAGGATTTTTAAAACTATTTTATTTTAAGGTTTTGTTATGTTGTTCACTTTTTTTGGTAGGGTGATGGTGGGAGCTCGAAGCCAAGAGCCAGACTGGAGAGAGAGAGAGAGAGAGAGAGAGAGAGAGAGAGAGAGAGAGAGAGAGAGAGAGAGAGACAAAGAGAGAGAGACAAAGAGAGAGAGACAAAGAGAGAGAGAGAGAGAGAGCGCACAGCATTGCACTTTAAAATTAACATAGGTGTTTTTATGGGGAAAGCTGTATTTCTTTCAGAATTATTTTTATAAAGTTGAATTTGTGTAATGCATATTTAGGTAAAGAGAGAACTGTGGGTAATAAACACAGTAGTTCTCCCTGTTAATTTAGTTAATCTAAGTTAAAACTTAATTTAGTTAAGACAGTAGAAACCATGTACCCCAAACCACTCATTTTACACATGAGGAAACAGACACCCACGTATGTTAAATTGCCCAAAATCATATAGGTAGTGAGATCATAAAAACAAAACAAAACACGACATAGAATTAGAGCTAAAAGAAACTGCAAGGCCATCTGGCCCAACCCATCATTTATGGTCAAAGAAACCAAGGATTAGTGATGCTGGGTGACCTACTAAAAGGAAAGTCACAAAGGTAGTAACAGGCAACATTTGCACTCAGATCTTCAGACTTCAAAACCAATCCTCAAAACCAAGATTTTAATCCAGTTCTTCTAATTCTATCAAAATCTCATATATATGTTTTATAGCATGCATTTGTTTTGGAGCATCAGCTCCCAGAGAGCAGTTACTAATTAACTTTTTACTTCCCTGGGTGAAAAAAGGTGCTATTACATATCTCTAAGCAAATGTAGGAAAAGGAACCTCTCTAGGAATGTTTCTTCACAGGTTTCCTGACTTGGGGAAGAAAGAGAAATTGTCCCTACCAAGAGCATGGGTGGGTATAGGGGGCTTATATATACATATGTGTATGCATATACGTATACATATACGTATGCATATACGCATACATATACGTATGCATATACGTATGCATATACATATGCATATGCATACGCATACATATATGCATATATGTATATATGTGTGTATATATGTGTATGTGTATGTATATGTATATATGTATGTGTGCATGTATGTGTGTGAGTGTGTGTATATAAATATGTATATTTATAAATATAAATATATAAAAATACATATATATATGGGTCTCTTAATATAATATATTATTCAAGACATTAGAAATGTATTCCCAGCTTTGGTATATAGTGTCCCCAAGTGCTACATTCAACAACAAGAAAAATAAGACTCAAAAACCTATCAGAGAAAAAGGTGATGAGATATTCCCTGTCACTTACATGATACACAACAGCCTGATGCATGTACCTGTCATTTTATGCATGACAGTAGGAATCTAAGAGCTTGGCAAGAGGTGAAAGGGCTCATATTGACATAGCTGCCATCCCTTCAGCCTATGGGGATGATTGCACTTATTTACTGGATTTAAGACCCCTGGAAAAACTTGTGTGTTACAGTATGAACCCATCAATGACAATTTTTTTTCAAAAAAAAAAAGCTCTCATCTCAGCATTATAAATGAATACTTACTCTTGTTGAAAACAGTGCTCAAACGCTTTGTGCACTAAAGATCTCTTGCCTATAGGAACTGATATTGAATACTTTCATTTCTCAATGTTATTTCCATGTGTTCCATTTTCCCAAAGGGAGCTCAATTTTCTTTCCATTGGAAACTTAAAATTTCGATCGCTTAGTACAGAGGTTGTGGAAAGTGGGGAGAAGTGGGTAGAGAAGAGTAATATTTTATTATCTCTATAGTTTCTTCAACATGAGAAAATTATAATATTTTTTTGTAATCAGGAAATCTTCATTAGTATTGTTCTTCAATTGTTGCAATAGTATCTTACACTTCATGACCCCATTTGGTGTTTTCTTGGCAAAGATACTGGAATGGTTTACCCTTTCCTTCTCCAGATCATTTTACAGATGAGTAACTGAGGTGAACAGGGTTAAGTGGCTTGCCCAGGGTAACACTGCTGGGAAATGTCTGCAGCAAGATTTTAGCTTAGAAATGTAAATATTTCTGACATCAAGTCCAGTATTCTATATAATACACCACCTACTTGCCCAAATCTTTACTGATACACACAGAAAAACTTTCAGAGGATGAATGGAAGTGGTTCTGAAAAGACTATTTTTGATTTTTTTCTTTTTTCATTTTTTAAAAAATTTAATAATAAACCTTTAGATAAAAATCTTAAAGGTTTTTTTTTTAGAAATCATTGGTTTCTTTGCAAGATGATGCTCTCTTTTGTTAAAGTTTATTAATTAAGAAAGTGACTGCAAAAATCCATACATTAGTAAAATCATTTTTACTGATGTCATTAGTACTGGTATTATTAAAAAGGAGTGGAAAATGAAAGAATGATCCAAACTATTAACAATAAAGGAAACAAAAATCAAAATAATGTTGAGACCTCACCTTATAGTCCAGAAATTTACAAAGATATTGAAATATGGAAATAATGAAAGTTGGGAAAGTTTTAGAGAAGATCACATATATAGTTAGTGGAGCTGTGAATTATTGCAAAAGCAATTTGGAATTATAAACTAAAGTGAATAACATATCTGTACTTTTTGACTGAGGGAGTCCACTACTAAGGACTGTAAGGTCTTTGACAGAAAGAATAGCCCACTATTCTCATTTTCCCATCATAAATAATAGTCCTTTTAGCCACAAAACATAGTAATTCCCATCTTAAAAATTGTAAACATCCTTTCATATCCTGAATTGGTGTTCCAATTAGTAGTAGAGATACTGTGATAAGTTTAATTCAGCTCATTAGTCAGATCTTGCTAAAATTAAGAATGATAAAATGTGTCATATTTGGAGTCTGATATTAGTCATGTGGACAAGGGAAGTATAGCTTTTTGTTTGTTTGTTTCCAGCTTGAAAAAGAGACTGAAAGATTTTGAACACAGGGAGAGAGAGAGGACCGGAGGAATGAGGTAATTCTCTGCTCTCATTCTCCTTAAAGCTTTTCCTTCAATATAGGAAAGCTACATATTTGAGCAGCCCGTGTGGCTAATACAGAGCTATATAGTGTGAATAATGCATTCAAAATATGTTGATTTAAGTGCTGTTGCATGCTTTAGCAGCAAAGAAACTTTATCTGCTTTCAAATAAACGTATTTTTTTATTCCAAGTGTATTTTCTATTCCTTTGTAACTAGTACTTTCTGGACTACTGTCCCAGAATAAGACTGCTGAATCTTCCCTGAGGTTTCTAGTGGATAATCCGAGAGGTTAAACTGAATTTTCTCTGTTGTGATTGGCTCAAACCCCCACCAGTTTTGGTTTGACATTGACAAACCACCAGTGACTAGCATTGGATTTGTATTTAACTACCTAACATGGGTTAATGTTCACAAAATGATACTCACGTTGAAAATAAAACATTGAAAGTACAAACATCTCTCTCTCTCCTCATATTAGGGCAAACTAGTCCCTGTCCTGTCTAGGTCTCAGGGAAATTTCATTAGAAATTCTAAAATTCCAAATTCGACATTACCACTGGACAAATCCTTGTCACAGATAGTGAAGGTCACTCCCAAATGTCACTCCTTTGTCCTCAGGTTTTTAAAAAGGCCCTAATATTATTGATGTATTTGTGTGCAAAACCAAGCAAGGACTCAAGTTCACGTGGATCCCAGTCCTTGGTTGGTTCCCAGGCATGCAGATGTTTACTCTCCTAACATTTTTGAAACTCACAAAGTCATAGTCCTAATTTCTTTAATAAAAATGGAAAAAGAAAAAACACAGCAAAAAAGGAATGAGGCCCATGTTGTGGGGCCATATGTCAGCCATAAGTGAGACGGTCCAAGGCCTCCATCTTCATTTCATTGTCTCTCACTAGATTCAGAAATTGAAGGATTTAAACCAAGGATGAAGAACTACAGAGATAACAAGTGAAGAGGATGCTAAGGCCCAGTAAGGTGTTTGGATAATACCCCTAGTTATAGTTGTACACCTGCCCACAGCCACAGAGACTGCCACTTAGTTTGTTTTTAGAAGTCTGCAATCCATTACAGGTTTTCTTCACTTGCTACAATATTTCTAGAAGGAATTTCCATTTCACTTCAACATGATTCTCTCTGGAAAGAAACTCCCTGCCTTTTCCCTATGGGGAGTGAAATCAGAGATGTTTTGCGCGAGTGTCAGTCCCCATTACCCCTACCTTTGCTATTTAAGAGGATGGAGCATCATGCATACTAATAATTACCCTATGGGCCAATTATAGAGAATATTTTTATAAGGAAAAAGAGAAAATCAGAAGCAATATTGATATGAATTTATATTTCAGACTGCCTGTCTAAATATAAGAAGATTTACTAAAACTAGAAAAGAAGGAAGACCTAGTAAAGATTGTGATTTTGAAATTTGAGGGGAACTGGACCCTTGAGAGATAGGTCAGGGTTGTAAAGAAGAATATAGAAGTCATTTAAATAAAGACAATGATTGAAGCTGTGGGAGTGGATTCGATTTTTGAAGAAGAAAAAAATAATAAAGTATGTTCAGGGAATGGAACATACCACTGAGGGAATGTTCATGTGTAAGTTGTGGAATTCAGATGGATATTGAATTATGGTTGTGAGAACATCTGAGTGAAAATTGAAGGGTATGATAATACATATGATGTTGTTGTGGGAATAGAGCATAAATTCCCAGAATGGATGTAGAGAATATTTTCTTAATGTAGATGACAAAATTAATGTAGAGGCAGATATAGCAGAGAGGCAGATGTAGCCAATGAATATGGCAAAAACTGGTAATAAAAATCTGATAAAATGGAAAGTCTATGTGTTCTCAAATTGTCTTCTTTCAGAAGACAGAAAGTAATGAAAAAATTTTGTTTTATACTTAATTCTTCCTATCAAAGGAAAACCAATTTCTGAAATACCAGTGAGGAGATGCTTAGAAGAAAGTGGTCATGGCAACTTGAAGTTGGAAAAAGTCAAATAATGAATATTATAAATAAGAATGGAATTCTAAAATTGGACACAGAAAGAGATGAGTTTGATTCTTAAAATAAACATGTATTCAAACCCAAGATTTTTATATATAATAAAGAGAGAAAATTAAAGAGCACAAAATAGAACCCTGGAATGCATAGATGATGGGAACGAGGAATGAAGTCTGCACCACTGGACAAAGCACCCTCTAGGAGTTAATTAAGAGTTCTCAGTCTATTTCTATATCATAAAATTAGGGTACTGGACTTGATGCCTTCAAAAATCCCTTCCATTTTTAAATCCTAAATCCAATTCTATGATACCATGAAATAACATATCCAGAAAAAGTATCTGACATTGGAGAATATGATATAGTTATGATTTATTCCTCATAAAAACATAGTACTGATATGTTAAACTAAAATTAAGGAGGCAGCTATGTGGTGCAGTAGACAGAGCTCTGGGACTGGAGTCATGAAGATCTGAATTCAAATCTGCCCTTGGATACTTACTAGCTATGTGACCCTGCACAATTCACTTAACCTTTGTTTGCATCAGTTTCCTCATCTGTAAAATGTGGGAGGGATAAGAATTGTACATCACAAGTTTGTTCTGAGGATCAAATAAGATAATAATTGTAAACTACTTAAGTAACTTAAGTACTTAAGTACAGTGTCTAACACATAGTGTCATGTCATTGTTAGCTATTATTATTAGAGCACTGGACTTATAATTAGGAAGGCCTGAGTTTAAATATGGGCTCAGGCACTTACTAGCTATGAGACTGTGGACAAGTCATTTAACTTCTCTCTGTCTCAGTTTCTTCATCTTTAAAATAGGGATAACAATAACACTTATTTCCCAAAATTATTATGAGTATATAATGAGATTACATTTGTACAGCATTTGTAAACTTTAAAGTATCACAGAAATACTAGCTATTATTATAAATGTATGACAATATATATGAAATATTTGTACATTTTTTGTGACAAAGGCTGGATCATGCTATCCAGAAAGTTGTTCTTTTGCAGTTATCTTCATTTCAGAATGAAAAGTAACCTTACAAATACATTCAGTCTCTGCAACTGATTTATGAGTAAACATTGTTCAAAAGGTAGACAAAGATAAATGTTGGTCCATGACCTGATTCTATAAAGCCTTTTTTTCCATCTTTCTTTTCCCATCTTGTCTTTATATATTCACACTAGAGATGAGAAACAGGGAAATAGTTTTGAATCTTTACAACTTTTTACTACTACTATAACTACTACTACTGCTGCTGCTGCTGCTGCTGCTACTACTACTACTACTACTACTACTACTACTGTGTTATATGAGATGTTCCGGGAAGACTAGTGTTTCTGGTGTGAAGGCTTGCCTAGTCCTCAGGTTTTTTCACCCACCTTTGATGTCCACCTTTCACCCAACTCTAACTTGTGGTTTCAAGAAGCTGTAGTATGGACAGTAGTAGAAAGGTTAAACCAGGTTGAAGGTAACCACAAGACCTCAAATCCATTAGGGAGTTAGAGGAATATTTACCCCAAGCATGTGATAACTTCTTTCAGTGAAATGGACAAATGAGAATATTTTATTTCAACAGTTATAAAGGAGGCTAAAGAAAGTGCTATGAATGCTTTGGGCTTGGACAAATATCAAAAACTCCAAGGTAATCCATTGCATCCCAGGTCATTGCCAGTCATCCTCACTTTTGTCTTGCCATTTGATTGATAGATAACACACTACTTCTGGACTTTACAGGTTCACTCAATCAGGAAGGACAGAAAGATAGCTTGGGGAATGGGAGGGCAGTAGTAATCTGACTTTATTCTACTCTAGTTTTCTCAAAAGGAGTTGCTGATAATGGAAGCACCAATTCCTACAACATTACCTATCAACCCTTCTCACAGGGGCTGTTGTGAAGGGGAGGTCACCACTCCTATGTCTCAACAGGACCAATCAAGACAGGCACAGCCTGTGCACTTCCCTAAATAATCTCAAGCCTCAATGGGGGCTGGTTGAGGCAGGTACATGCATTCTTCTGTACATTACCCAAATCTCAAAAAGGTTGCCCCATGGGTTCCCCTATGAATTTCCTACTCACTCACTGACCAGTGACCACTTGCTTTATAGGACTACAGACAAAGAAGGCATCTTGCCAACATTAACCTCACAGATTAACTTTAGCAATATCATCATTCTGTGGAAGTGTAGTAAGTATAACATTATGTCACCCCTTATCTCATTGTGAAGCCTCAGTAGGACTGTCTATCACTATGATTCTAGGGATTACTTGTTAGGATTCTTGGGGACATTCTAGGACTTAATCTAACACCTGGAAAGTAGACATTTCCATGCCATGGATCCTTAGAAACTGAACTCTAAGAGGATAACAAAATCCTCCTTATATACACCATTGGACTTGAATGACTCTGGAAGAGAGAGACTGACAACTTTGCACAATGACCTCATTAATTTCAATTCACACTCAAGTCAAGACATCAACAACAGCAACTACTCCTACAACTGATAATAACTTGCAATTCTATGGTATTTTAACATTTGTGAAGCATCGTTCTTCACATAAGAATTAAGTATTTTGCTTCTTATTTTTGCAAGTGAAGGTATACTAATACATAAGATTCATTATAAACTGTTCCCAAATTTTGGCAGCATCCTTGAAATGAAATCACTTACATAAGAAAATGAATGAGTACATCAGTCAATCATTAGATGCACTGACATAGTGAGGTTATTTCTGCATAACAACCTAGTTAATTAAGTACAGAGACTTTCATAACCAGTATACTGGACATAATATTTTGAACTATTTGGCCTTGGCATTGCAAAAAGTCAAGGCAAAAGCAAAATGGACCTTGATAGGTAATTAAAAATAGATACATACTGCTCCTCTTACCAAGTTTTGTAAACTTTCCCAAAATCAGTCTCATTCAGCAAAACAGTACTAATTGCTTCACTAGTAAGTCGTTAGAGATCTGAATACTATTATTACTAGAAAAGAGGGACAGAGACAAAAAGATAGAGAAATGTGAAAACATCAGGACCTCCCATCCATGTGAAAACTTTATCATCTTTACAAAATATTTAGGAAAATAATCTACAGAAGACAGAATTAAGATGGCACTGTAAGAGAGAGAAATACATCAAGTTTTTCCCAAAAATCTCTTCCCAAAAGATCTAGAAAACACACTGAATCAAATTCTGATGGAAATTTCTGAGAAAAATCATGGGGAACCACTTTTCCCAGCTCTGGTTAGTATAGGAAAATAGATAGCTTGGTTTATGGGCAACAGATATATGGTCTGCACATGAATGCACTACTGAAGAAGCATTTTGGCACCAGAAAAAGCAGTATTCAAGGGCGAAGGTTGTTCCAGGTACACACATGGCACCCCAAGACCCAAGATTGGATATTGCAATGGAACAGGTGTCAAATGACAGTTTTGACACTCATTAACCAATTATGGGTTATAAAAACAAGGTGGTTGAGAAAGAGGAGGGCACGGATGATGGCATGGAGGAAGATGAAGTTCCTGACCTGAGATATTTTTCCAAGAGACGCAAGCTAGAAGCAAGTAGCAGAATTGTGATCCAGATCCCAGGAGCAGACCATTTCCCATTTATAGTCTCTATAACAATCTGAAAGTTACAGATCAAGCAAGAAATCCCAAATCAAATGGTTCAGTTGTGTCAATGTACCAGTCAAACTTTCCAGCTGGCTTACAGTGACTAAGTTAAGCCGTAGTCTATCGTTGCTCAGATTCAAATCTAGGTCAGGAATTTTCAGAGCTCATTTTTGGGGGTGAAGGTAAGTAAGGAGTATTCCAACCTTACCCTGGATCAGACCACTTTGTGTTCAATGAAAATCACTAGCCTGAGATTTCTCTAATATCCTGGGGGTTGGGGGGGGGGGAATTCAATATTCCAAGGAAGCAAAAGCAAGATCAACTCATATTTTCCCTCTGGATGTATAAAGACTGGTTCTGACATTAAATCTGAAGTCAGAAAATAAGCTTAAAATAGAAAAGAAACAAAAATGATTCAATCATAAAAAAGTTATTATGGTAACAAAGATATAGCAGAAATAAGCCCAAAAGAGAACAATTTTAAAACATTTGTAAATAAAGTCTAAAATAAAAATGTAGCTTTGATATAAATTAAACTACAGTTCTTGAAAGAAATATATTGAGTTTTGGTTTTTTGTTTGTTTTAAAGAGTTAAACTGTTTTGTTTTGCTTTGTTTTTCATTGAAATGAGATTGCCAGGGAGAAAACAGGAAAGAAATGAGAGCTATAGATATGTATTTACATATATGCATGTGTATGTGAGCATGTATATATATGTGTGTATGTATGTACACACATGCATGAACATATATACATATATACACATGGATACACACACATAGACATTTTGAGAGGGAATCAACAATTTGGCACAAGAAGTACAAAAACTACTTTATGTAATAAACACCCTGAAAATTAGAAGGGGAACCAATAGAATTCGCTTATTCCATGAGACAATAAGAGATATCAAACCAAAAGCAAAGTACTGAAAAAAAAATAAAAAATCTGAACTAGAAAAAATATTTAGGAGAAAGAATTTTAAATTCATTAGTCTGCCTGAGCCATGATAATAAAAGAGCCTAGACATTATATTTTAAGAAAATTGTTGAGGTGGAGTCTGGGAGGGTATCTGTAAATTGTTCAATCATTTACTGAGTTATGGTTTATAAATGTGATGGAATGCATTTGTATGGTAAGAAATAATGAAGGGAATAGTTTCAGAGAAACCTGAGAAGACTTTATGAATTGAGTGAAATGAACAGAACCTGGAGAACAGTTAGATAATGATGACTATACTATAAAGATAAATAATTTTGAAAGAATTAGGAACTCATTGCTTTAAAGGCCAACCACGAAAAATATGAAATGGAATAAGAGGACCAATGATTACATACTCTACATAAGTCCTCATAATATGTGAAGGACTCAGGGTGCATAATGAATATTTTCATTTGGGAATTGCAACATGGAAATTTGTTTTACTTGACAATGCATGTTTATAACTAGGCTTTTATTTTTCCCTTAGTTTGCTTAGTTTTTGTATGGGAGGGTGAGAAAGGATATTTTTGATGTTTAAAAATAGTTTATTAAAAAAGGAAAGCACTCTACACCTATTAAGGGTGTCCTTGGTGAAGGTATGATAAGGGAAAACAATTGGTCTTTTACAAATGATTTTCTACACTATCCCATGTTTTACTTCCCACACAATGGAAAAGGATGGAGACTACAAAATCTTATTGTGGTCATTTTTTTTTACCTATAAAAATGTTTTTATTGTGTAGACAAAAATGCTGTTCTAAAGACTCTCTTCTAACAATATATTTCCAAAATATATGTTAAAGTTATACATGATTCGTTGAAGGATTCATCAACATATATCTTTAATGAACTCCTGATTATAGATATCAAAGGTAACATGAAACTGGGAATTAGTTGCTTGCTGAAGGAGTTGACATTTTGATGGAGGATGTCCATGGCAGAGTCTAAATTAAAGACTAAAGTCTAAATCACCTGTAGGTTATTATATCTTCAGATGATGGTCTTTTTTTTTTTTGCTTTTTGGAGGGCAGTTGGGGTTAAGTGACTTGCCCAAGGTCACACGGCTAGTTTTTTGTGTTAAGTGTCTGAGGCCGGATTTGAACTCAGGTACTCCTGACTCCAGGGCCGGTGCTCTATTCACTGTGCCACCTAGCCGCCCCCAGATGATGGTCTTTTTAAAAGATTTTATACAGAATACATTAAACACAGGAACACTCCATTCCTGGAAAACCCACTGGATGAACAATGTTATCATCTGGACCATAATGTACAAATAGATGGAAAGCCTAAAGAGTTCATCTCTTAGTTTATTTCATTATCAATATTGCATACATGTATACATACATGCATATGTGTGTGAACATAAATATATCTGGGGTACATGGCGCAAATGTCAAGAAGGTAAAAAATGTCCATAGTGGAAAAGGGAAGGGATTAGAGTAATGAAGTCTACATGGTAACCATTTACAATCTAAGGGGAAGAGAAATAAGGAAGAGCATGCAGTCTGGAATTTGCAGAAGTAGAATCAACAAGATATATAGTTTAAAAATCATTATCAAATTTGTTTTTTAAGGAAGTCATTGTCCTATCTTCTAGAAAGGGGGAAAAGTTTAAGGGATTAGAGAATACGTGGAAGAATTAGAGAATTGTGGACTTTCTTAAAGTTTATCAAGTTAAATTCCCTTATTTTATAGATGAAGACAGATTCAAATTCAGTTCTTCTAAGTTTCATCCCTGGAATAAATCTTCACTCTCCTTGCCAAGCTGAGTAAGTTAGTGAACCTTTTATTCTCCCTTTTAATTGAGTAAAGAATTAATGACAGCAGAAGTAATAGCTATTTTATTAAGCTTGGATCATTAAAGACCAGTCAGATTAGAACTATTCTATAATCACTTCATCACATTTTATTCCAAACAATACATGATTTTAAATTCCCTTTTGGTTTATTTCATCCTTTTCATCCTTTAAAAAAATTGATATATCTGAACTTTCACTTACAGATGTGTTTTTAGTCCAATCCACTCCCTCTCCAATCCCTTACTGAGCAATTATTGCATAATTATTTTAACCCTCCCTTCCTCCCCATTCCCCCCCAATAAAAAACTCCAAAGGGCCTTTTGATTGCCATGCCAGCTAAATTTTTATCTCCCTTCCTAGAGTTCCTATACTCTGAGTCTCTATATGATTTATTTGATTGCCTTATGAAGAATCTCAAATTTTATTTTGTATTATTATCATCTATCTTTTCTGGCATATTTCCATTCTCTTCCTCTCCAACACAATGCCTTGAATGCAAGGAATAATGTTTCATACAGATTTGACCTTTCAACAATATCTAGTGCATGATTTTGTATATAATAAACCTTCAATAAATACTTGTCATTAGTATTTTAATGTTAAAACTCAACATGTATACTGCCTACTAAATGTCTTTTTTTAAATGAAAGACACCAGAATGACCTTAAGAATAAATATTATATAGTGGATAGAGTCGAACTTGGCATCAGAAAGACCTGGGTTCAAATCCTATCTCTCAAACTAATGGTGTGTTCCTGGCCAAGATATTTAAATTTCATATGTGTCAAGAAACTTCTAAAGTCTTAGCTATTATGTTTTAGATAGATAGCGATCTGAGAGGTTCTGTTGCTGATGAAAATCACTATGCACACGCAGTCATATGCTAATTATATATGTGTACATACACACATACAAAGACAAACATACATAAATATATTCTTTGAATTTTTCTACAAAGTACAAAAAGAGAAAGGTAGACAGTTGCTTCTGGGTTCAGGAAGATGTAGATTCAAATTCTCTTTCAGTCACATACACTTTTCCATTATCCAAGGACTAGTCAATCAAGCTAAAATTATTTATTTTTATTTATTTTTTTATTTTTTGTCTTTATTAATTAATTCATTTAAATTTAGTCTACAAGATTCAGTTCCACAATCCCTTGAGTTTCAAATTTTCTCTACTTCTGTTTCCTCCCCTCCTGCTATGGTGGCATACAATCAAGTACAGTATCTGCAAATACTTTCACATTAGACATTAGTTATGTTATTGTAATGCCAAGCAAAGGCAACTTCCAAGGTTCAGATTATCAGCATAGCAAACCCCGTTTATTCAGCAAACATTCACGGAACAGAGAAAGTCAAAATACAGTATAACTCAAATATTTCACTAATAAGTTCTTCATTCAGTCCAGGTACTACTCCACCCCTAGACAGGTACATACTTTTAGTCAAAGTCTCTTCTCAAATGGAGATCAGACTACCCCACCCCTAGACAGTACAGTCTTTTAGTCAGTCAAAGTCTCTTCTCAAATGGAGAGAGTTCTTCTCAAATGGAGAACAGTTTCCAATCATAAAGGAAGTACACTCATAAAAAGGCCAAAGGTTTCCCATGACTGGACTCAAAGTAATTACAATAACATTAAGTAATTACATTAAGTACTTTCTCAAAAGGGAGCAGGAGAGCACAAATCCACCCTTAAACCATAACAAGGTCAAGATAACATCTCAGCATGGAAAGGCCAAGAAAGGGCCCTTCTTTCATCCTCACTTGAGGCAAGCCCTCAGCCATCTCAGTTCCTGGGGAGACTAGGCTCAACAAAGCCAGTGTTCTCATGAAGTCACACTCTGCCTGTAGAACAGTCCTAGAACCCCTGAAAGTATCAGCAAGGCCCCCTTCCAGGATTTCTGTGAACATACAACAAGAAAGTCCTTCTTCAGGGCTTCTGCACCAACAGCCAGGTTCCAGAACCTCTACAACAGCAGCACTGTCCACCATTAGGTGAATCTGGTAAAACAATATCAAAACAGACAGACAAAATACCAGCATCACAGCCATGCCTCCTCAGTTCTCAGCAGCCCCAGGTGGCAGTCCTCAAAAATCCTGGGCAACTCCAATGGGCTCTCAACAGCAACTCAGGTTTCATGATGCTGTACACTGCTCTCCCAAAAGTACTTCTTCTGGCTTTCTCTGGGCTTGAGCCTTCCTTTCCATTCATGGCTCCTCCCAGGTCAGCCCCCTCTCTTCACATCAACAAGTCCATCCCACAAGTGGGATTCACAAGCTCTGGGTTTTAACACTCAACCCAAAAGTCAAGTCAATTCAGGGGCATCTCCAAATTCCATTACCATTACAGTTATAAAGAAAGATTGTAACTGATGGAATCAACAATGGAAAATAGGAAATGAAACCAAATGAGAAAAAGAAACAGACCAGGTAGTATGCTTCAGTCTGCATTCACACTCTGTTCTTTCTAGATCTTTCTCTGAATAATGTATCTTTCCATGATACATTTTTTTAGACTTGTCTTATAACCTTGCATTCCGGAGAAGACTCCAGTCTATCAAAATTGGTCATCACACATATTTTGTGTCTGTAATTGTGTACAAATTTTTTCTGGTTCTGCTCGTCTTACTCAGCATCAGTTTGCATAAGCCACTCCAGGTAAATATGAACTCCGTCTGCTCCTCCTTTCTTATGGCACAATAGTATTCCATTACATTCATAAAGCACTACTTGTTTAGCCATTCCCCAATTGATGGGCATCCCCTTAATTTCCAATTCTTTGCCACCCACAAAAAGAGCTGCTACAAATATTTTTGTACATGCAGGTCTTCCACTTCAATGATCTCTTTGAGATACAGCCCTAGATGTGGTATTGCTGGGTCAAAGGGTATGCAATTATTTATAGCCCTTTGGGCATGGTTCAAGATTGCTCTCCAGAATGCTTGAATAAGTTCACAATTCTACCAACAATGCATCAGTGTTCCAATTTTTCTACATTCTCTCCAGCATTTGTCATTTTCCTGTTTTGTCATCTTAGCCAAGCTGACCAGTGAGATGTGGTATCTCGTAGTTGTTTTTCCTTTCTCTAATTAATACCAATTTGAAGCATTTTTTCATATGCTTATAGATATCTTTAATTTCTTCCTCTGAAAACTGCCTGTCCATATACTTTGTCCATTTATCAGTTGAGGAATTAATTGTATTCTAATAGATTTGACTGAATTATTTGTATATTTTAGAAATTAGAAAATGTATATTTTAGAAATATTTTAGAAATAATAATTTAGAAATTTATAACCAGTTTTAGAAAACTGGTTATAAAATTATTTTCCAGTTTTCCATTTCCCTATGGCTGGCCTTCAGAAATCCTTAGCAACTTCAACAGCTCAGGCTCTCAGAAATCCTAAGCAACTCTGGCTGGCCCTCAGACTCCTCTGAAGTTTCAGCTGGTTAGAAGAATAAAGGTCACTCCATCTAGGTTTTCAAAATCACAACCATTCTCTTCAGCATGGGTGGGGTCTTTCTTAGGCAGCCTCCTCATCTCCTCTTCAGCAACCCTGGTGGCAGCAGGTTCTGCCTCCACAGAGTTCACTCCCAGAAGATCTGACTATCCCAGCCAGGGTCTTTCCTTATAAACACACAGTATTATCTTCCTGTTTCAGCCAACCCCTTGTTGTTATGCCAGCAACGGGAGACTGGAGTTCATACCTTCTGTTTCTTTAACAGAGACTTAATATGAACTAGGTGCTAAGTACCTTTTAGCTTAGGAATACAAAAGGAACTTCAAATCTCATAATTGTTACACAGTATTTTCTCTGTGACCTTGTAATTCTGGAATTTATCTACTATATTTCTTGGAGTTTTCAATTTGGGATCTCTTTGAGGAAGAGTCCAGTGAATTATTTCAATAACTATTTTACCCTCTGATTCTAGAACCTCAGGGCAATTTTCTTTAACAATCCCTTGGACTACGTTTTCCAGGCTTTTTCATCATGGCTTTCCAGTAGACCAGTGATTCTTAGGTTATCTGTCTTGGATCTGTTTTCCAGGTCAGTTGTTTTTCCAATTAGATAGTATACACTTCCTTCTAATTTTTCAATCTTCATGTTTTGTTTGATGGACTCTTAATGAATATTAGAGTCCTCAGCTTCAATTTGACTGATTCTAATTTTTAGTGAATTATTTTCCTCAATTAGTTTTTGAAGCTCCTTTTCCATATGTTTAGTTTTCATTTTTAGGCAGGTATTTTCTCCAGTTAGATTTTGAACCTCCCATCCCAGTTCACAAATTCTACTTTTTAGGGATTTGCTTTCTTCAGTGAGATTTTTTTCCCCAATTTTCTAAGTGTACATTTAAATACATCTTCTACCTCTCTAATTCGGTTTTTTCAAATTTTTCTTGTTCTCCTCCAAGAATGCTTTTTGTACTTGAGACCAATTTGTATTGTCTTGTATGGTATCAAGTATGAGTATAGGGTCCATGTCGTCCTCCATATTTGGTTATTCTTGTTCACTATAATGAAATCAGATCATTTTTCTTGTTTTTGCTTTCTTGGCTTCTTTCTTACCATTGTATTCCCAGAATTCACTTCTCAGGCTGGGAGCTAAGGGCCTAGTTGCTGACTGTGTACAGTAGCCTCTGGGAGTATAGACTGAAGCCAAGGCCAGGACTCTCAGTGTTTCCCCTGAGTTACCCTGAGGTTCACAGAGTAACCTGTGGAGGAGGGGTGGTCTGGATACTTCAGGTTTCCACCTCTGTGCCCCTTGGCTACAGCTCAGGAGGCTCAGCAGCTGGTGGACAGCAATGCTGATATCTGCAGGTTCCGTTGGTAGTGCTGAGGCCTACCCGGGTTTGTGTTGTTAGTGCTTGCTGGCTCCACACCCTTGGCCTTTGGGAGCTCCTGCTGGTCAGCTGAGGTAGGGCTTGTTGGGAAGGCTCTCACCCTTTCCTTCATCCTCCTTACTGCCTCAGTTACACCATTCCTCAGTGACTCCTAAGCCTGAAGCTGTTTCCACTCTTTTAGGAATTTACTCTCTGTGGGATATTTTTCTCTGGGTTTTCTGGGCCAGGGAGGGGAAATTGGAGCAGCAAGGATTTATGCTGCCATCTTGGCTTCTGGAAAATCAGGTAGATGATTTTTGAACTTCCAGGTTGTGAGCTGATAGCCCCAGGAGAAGCTGCTTTCACTGCTCTAGGCTCTGTACTTTCTTTTATCCAGCTCTGACTGATCCTCCCACCCTGTGGTGAGATAGCTACACATCACTCTTTGGGTGGGTGAGTCTGCTGACTGGGGCTCCTTCTCTGCTCTCAGGTCTGTGCTGGTACAGCCCCTGTTTGTTTGCACTCCCCCTTTCTAGACCTAAATGAGCACTTTCCTTGCTGGGAATCTGCCATGCTACATCTCCCAATGGCATCTTTCTCAAGTGAGAATAGAGACAATGATGAAATTGCCTATCTTTTGAGTTACTAGTTAATATATAGATATGGAATAGTATGATTTGGAGTGGGAAGCAGGTCCAATTTCCTACTTTTTTTCTTAACTTCACAGTCATTTCTAGATACAATTTTCTCACCCTTAACCACCCAGTGAAATTTCCCTTTCTCCCTGCCCTAACAAAGAATAAATTCATGGCATTCCTAGAGTTCCACAAGTAATTAGATTTTGAACTAAGATCTTGCTGGCTCCTAGCATGATGTTCTATGCTCACTAATTCTTATTCATCACATGCTTCCTACTTGGAAAGTTCTTTACAAACCTTAATCCACTATACATAAATATAAATTATTATAGAATGTAAAGTCATCAATTTAAGAAAGAATCCAGTTTAAATATATGTATTGATGCCTCATTAACTCTAAAAACAGTCATGATGTCAGAAAAATTAAAAAGCCCTTCTCCACTGAAAACAAAACAAAAATAACGTCGTCTAAAGCTTGTGTTGTTAACCTCTTTTTCTGTCATAGACAATTTTGGCAGATCTATAAAGCCTATCCACCCCTTCTCATAATAATTTTAAAAGTGTAAAATAAAATGTATTATTATATTGTAAATGAAACTAATTCTATTTAATTATAGTAATCAAAATATATTTAAGTTCATGGACAACAGTTTTCACAAGCAGAAATAATAAATTCAGTTCTATGAAAATATGCATGTACATGCATATATAACTCTGAGTAGATCAGTTTTATTTTGAGACATTGGTTTTCTCATCATTAGTGGCAGTATTTATGGAAGCTCTCTTTTTTAATTGGAAAGAGAGTTGTGTTCTTTGATATGACCTCCTTATACTCTTCATCATATGGTCTACTCTGCATTTTGCAAGAATTCTAAATGGGTTTCTGAAGTCTTTGAGTTAGCCAGGGGATTCTGATTTCATCTCTAGTTCACCCAGAAATAATCAGTATCTATGTGCTTTCTATTTTCTTCAACCCATGTACAGATTTCAATATGACAGATACTAAAACTCTTTATTGACAGTGCACAGGAAGGTCAACATTCACTAACTTCATCAAGATGTTGACCATAATTACATGATTGCACAGACTGATTCTGTTTGGGACAGTTTCCAGACAAGAAAAAAATATGACTTTTGTCATTAGCTTTATGAGTAGTGTGTGTGTGTGTGTGTGTGTGTGTGTGTGTGTGTGTAGAGTCAGTGGGTGATTGTGTGATATAATTTAAGGGAACCTAAGGTCAAACATAGGTAGGTGCATAATATATGCTCTTTTTTTTTGCCAATAAAGATTCATTCCTTTCGGCTAAATATTTTTGATCTTTGGGATCCACTTTCAAAATGCAAGCACCCTTTGCAGGGTTAACATACCAAGTTCTTGTTAGATATTAATATTTTAGTACAAATTAGTGTATCTGATCAGTTTTCTCTATGCCAAGAGGGATCATGGACAAATAGAAGTTCAAAGGGAAAAAATAATAATACTAGTCTAAATTAATATAGTGCTTTAAAATTAGCAGAGATTTTTTAATTCACAAGATCCCCATGAGGCAAGAACTACAATTATCATTTCCAATTTACAAATAAGGAAACTGAGAATTGAAAAGATTAAGTGACATACCCAGAATTAATCAGCTATGTGTGAAAGAGTAGGGGATAGAAAATAAGTCCGCAAGTCCCAATGATCTGCCTTGGGTCAGGATTATTGAATTCTCTATATTTTTGGTTAAAAGAGTGCTGTTTGTTTTATCTTTGAATCTTTAACATTTTCAAATCACAACAGCTGATCAAAGTCTGAAAGACACCTCAAAGGATACTTACACAAATAGAGAAATGCAAAATTATATATATATATATATATATATATATATATATATATATATAATCCTTAGAAACAATAGGGAGTCTTTAGAGTTTGTTGAATAGAGGAGTGATATTGTCAGAGAATTTGAATGGAGAGGCATCAGGCAAGACTAATTATTAAACTACTGAAATAGTCAAGTTGAGATGTAGTGATGACCTGACTAGAATGGAGACTGTAGATGCGCAGGAATGTGTAAGGGTCTTTTGGCATGGCCTATGTCAGTGGGTATTTGTAGTGTGATTATCATGTATGTTTCAGAGCTCTGTTTGTATCATTCTCTTTTCATACAAGAAGCTCAAGGAAGGTAAGGATCACACCTCATCATTAAGTCCTAGCATAGCATCTTGAAGGTAGGAAGAGTGACAAAAAGGGAGTGAGGAGCATATTTATATAGTGCCCACTGTGTGCCAGGCATGGTGCTAAGCATTTTACAATATGATCTCATTTGATTCTCACAACATATGGGAGGTAAGTGGTGTTATTGTACTCATATTTCTGTTGAGGAAACAAGGCAAAAAGAAGTTAAGTGACTTGCTTATGATCACATAGCTGAGAAATGTCCAAGGCTGGATTAGAAATTATCTTTTAGTCCTACTTGTGTGGGTTGATGTATTGTGCATTAATAGCATAGGAAATAAGCTAAGGTGCCAGGACGTGCTCAGAAAATGATTCCCACCCTCAAGATAAATTCATTCTTAAAGATGGAGAGGGAATAAGACAAGTTACCATGGAAGTTAAAGCATTTTCTTTTTTTCCAGTCAAAGTAGTGAGGTGTATTTGTGATACCAGTAGAAACAGGCTAGGTTCTAATTGAATCTGTGGTATCATAATACCAATGGAAGTGGGTAGAGTACCTTTTAAATCTGCAAATTTGATGAGAATGGAACTGCTACTTATATACAAAAAAGGGAAAAAGATTCAGTGAAAAGATCTGAATGGGATTGAGGAGTGGTAAGGAGTCATGGGCAGACAAAAAAAGGAACTCAGTGGTCTGAGATCCACAGTGCTAGGGCTGTTAAAAAGATCATTGAGTATTTAGGTGGCTGGGATGGGTCAGATACCTTGCACAAGATGTCAGGGACTGGACTTCGTGGGACTGGATTAGGGGCTTTTTCCTTTTAGGGGTTTGGGTCCCATCACCCCATCATTCCTCCCTCAAACAAATGGTGCCCCAAATTTCTTGGGAGTAAGAAGTGAAACTTCTGCCTTCCTGCTGACAAGGGGTATAGAGGTGTCCCTGCCTCAAGATAGTCCGAAGGTTAACTGGAACCAAGTATAGGTTGCATTCAGGGAATGATGAGAGGACATGGACTAGTACCCACTGTTTGCTACCAACTGTAGGTGAATGGCCTGTAGTCTGGAAGACAAAAATCTGGCAAGTAAGTCTGACAAGCAAGTTCAATATGTAGCGCCCAAATTTAGGAAGAATTAACAGTGATGTCAGAATTGTGGAAAACAAAGAAAGAAAACAATAGCCCCTTCCTTAGTGTCATTCATGTTTAACAAACAGGATTGTCTAATCTTGCTACTTTCTCAAAAGTTTCCACTCTGATTCCAATTTCCTTAGGAGGATTAGATGCTATTGGGAAGGAACAACATGTTTGTACGCAGAAGTTTTTCACTCTTGAGTTCAAATAGTTAAACAAATGAATTTTCCAGAGACTGACATATTCCAGTAGAGCCATGACTAGTCTGGAGCTATAAAATACTCAACAGATCTAGTTGGTTGATGAAATTAAGAATCTATAATAATAGAAAGGCACCAAGATGAGTGAATGATGAGAGAAAGATTAAATGAGACACCATTTTATTGGGAACAAAATTATGGAACTGAGTAGAGGACTTGAGTGAGTACATAGAATTTGGTGATTGGACCTGAAGAATAGGTTGAGGAAACAGACAAACGCTATTTATTACTTTATTGACCAGGCTATTTTTTCAATGTTACGAGACATCCCCTAAATATACATACACACACAACTTTTAAAATTTAGTGAACTACTTCAAACACAAAATGTATGTGTTTCAATGGATATTGTGTAACTAAAAATCATAAGTGTTTCTACTTAAGATCTGTGAGACCTTAGGCAAGTTATGTAACCTCTCTCAGTCTCTATTTCTTCATGTTTAAAATTAGTATTGGGCTAAATAATCTCTAGTTCCCTTATTATAGTAAATCTATAGTCCTAAGAGTCTATAAAATATAAAACTCTAGAAAATGTTTCCTGCATAGGGGAGGCTAGAGAAGAGTATTTATGCATTGATGGTTCATTACAATTCCACAATTATCTATTAAGTGTACTTTATACCAGATTCTGAGGTTAAAATACTCCATGCCTTCAAGGGCTTTATAGTCTCCTTAGGAGAGTGGGTAGCAGGGACCAGAAGGGATGAATAAGTTTGTGAATTAATTATAGGTTCTAAATCCAGATTTTGTACAGTCTGTAACATGGTGTTATAATTGAATTCATGAACATGTGTGTGTACATGAATACAAACATACATATGTGTGCATTCAAATTAATCTATATCATTTCCAGTTTTAGGGCTCCACTGGTAGCCTCTTGATTTTAAGAGAGAGCAAGTAAAACCCCCAGTATATTGCATGGATCCTTCATTAATTTTTTTTTCAGTAGGCATGGACAAGATTTTCACAGAATGAGAAGGCCTGTATTGGGATTGCATTTGACATTCCTAGAGGTATTGTCTGTATCATCACTGAGGTTACAGGTATATTGGGGAAATTGAGAAGTTCCTCTAAAACTTTCCCCCCTAGGTAGGAGATTGTATGCCAAGTTTTTGCTTGAAGTGAATGGGTCTAGCAGAATTATAAACTCCAGGAAAAATAGATTGGATAATGGAAGCACCAGAGAACCCTTAACTCGAGTCACGCAGCTATAAAGTTCTGTATGTATTACGTGCTTCTTCAAAGGAATCTTTATTCTTTCTGAGTCTTTCTACCTCCATAATAGATGTATTCGTGATGCATTTATGTGCATTACCCAGTACTAAAAATGAATCAGAGTAATGTTCTCCTTCACTTCTCACAGAGATGAGATAATACTTTGGGTAGGCAATGCCATTCTCTGTGGGTTTTGACAAACTTGAGATAATTTAATGGAGCAATAACACCAAACCAGGATTGCAGGTCTTATGGCAAAATCAATCTTGAGGCAGTATTATTTACAAAGAATGGGCAAGAATCACTAATGTAAGTCAACAGAAATTTGTGTGGCTGTATTTTCTGGTGCAATTTCTCTCGGTGTTCCTTTTTGCCTAATGAAAAATTGATATAGCTCATCTGCCCTCTGAGGAACCAAGGAGGATGGACCTACAGTTCCTTAGATAAGAATGGACCTTCTCATTTTCAGAGGACACCATTTCCACTGGCAAAATTGAAGGGAATTTGGGGCTCTGTCAAACTTTTGGTATTGATAGCTTTCTCTAGTAATCTGTTCAACACATATTTTATTAAATGTTTACTACGTGCCCAATGTTATGCTATGCTTTGATATTGCCAAAATCAAAATTAAACAAGATTAAATAAACTCCTTACTCTCCAAGGGCTTATTGCTACCAACTCTGACTGTGTTAGTGGTTACATTTAACTAATGACAACTGGCAAAATATTCTGCGGTCAAAGTAGAAATGGAGCACAGTGAACAAACAAACCTTCATGCATGGAGACCTTTCAAATTATTTTAATTAGAGTGCTTGATTGAAAGACTTTATTGAATTGTTTCTACTATACTGGGTTAGAAAGATGAGAGGGAACTGTTCAGAGAAGGCCATTCTCCATAAACAGCAAGAAAAGAAACCATGTGACAATAGAAATATTGCTTTCATAATCTTTTCCTTCATACTTTCACACCATGGTGTAAAAAAAGGGAAAGAGCTGCAGGAAAATCCAAATGAAAGCCATACATTTGTAGTTTAAAATAATAACACCAAATATTTCAGCCTCATGTTTCTTGTGTGAAGAGGATTTCTAAAGTTAAAGGTCCCAGTAGTGCATTATTTGAAGTCCAGAGGACTTGGACCAAATTGAAAGAAGGACTAAATATCCTTGTGGTACCAAATGAGTTCACATTTGGACAAAAGAGTCATTCAACTCTTAGCCATGAGCCTGAAGCCACTTAAAAAGTAGCAATGCATCCTGCCTCATCCAGATACACTACAAGTTCTATTTACTCACATAAAAATTAAGCATGTATTTCTTTAACTCCCATTCTCATGTAATCTTTAAAATAAAAAATATATTTCAATTTCATTAATGGGATGACAGAACACCAGATACTAAACTGATGTCCACTTTTATCAGCTACTGAGTTTGAAATTGAAAATGCATTTTCTAAGTGTTTTAAAACTGTATTAGTAGAAATATTCTTTTGTTCTTCCCTAAAAACCCATTCTTAGTTTCCATTTATGTCAACCTAATTTTTCTTTTCCCATGCTCTCTGGCTTTCCTTTCTAACTCTCTTAGCTTCTGCACCATTTTCTCATGCAAACTTCATGCCATTCACATATAAATTAAGAGAATCTTTTAAGTTCAATTGGTTCCTTTCTAATTTTCTTTACTATCTTTATGAAGATATACTATGTGGGCTTTTAAGACTTTTGAGTTGTGGTATCAAACATTTGAATACATATGTTCTTTTGCTTATTGATTACTATCTATAAGAAACATTCTCTGATTTTCTAAAATGAAAGTATATTCTCCCTCCTCGATTATTTCTATATCATCTTTTACTTTGTCCTACAATATGTGATTTTGTAATAGACTAATTTGTATACATACCACATCTTCCAGGAGAATTTAAATGTCTTAGATGTAAGAACTGTATCCTTAAGAAAAAAGAACAAAAGAAAACTTTATTAACCCTAGATATAAGACAAGAGAGTGCAGTATAACAATGATAAGTAACTTCTGTATAGGATATAAAGTTGGCTTTCAAGGTCAGATTCCATAATCAATCCCATTTTATAGATGAGGAAACTGAGGTACACAGATTATAAGTACTTGCCAGGGTCACAAAGCAAGGAAGCATTTAAAAAGGAGTTGAACTCGGGTCTTGCTGACTCTAAAAGCAGTTCCTTATTCACTGTTAAACTATTTTTTCCACATAAATAGATAACTGACTTCAGACTCCAGAAATCAAGAATACCCAAGTTCAGTTTTTGCCTCTTGCACATACCATTTTGTGATCATGGGCAAGACATTTAACCTTAAATGGCAGCTGATCATGACATGACAGAACAGGTGTTGATCTGCTTTGGCAGAGGGAAGTCTCCTCTCTAGGAACTACTTCTGCCAATAAGTTCATAGGTATCCCTCTGCCTAACAGCCCAAACTGAAAAACTCCTAGGAAATAGCTCTGTTCACAGCAGCTATGTATTACATGCTTAATTAATATAATTGAATTTCCATGCTTAACATATGACTTACCTTCCCACTGTACTAAAAATGAAGCCATGTGAAGTGATTTCTTACAACTATTCTCTTTTCTATTTTGAAACATATTTGCGTTTTCACTTACCCTCTCTTACATTCTGGAAAAAGTGATCTTTCCTTAAGGCCAAACATTTGACCAGTAATAGTAACAATTAATACTTACTAGGTGCTTTAAGGTTTTCAAAGCATGTTCTATCCAATATAGCTCATGGTTTCCTTACAAGCACTCTTTCATTTTACAAATGGGTAAGGTATGGTCATATAAGCAGTAAATATTAGCAATGGATTTGAACTGAGTTCTCTGGAATCTACTTCTAAGATTCTTTCCACCATACTTTGCTTCCTTTATTCCACAATTTTCCACCTACTTTGGTGCCTATTTTTCTAAATTTATCTTTAAAATTTAATTTATTAAACAGTATTTGCTTTTTAGACTTTGAATTATGGGGGGACAGAGCAAAGACGGTGGCATGGAAGCAGGAAAACACCACAGTTCAGACATAGCAACCTCAAACATCCATACAATATGACTCTAAACAAAATTTAAGGGCTCCCAAACTGACAAAAATACAGAAAAACATGTCTCCAGCTGAAGGCAGCTTGGCAGGAAGGATTCATAGAAGCATGCTGGGGTCAAAATCAGCCCAGCCTAAACCCATGGCTTGGCCAGGATGAGGCATAGCTGGAGCCTTCAGGAGAGTGGATCAGCAGCACCTGTGTCAATTTCCAGAATTATCAAGCCATAAGAAACAAGGACAAAGTGAAAGGTCAGTGAAACTCAGCTAAGTTTGGGGGAGAAAAGTGGTTGGGCTGAACTGCCTCCAGGGCAAGGAAGCAGCAAACTTGTGTCCCTGCAGCAGCTTCTACATGGCTGCTCCATAAGCTCCTGGCCTGCACATTGCAGGGGGGTAAAGCAATCATTCAGAGGCAAAGTGCTCTTGCATTGAGTGGTCTAGATCCAGATCACAATCTTTGCTGGTGGTCCTGGGATGCATTTTTGGTGAGCCAAAGCTGGTGGGGGCTGCAGTGAACTCCTAATAGCTCTAACAGCTGTGAAAATCCCAGCAATTTGGGACAGAGCTTTCTCCTCAGGAAACAGAATTCCACAGAGCTAAAAAGTCAAGTAATTCACTGGTAACAGAAGCAGGCAAAGAAAGCAAAGTAAGAACAGCAATCAAACTCTAGAATCCTTTTTTGAGGACAAAAAGTATCAAAACATGGAATGGGAGGAAGACAACACAGTCAGAACTCCCACAACAAAAGCTTCCAAGAAACATGCAGACTGCCTACAAGCCATAGGTGAGCTTAAGAAGGATTTTGAAAACCAAATAAGAGAAGTGGAGGAAAAATTGGGAAGAGAACTAAGAATGATGTGAGAAAATCATGAAGAGAGGCAACAACCTGACTGAAGAAGAAAACACCTTAAAAATAAATTACCTCAAATGGCAAAAGAGGCCCCAAAAGCCAATGAGCAGAAGAATGCCTTAAAAGTCAAATTTGCCAGATGGAAAAAGAATCTCAAAAGCTTTCTGAAGAGAATAATTCCTTCAGAATTGGAGTGGAGCAAATGGAAGCAAATGACTTTATGAGAAATCAAGATACTAATAAATGGATCCAAACAAATGAAAAAATAGTAAGCAATATGAAATATCTCCTTGGGGGAAAAAAAGCACTGACCTGGAAAATAGATCCAGAAGAGACAATTTAAAATTTATTGGACAACCTGAAAGCCATGATCAAAAAAAGAACTTAGAAAGCACCCTTCAAGAAATTCTCAAGGAAAATTGCCCTGATATTTTAGAACCAGATGGAAAAATAGGACTTGAAAGAATTCACCAATCACCTCTTTAAAAAGATACCCAAAAGAAAACTCCTAGGAATGTTATAGCCAGGTTCTGGAGTCCTTAGAACAAGGAGAAAATATTACAGGCTGCCAAGAGGAAGCAATTTGAATACTGTGGAAACACAATTATGATAACCCAGGATCTGGCAGCTTCTACACTGAGGGATCAAAGGCCTGGAATATGATGTTCTAAAGATCAAGGAAGCTAGGATTAAGACCAAGAATCATCTACCCAGCAAAATTGAATAAAATGTTCCAGGGGAAATATGGTCATTTGGTGAGGTGGAGGACTTTCAAACATTCTTGCTGAAAAAAAGAGAACTGAAAAGAAAATTTGACACTCAAATACAAGAAGCATGAGAAGGTAATCATAGAAAAGAAACTATAAGTTGATTTATTGAACTATTTACATGCCAACGTGGAAAAACAATAATTGTAACTTATGAAACTTCTCAGTATGAGGATAGGTGAAGGGAATACAAATGTATACATACATAGACTTTGAATTATGAATTCTCTTTTTCCAGCCTTTCCCCTGCTCACTGAGAAGGCAAGCAAATAAGGATGTAAAATCATGCAAAACACATTTCTATATTAGCTATATTTCTAAAGAATGTAAGAAAAATAAAGAAAGTGGGGAAATTATACTTCAAGTTGTACTCAGTTTGCAGATTCTCTCTTTAGAAGTTTACAGTATAGCATTTTTTTCAACACTAGTTTTTGGAATTTGCATTGATCAGAAGAACCAAGTTTACATCCTTGCAAGCTTAACATCCTCTATCCTATTCCTTCCCCTACCTAGTCCCCTATCGGTTAAATTGAATTTTTATGCACAAATATATATGTATGTGTTTCTTCCTTCTTTCACTCCTTTCTTTCTTTCCTCTTTGAACCAACTCCAAAAAGAATGAGGTATAATCATTGCTTGCCACCATCACCCCCATTTTCCCTTCCCATGTAAAAACTCTTTCTTGAATACATCTTTTATATGAGAAATATGTTCCCATTCTACTACTTCCTTCCTCTTTCTGCAAATGCATCTCCTTCCCTCTTTAAATTTTTTTGGAGTTGATTCCAACAAAATTGACACACTGTCTATGTATACTCCTTCTAACTTCTTTAATAATGATGAAGTTCTTAGGAGCTACATGTATCATCTCTTCAAGAAAATTGTAAACATTTATTGTTATTGAGTTGCATATGATTGCTCTTTCAAGTTTGCCTTTTTGTACTTGAGTCATATATTTAAATGTCAAATTTTCCACTCTGCTCTGGTCTTTTCATAAGAAATGCTTGAAAGTTCTCTATTTCATTAATTACTCATTTTTCTCAAGATAGATTATGCTTATTTTGCTGGTAGATGATTTTTAGTTGTAACTCTAGTTCCTTTGCCTTTCTTAATATCATATTCCAAGTCCTCCACTCAAACATGGACAGCAGTAAATTTTGTGTAATCCTGCTGTAATGTTAATGTAATAGGAAGATCTTCCCCCTCCATTATTAAGCCTATGTGACCTGCTTTGAGCTGTGACTCAGCCCACATGGAGCCTGGGTCACATGAAGCTTAATTTGGGAAGAGCATATCCAAGGAGAGCTAGAGAGAGAGCTGAGAGTAGAAAGCAAGGCAGAGCAGAGAGAGAGAAGCAAGCTATGAGTGGACAGAAGGAGAAACTTGTCTGGGGGAACTTGTTTTTTTGGAGAGGCCTAACAGAAAGAAGATTTAATATGTTGGCACTCCATGGATTAATGATGAGTACCTTGTTAAATCTTACCTCCTGGTATGCTAATAATGTTCTAAACAAATATTTGGAAGAATAATTGAGGAAGAGAATTTATTATATTTTATATTGTATTTTGCACATCTACCCTGTAAATATGAATGCATATTCATAGTGCCTGCTATGGGTTTTCACATCAGCATTACATCTTATTATGGTCCCATGATATTTGAATGGTTGCTTTCTGGCTGCTTGAAGTAGTTTCTCTTTGACATGGGAGCAACAGTAATTGGCCACTGTATCCCTGGGAGTTTTTATTTGGTAATCTCTTTCAGGAGGTAATCAATGGAAATCAAAATTTTTTTTTTCCTTTCTATTTCTAAAATATGAGGGGAGTTTCTTTGATAATTACTTAATTATGATATCAGACTCTTTTTAAATCATAGCTTTTTGGTAGTCCAATAATTCTTAAATCATCTCTTCTGAATCTATTTTCTTAGTTAGATGTTTTTCTGATGAAATATTTCACATTTTTTCTATTCTTTTGACTCTACTATTGTTATTGTTATTGTTTTATGTCTGATGGAGTCATCTGTTTCTCCCTGACTAATTTGATTTTTGTAAGGATTTATTTTCTTCATAAAACTTGTGTGCCCCTTTTACTACTTGACCATTCTTTCAGTCACATATGATTATAAATTTTAAAGACTTTGACTCACCCTATATAGTGGTAATTAATTTGTTTGACCAGATGTTAAATAGATACTAGTAACCTAGTGTTAAGTATAGAACTCTGTCCATTGGTGATAAGGTGTGAATTCCCAGAACTCTGTCCATTGGTGAGAAGGTGTGAATTTCTCTGTGACTTGGAAGAATGCTATTGGCTGAGACACTCCCCTGAACCATGTTGACTTGGGAGAAGGCCAGTTTTTATAAGCAGGAGAATTTCAGAGACAAGACAGACCTTGGATTTGGTTCCTGAGTGGCT
>CM053601.1:66158984-66179250 GCA_028646575.1 Pseudocheirus occidentalis | reverse complement strand
ACTGACCAGAGCACAGGTCAGAAGAGTAATAAGCACCTCTCCTTAAATCATACCAATTTGGAAGAACTGAAAACTTAGAGCTCTCTAGAAGTATCTCTGAAAACAGATGCACAAAACTTCTGAAACTTGGGACAATGCACCCTCCACACTACTGGAAGCAGAGTTCTACTTTAATAAAGAGTTAAAACTCAATAATAAACTGGGAAAATCAGGAAAAATAGGAGAAAAAACTTGGGAGTGTTTGTACATAGCAGGGAAGGAGCCAATAGATAGGAAGAGATTGAAAATTAGAGAGAATATTTATGGAGGAAATCTGCTGATGAATTGTGGAGGATACAGAATCAATAATCCATGTAGAAGGCTTGGACTTGCAAAACAGAAGGGTCACCTCTGAGACTTCGTTGGCATACATCTGCCTGTGGATAACTTCTCTTATCTTCAAGATTTCTCACCCACAAACAAAAGAAAATAAAACAAAGAAGATGCCTGAAAATTAGTATCCAAGACAGGCTTTGATAACTTTACCTATGTCCCAGAGGAAATAGCTTAATAAGTAAGAAAGGACCAAGGTCCATGACCTAGTTGCAATTTGTATGTGTGTAATGTCATGCACAAGCAGCTTTTCAGAAGATTCAATTTTCTGTGAATGTTTTCTTTGACTTGTTATGGAATAATTAGATTGTCCACTATACTGTGTAATAAGAACCTTAAAAGCTTCTCATTCTTCTGGAGCATTCTTCTGGAAGGCTGCTCGTGCATGGCATTACAACCTAACAAGTAGGAAAGAAATATTAAAGGTGAATTGTCAAATCAAAAGTTTTGGAAAAACAAAAACCAAAAGAGTGGAATAGTTACATTTCCTCTATATTGGAGTTCTGGGGGAATTTAAATGCCTACTTCACTTCAAGGTTCAGCTCAGCTACTGACTCCCATAAGATGATTTTCCCAATTCCTTCTTCTGTGGGAGAATCCCTAAATTCCCTCTTGACAAAAAAAGACTTTGCTTTTCAAGAAAGAAAGGATGAATGGAAATATTCTCTTTAATACAAAATCCCTTCTTCTCAAGCCTACATCATAGTGATTTTATATTCATTATGAATAGACTTAAATGTGTACAAATGTGTAAAAATGTGTAAAAATACTGTTGAAATTGATAGATTGTAAGTTCCTTGAGAGCAGATTATTTTTTTCTCCATTTTGTTGCCCAAGCATTCAATACTGGGCTTGGGACAAAAGAGGCAGTTAATAAATCCTTGCTAATTGATTGAATGATTATTACAGTGTTTTTCTTCAAAGTCAAATGTAGATAATGAATCTCATTTTTTCAGCATAAAAATATGCATCTGTGAATGTAGGTAGTTGGAAGAGAGGTAGAATTGTGGGAGTATTTTCTCTTATTCTTTTTCTGTAATAGACAACAAAGAATTAAGTGGGGTTTAGCTTTCAGTTTGTTCTATACAAATACCATCCCTCTGTGCTTTATTTTATCTAGTTGTCTCAAGTTGTTCTTGACACTCTATAAGAAAAAGTGTAATAAAGAAGCACTTTTATATTCTATTTCCCCAGTGTCTGTATTTCATAATCTCAGCTATAATGTAGTTTCCCTGTTCTAAGGATAGAGCCTTGCAGGAGACTGACACAAAATCTCTAATCAAGCCCCACAGGCTTCTCATCAGATAGAATTATGCCCTGAGAGGATTAAAGATGTTTGGTAATGGTGCAGACTCCAACACCTTCCTATGCATTTTAACCTTAGTTACTCAGAAAATTTGGAGGTACTCCAGAGAGTTCTGAAAATTTGCCTCAAGATACATTCAAATCCTGTTGTCAAGGGATTTTGATGTCAGAGGGGTAAAAAAAATATATAGTAAAAAAAATTGGATATTTGTAATTGAAGATCTCTGAATTCTCAGAAAAAAATAGTTCTATGAGTAAATGGGACTATATTCCCTGGGGCAAGGAGTTCCTGAGGGCAGGCAATGATAATCTCCCTTTTCTGGGTGAGAATAAATTTCCTGTGGATTTTTCCATACCAAGGCTAAAATATATTTGTCAAAAGGATTAGAACATTCATTTACAGATAAACATGAATTATTTATACAATATGAACTAATGGTTTCATTACATCATCTTTATATCTTAAATTGAGAGGCAATGCTTCATAGTGGTTAGTTTACTATTCTTTAGAGTCAAATCAAGATGAATTGGGGTCAGGTCAGTTAAAAGAGAAAGGAAAGGAATAAGTCATAAGAGAAAAGTATCTACTATGTGTCAGATGCTCTGCTAAAAACTTTTACAAGTATTATCTCATTTGATTCTTACAACAACACTGGGAGGTATATGCTTTTATTTTCCTGTTTTTACAGTTGAGGAAACTGAGGCAAAAAGGTTAAGTGACTTGCCTAGAGCCACACATCTTGCAATTATCTGAGGCCCAAATTGAACTCAAGATTTCTTAATGCCTTGAGGAGTGATGACTTTCAATGAAATGTGACCTGGGAATGTTCCTTTCCCCTCATAAAAATGGCAGAAGCATCCATTTGCAGCCCTATCAGGTCAGTTTTCATAGGAAACAGTGACATCACAATCAGTTAAAAGAAGGCCTAATCACTTAACTGACACTTCTGTTAATCGATTAAGTAGAAAAAGAATCAAGCTGGCTCATCTAAAGAATTTGTCTTTGCTGTCAATTACTTCACCATCTTCCTCTCTCGATTATTCTCACCTCTGAACCTTTCTACTAGTTAAATTAGTTTAAAGAAAATTTCATTAAAAAAGTATTTGTTAACACCAAAGATCTGAATTCACTATTGAAAATAAAATTGATACTGATGAGAAACATTATTTTAATAATTTCCTTGAAAGCAAAACAAAAGCCTGAAAATTTAACTCACAACAGATACACAGTATCTATAGATAACTAATATATCTATTTGCCTCAGTAAACATCTTTGACTCTGTTTCCTCCTGTGTAAAATAGGCTTAATAATACATATATGTCATATCTGAAGGGACTGCTGTAAGGTTCAAATGAGATAATTTTATAAGAATAAAACAGTGTTTTTGCAAATGTTAAATGTTGTCTAAATATCTGGCATTAGGAAATTACAAAAGTTAAACAAACTTGATAGTGTTTCTAGAAGCATAAACTTCTTTTCTACAAGATTCTCAAATCATTTTTCTTTGCTGCTGTTAGTAGGAATATTGTAAGTTTGTGGGGGGTGGGAATGGAAGATTCAGATAGATGAAGGTGACTGTCTCCTCTACCTCTGGATCATATAAGTTGTATCTGGACTAGACATAGCTTAAATAAGTTAGATTCTTAGGAAGACATTTACTTTGTTTGGCTACTGAATGATCAATAAATTTATATACCATGTTTCTATTGTGAGTTAAATTTTCAGGCTTTTGTTTTTCTTTCCAGGAAAATATTATTAAAATAATGATTCTTATCTATATCAATTTTATTTTCAATAGTGGATTCAGATCTTTGGTGTTAACAAATACTTTTTAAATGAATTTTCTTTAAACTAATTTAACTAGTAGAAAGGTTCAGAGGTGAGAATAATTGAGAGAGGAAGATGGTGAAGTAATTGACAGCAAAGACAGATTCTTTAGATGAGCCAGCTTGATTCTTTTTCTACTTAATACATTAACAGAAATGTCAGTTAAGTGATTAGGCCTTCTTTTAACTGATTTTAACTGATGTCATTGTTTGCTTTGAAAACTGAACTGATAGGGCTCAGAATTAGGAATCACAGCAATGCTTCCATTCTATCCTCTTCAAACTGTCTCCAAATGGATGCTTCTGCCATTTTTTATGACGGGAAAGAAACATTCCCAGGTCACATTTTGTTGAAAGTCATCACTCCTCAAGGCATTAGAGATAGCTGTGATATAGAGACAAACACACTGCTTTTGGAGTTTGGTGTCTTGAGTTCAAAGATTCTGCTGCATGTTTACTGCATGATCTTGGGGATGTCTCTCTGTTCTCTGGGACTCTGATTCTTTTTCCTCTTTCAAATAAAGTAAACAGAGTAGACCATTAATCTCCCTTTTAGTTTTGCATCAATGTAATAATAATTGATCTTTAGAGGAATGAATACTTTGCTAAATATGGCATGTTCTTAAGGACTTTTAAGACTATTACTAGATAGTGGGGTAGAAGCATCAAGGTTCCACAGCTCCCACATAGCCATCTCAAATACCCATAAAACATGACTTTAAAGAAATTTTAGAGCTCCAAAGCACACAAAAATAAATAAAAACATATCTCCTGCTGAAGAAAGCTCAACAAGAAGGGCTCATCAGAGCACACCTGGAGCCTAAACAAGCCCAATCTGAAACCACAGCTAGGCCCTGGGGTGACTAGGATGAGTCACAGCTGGAGTCTTCAGGAGAAGGAATCAGCAGCACCTGTGGCACTTTCCAGATTTATCAAGCCATAAGAAACAAGGAAAAAATGAAAGGTCAGTGGAACTCAGCTAAATTTGGGAGAGAAAAGTAGTCCAGCCAAACTGCCTCCAGGGCAAGGAAGCAGCAGAAGCAGTGGCTATGCAGCCACCTCTAGGAGGCTGCTTCAGAGCTCCACCCTGCTGAGTGCAGGGGGGTGAGGGTCAAACAATCATTTAGAGGATAAGTGCTATTGCTTTGAGTGGCCTGGATCTGGATCTTGGTCTTGGGTGGTGGTCTTGGGGTGCATTATCAGTGAGCCAAAGCTGGTGGGGGCAGCAAAAACAAACAAACAGACAGACAGATAGCTAGATAGATAGCTAGATAAATAAATGAATGAATAAACAAACAAACAAGTAAATAAGTGAATGAATAAATAAATAAACAAATGAATAAGTAAAAGAGTAAAGAAATGAGTAAAGAAATAAATGAACAAATAAATACATAAAAATAAAAATAGGAACTGCTGCCTCCCAAAAGCTCCAACAGCTGCAAAACCCCCAGCAATTTGGGACAGAGCTCTCTCCTCTGGAAGCAGAGTTCCACAGAGCTAAAATATCAAGTAATCGACTGGCAACATGAACAGGCAAAGGAAGCAAAGTAAGAACAGCAACCAAACTTTAGATTCCTTCTTGGGTGACAAAAAGGATCAAAGCATGGAATGGGAGGAAGAAAACACATTCAGAACACCCACACCAAAAGGTTCCAAGAAACATGAAGACTGCCTACAAGCTATATAGATCAGCTTAAGAAGAATTTTGAAAACCAAATAAGAGAAATGGAGGAAAAATTGGGAAGAGAAATGAGAATGATGCAAGAAAATTGTGAAAAGAGAGTCTACAACCTGGCTGAAGAAAATAACACCTTAAAAATAGATTAGATCAAACAGCAAAAGACGTCTAAAGAACCAATGAGGAGTAGAATGCCTTAAAAAGTTGAATTTTCCGGATGGAAAAAGAATCTGAAGAGGTTTTTAAAGAGAGTAATTTCTTTAGAATTGGAGTGGAGCAAATGGAAATAAATGACTTTGTGAGAAATCAAGATAATATCAAATAGATTCAAACAAATGAAAAAATAGAAGGCAATGTGAAATATCTCCTTGAAATAAACCACTGACATGGAAAACAGATCCAAGAGAGACAATTAAAAAATTATTGGACTACCACTAAAGCCATGATCAAAAAAAAAAAAACTTAGAAGGCATCCTTCAAGAAATTCTCAAGGAAAATTGCCCTGGTATTTTATAAACAGAGGGCAAAATAGAACTTGAAAGAAATAACCAATCACCTCTTGAACAATATCCCCAAAAGAAAGCTCCTAGAAATGCTATAGTCAGGTTCTGGAGTCCACAGATCAAGGAGAAAATATTGCAAGTTGCCAAGAAGAAACAACTTGAATACTGTCAGGATAACACAGGATCTAGCAGATTCTACATTAAAGGGTAAAAGGGCCTGGAATATGATATTCTAGAGATCAATCAATCTAGGATTAAACCAAGAATCACCTACCCAGAAAAACTGAGCATAATGTTCCAGGAGAAAATATGGTCATTTAGTGAGGAGGAGGACATTCAAACATTCTTGCTGAAAAAAAAAACAGAACTGAAAAGAAAATTTGACGCTCAAATACAAGAAGCATGAGAAGGTAAACATGGAAAAGAAATCATAAGGAACTTATCAAAGTTGAACTATTTACATGCCAACATGGAAAACAAAAATTGTAACTTACAAAACTTTTCTCAGTATGAGGATAAGTGCAGGAAATACAATCTATCTATCTATCTGTCTACACATACATACATACATATACATATATACATATACATACACATATGTCTATATAGGAAGGTTTATATATGTGTATGAACACATATCTGAGTTTGTGTATATATGTGTACATAGAGGGTACAGGATGAATTGAAAAGGGAGGGATGATACTTTAAAAGGTGAAATTCTGATGTGGGAGAGGATTAAAAAGAGAAGATACAGGGAGAGACAAAATGGGGTTAATTATCTCATACAGAAGAGGCAAGTGATGATTGTTACAATGGAGAGGAAGAACAGGAAGACAAAAGGGACATCGTCAACCTTACTCTCATTGAATTTGGCTTAGGGAATGAATGAAATAAACCCTAAACTGGGTATCTTGCCACACAGGAGAGTAGGAGGGATGGGGATGAGAGGTGGGATGACAGAGGGGAAGGCAGGATGCAGTGGAAAGTTGCTGGACATACACGCATCTGTAAAGGGACAGGGACAGGGGCAAGGTAGAGAATAGAACAAGGGGGATGGGAAAGGAAGGAAGGACATATAATCAGTCTCTTACAATATGCCCACTGTGGAGATATTCTGTGTAATTGCACATGTACAGTCTGTATTTAATTGCTTGTCTTTCCAGTGGGGTGGGTGACAAGGGAGGAAGGGAAAGAATCTAGAATTTAAAGTTCTATAATTAAATGTTAAAAATACATGTCTGTGTGTTTTGGTATGTGTGTATATATATATTCATATATGTGTGTGTGTGTTTGTGTACATATATATATGTATGTATGTATGTATAATAATTATTATTAACTACATCCAACTGGGAATTAAGATATACAAGCAGTGTGGCAGGAAAATCATCCTGCCCTAATGGAAAGTCAGAGGGGAGAGGGGGAGGACATAGGAGAGAGCAGATTGGGGGAGGGGTAATATAGTGAGATGGCTGTTTTGAAGTGTTGGGTAGGGGAAAGAGGGGGAGAAAATTTGTAACTCAAAATCTTGTTTGGAAATTAATCATGTAAACAAGAAAATAAATAAATAAAAAATTTTTAAGTCTATCATTTTTAGGAATTTTGTTAGGTCCATGGTGAAATAACAAAACTGTCCTGTTGGTAGTATTATTAGAGTTTAATTATTTTAAAAAATTAAGGAAGGGAATGAATACATGGGATAATGGAAATAGGGAATGCCTGAGAAACAAGAGAGATCTCACTATGAGTACTTATTTGGATAAGATATGCAATTGAAAATATCTAAAAGCCAATTGATATAGTGAGATCAGAAGTTAGAGGGAGATTATACATAAACATATAGCTCTCAGGAGTCATTTGCAGTGAGATAATATTTGAATCCATGGTCACCAATTAGAGATTGTAATAGAAAAAAGGAAAAGGCCAAGCTTTGGAAGCCAAGTCTGGATCCGCATCTACAGTCAGAAAGCACAAAGTAAATGTACATTGAGAAAAATTACTAAATAGTAGAAGAGCAAGAAAAACCAAGGAAGACAAGGGTCACTAAAAACTAGGAAGAAGAGAGTATCCAGGAGTGGGGAGTGATCATTATATCATATGCTGCCTACATCTCCTCTTCCCCCTTCATATTGATCTTCTTCCTTATCATTTTACCAATAGATTGTTAGCATTTGCAAAATTAGTAGCACATATTACCTTGTTTGATCCTAACTACCCACACCCCTGGCGTAGACATAATTAGTTTTTGATATTTTAGTTGAGGAAGCTGTGACTGGGGAGATTTAAGTGTCTTCTGAGGGACACAGAGCTAATAAATGTTAGAGGCAGAATTCAAACTCATATCTTCCTAACTCCAGGTCCATCAGTCTATACACTTTATTACTTAGCTACCTTTCCATCAACTCTGTAAAAATATGCTTCCCTTTCCCTTAATTGATAACAGGTCTGAACAGTATTTATATTTATATACCTAATATATTGATCCTTTAATCACTTCTTATTTTTATTCAATTCTTGCTGCCACCTATAAGACAAAACTATTCTTCCGGATATTTCCCATAACAATTAGAGCTATCCAAAAAGGAACTAGTTGCTGTGGGAGGTAGTGTGTTCATCCTTACTTGAATTTTTCTAGCAAAATATGATTGACTTATTGGGATACTGGAGAAGTGATTTTCAGTCTGGTAAAAGTCAAACATGTCTTTAGAGGTCCATTACACCTTTAAGATTATAAGCCTCTACAGTCTCTTAAATCTCCTTCTGACTTAAGCATTCCTTGATTATTTATGATTCCAGAACTTTCTATATCCTATTTTTTAAAATTACCTCTGAAAATATAGGATCCAGAAATAAACAAAATATTTCTGTTATTTTAACCAAAGCAGAACACATAAGGATCAACCATCACTTGTCTCCATCTCTTTACTCTAGGCTATCTCTTCTCTTATTTTTTAAAAAATTTTTATGACCCAGTAATCTTCAAAACCTTCAGAACTTATAAGGAGCAGCACATTATGGCTGACTTTATCTGAAATGGAGCAGAAGCCTCAAGCATATTGACTTGAAAAGCAGTAGGTAGATTTCATCATGTAAGCAGATTTATAAGGCCTATTTCATTTTCAAATTCTCTGTCATGATCATTCCAGCACTTATGAAGCTATAATGTAAAGAGAAGTTAATTTGCCACTGGAACAAAGTCAGAGGTTATAGTCCTAAAAGGACAAAAGCTAAGAAACTAAATATACAATAAAAATTAAAGAGCTTTAGAAAAGCATCATTACCACTACAGGTACACAGTATAATAATATCTAGAGAGAAAACACAGACATCTATGCTTTACTTTATAATACACCATGATGGGTATAGAATACATAACATCAGTGACAGGTATGTGTTATAAAAAACATAGGAGATGCAATCACTTTAACATATGTACTAGATAGCTATATATCATCAAATCCCTAATCTTCATCTCAGTGAGCATTGGACTAAGATATGGGAGACTTGTATTACTAAGATACGTATGTGTCCTTGGGAGATTCTATTCTCTTCAACTCAGCAAGCATTTATTAAATGTTTATTAAATGCCTCCATTACTTTCTAGGCAGTCTGCATGAAGCTCCTATTACAAAGACAGAAATGAAGGAAAAATAAACAAAAAAAACCATTCCTCTCCAGTTTATAGTTCAATGAGTGAAAATAAATAAATATAAATTATCTGGAAAATAATTACATTTTGGGGAGGTGAAACAGAATCCCAACAACTAGGTGAATTGGGAAAATTTTCATATATTAGAGATGATATTTATGCTAAACTCTGAAAGGAGTCAGAAGTTTCTAGAATTAGAAATGAAGAAAGGGTACATTCTATCTGAACATTGTGGGGAGGGGGGGGCGATAGTTAGATGACCTAGATTCAAATCCTACCATTAAAAATTATTAGATGTATGACCTTGGGCAACACATATAACCTCTATGAGCCTCAGGTTCCTCATCTGGAAAATTATGGTGTTGGACTACCTGGTCTCTGAGATCCCTTATAACTATGAGCCTGAGAGTTTGTATTTTATCTTAGTGGTAATAGAAAAACTCTTGAAGCTTCTTGAATAGAAGTCTGCCATAAGCAGTCATCCATAAGAAAAAAAAAACATCAAGAATTCAACACCATGTATATGATATGCTTAATAAATACTTAATGGAATTATTAAAAGGTGAAATACCTATCGTTTTTAGCATTCTGCATTTTCAAATATTTTTATTCATTCCTTTTTTTCTTTTCTTTTCTCTATGGTAAATGTAGTAAGAGAATCACTAGTTATTCCCTAGAGTGAATGAAATAAACAAGTTAAAAGAAGTCCTGTCCCTGAGTCTTCTCCATAAGAAACAGACTCTTTATAGGCTTGAAATATAACTTAGTTCCCTAGCAAACACCATGATTAGAAAGGACTTCATGATTAATCCCATCAGAATGAAGTTAAGAATAGCCATATGTGATTGAAATATTTAATATTTTAATCTATTTAATTAGTTTTCTCTGGAGTTTAGTTCTAATAAGAAATGATTCTTAGCAATTGCTTGGACTGAGTGACTGGTGGAGATCTTGATGGACATTATTCCTAGGCCATGTCTAACACACATTTGAAAATTCCTCTTCTATGCTAATTTCCTTTTGTCACTCAAAAAGTTCTATTTGATGTGCTCATATGAAATTTGATTTCTCTTCCTTGAAAGATATCAGAGATTGTAATGTGCAGTATTATACTTTCAAGGTCTCTTATACATCATCCTATACTTCAATAACAAGTAAATACTAAATTTATATATGTTTAATTTTTCATGAAATACTAGAAACAAAATAAGAAAATGAAGCTTTTAGAAAAGGCTTAACAAATCATCCAGTTGGGAAATATCAGGTATTCCAGTAAATAAAAGGTCCATTAAAGGAAAAGGCTTGAATTATACCACAGAATGAGCCTTAAAAGAGTGAATCATTCTATACAATATATGCTTCTTTCCCAAAAATCATTTGAAAAAATAAAATAAACATAATCGCTCCTGTAACTAATTTAAACTATCCCAGAAGACCTTTAAAGTACTTTATAAAAAAAATCACCATGGGGAAAGGCCACAGAAAATGCAAATAAGGGTCATGGAAATAGATGCTGAAAATGATAACAAAGACAATTAATAATACATAACATGAATATAAGGCCTTAAAGCTTTTTTAAAGAACATTGCAAATAGCTCATTTTAGTCTCACAACAACCCTAGGAGGAGACACTTCTATTATCCTCTTTTACAAAGGAGCAAAATGAAGCTTTTTAGAAGATGTTAAAATTACTAGGAAATCTCCTGACTAGAAAGTATTTGATTTGGGTCTTGAACTTATTGCTTCCTCCCTCCATGCCTACCACTATATTCACCATATCACCTCTCAACCTATTTTTTCAAACTGATCCCATTGTTACTAAAGGTTGTGTTAGACACTGTGTGTTTGTTGGCAATTATAGAACCTGTCTTAAGGGAAAGACATAATCCCTGAAGTTAATGCAAAAAAAAAACAGAGGAAAAAGGTCAAATTAACAAAGTATTTTTAATTCTTGGAATGGTGTTAAGAACCTTAGACTTGGAATCAGTAAATAAGGACAGATCCTGTTTCTAATGCTTACTAGCTATGCAGTTGTGGGAAAAGCATATAATCTTTTTGAAGCTCAGGTTCCCCATCTGTAAGGGTTATAACAATATGTATAACGTATACCTTGCAGGGTTATTGTATGGATCTAATAAAATAATGCTATAAAACACTTTGTAAACCTTAAAATGTTGGGACTAGGTGGAACAGTGAACAGAGCACCAGCCCTGGAGTCAGGAGAACTTGAGTTCAAATTCGGCCTCAGAGAGTCAACACTTATTAGACATGTGACATTGGGCAAGTCACTTAAGCCCAACTGCCCTGCCCTCCCTTCCAAAAAGGAAAAAAAAACCTTAAAATCTTATGTAAACATTAACTAATAATAATCCTTGCTAACTGTAAAATTTTAATGTAGACAAAAGAGAAAATAAAGAATTTAAGCTTGAATCTTTGAACCAAATATAGCCAGTTGATCAAGGTAAGACTCAACAAATACCTTGATCTTCTCCAGGCAGGATATAGTGTGGATAGAGTTAATAAGGAGAAAGTTGAGACTCTGTGTGTCAACAACTTATAGATATTCTGAAATAAAATCTCATTTGGAAGAATACTGAATAATTACTCTTTCATAACATCAGTCTTAATTAATATTTTTAGAATAGTAAAAATAGAAAGCAAGCACTTTAGGAAGTATACAAACAAAACCCCACTGAAAACCAGGCCCCAGTAGTTATATTAAGGAAGTTCATTAAGATGACATTTGCTCATCAAAAAGGAGGAGGAGGATCAAATTGCTAAGTATTAACAGACTGCATGATAGACAGGTCAGCCTTTACCAGAAATAATTCTGAAACAGACAGATCTTCACACAGTAATTAATAAAAACTGGTAATAGATACACAACTAGACTTATTAAATAAAACCAATTTTAGTTTACTTTAAGATGGAACCCATGGAAGGGTTAAAGTTAAATAGTGGAACCCAAAGGACACCATCCGCATGAACTCAACTGAAAATATAAGAACCAAAACGTTTTGTGAATGGCTGACTCATGGGGATCTACGTACAGAAATGGAATATATGGTAGCATTATAAGACTAGATCATAGCTAACAGAAATTATAGAAAAGTTATCCTTAATTAATCTGTACTTATTGTTCAATGCAGATTTGTATGTGTGTGTGTATGTGTGTTAGAGATGGAAACAGTCCATTTTATCACAGTGGGTAGAAAAATTTAGCATCTATAAAGCATGGCTACAAAGATAGGATCAAGTAGCCAGAACGAGTACACCAGAAACTCCATCTTCAGAAAAAAAAGAACACTGTACTATTAACATAGATTATCAAACATCATTGGTAGTTCAACAAATAAACTAGAATGGCTTTGTAATCACAATGATTTTCCCAATTACCCAGAAATAGCACTGACCACTTCAAACCAATAACAATATTCTTAACAAATAGCATCATACAGAATACTCATAACCTCCAAATGACTTGGCATTACTACATATTTTTGGTTAATAATCCTGAATGTTCAGTTTGAAATACTTCAGAGAAGTCGATTTAAAAGGGACTTTGGGTTGTCTAGTCTAACACCTCATTTTACAGATGAAAAGACTGAGGAATACAGGTGTTAAATGATTGGCAAAACATCACATAGATAGTAAGTAGTGTCAAAATTTGAATGGAGTTCCTCTACTTCTAAAATCAATGCTTCTCTAACAATGTGTTCTTTCTAATATTTCCATATGTTTTATATTCACGTATATTATTTTTCTTTTTTCCTCACTTGGATTTTTAATCTATTCTTTCCTATTTTGAGAGAAGTGAAATATTTTAGATTCTTATTTGGCATTATATGAAATAAATGTTGCTCCATAAATTTTTTCTCAAATACATGCTTTATTTTTAATTTTGAGGTCCAATTCCTCTCCTTTTTTCCCTCTCCCATACTGTAATTGAGAAGGCAATGAATTTGATATAGACTATATATATTTATCATAAAATTTTATTACATTAGTTATATTGAAAAGAAAAAAAGATCCTTCTCCCCCAAAAGTCCCCAAGAAAAATAAAGTTTAAAGAAAAATTATGCATCAATCAGAATTCAGTCTACATTATTTTGTTGTTTACTGTTTGTTGTTGTTGCTGGGGATTTTTTTGCTGTTTTTTTATTGGAAGTTGATAGCATTTTTCATCATGAGTCCTTAGGAATTATCTTGGATCATTATTTTGTTGAAAATGACTAAGTTATTCACAGGTGATCACTCTATGCTATTGCTGTTAGTATTTACAATGTTCTCCTGGTTCTGCTCACTTTACTTTGTTTGAGTTCATGTAAGTCTTCCCAGGATTTTCTGAAAATATCCCTTCCCTTTGTCATTTTTCATAGCACAAGGGTATTCCATCAATATCATATACAACTATTTGTTTAACTTGTCACCAATTGATGACATCCCTTAAATTGTTAATTCTCTCAACCCCATTGTAATAGTAATCAATTTATTAGATACTTAGGGCTAAGTAGATCAGATACTTAGGGATAAGTAGCACTTAGTAACTTAGGGGAAGTACAGAACTCCTTCATTGGTGAAAAGGTGTGAATTTCCCTGTTGACTTGGGAGAAGGCTATTGGCTGAGACACTCCCCTGCTGACTTGGGAAAAGGCCATTGACTGAGACAGGGGGCCAGTGCTTCATATAAGAAAGAATTTTAGAGAGACAAGACAGAATTTGGATTTGGATCCTCAGTAAAGCTGACTGAAGACATGAACAGGATGGGACTTTGTTTGTTCATGGCCTGGCTGACCTTGAGTTCCAGGCAAGAGAAGTCCTGAAGGATATGAGGTGTGCTGAACCCTGTGAATTTCAGTGTGCACCAGGGATTGCCCTGAGGACTGGACAAGGACCTGGGAGCTGTTCATCTCTGAGGAATGGACGAGAACCTGTTAGCTTTCTGTTCCTGAATCTAGGTGATTGTTTCACAGACTCAGGAGGGAGCTGGGACCAGGGAAGAGGATCCAGGGAATCAGAGAGACTACTCAGAGTCAAAATGAAGAAAAGGCCTCCCCTTGGACTGAACTGAGGTTTGTTGGAAATCAAGGGGCGGAAAGTTTGTTTGGTTTTCTAAGGGCTGTATTGGAGACTAAAGATAATGGTTGCCCCATGAGTGGAAGATCAGTATATTGTGACTTGTTGATTGAATCTTTAAATTGATTGATTGAATCTTTAAGTGCTTCTTTTGTTCTTTAAGTGCTAAGCTGGTTTCCCTCTTAGGGAAACCAGGTAATTGATTGATTGAATCCTTGTTACTTTCTGTAATAAGATACAACATTGAGACTCTCCTTGTTCTAAATATTGTATATAATATTGTCAATTGTTGATACTGTGAATATTGTACTGAATCTTGATTTGTAATGGAATAAACAGAATGTTCACTACTACTGTGTAATCTGAATTTTAAAAGCTGTTCGCAGTAGCATTCTTTTGGGAATCTACTGTTGACTGTCTTTACACCCATCTTTCTCAATTTAAACTGCTATAAATATTTTTATACATATAGCAACTTTTCCTTTTGCTTTCTTGTCTTTGGGATACAGATCTAGTAGTGGTATTTACTGGATCAAAGAATACAAACAGCTTTAAATCCTTTGGGGCTTAGTTCCACATTGCTCTCCAGAGAGGTCGGAAAAATTTACAACTTCAGAATAATGCATTGAGGCTCCAATTTTCCCACATCTCTTCCAACACTGATCATTTTCCTTTTTTGTCATATTAGTCAATCTGATAGGTATGATGTGATACCTCATATTTTTTTTAATTTGAATTTCTCTAAATGATAGTTATATAGAGTATTTTTTAATGATTATAATAGCTTTGATTTCCTCTCCTGAAAACTGTTTGTTTATATCCTTTGACACATTTAGCAATCTGGGAATGACTTCTGTCCTTATAAATTTGATCCTGTTCCCTAAATACTTTAGAAACATGGAGTTTTTCAGAGAAACTTGAAGTATTTTTCCCCTTCTCATCTTGGCTGATTTGGTTTTGTTTGTGCAAAAACTTTTTCATGTAATGTAATCAAAATTATCCTTTCTTCCCTTATCCACAGATTTGATAGGTAAAATTTCCCATGTTCCCCTAATTTGAATATACTATCACCCTTTATGTCTAAATCATGAACCCATTTTGAATTTATCTAGGTATATCTTATGAAATGTTGTTGTGTAACTAGTTTCTGTCAAGCTGCTTTCCATTTTTCCCAGTAATTTTTGTCAAACAGTGATTTCTTATGCCCAAATCTTGCACCTTTTAATTGCTCAAACAATAGATCACAGTGGTTTCTTAATGTAAATTCTGTACTTAATCTGTTCTGCTCATCCACCATTCAATTTGTTAACAGTACCAGATTGTTTTGATGATTACCACTAATACATATTGAGATCTGGTATTGCTGGGCCATATTTTTTTACATTGATCTCTTTGTTATTCTTGACTTATTGTTCTTCCAGATGAATTATTACACTAATTTTCTAGCTTTCTAAAATATTTCTACATTGATTGGAATGGCACTAGATAAGTAAATTTATTTAGGTATACTTGTCATTTTTATTATACGTGTGGCCTAACATTGAGAAATTAATTTTTTCTTGGTTTCTTTAGATCTGTCTTTGCATAAAAAGCATTTTGTAATTGTGTTCATGTAGTTTCTGGGTCTGATTTGGCTGGCAAACTGTCAGCTTTCTTAGTTTAAACTTTTTAAAATGAAAATTATGCAACCATTTTGTGTTTGGAGAGTCCCACAAAATTTAAATGTTAATTTCTGTCCATTTATTTCTTTCAAAATTTTTTTCCATTGCTACCTTAGAAGACAGATGTGAAAAACAGGCTTTTACTCTCAAAGGTCTAATACTGATGAATATCAATTTAATCAAATTCAAAGGAAATAAACATTCACATTAATGTCCATGTATGTGAAATATGTAATATCAGGGAGAAAAATAATATCAATTTTACTAGAAAATCAGTTTTGTTATTTATTTTTATTTTTATTTTTTAAGTGAAAGGTAAGTGTTTATTACAGTATAAAGAGGAGGACAGTGTATACAGTGAGGCAGTCTGGAACTCTTCTGTTCATGCACTATGTTGGTAACAAAGGCTTGAATGTTAACATTGAAGAAATTTACACAGCTAAATTTTTGTTTTACATACATCCATTTATCATGTGGTACAAGTTATTCCTTAGAAATTGTGTCCTATAAACTAAATATATTCTTATAGTTTACAGTAAGCTTGTAGCAAATTATGTATCACCAAATAAGATGTTGGTCACCAAATAAGATGTTAGTTTTTTTAATGCATAATACTTTAAAAATGTCACAATTCTGTGGCTTCTGAATGTTTAATTACTTGATTCTAACAAGGGAATGGAACCAAAAAGATCAATCACCAAGAGGCCTGTTTTAGGATTTTTTATATTCATTTCGTTCTACTTTCACATCATCTCCAATTAGCTGATACACATAAGTAACAACTGTAGATGCCTGGATATCCATCAATACAAATGAAGGAATGATGTTTGTTTCCAGAGCATTATATGCGCGGTGGCAGATCCTGGATTAAAGTAGAATTTATTTTCATGTTCAAAGGCCTCAAATTTGTGTGTGTGTCCTGAAATGAGAATGTTCACATCAAACTGCCTTCGCAGCAATGCTAAGCTAGCCATATCGCCCCATGGAATTACTTGATGTCCATGGATCAAACCAATTTTGAACTGCCCAACAGTCACCACCGTCTGCTCTGGATAATTCAGATTCTCATCGAAGTCTCCTCTAACAATGTGAACATCTCCAGCTAGAGTCTTTAGATAGTCATAACTTTCTTTGGTGCAAAGGTTTCCAGTGCAGAGAACGTGCTGAATTTTTCCAGGTACCAGCAGTTTTTTGAATTTAGCTGGCAGACTGTTGCATCGGTGGGGGATGTGCAGATCTCCTAATACTAACACCAACATCCTGTCACCGGCCCGCTCAGCCACAGCAACCGTCGCCGCTGCCGCCCCCTTTTTCAACCTCCCCCCAGTTTTGTTATTTAAAAGTAACTATAGTAAATAATTTTTTCTACTTTTTGACAATAATTTAAGACATTTAAATCAGCAAAAATACTTTCCTGAGATTATTAATGTCAGCTTAATTAGCATTTGGCAAAAGTGGAGTTAATCAAAGTGACACATTAAAGAAACAGAACTTTGACAGTGTTTGATCGTCTTAAACATTCTTTTAAAGTCAAGAATACATTCTGGTAAGAATTAATTTGAGGGAAATGATTACATTGATCTTGATTTATTATGAGAAAACTCAGTTTGAATCACAAGATTGCCTCTCAAAAAACGTCAGATTCTAAACTGAATTTGTGAATGACCATGCTACTTTTAAAATTTTACAAATGCCATATACAGATCAAATTCTCATGATTTTCCTCAGGAAACGTTTAAACTTTTTTTTAGTGACTTTTTAAACTTTTCCCCTTTAATTGTAATGGGGGAATTATAACAGGCAAAACAAAGTCTACTGGTAATGAAAAGACTATCACCCTTGATAACTGTTAATAATAATAATTGATATTTTTAATAAAAATATGCCTACTATATGCTAGGCACTGTGTGAGCCAAACACACACACACACACACACACACACAACTACAACAAAAACAATTCCAGTCTTGAAGTAGACTATATTCTACTGGAATGATTGCTTAACCTTGACATTACCCACTGTTCTGTGCTTCTAACTTTACCTCAATACTATGTCTCATCTATAGTCTAGTCTTAGAATATCCATCAGCTTTTATGACTTTCTTATTCTGAAACATCCTTTTGTTAAGAAGGTTCCTTTCTCCCATTGACTATTTACTACTGGGGCCTACATTTTGAGGAGGGTGGCAGACATATGGAACATTATTCCCATCCTAACTGCGCTCCTGACTTTCTGGATGTGAATATCATGTCCCCCAACCAGACTTCCAAGACAGGTTCCTTGCTTCTCTCTCCCAGTCTCCCTCTTCCACTTTCTGTCTCCTTTTTTTCTTTTGTATCCCCCTACCACATTGTGAACCCAAGGGTAAAATCTCTCTTTTTGTTGTGTTTGCATGCCCAGAACCTGGCACAGCTCTTGATAAATATGAAGCCTCTAAAAAGGCTTGTTGCCTTGTTTTAACTTAGTAACAGTTATTCCTTGAAAAAAAATCAATCAATGAATCAAGAAGAATATATTAAGTATATATTATTTTCCAAGAATTGTTTTTGGACTGGAGAGTAAAATATGACATAAATGGAACAGCCTCTAACCTCAAGGAATCTCTAACCTTCTAGGAAGTGGAGTAAGTTAATTTGAGCACATGTACTTGTCATAATATTCTATAATTTATATTTAAGAATGATTTGAATCTTCCCCTAGAGAAAATAGAAAATACACCATTCCCTTTGATCCTATCAGTATTAGTGATTGGATAAAAAGTCTTATTGATTATTTTTATATTCCTGTCCTTTCACAATAGTCCCCTGCTCTCCCCAACTAGAGCCTTCTCTTTAACGAAGAATTATTATTGAAAAATGAAGTTATGTATTGACTTTGGCTGATATGTTACACAGTGACTATCATATGCTAGGTACTTACTGACTCAGTGAAACCTGTAGTCCTCCACCTTTCTAACAAGAAAGGAAAGACATATTTCATCACTAATGTTGTTCTCTGAAATCAATACTGATCACTTAATTATTCTGAGTGTTGATATCCTTTAGTCTTAGTTTTCTTTATGTAGTTTTTCTCACTGTGCATACCATTCTCAAAGTCATTTGTACTTTGCTCTCTCTGCATTTGGTCCCTCCACATCCATTTCTGAGGCTTTGCCTAAAAAGGAGAGAAGTTGTTGGGGATGTGATGGCAACATAATGTGTGTGTGTGTGGGAATGTGTGTGTATGTTTGTGTTTACACATCAGTGAGTTATCTGGCCCAGGTTAGTGACTATATTTTTTGATTGCTTAATCTTTAGTTTTCAACATTCACTTTTATAAGATTTTTGAGTTCTACATTTTCCCCTACTTCCCCACAGCCAAAACAGTCTGTAATCTGACATAGGCTATACAAATTCAATTGTATGAAACATATCACCCATATTGGTCATATTGTGAAAGAAGAGGAACAAAAAGGAAAAATTATGAAAAACAAAACAACAACAACAACAAAATGAAAGTGATATGTTTTGATCTCCATTCAGATTCCATAGTTCTTTCTCTGGATATGGATATAGCATTTTTCATTATGAGTCTTTTGGAATTGCCTTAGATCCTTGCATTGCTGAGAAGAACTAAGTCTATCAAAGTTAGTCATCACACAATGTTGCTGTTTCTGTGTACAATGTTCTCCTGGTTCTGCTCAGTTCACTCAGTATCCATTCATGCAAATCTTTACAGGTTTTTCTGAAGTCTGCCTTCTCATCATTTCTTATGGAACAACTAATTTGCTTTTCAGTAGGGGATTTTTTTTCTTTTTGCAGCTTTTTTAGCTGCATGATCAATCTGTTGTTCTTCTCTTTTTCTATTTTATTGACATAAGCTTTCATAGATACAGAATTTCCCCTAAGAATTGCCTTGGCTGGATCCTGTAAGTTTTGGTATACTGTCTTATCACTGTCATTCTCTTGGATGAAGTTATTCTTTCTGTGCTTTATTGTTTGACCCATGTTAGATTATTTAGTATACAATTCATTTTAATCTACATTTCTATGTCCCTTTATTACATATTATTTTGATTATATCATGACCATAAAAGGATGAAGTTAATATTTCTGCCTTTCTACATTGGATTATGAGGTTTTTATGCCTTAGTACATAATCATTTGTACTAAATTTGTGGAGGTACCAGAAACCCCACAGAAAAAAGTATAGTC
>CM053601.1:66144329-66158884 GCA_028646575.1 Pseudocheirus occidentalis | reverse complement strand
ATACTATACTACTTGGTGCATATGTTTCTTATTGTTATTAATTTATTGTCTATGGTATCTGTTAGCAAGATACATTTTCTTTCCTAATTTCTTTTAATTAAATCTACTTTTTGCTTTTGCTTTGTCTGTGATCAGGATTACTATCCCTGATTTTTTTAATTCTGCTGAATCATATTATATTTTGTTCCAGCCTGTTACCTTTACTCTGTGTGTGTGTCTCTGCTTCAAATATGCTTCTTGTAAATGATATAATATAGAATCCAGATTGTATAATCCACTCTGATATTTGCTTCCATTTTCTGGGAGAGTTCATAACATTCACATTCACAATTACAATTAGTAACTTTGTCTTTCTCTTTGTCCTATCGCTCCAACCTTGTTTTTACTTTTATCTCTGCTATCGTCCTTTCTCTCCTCAATAGTGTTTTGCTTCTGACCACTACCTCCTTCAGTCTTCCCTTCCTTCAATCAGATCCCTTCCCATTTTTCCATTTTTTCCTCCTACTTCCCTATAAAATAAGGTTTCTATAACCAACTGAAAGTACAGGTTATTCACTCTTTGAGCCAAATCAGATCAGAGGTTCAAGCAATGTTCATCTCCCTCATATCTTTCCCTGTACTGTAATTGGTCTCTGCTTCTCTTCATGTGATGTAATTTACCCTTTTCTGACTTCTTCTGTCTTCTTCCCCCATTACAATTCTTTTTTTTTACCTCTTAACTGATTGCTATTTTTAATCATCTCATCACAGTCAACTTATACCCACACCCTCTGTCTATGTGTATCATTTCTAACTGCCTTAATAGAGATGTAGTTTTCAAGAGTTACAAATGGCATCTTCCCATGTAAGCATGTAACAGTTTGCCCTTATTGGATAATATGTTGGGTTTTTTTTCCTTTCCTCTTTAGCTTTTTATGCTTCTCTTGAGTCTTGTTTTTGAAAATTGTATTTTCTGTTTACCTCAGGCTTTTTCATCAGGAATTATTGGATACCCCTATTTCATTGAATATACATCTTTTCCCCTGAAAGGGGTATCAATTGATCAATTTATTATTTTTGCTACATAGTTGATTCTTGACTGTAATCCAAGATCCTTTGCCTTCCAGAATATCATATCCCAAATGCTTTAATACTTTAAAGTAGAAGCTGCTAAGTCCTACATAATCCTGACTGTGGTTCAATGATATGTAAATTGTTTCTTTCTTACTGCTTGCAATATTTTCTTCTTAATATTAATTTTGGAATTTGCCTATGAAATTACTTGTATTTTTTTTATTTTGGAAACTCTTTTATGAGATGATCAGTGAATTCTTTCAAAGACTATTTTACCCTCTGCTTCTAGGATCTCAGGAAATTTTCCTTGATAATTTCTTGAAAAATGTTTTCCAGCCAATTTTCTATTTTTTTTATCATTATGTCTCTCAGTTAATCCTATAATTCTTAAAGTTTCACTCCTTGATCTATTTTCCATGTCAATGGTTTTTCCAAGAAGATATTTTGCATTTTCTTCTCTTTTATTCATTCTTTTGGTTTTGATTGACTCAATCTCCATGTCTCAAAGACATCATGCTTCTATTTATCCCGTTCTGTTTTTTAAAGTATTATTTTCTTCAATAAACTTTTGACTCTTTTTTCATGATTTTCTTGCATCATTCTCATTTCTCTTTTCAATTTTTCCTCCACTTATCTTATTTGGTTTTCAAAATCCTTCTTAAGCTCATCTATGGCTTGTAGGCATTCTTCATGTTTCTTGCAAGTTTTTGCTGTGGGAGTTCTGCCTGTGTTATCTTCCTCTCATTCCATTCATTGATCCTTTTTGTCCCCAAAGAAGGAATCTAAAATTTGCTTGCCATTCTTACTTTGTTTCCTTTGCCTGCTCATGTTGCCAGTGAATTACTTGTCTTTTTAGCTCTCTGGAACTCTGCTTCCAGGGGGGAAAGTTTTGCCCCAAATTGCTGGGGTTTTCACAGCTACCAGAGCTATTACGAGGCTGGTGGAGCCCCCACCAGGTTTGGTTCACTGAAAACGCACCCCAGGACCACCACTCAACACCACGATCCAGATGTAGGCCACTCAACACAAGAGCACTTGGCCTCTGAATGATCACTTGGTCCTCCTGAAGTCTGCAGGCTGGGAGCTCTGAAGCAGCAAGGTGGAAGCCCCTTCAGGACTGCTGCTTCTGCTGCTTTCTTGCCCTGGAGGCAGTTTGGCTGAACCACTTTTCTCACCCAAATTTATCTGCATTCCACTGACATTTCACTTAGTCCTTATTTACTCTGGCTTGATAAATCTGGAAACTGCCACAGATGCTGCTGATCTACTCTTCTGAAGGCTCCAGGTGCAGCTTGTCCTGCTTGTCCTGCTTGCCCCAGGGCCACGCCTGAGTTGCCAACTAGGCTGATTTCAGCTCCCAGCCCTGAGCTGAGTCCAACCTGCCAAGCTCCCTTCACAGGGAGGAATATTTTTGTGAGTTTTGGAGACCTAAAATTTGTTTTGAATCATATTTTATGAGTATTTGAAATGGCCATGTGAGAGATGCTGTGTTTTCCTGCTTCTATGCAATCATCTTGGCTCTGCTCCCCTTCAATTAACTTTTCTACCTCCTTTTCTATTTGTTAATGAGTTCTTCACTTCTTTAAATTTTTGCACTCCTTTCTTCCATTTGACAACTTCTTTTTTTTAAATAAATTAATTAATTTTCTTATTTACATCATTCATTTCCACAAGACTTTGAGTTACAAATTTTATACATACATACATACATACACATATATTTCTTTTTAAACATTTGATTATAGAACTTTAAATTCTAGAATTTTTCCCTTCCTCCCTTGTCACTCACCCCTACTGGAAGGACAAACAATTCAATGCAGGCTGCACACGTGTAATTACCCAGAACATCTCCACAGTGGGCATATTGTAAGAGACTCATTATATGTCCCACCTTCCTATCCTGGCCTCCTCCTTGTTTTATTTTATACCCTGTCCCTGTCCCTTTACAGAAATGTGTATTTCCAGCACCCCACGCCACCCCTACCCTGACCTCCGCTCCATAGTCCCACCTCTTATCCCCATACCCTTACTTTCCTGTGGGGCGAGATACCCAGTTTAAAGTTTATGTCATTCCTTCCTTTTGTCAAATTCAGTGACAGTAAAGTTGACCCTTTTCCTTTTGCCTTCCTGTTCTTCCCTCCATTGTAACAATTTTCCCTAGCCTCTTCTATAGAGATGATTAAGCCCATTCTTTCTCTCCCGGTCTCCTCTCATTCTAATCCTCTCCCACCTCAGAATTTCAACTTTTACAGTATCACCCCTTCCAATTCAATTGATCCTGTGCCCTGTATATAATTATATGTACACATACTCATATATGTGTTCCTACACTTATATAAACCCTCCTACATAGACATATGTGTATGGATACATACATACATATATATGTGTGTGTGGATATATTTGTATTCTCTTCATCTATCATCATAGTGAGAAAAGTTTCATAAGTCACACTTATGGTTTTTCCATGTTGGCATGTAAATTGTTCAACTTTGATAAATTCCTTATGATTTCTTTTCCATGTTTACCTTCTCATGTTTTTGTATTTGACTGTCAATTTTTCTTTTCAGTTCTGGTTTTTTCAGCAAGAATGTTTGAAAGTCCTCCACCTCACTGAATGACCATATTTTTCCCTGAAACACATGCTCAATTTTACTGGGTAGATAATTCTTGGTTTTAATCTTAGCTCACTTGATCTCTGTAATATCATATTCCAGGTCCTTTGATCCCTTAATGTAGAAGCTGCTAGGTCTTAGGTTATACTAATTGTGTTTCCACAGTACTCAAATTGTTTCCTCTTGGCAACTTGTAATATTTTCTCCTTGATCTGTGGCCTCTAGAACATCGCTATAACAATGCTAGGAGTTTTCTTTTGGAGATCTTTTTCAAGAGGTGATGGGCGAATTCTTTCAAGTTCTATTTTTCCCTCTTGTTCTAAAATCTCAGGGCAATTTTCCTTGAGAATGTCCTGAAGGATGCTTTCTAGGTTCTTTTTTTGATCATGGCTTTCAGATAGTCCAATAACTTTTAAATTGTCTCTCCTGGATCTATTTCAGTATTTTTTAAGGAGATATTTCACATTGGCTTCTATTTTTTTTTTCATTTGTTTGGATCTGTTTAATAGTATCTTGGTTTCTCATAAAATCACTTGGTTCCATTTGCTCCACTCTAATGCTGAAGAAATTATTCTCTTCAGAAAGCTTTTGAGATTCTTTTTCCATTTGGCAAATTCAACATTTTAAGGCATTCTTCTCCTCATTGGCTTTTTGGGCCTCTTTTGCCATTTAATCTATTTTTTAAGATGTTATTTTTTCCTGTCAGGTTGTTGACTCTCTTTTCATCATTTTCTTGCATCGTTCTCATTTCTCTTCCCAATTTTTCCTCCAGTTTTCTTATTTGATTTTCAAAATCTTTCTTAAGCTGCCCTAAGGCTTGTAGACAGTCTTTGTGTTTCTTGGAAGCTTTGGCTGTGGAAGTTCTGTTTGTGTTATTTTCCTTGTCCCCAAAGAATAAATCTAAAATTTCTTACTTTACTTCCTTTGTCTGTTCATGTTACCAGTGAAATACTTGGCTTTTTAGCTCTGAGGAACTCTGCTTCCAGAGGGGAAAGCTCCATCCCAAATCACTGGGATTTTCACAGCTGCCAGAGCAATTGGTAGGCCATCTTTTTTTTTGCAGCCCCCACCAGTTTTGGCTCACTGAAAATGCATCCCAGGACCACCACCCAAGATCACAATACCGATCCAGGCTGCTCAACATAGGAGCACTTGGCTTCTGAAAAATCTCCCTACAATCTACAGGTCAGGAGTTCTGAAGCAGTCACATGAAGGCTTTTCTCCTGTTTCCTTGCCCTAGAGGCACTTTGGCTGGACAACTTTTCTCCCCCAAATTTAGCTGAGTTCTGCTGACCTTTCACTTTGTCCCTTTTCCTTATGGCTTGATAATTCTGGAAACTTCCATAGCTCCCACTGATCCACTCTCCTGAAATCTCCAGCTGCAGCTAGTCCTGGACACCCCGCAGCCTAGCCATGGTTTCATGCTGGCCTGGTTTCAGCTCCCAATGTGTTGAGATGAGCCCTTACTGTCAAGCTGACTACAGCAGGAGATGTGTTTTTTTGTTGCATTTTTGTGAGTTTTGGAGCCCTAAAATTTGTTTAGAGTCATATTTTACGGTTATTTGAGATGCCTATGTGGGAACTGCAGAACCTTGTTGCTTCTACGCCACCATCTTGGGTCCACCCCATTGACAAGTTCTTCTTTTTAAGGAGTTATTTTCTTCAGAATATCCTCTCCCCCATTTGAATGATTGTATTTTTGAGGAATTTTTTCCACTCAATTTTTGTCTTTATTTTTCCAGATTGTTGACTCTCTATTTCATATGTCTTATTTCTTTTCCCAGTTTTTCTTCTACCTCTCTCATTTGCCTTTTAAAATCTTTCTTGAGCTCTTCTAAGAATCTCTTCAGGCTTGAGACCAATTCATATTCCCCTTTGATATTTTATATCTGGATATATTGACAATGCTGTCCTCTTCTGAGTTTGTGTTTTGATCATCCCTGTTACCACCATAATTCTCTATAATCAATGTTTATTTTTACTTTTTTGCTCGTTGTTTTCCTATTCTGTGAAAGTTGAGCTCTGCTGGTGGAGCACAGGGGCCACTCTCCCAAGTTTCTTGTCCTGAAGTTCAGGGGCCTGGTCACTGGCTTTTTGTGTTGTTGCCTCAGGTATTAGCAGCTGTGGATATTGGGGTCTAGAACTTACCTTGTCCTGGACCTTGGTCATAGTGGTGATGTCTGGCATTGGATGAGATCATGCGAGATTTTTCTGCATTTCCTGGGGCCTACACTGAAGTAAATGAAGGTCTGGCCATTGGAGGACACCTGCCCACCCTGGGCTGTACCAAAGCGTGTGGTGGTTCTCCAAGCTAGAATATGATGGTTCCTCTGTCTATGCTAAGGCATAGGAGATTCTGGTGTTGGTATTTGCCTGCTCCACTGCACTGGGGCTCAGGATCTCCTCCTGATTTGCTGAAGTGGCGTTTGCTGCTGACTTGCTGGGATACTTCCTGTCCTGAAATATACTCCATTTTTACTAGACTGAGAGGGACCTTTCTTGCCAATATTCAAAGCTTCATTGGCTAAGAGATTGTTCCACCCCTTCTTTCCACTGGCTCTGTGGTTTAAGGAATTGTTCTGGGGCACTATTTCATGTGTGTGTGTGTGTGTGTGTGTGTTTGGGAGGTGAATATGGGAGACAAAGAGATTTGCTGCTTAGTCTGCACCTTGACTCCCAGAACTAATGACTATATTTTAGTAAGATGAATATGTCCTGTTTTTTTTTTCCCTCTGACTTACTACTCTATAACTTACTTAAGTATATCTGCCCAGAGAAAGCCAAAATGGTTATTAAAGTTCATTAAGGCAATTCTTCTTGTACAAGACAGGGCAAAGCACAATTAATCCCTAAATCTCTGTGATTGTAAAGGATGATAACATTCAATTTGATAAGCTATGGTCCACTTACCAGACAGTACACACACATAGACTTTCCCTCTGTCAATCATGTATGCAGATAACCATTAGATGTGGGTATGATTTCCAGTGATTAAAAAAAAAGATCAAAGACATGAATAATGTCAATGACTGGACACAAGTTGGATAACTTGCCTACAGAGCTGTAATGAGGACCAAATTAGACACATTTAAAGTACTCAGAATACTGCCTGACATGTGGTAGTTGCATAATAAATGCTTATTCTCTTCCCTTATAGTCATATGTCTTGATACCTATTGTTAACATTTTTTGGTTTGGAAAAAGAGAGAATAAAATATGATTTAAAGTTTGAATTCAAAATGAGTGAAACAATTTGGAATTTTAATATAAAAGATTTATAAACATGTGAAATAAATGAAAAATGTTTTGCTTATACATTTTATAGATTCTTCATTATTAACACCATCCATCCAAACATATTTTGGGGGGATCCTAATTTTCTCCTTAATCTTCACTTTAGTTCAACTAGGATAGTGCTATAGCATGATTATTTAGAAATGTAGTAGAAAGAAGAGATTAAGACTCCCTGCTAATGAGAACAAGGAAAGGAGAAAGAAATGTGCCAATCCACATAGTATGCCTGGCAAACTGAACTGCCAGGCAACAGGAAATAATGTTTTATCACAAATCTCTTTAGATGCTAGAAAATAAAAGAAGCTAAAGAAATGCTAAAAATAAATATTAAGAGAAAAGAAGACACAACTGAACTGAAAGGAAACAGTATAAATGTGATATTACATTTCTATTATAACTTCAAACAACTAATTTTGTATATGTTAACAAGAAATTGGGGTTCTGATGGTTCTTTGATCATAGGACCAAGCATTCAGAGCTGAAAGAGGGCATTTAATCCAATTGTCTCAGTTTTATGGATGAGGAAACAAAGATTACCAGAAGTTGTAACTTGCCTAGACTTACCCAAAAACTACATGTCAAAGTTCAGATTCTAATACGCATCTTTTAATTCAAAGTCTAGAATTGTCCCACTCTTCCATACTGCTTCTTCCATATTACAGGCCAAAATACATTTAAAAATTTAGCTCAAACATTTCACCACAATCTATTAAGTGCTTACAATATGCCAGGCAATTCTCTAAGTATTGGGTTTTCAAATTTTTTTTTCTTTTTCCTTTTTGGAGGGCAGTTGGGGTTGTGACTTTCCCAAGGTCATACAGCTAGTTTTTGTGTTAAGTGTATGAGTCCGAATTTGAACCTAGGTCCTCTTGACTCCAGGGCCGGTGCTCTATTCACTGCACCACCTAGCCACCCCAGTATTGTGTTTAAAAGATGAAAATGAAATAGCACTAATTATAAAAGAACTTATATTCAGGAAAGTAGTATAGTAGTAACAATTCAGCAGGAACAATATAGATTCAGGCAAGAAAAAGCAAAGTGCATAAAGTAAATATTAAATGAATGAGATGCATCAAGATAGTTCTCTTGTACAGAGTGGCACATGAGCTAAAGCTTGAATGAAGCTAAAGAATGTATGAATCATTAGTGAGTAGAAGGTGTATTTTAGAACCCCTCTGAGTTAATTCTTCTAACTTCCACTTGTATGTCAGGTTAGGACTCCAGAAGATAGCTGACTATTTCTCCTTTTTCTGTTCTAAATATAATCCTAAGGAAATCAGACTTCTAATATTGCCTCTCACAAGCCTTTATCTAGGGTTACATTAATGTCAATTGATCAATTGGGCTGAATTTGCTTTTTATAAAATATTCATAAAGAAGGTATAGTGAAGACAAAAATTACAAAACACCCCTCCTTACAAAAGGGGATGCCCTCTTCTTTCGGCTCTATCCCTGAAGACAGTGGGCTCAGGTCCAAAGCACAAAGGGCATTGAGGTAGGGACGACATGGGAACAAGTATTTTTTTGTGCCTTCTGATCTTAAGATTCCACTTCCTTCTTTATGGAGTGCCCAAAAAATTCATTTGGAGTAAGGCATTAAGTTGTTTTTTTTGTTCAGTTGGGTTGGACTGTCTCCAGGAAAGGCATGGTATCTATTGATAATTAATTCCATTTCTTGTCAAGTTCAAGCAGATCAGTTGCCTGTTATAATGACTCAACACCAGATAAATGCTCGTGTTACTAGGCCTTATTTCTGGTAGAACCTCTGATGACTCTGAAGGATCTTTTAGTCTTACCAGTCACCTGTACACTTTCTTTTTCGAATAGTTGTTACTTAAAACAAAGTAAACAGAGCTAACATGTATTGATGGATGGATAGTGACTAAATGAGGGAACACAGTAGTCACTGTCCCTCTACCACCTGGTAGTTCACAGTAGTTCTTGCCTCATTATCAGCCAGGAAGGAAGAATACAAGAGGCCAAGGAAGGGGCATTATTATTAGTATCATATTTAATATGAGTTCATTTCTGTCTTGCATCTCCTGCGTCATGGCCTCCTCTGTCTTTGTAGCCATCCAGAAAACCTCTTATTCTGCATAATCTCTGTATTATACCAGCTCCCCAGTCATTCATGAATGGAAACAAGTTTGTGAAGCCTCCATATATGGTTGTATTGGACACAGAGTAGGGAATAACTACATATCATCTTCATATGTGACCAGGAAGGTTAAATTTGAACAAACTTTAAAAACTGGTTTTTATTGGTTAGTACCTCAAATTTATAGGCAATATGACATAGGAAGGCAGCCCTATTAAATTGCATAGGGACATGAACTGTGAAAAATTATAAGAATTTGGAAGATGAACTATGTCACATATAAAAAATTGATGTTGTCCAGCTTATATCCAATCATCAAAATTCTTTACATCTGTGATCTGCCTTCCTTTTTGTTAATCTTTGTAAAAAAGGCTATCTGCATGCATGACAGAGAGGAAACAGAAACAGATGTTAATTACAAAAAGTCTATAATGTTTTGCTTTACTTGTAAATCCCCAGCTAGTATCTACCAAGAAGGCAGAATCTCTTTAAATCTCTCAGATCCTCTCAGATTCCATTCTGATATTCTTAGAGGACCAGAGTCAAGGCACTTCCAACATAAAGAGTGGTAAAGACTAGAGAAACAAAAGGAAATAACAGTAGGGACCACAGCATCGCATTCCTAGACTAACAGACTCTTTTTTTTTATAACAAAACTCTTAGAAAATCCAGCAATGCATTGAAGGTGTCATCAACAGAATTTTGGGTATGGTAGTATATAACAGTAATGAAATATGAAGATACCTTCATATTGTTAACCTAAGAGGTACTTAGCATCTAGTTTCAAATTAAGCCTCTGTTAAAGAAACAGAAGCCATGAGCTCCTGTTGCTGACATAATAGGAAAAAATTGAACAGGAAACTCATGTTGCTGATACGGCAGGAAGGGACTGAATAGGGAGGAGCAATACTATATATAAGGAAAAAAAACATAGCTGGGAAAGGCAGTATTTTCTGGGAATTTATGGTGGTGGAGCTTCTTCTGTGGGCCAGCTGAGCTACTGAAGATTTCCAAAGGTCACCTGGAGGTGCCAGAGGAGGCATGACTGTGGTGTTGGTACTTTGTCTGTTTGTGGCTTTGTTAAACCTTGACTCCCCAGGAATAGAGACTGTGAATGATTTAAGGTGGACTGGACACTATGAGCTTCAGTGTGGAACTGCATGGAGAGCTGGACAAGGAGCTAGGAGCTTTCTGCCTTTGAAACCAGGTGACAGTTTGGTGAATTCAGGTAGGATATGGGACCATGGAAGGGAAACCATAAAAGCTGAAAGCCTACCCCAAGTCAAGGTGAAAAGACTTCTCTCTAAATACTGAGTAGTGACTGACCCTGATGTGAGGTTTTGCTTTGGGACTCACTTTATGAAGAGTTGCATGATTTAGCCAGATGAGACTATGGGCAGCCACTGAGCCTCCCTTTCCAACCTCCCACCCCACCCCAGCTTTGAAAACCTAGATGTTGGTGCTTCCCTCTCTGGTGACTAACTAAGTATCGATGTATTGGTCAGACAGCTGGAAGCCCTGTCTGCTGAATTGTGTTATTTTATGTTGAGGAGTAACTGATGAATTATAAATTATTTGTGATTGTACTTTCTGATTGAATTAAGGACTCTGTGATTGATTAAATGAATATACTACCCAGGGGTGGAGTACTTTGACTTTTCTATTTTGTGTCTCTTAAGAAGGCAAGTCTCCTTAATGATGATTGAATGATTGAGTAAGGATGCAAGCTTCCTTAAGGATGATTGAATGATTGAGTTACTAAATAATTGAGTGACAAAATGAATGTACTTTATCCAAAACTATGTGACCACTATGGTGAAAATTATGTGGCCATTTTGGTGATAAATTGTAACATTGTGAATGCTGTACCTTGATTTACTGTGTATGCTTTGCTCTGATTTGTTTTATTAAATAGAGTATTCACTATACTATGTAATAAGAACCTTGAAAGCTGTTCACAGTAGCATTCTTCTGCAAAGCTTCTGTTGTTTGGCTTTATACAGTATAACATGGAGGGTTGGGACCAGCAAGCACCACCAGACATCCTACTCTATCACTAAACATACAAAGTGTGCCTGCAGAAATAATGGAAGAAAAGGAGTATTAGAAAGTATAAATATCTATTGAGGACCAGACCATACAGTAAACATAAATAGTGTACATTTGAGATGACTGTCTGCATTAGAAGCAACTGTCAGACTGATGGAGAAATAAGCAAAGACCACAAACAGAGACAAATTCATTTGAGATAATCAACATATCACCAAAGGAAACCTCCACAGAAGTATCTTCATTCAAACTATCAATTAACAATGTTTCAAATTTTACTATCTACAATTTCCTTAAAAACTTTGCCATGATGTATTTTCCAGTCTTTCATGTCCCTTTTCTATTTTCTTGTTTTAGAACTAATCTCAAATCAATATTACCAATGTTTTCAGAATGTGTGCTTGGAGCATTCTGGGAATATGGCAAAGTAGGTTAGAAAACTTGATGCTATCCAAATTTCTTCCAAAAACAACAGCAACAACAAACAGAGTATAGCATCAGAGGAGCAGAAATAAACATGGAGTGAAGTGGTTGTTTCCCTAAGACAGCTGGATAAGACCCCAGGGCCTCCAGGGGCAGAAGTTTCACCATACTTAAGTGTAAAAACCTCCAGGATGACTCTTCAGAATCAACAAAAAAACCATGGGGGATGTTGGGTTGAGAGAAAGCCTCACCCTTAGAAACTTACATTTTTGTAGACAGTGTAGGGGTCTGTTGGCTGAGTAGAAGACTGAAGGACTTTCCACCATATTGGCAGTGGTTACTTGCAGGAGAGCAGAGACCTTGGTTTAAGTTCCAGAGCAGATAGGACAGCTGTAGTTTGCAGCCACCAGATAGACTTGGGGAGCAAGATCATTTGTAGCACAGTGTGACTGAGGACCCTGGCCATGGAGCATAGTAAGTGGAGAGGAGAGCCCTTGGACTCTGAGACAGATCTCAGAAAATAACAGTAAAAAGGATCTGAGAATTGAAACATCATTCTCCATATCTTAGGGCTACAGTTTTATTACAATAATAGCTACCAAAAACAAAATAAAACAAATAATTAATAAACAAATGAATGAATGAATAGATAAAGCAATAAATAAAAATTAGCAAGCAAAGGAAAAATATCCCAACCTTAGACAGTTTCTAATGGGATAGAAAAGATATGGATTCATATTCAGATGAAGATAATGGACCTAAAAAAACTAATTCCTTTTCAATGAGAAATATCAAATGACACAAAAAATATTTGGAAGAAATTTAAAACAACTTTAAATATCAAATAAGAGAGATGGAGGGAAAAAAGAGCAAACCAAGAAAATCAAGAAAAGTATTAAAAGAAAGTTAAACCACTTGAAATTGAGAGTCAAAAATTTAAGGAAGAAAATAATTCCTTGAAAACTAGAATTGAGTAAGGGGAAGGAAGTTAATGATGTTTTAAGATGTCAAGAAATCATAAAACAAAAATAAATAGATGAGAAAGTGAAACATCTCATCAGAAAAAACTATAGATCTCAAGAGCAAATTGAGGAGAAATAATAGAATAATATTCAGATTACATGAAAATTATGATAAAAAAGAATTTTGATTCAATATTACTAGAAATTATCAAGGAAAAGTGCCCTGGAGTTCTAGAACAAGAAGGCAAAATTAATATAGAAAAAAATTCACTGATCACCAACTGAAAGAGATCCCAAGACAAAGACTTACAGGGATCTCTTAGCCAAGTTTCAAACTTCCAGGTTAAGGAGAAAATATTGGAAGCAACAAGAAAAAGAAATTAAATATCACAGAGCTATAATAAGGATTATACTAGAACTAACAGCAACTACATTGAAGGACCATAGGTCTTGGAAGACTATATTCCACTGAGCAAAATAACTGGGGTTATGACCAAGGGTAATTTACCCAGGAAAGTTAGGTATAAGCCCCAATTTTTTTTTTGGGGGGGGAGAAGTCCTTCAGTCTTCTACTCAGTCATCAGACCCCTACACTGTCTGCAAAATGAACTTTTCTAAGGGTGAGGCTTCCTCTCAACCCAACATCCCCCAGGGTTTGTTTGTTGATTGTGAAGAATTAGCCTGGAAGTGTTTACACTTTACTATGCTGAAACTTATGCCCCTGGAGGCCCTGGTGTCTTCTCCAATTGTCTTAGGGAAACAACAACTTTACTCCATGTTTATTTCTGCTGCTCTGATGCTATACTTTGTTGTTGCTGTTGTTTTTGGAAGAAATTTGGATAGAATAAAGTTTCCTAACCTACTTTGCCATATTCCCACCACACATTCTGAAAACTTTGGTAATATTGATTTGAGATTAGTTCTAGAACTAATGGACATTTAACAAACTGAAAAACTTTCAGGTTTTTGTGACAAAATCCCAGAACTTAAGGGAAAATTCAAAATGTAACATCCAGGAGAAATATAAGGTGTGAGTGTGTGTGTGTGTGTGTGTGTCTTCCAAATAAGAGGGCAAGAATTGGGAGAGGATATGGGAGGGACTTTTAGTGGGGTATCTAGGTTAAGCTAAAGGAGGGTAAGGTAGGGAGTAGAAGTAAAGCAGAGGAGTGAATAGGGAGAGGGTAAATAGGATGAGAAGGGCAGTGAGGGAAAAATAGGAAAGAGGAAAATACACAAGTAATTGTAACTTAGAATGCAAATGGGACAAATTTATTAAAAAATGGAATTTAATGTTAAAAATTTGAATTCAACTATATGTTGCTTTCAGGAAAGTGAGAATTGAGAGATATACACAAAGAGAAAATAAAAGACAGGAGCATAATTTATTATGTAAAAAAGTAGGAATAGTACTCATGATCTTAAATAAATCTGATGTTAAAAAGATTTAATCAAAGGTGAAATACAGGGAGACTATACTATGTGTCAGTGTAATGGTAATGGAATCAGAAGATCTTCTATGCCCCTTTCTATTGGCACTTAGTAAACAGGCACTTAGCACCTTACTTCAAGTTAAGCACTTAGTAAACAGGCACTTAGCACCTCACTCCAAGTTAACTCCTTGGTAGTTAACACCTTAACAGGAAGGGGAAAAATAGGGAGGAGGTATACTGCATACAAGGAAGAGAACCAACAGGACAGTCAGACTTTCTCTCAATCCTCACCTGGAGACTACACCTTTTTGCTAAGATCCTGCTTCTGCATCTTTTACCAAGAACTTCCAAGAACCAGGCTGAGGAGCTATCATGAGTGAGAAAGGGATCCCTGCTTGAGGGAGCCTGTTCTATTGTGAAGGTTTGGGAATGTGGGTGTTCACTGCATTAACCATGTGTATCAACTTCATGATTACTAAAATAACTGTGGCTTTCTGTTTCTGGGACTTGTCCTTCTGGTTCTGGGACTTGGTTTTCTGGTCTCTGAATAAAGACTTTGGTTCTGCCCTACATGTGGAGAGTTTGCTGCGTTTTGTGATTCACAACTATACCAGCATATTCATAACCACCA
>CM053601.1:66127726-66143829 GCA_028646575.1 Pseudocheirus occidentalis | reverse complement strand
CCACTCTAATTCTGAAGGAATTATTCTCTTCAGAATGCTTTTGACATTCTTTTTCCATCTGGGAAATTTGACTTTTTAAGGCATTCTTCTCCTCATTGGCTTTCTGGACCTCTTTTGTCATTTGAGTTAATCTGTTCTTTAAAGTTTTGTTTTCTTCAGTCAGGTTGTTGACTCTCTTTTCATGATTTTCTCGCATCATTCTCCTTTCTCTTTCCAATTTTTCCTCCACTTCTCTTACTTGGTTTTAAAAGTCCTTTTTTTCAGTTGATGTATAGCTTCTAGGCATTCTTCAATTGTCTTGGAAGTATTTGGCGTGGGAGATCTGAGTTCTGGGCTCTCTTCCTCCCGTTCCATGCTTTGACCCTTTTTATCCGCAAAAAAGGATTCTCGAGTTTTATTGGTGTTTTTATTTTGCCTCCTTTCATCATGTTGGCCAGTCAATTAATTGGTTGGTTTTTTTAGGTCTGTGAAACTGCTTCTGGGGGGGAAGCTCTGTTCCAAATCGTTAGGGTTTTCCCAAGTGCCAGAGCTATTAGGAGGGTGTTGCAAATCCCCCCAGCTTTGGATTGCTGAAAGTGCACCCCAGGACCACCACCCAAGACCACGATCCAGATCCAGGCCACTCAATGCAAGAACACTTGGCCCTGATCAATGCATTCAGCCCCCCTGCGGAGTCCGCAGGCCAGGGGCTCTGAAGCAGCCTCGTGGAGGCCCCCACTGCTTCCTTGCCCTGGGGGCAGATTGGCCAAACTGCTTTACCACCCCCAAATTAATTTTCAAAGATTCACTTTCACTAACCGTCAGAGGATTTGAAGATTCCCTTAGGCAGGTGCATTAGATTTTCTTTGAAGTAGACTCAAGCTGCAGTTTGGGAGTCTCCTCGTGGCCACCCTGGGGCCGTGTCTGGCCTGGTGGTTTTGGGCTCAGTGGTCTCTGCTCCTCTGTGGTGCAAGCTGTGCCTCTCCCGTCCCTGTTCCTCACGCCTTGGCAGATGTGGAGGTGCTGGAGGCTGTAGAACCTGTGCAGACTGGCTCCGGTGCCTGCTCAGCTCAGCTCAGCCCGGCTCCTTCCCACCGTCCCAGGCCTGGCCCCAGTCTTGGCTTCAGGCTGTTTCAGTCTCCTCTCCCAGCTACCTGATGAGCCCCTGCTCAAGGTAACATTTTTTAAAAAGCTACTGAATTACCATTAAACAAGATATGACCATACTGGGGTTCAGTTATTATTTGTGTAGATCATTTTGAACGTGATCTATTGATAATAGGTTATGCATTTAATGGAAAATAGTGGATGAGTTTATGTACTATTCCAAAAACCATCCAAACTGAGGTCTGTTTCACTTGCTACTCTTATCTAAGTGATGATAATAATGATGATGATGAAGATAGAAAATTTTATATTATGGATAAAAAGTGTATAGATAATAATTATGAAGATCTTTGGAAATAAGAGTCGATATTATTTCTCTCTTCTGATTCAGATAGGTGTATTAGGAAAGTCTACTGAATCTTAAGGGGTGGAAAGTATAATGTAGTATTATGATATTATCCAAAGCATGAAGCAATTGAGAAATGAAAGGTTAATTAATTAAATTCTTTTTTATAGAAAGTATTAAGAAATAATTTTAAAAATGAAAGAACCAAAGGAAACACATAATAAAGATGATAAAAAGCTATATTGTCTATAAAACAAAACTGAAGCTGAATTGAATTGATGCAAAGTTTTTGCATGAAAGAATGGACATATACATATATATGTATTTACTTTTGTAATACTAATAATAAATAGTATTTTTATAAACTGGATAAAGTATTGTTCAAATTTGCCCATTTTGCGATTAATGTCAGTCCAGCAATATAGTCCTTTCAGGATAGTTGTCTACAATGCGAATCTTTGCAAAGTAAATCCTCTTTTCCCTTGTGAAGCAATTAGGTGTGGTAGAAGTAGCAGAGGATTTGGAATCCAAGAACCTGAATTTAAGCCATAGAATTTACTTCCAGTGGCATCATTATTAAATCATTTAGCTTCTGAACTTCAGTTTCTTCAACTATATTAAGTCTATGTTTTGAACATTTTTCAGGATCCTACAGATTTTTAGAATTGGAGAGACTAGGTATGAGGACAGTATATGTGAGAACATACAACATGAATTCTTTTCGCTGTGATCTGAGGTGAGAAAAAGAAGATTATGGTCATCATTTCCAGCCTAAGTAAACCTGGCAGAAGCAGCAGTAGTAATGGAACAGAGATATTCCTCCTGGAAGCAGGATGTACAGTCATTATAATCAGCTAAGTGAGGCAGACAACGTTCCCATGAAAATTGTCTGTATTTTCTGGGATACACCAGAGTTGTTTCTACATTCTAACTGTAAAGGTTATTTGATCCAGCATAAAAGACATTAGCAGCACTAGTAATTGAGATTCCATTGAGGACAAATGTATTCACAATACACTATGTCCTCTTGTAAAGTGTTGGTTAACACTCCATGTAGGGTTGAGATCCACAGTTTAAGAAGTGCTAAAAGGGTCATTAGTGGAAAAAGTTTAAGAAGCCCTGAGGACCATGGTGTACAGAAGTTGTAATTTGGGAAATGAGGGTTAAGGGTAGGGAGAGCAACTTGAATTTTATTCCCAATTGTTTTGCTTTATCCTTTCTATTTAAAAAAAGTTATTCATTGCTCACCCCATCATATAATGCTATACAACTGATTTTTTAAATGGCTTCACCATTTTAGGAATAAATTAATTAGGGTTGAAAGTTAATCAGCGTTTGTTTGAGAAAATTGAACCTGAGCAAGGTTGTAAAAGTTTGAGAATAGCTTTGGACAATATTAGAAAATTTTTTGAATGTCAGCAATATTCAGCTTGTATTCAGGCCTGCAGATTCTGGAGATGCATAGTAACAATAATGATGATTGTAATGTTGATTTTTCCAGACTTTAAGTCACATTGTGAATACTTTGAGAGGATATCAAATCCAAACTAGAATATACAGGAGTGAAGAAGATACAGTAACTGCTTGTCTGAAAAAGTGACATGTCCAACCATTCTCAAATGGATAACATTTTTTAACCTATATTTTGTTATTTTTTTAATCAGTAGATACCTGCCTTCTCTTTCTCTCTGACTCCAACTTCCCCACTTCCAGTTGAAAGGGAAAGAAAAATGAAACTGTTTTACAGATACGAATACTCAATTAAAACAAACTTCCACATTGACTGCATCAGATATAGCAGGGGAGAGGGAAAAGGAGGGGGGGAAGGTGGGGATGTTTCATTGTCCATTGTCTCATCATCACTCCTCAGGCCTTTCTACTCCCACTGATGTATCTGATTTAGGTCTTATAACAGATCTTTTCACTTCTTCAATATTTAATTCTTTTTTTTCAGACCTTCTCCCAGGAGTTTGTCTACCAGTGGTAGTGTTTGATACAGTAAGAAGTTGCTCTTTCCCTTGTGGAAGGAAGAAGACTCCAAAGAATCTCTCCCTCTCCACCTGTTTCAGATTAAAATACAAACACAACAAAAAAACAAAATCTGTCCTAGCATTGTACAAAAACATAGTGGGTGATTATACTCTCCAGGTTCAGAGAGAGTTCATCTTCAATTCAGAGAGCCTCTCAAGCCATATATTGCCGTAGGCACTGATATCTTAGGCTATTTCTATACATGAGAATATTAAAAAGGAGTGTGTGTGTTAGGGCCTTCACATTTTAGCAAAATAAACCTATTTCTATGCTACATTAAATTCTTCTGACTTGATATACTAGTATGTCCCTAAAACTGAAAAGATTTTTTGAAGTATTTTATGATGGGGAACAGAATGAGCATTTTTTCAAGTTCAGCATGTTGAATGCATCTATAAGATGCTATAATAGTGAAAGAAAAAAAAGATGTTGCTTTCTAACACAGAGAAAATTTAGAGTAATTGATTCGTATTTCTATCTAGACTCTCTAACATGCATTTTCAGCATAATTTAAGAATGTTTCATTTTGAAATATTTATTGCAAGTCTTAAAGGTAGATTGGTAAAGATTCATTTTGTTCCCTGTGTAACTTATATAATGCCCAGGCTTTAATTGAGTTTATCCATCAATGTCACAATTCCTTTGGAGAATGGTTATAAGGCTACTGCAGTTAGCAGTGACAAAGGACAGGTCTTTGATTTAATTAACAATAGTATCTTAGGGCTGAAATTAAAGGCTATATTCATTTTCTTTCCAAAAATTGAATTCTGACTTTTTTTTCTTTTTTCAGGAAGAAGCACACCATGTCATACAAATCTAATCTTACCAAAAAAAATTTTTTAAAAAGGAATCACATAGTATAAGTGTTAGTTAATGGTTTTAGGTATATAATATATTTTCTCTGAGAGTCAGCCAGTCTTGGGTTAAGAAGATCTGAACTTAACCCCCTCCCCCAATCACAATCAGACAAAAATATAATAATCAGAATATCAATAAATACTTATATTTATTTACTAACAGTGTGGATATATGTTGATGTGATTTAATTAATACAATGCATGATCAAGGCATGTATGCATGTACCTCCATGTGTATTCACGTGTATACATATATGTATAACCTAACAATATCCACATGTATATTCATCTGTGCAGAAACACAAATTATTGATATCGTACACATGTATATGCATATGTGTATATATGTATACGTATACATATTAGGGTGTTTGTGTATTATATCTTTGATAATGAATCATGCTAGTGGATTAAATCAATTCAGCATCTATATTCTCAGTAAATATGTGAGGTACGTATTGCTGTTTTGATTATGATATGTCTGGTCTGATCTAATTCAACTGGTGTAGAGAGTTTTCAGGTGGAAACTCCCTTCACCAAAGAACATCAGGACATCTTCAAAAAGTTAGTACTAGAGACATGCCCTCTACACTGAGATGCTGCTAAGAAGGAAGTTGTTGGAGGGAGTGTAACATCAACTAGGGGTCTTAGGAAAAAGTTTCATGTTTTAGGTGAATCTGGAGCAGAGTCTTGAAGGAAAGCAAACTTTCTAAAAGCAAAGGCAAAGTAAGAAACCATTATAGGCTTGGGAAATAGTCAGTAGAAAGGTAAAAAAGATGAACATTATTCCTTTTAAGTGAATTGTAGCAAGTGGACCAGTATGGCTGAATTGTAGAATTTATGGATGGGCATAATAGGTAAGGTAAAGAAAGATAGGAAAGGGGTGGCTAGGTGGTGTAATGAATAGATCACTAACCTTGGAGTCAGGAGGACCTGAGTTCAAATCCAGCCTTAGACACTTGACACTTACCTAGCCATGTGACCTTGGGCAAGTCACTTAACCCCAATTGCCCTGCCTTCCCCCTCCGAAAAGAAGAAAAAAAAAAGATAGGAAAGCTTTAAATTTACAGATTGGCATTTAAAGATTTACGTTCAAAAACAGAGGTGTTTGTTTGTGATTTAGATACATTAGGGAGTCATTGGCATATATTAAATAGATGTTTTATTACCTACTTGACTTTGAAAAGGGAAGTGATGTGACCAATTTTGGAAAATCATTTTTGAGGCTGTTTGAAACATGGAGTTAAGTGGGGAGAAAATTTAGGAGAGTAAACAAATATAATGCTACTGTAGTAGTTCAGGAGAGAGATGATAAGGAAACTGAAATAGATTGGTGGCTATGTGACAGAAGAAGAATGAGAAAAAATGTGGAGATAGAAGGAAGGTTATACAACTGAATGGATATGTGGGGTGAGTGAAAGTAAGGAAAGAAAGATGAAACCGATGTTTCAAAGCTATGCATCTAGACAGACTGGTGGCACCTTCAATTGTAATAAGGAAATTTGGAAGAGGATTGATTATAAATGACTTTTCCATGGTTATCCAGTTATTATATGTCAAAGGCAGGGCCTGAGCCCACATCCTAGCGTCTCCAACACCAACTTTCTATTCATAAAGTCACATCAAATTTCTTAGAGGGACCTTCTTTGGAGTCAGACATATATTAGTCAGACCTGTAGAGTACAAAGTAAAACCAAAGATTATACATGTGTGTTTATAACTTGGGGTTGTTAAATATATCTTCTTCAATTATTCAGATATTTCAAGCAAAATTACCTTTAAGGAAAAAGGGAAGAGATTGTAGAATATTTGTGAGTAATTAGGATGAAACATTCCTGAGTTATGATTTCCTTTTAATATGGTGTGAGGAAGCAAGGCTATTATAAAATATTTCTTCTTTACTTCTTTCTTTCTTTGAAAGGTTTAGAAGATTTCTTCAATCAATTTACAATGATGGCTAGAGAGTGGAACAGCTGTGCTAAGTGAATTAGTCACGTGCAACATGCTGAAAGGATAATCTAGAAATAAAAAGGCATATCAGATTTCTCATAGACTCACTCCACTAAAATGATACAGACAGATTTTCCTTATTATGAATTATACATATCATCTATATGATTCAATTTTGGTTATCTTTAAGAGAATTATAACATAAACATAGACCATAAAATGAATTATGAAATAATTTAAAACATCATGCTGACAAGTATGTAACAGTTATTACTAAATGGAAATCATGGTCTAATTGGAAATACACTAATAGGTTAAAAAAAAACAATTGTAGGTAAAACCAAAAAATAGAGTCACCTTGGATTCATAGGATCATAGAGGTAATTCTAGAAGGGAGCACAGAGGAATCTGGATCTAACTTCCTCAGTTTTCAGATGAGAAAATAGAGACATAGAGAGAGGTTAAGTGACTTGTCCAAGGTTATACAACTGTTTGATATTTGAACTCAGAAATTTCTGTGTTTTATGACTATGAAATACTATTGTTTCACCCTAAACTGAATAGCCTCTGATTTCTGGGCTTTTTTCTTACTTCTATTTAATTGTCATAGTTTACTTAACTTCTTGGGTAAACTATCTTGAAATTATGCTGTCACTTGTCACTGCTGTTAGTTTGCCAGACTCTAATAACCTTCACTCCTCACACTCCTATGACATGCTTTTTTTTTGTTTTTCTTTCTGTCTTTGTTGCTTTTTTATTGCTTTTTATTTGTGATTCATAGTGGAATTTTCTAGAAGTTTTGCCTCTGGATAAATAGCACATTACCTGACTACCCATACTTTCTGTATTTCTTAAAAACATAGGCAAGTTAAGCAATTAATTTTTAAGACCACCAGTTTGAGTAGCACACAGGGTTCTAGTATACCAGTACCCACAATCTCAACATAACACTTAACCTAGCTTTATACTCAGATTATATTTATTGGAATTACATATATATCAAAGCTTTGATGGCAAATTGTTCATCATTTCAATATTTTAGGAAAAAATAATTTTGCAGATATGACTATTTTCTCTACCAATGGAGATGCTGCACTATACCACCCTCTCTCATGGCTCTAAAATAGTGATGGATTTTATTAAAGCCTGTAGCTTTTCTTTTAAAATAGCTATGCCTTGAACAGTTCGTTGCCTGATGACCACATTCTGGTAAGGAACCTTTCCCGGTCCTCAAATTATAAGCACAAAGCCCCTTTCTGGAGTCATAATCAAAGCTCTCCTTCCTCATTTAGTTGGACCTTCCAGAGCTTTACCATGCAGTTATAACCTTCAAGAGTCCAGGCCCACATCCACATCACAGTGAGACATCATAGTAGAATGTTATTGAATAGTCTAGTTGATATTTTATCAAAATGAAATACTTTCCCATTCATTTAATTAATAGTCTTCTAGTGAAGGGGTTACGAATAATTCTGTTTGTTCTGTTATTTAAATCAAACGATGAGAACTAAAACAGAAAAATACATATATGTGTTTGTGTGTGTATCCCCTAGTGAAGTTTACCATCAAAACACATATTTTTGTTCAAACTCTGTTTATATGAATCACATGGTTTAATTTTGTCTATGACTTTATCACGTGAATTCTGACCAAAATATTAATTAGATATAAATTTGTTCAACATTAAATATATTGACAATATTTCATATATAAACACTCATTAAAATCTCAGAGCAAAACTAACACATGGGTGAAAATACTACTTTATCATCTAGTTTTTGAAACATGACATATGACTGGTACAAAATGTTATAGGATCACAAGAGTGGGGATTTAGATGGTCAAGAAAACGACCTCTGAACTAAATATATTGAGAGGACGTGTTTGAAAGTAGCTCAAATGGGCAAGGAATGACTGAAGCTAGAGATGACCATGGAGTGTCATGATTCATCAGCTCATTTACATAAGAATTTTAAACCTAGAATAAGAAAATAGGAATTACAAAATTGCTTGGAGACTTTGGTAAAATTGTATGTCTCTTCTTTCATATGTGGTTGAACTATAGATTTGGTTATTTTATTTCTACTTGAATTAGAGATGGATAGTTTACTAATGAGGAGACCAAGAATTGAGAACTGAGGCATTAGGAGATATAGGAGCAAACAATAGATTGAAAAATGAGAAACCAGAAGACACAACAGTTGCCTTAAGACAGACGCTAATGTTGAAGATTGACTTGTAATGCGTGAAAGTAGAAGAGCAAGAGACTCAGAAGAGAAAATCAGGTGATTCAGATGATGTTATCTAAGAGCACAAAATAAGCCAGCCTCCACAGTTGCTGGAACCTATTTGTGATAAAGAACAATCCTCCTTCAGTAAGAAAAAGCTAATTGACTTATTGCCCTTTAAGACAACCTATATCCTAAAGGAGGGAAACATTTCAGATCCAGGTGTGTTGTTTTTACTACCATTACGGCCTAAGAAAGAGAAACACAGAAAGAGAGAAATACAGGCTTTATTCTGACTTATGCTTATTAAAAAAAGTGATGTTTATTGAGAAATGATTGGAGGAAACAGATTTTAGGGTGTGGATGGAGATGAGCCTTAGGACCAATAGAAGAAAAATTTATGGAGAACTGACATTATTTATGTAAATCTCTATGATTTCTAATGTATTTAAAAACCAAAGAACAGCAATCTTCAAAACTATGAGCTATGTTAACTAAGTCCAATCTTAGCTACGGGTAGGGGAAGCTAACCCAAGTCAAGTAAAGTCAACAAGCACTTATTAAGTGTTTAGTATATATGAGGGATGGTGTTAAGTTCTGGGTCCATGAATATAAGAGGAAAATGATCCTTGATCTCATTATATTCTAATGGGGGTAAAATAAAATATTCTAGGGATGTAAAAAGCAGATGGAAGAGAAGTTATCCATATAAAATATCCAAAGGCGACCCATAAATGAGAAGCCCAAAGTCAAGCATGGATCCTTGAGAAGAGTGAAGCAGTGAATTGCCTGGGTACTTCCTCAAAGTGGAGATCCTGTAAGGCATTCACGAGTTGGAGGATGGAGATACTGGAATAGAGAGATCTATCTAGGTGAGAAGAGTACTGGGAAACAATGGAGAATTCTAAAGAGTCGGGAGTGTAGCCAGGAAAGAAGTATTTCTTTTTCTTTAGTTCATTGCCCAAAGCTGTCATTACTTCAGGGAAAAAATACGATATAGCTTTGGTATAATTCTTGATTATATTACCCAAAATATAGATAGCATGGTCCCAGCATATAAGCACTCAAGGTAATAAATGGATATGGAGTTTCAAAGAGGTTTTATTTATTTCACCCCACAGAAAATGCAGAAGGTATAAAGTATTCACAAGGGCACACAAAGAGATACAGAAAACGCTCAAACAGCCCCCAAGTTTTGCTCAAAAGATGAGATGAACTTATGACTGAGACTAGGGAAATGTTTTAATAGTCTCACGAATTCCTTTTTTTTAGGTGGGATGTCAATGTTCACTCTTTTTTTCCCCCTGAATTTATTCATTTATTTTTAGTATTCAACATTCATTTCCACAAGATTTTGAGTTCCAAATTTTCTCTCCATCTCTCTCTTACCCCCCACTTTAAAATGGAAAACATACTGTTTATCCTTTCCCCCAGTCTGCCCTATCTTAAACTCCCTCTATTGTACCCCTTACCCCTTTTCCCCCCTTACTTTCCTGTAGGACAAGATGGATTTCTATTCTCCATTGCCTGTATAACTCATTTCCAGGTTGCAGGTAATATATATATATATACATATATATATATATATATACATATATATATATATATATATTTTAAATATTTGTTTTTAAAACTTTGAGTTCCAGATTCTCTCCCTTCTTCCCTCCTCATCCAGCCCCACTGAGAAGACAAGCAATTCAATATAGGTTATGCATGTGTAGTTATGCAAAAGCTTCCATAGTAGTCATATTGTGAAAGAGTAATTACATTTCCTGCCCTCCTTTCCCGCCCCCAATAATTCTATTGTCTCCTTTGATCCTGTCCTTTTCAAGAGTGTTTGCTTCTGACTACCTGTTGTCTATCTTCTAAGCAGAGAGAAAGCAAAGGAACAAGCTTATCGATAGCATCAGTTTAATAAACAGGCAGGAGTGGAACTTCCAGTAAGAGTATCTTGCACACAGTAAGGACATCACTGTCTTTCTGTATCCTCTGAATAAACCACCAATGAACATGCAGCTCACTGAAATTTGCTCAAATTTTAGTGACCCACATGATATTTTCTTCTTACATGTTCCTTATAACGTATCCCTCTGTCATGTAAGTAGCATGACTTCTATTACTCCTATTTTTAGATAAAGAGACTGATGAGCAGATAAATCAGATGGTTAGCCTGAAGTCAAACATTTGTCTCAAAGCTTCAGAATCATGTTTACCTAGTTCTTCTTCTTCCAAATTCATTTTCATTTTCATAATAACACATTGTTTTCCCACAAATTTATTTCAGTTGGGAGAAACTAAATATGTGGAAACCAGTGAGGGCCTTTTTTAGTTGAAAAATTTATAAGAGCCTAAAATAGTGCTGTATCAGCAGGTTTGTAGAGGAAGTAAGGGATGCGTGAGAATAATGGAAAAAGAAGAATCAAAATGGTTTGATAACTACCTGAATGGGGATGGTTGGGAAATTCAGAGGAAAGCAAGAAAGGAATCATAATGATATAAGAGAGCTACATTATGTTTATGCATAGGAAATAGAATAACGGTAATACCATAAAATAGAAATCGGAAAAGCAAGAAGAAATATTCATTAAGGGTTATAGATGAGCTTGTGATAGGTCACTAAGAATCAAGGCAAACCTCAGAGATAAGGCATGATGGTAGAAAGTAGTAAAACTATCCCTCAGGATATTTAACAGACATTCACTTCATCTAAAGAAACTCTGCAAGACACTATGCTACTCTGTTGGCACAGGAGTAACAAAGTCAAAAAATGAAGCTGGTCTTAAGTTCCTTATCTCAAGAAGCTTACACTTGACTGGTAAGTCTTTGAGATTTCAATGTTCTTAGAGAATTGATAGTATGATGATGGTGGATTATGATGATGATGATGAAGCACGTTGATGAAGCACCACAAGTTAAGAAAAGCATTTAAGATCCAAAATGCCATTTGATTCTGTTATACTACCATAGTGGATTGAAAGAAATATTATACATCTTACAACACGTACTTAGTTTCTTGCCAATGAGGGAGTCAGATAGTTACTAGGCAAAATTATACAAAAAAGAAGGGGAGGAAACTCCATACACATTGAATAGTCATACGATTTCCTTGCTTTCCTAGCATTATTCTCATTTTCCCAAAATAAAGTGATTGAATAGTAGAGTTCACATTTCTCCCACGTTACCTATAGAATCATTTTATTTAACTATAAAAGTTGAATTCCTGTGAAAGCATTGAGCCAGATCTGGCAAATAAATCACTTGGGCACCTTAAATCCTCATCAAGATTTACAGATTACACCTGCAGTTTCATTGTCAAGGTTTTCTTTGGGCCAGTGTTATTACCAATCAAGCAATGAGACAAATTACCCAAGGAAAGAAATTGAAGAGATGTGATTCTAGGTCTTCCTTTTGAAATTCAGATATTAAATTACATATCTCAGCTATGGAAGCAAAAATATACCCATATACAAAAGTGAAGCATATTAGAACTGTATTGAGAAGAATAAAAATAAATGTGTTTAGGTTAAAGTCAAGCAATATTAGAATAGTTTCTCCAGAGGGTTCGGTAGGGGAAAAAATGAAATATGGTCTGTCACATCTACATAACAAAGTATAAGACAGGGTCACAGAAGCTAAATGAATGTTACAAATGGCCATAAGATAGACTCAGGCTGATAAATACCATGATTCGTTTGTAAGCTTTGATAGAAGATCATGAACTATAGATTATATCCTGTGTTCAGTGGTTTTCTGTAAAGCATACAAATGAGTAAGAGTATCATGCTCACATAGGAGTAATATTAACCTAAATTAACCATGGAGGTTAGAACTGAAGAAACAAACTTTAAATGCATATATTTTCTAAGTTTTCAACAATATTTTGGATTATTATGATAATGAAAATAATTTGATGCATTATTGTACATGCAGATCTTTTTGTATCATATAGAATTCTGTAATTACCATAATATGTGCGTGTATGTGGTTTCATAGTGTAGTGGATAGAAAGGGAACCTTAAAGCTAAGAAGATCTGGCTCTGAGTCCCACCTAAAACATACAATGTGGTTCCCTTGTCAACTCACTTAATCTCTCAGTAATCTAGGTAACTCCCTAAAAGTTTGTTGCAGAGAGAGTACAAATCTGCACTAGTATAGTAATTTTCATGACTGGGAAGTTTCCTATATGAAGGAAATCACAGGGAATGTCCCCATCAATTGATATGTATGTATAGATATATGAATGAATTAATGTATACAAATAATCATATATAGATATCATATTAGAATTAGGCAAAGACCTCTAGGAAGGCTATACATAGATGCTTGTACCTGAACTCTATAGGAAGATTAATTAGAAAAACCATCAAACATGTTATTTTGTGTCAAGGAACTACAAGTTTTCTAATATTTCAAAATAAGCAAAGAGTCTTGCAGACAGAAATGAATTTCAGTAAATATAAGGCATATTTAACTCAATAACATATCTACATTGTGATAACTATATAATGATCATACGAGACAAGTACTATCTAGCATCAACATTTTGCAAATAAAAATAATTATATTTTGTGGGGAATGTGTTAGATTTGGAGTCATAGTACCTAGGTTTGAGGCTACCTATGTGACCCTTGGAAGAGGAGAGGAAAAAAAGAATGGAAGGGAACATGCATGTATTAAATTTTTTTTAATTTGTCATACATTGTGCTATATGTTGGGAATGTAAATACAAGTTAAATAACAGATCCTGTCCTCAAACAGCTTATATTCTAGAGGGAGAAGATAATAAACAAAAGAAAGCTAAAAGGCAGGAGGAAGGTGAAGGGAAGATGAAGTTATCTAGCACAATGGTGTGGTTTTGAAATCCATAAGTCTAGAATAGGATTGGGAGGGTAATTAAGTCAGGGTTGCTGACGAGCCCCTCCACAAAATGAAAGACTTAATAGGAATTCGGCTTTGGGAAAGGGGGCCAGCCTTGTGGAATCATATTCCAAGAGCTAAAAGTCACAGGGATACTTGGATATTCCAAGGCAAAGAGGACCTAGGAGCTGAGGGAAGTTTGAAGGTGAGGCAGTAGCAGAGGAATACTTTTGATGTCTAGAAATTCAAGAGTATGTCCACAGTTCCTCATATGTAAAATAAGAACATTGGAATTAAATGGCCTCTATGGTTCCTTCTGTCTTGTGTGATTTTATTTCCCATTTCTATTTTTAGTATCCTATATGAGTGTAAATTTTGCATTCCTTCTTTACAAGTAGTTATCAATCATGAAAAGGGTGAAGGATTTGACCTGCTTGAAAAATGTATCATATACATTCCTTCAGCTGTCATCACATATTCAATACAGTAAAAATGACAGGACATTACAATATTATAGCATTGCAGTTTCTTCTCAATTCCCCCAAATTTATTTGGACTATTTACTAAATGGGTCAGCTGCTCAGGAGACAGGTTTATTTTCACATTTGACATTTTATATTTCAAGATATAAATGACATTTAAGAAATATAGAATCATTTATTCCATAAGGCCTCTGATTAATGGTATAAATTAGATGTAGCTTCCCAAGATTCTTTGGTGTGCTTTTATCCAGATTTGCCACAAACCAGGCAATGGTCCACAGAGGTAACTCTTGAGCTTAATTACCTCATAAGCACTTTTAATCATCTGTTTATCAATGGTATGAGGCTCCAGAGCAGCAGTGATGGGATCCAGAACCTCTTATAACATAATCAGTCACGTCACTCAAAACTTGATTTTCTTACAGGTATACTTATACACTAATGCGACAAATGTCAGGGATGTATTGATGTTCAATGTTCTATACTGAACTATTATTATAATAAAGTTACTTTTGTTTGCATTGGTCCAGTGTGAGTAAGGGAGGACTATTGGACAGCTCATGAAATACTAAGAAGTTTGAAATAAGGTTTTCTTAACAGTATTGGAATATATAAATTTAAAGATATTTATATTATGCTAGACCAAATTAACATAACTTTCTCCCTCCTCTTGATTTGTAACTACTGTTAAAATAACTAGCTTTGACTTTAGTGTCATGTAGTAGTATTTACCAGAGCTAATCTTTGGTGTTCCATGGAAAAAACTAGAATGGCAAAATGTCATCATCTTTCCCTTCAGTTTGTCTACTATGCTATCAGCAAAGTCAAGATAATATATCAGCCAGATTTTTCCTTATGATACTGATGTATATCTCACGTCATATGCACCAAAAACAATGGTAATCATTTTATGACAAGTATTGTATTTCTTTATTATTGAAAATCAATGAATCTTTGAGAGTTACATATTGGAACTGTAAGTAGACCTATAGGAAAACCAGAATGTGAATGAGGGTATCATGCTTTAAGGAAATAATGAATCTAGCATTGAACTTCTGGGACTCACACCTTTAGATGAATTTTGTTGCAGGCTATGCCCTTATATTTATACATATAGCTAGTGATGTTTTAATGTTAGTGTAAGATAGAATTACAGAAGAAAAACACCATGAACTTAGTGCCAATCTTAAATTTTTCTATATTGACTACATTAATAGGGCTTCATGGAATTTCACTTTCCTAACTATTTGTGAAAATTCATAAATTTTTGTTTAAAGGCCCATTTGTTATCAATAGTACTAGAACTGTTGCATGACTATGAATCTTGGTACACATATTCTCCAAAATATTAAAAATGAGTATCATCCAGAGGGTAATGGAGAGATGCATTGTGGGTAACTCAGTAATAACAAATACAAAATAAACTATGAAAAAGAGTCTAAGTAATTTCAAAGAAACATATGATCCAAAAGAAAATGGACTAATCACATAACAAGAGCCAGAGAAAACTGATGTACAGCCCATGTGCTCCGTCAGTCTGCATGTTAAAAGAAAGCAATACAACCTCCTGAGATTAATTTTAGTGGGGTGGGGTATGTGGTGGGGAGGAGAGATGGGGAAAAAGAGCTGAATAAGATAGGCAGGCATGAATGGCTTTCAATCTATGTCACTGGAGTTAAAATAGATCTAAAGGAGAGTACAGACTCATTTGAGCATTTCTGTTCATGAGGTAAGGGATGCACTCTACACCAATAAGGAAATAAAATTTGGGACCATTCAACATTACGTGAATTAATGGCCAAAATATCATCTGATATTAGGTTGATCTCCCTGGGAAGTGATATATAAAACATTTGTTAAATTGTATTTTAAGAACTTATTTGTGGAAGTTGTCACAGACAAAAGTTGTCCCCCCCCCAAGCACATTAAGGAAGGCATTGTTTTAATTAAGTTAATGATTTTTTTGGGGGGGAAAATTACTTAGCTGTGCTTAGGTGTTTATATTTCTTCAAATTTGACTTTTGTTTTCTTTTTAAAATCAAATAAAGTGAATAACTGATGATATGATAATAATGATATATTTTGTAACTGTTTCAACGTGGTATGGCATAGATTCAGGATTCTTGGAGGTTACAGCCACAAATTTAAAGTTCTGACTTGTTGTACCAAGTTGGAAAGGCTTTATGAATTCAAAAATGAGATTATAGGAGACAGAGATGAGATAGTGGATAAAGTCAATCATTCTCCCCAAAGCTCCCCCCAAAGC
>CM053601.1:66096156-66127226 GCA_028646575.1 Pseudocheirus occidentalis | reverse complement strand
ATATATATTTATATACAAAAAAAAGTTTTGATGAAGGTGGGGCAAAATGTTAGCAGCTGAGGGAATCAAAAGTGACCTCAGATAGAAGGTGATGCTTGAACTAAGCCTTTAAACATGGGATTGGGGATTCTTACATGGAGGTAAGGAAAGAATGTATTACATGTGTGGGGCACAGCCTAAGCAAAGATATGTGGCAGAAAGATAGAATGTTTTGTTTGTGGGATATAAAATTGGTCAGTTTGATTGGGCTGAAGTATGTGTATGGGAAAGTAACATAATAAATCTAGAAAGTTGAGCTAAACTCAGATTACAAAAAGCTTTAAGTACTGAAGAAGGATGTATATTTTACTGCAGTAACGGATCATTTGAGTAGGGGTGTTTATGTAAGAAGGTTAGATTTTTATTTTTATAATATCATTTGGCTATTCTGTGGTTGATGATTGCCTTTGAGAAAGACTTGGGCAGAGAAAACCATTGGGAGACTGTACCAAGAGTGCAAGTGATGAAAGTTTGACCTATGATGGTAACTGAATGTGTAAATGGAAAGAAGATAAATGTGAGAAATGGTGAGGAAGTAGAATCAACAACAAATTGGTAATTGATTAGATACAATGTTTGAGAGAGAATAAGTGACCAAGGATAACTCTGAAATTAGGAATCTGTTTCCTGGATAGCTGGAAAAAGTGACATTACCCTAAATTGGCAGAAATAGGAAGAAGAGGGAATGATTTAAGAGGAAAAGTGATGGGTTCTGCTTTGGGGAGGTGCCAAGCTTGAGATACCTATGTGAAATCAACTGGGTAATGTCCAATAGGCACTTGATGATGGAGAGACAGTAGCTGGATACATAGATCTAGCAGTCTTTGGCACAAAGATGAAATTAAATCCATGGAAATCATCAAGGGTGGAATTGCAGAAAATGAAGAGGGGCCAGGAGATTTTTCCGAAGATACACACTCATATTACATGCTGCTGGGAAATAAGATATACAGACAATAGGGTGTAGAAATCTGTTGCCCTACAAGAAATTAAGGAGGAAGGAGATAAGGTGTGGGGGGTGTTAGAAGGGAGGGCAGACTGGGGGAAGGGCTAATCAGAATACATGCCATATTGAGGTGGGGGAGGGGAGAGATGGAAAGAAAAACTGCAACCCCAAATCTTAGGGAAATAAATACTGAAAACTAAAAAAAAAATTAACCCTACCCCCTTGAGATGCACACATAATAAGGGAACTTGACATGGATGGTGAAGCAAAAAACAATGAGAGGAAATAACCAGATAGGTAAGAAGAAAACAGAGAGCAGAATTACTAGAACTTAGAGATATCCAGGAAAACAGAGTAGTAAACAATGTTAAATGCTGTAGATATTTTCTTGTTGTTTGGGTATTTTAATTTTTGTTGTTGTTGGGTTTTTTTTTGCTTTTTGGAGGACAATTGGGGTTAAGTGACTTTCCCAAGATCATACAGCTAATAAGTGTTAAGTGTCTGAGGCCAGATTTGAGTTCAGGTCCTCCTGACTCCAGGGCTACTGCTCTATTCACTGCACCACCTAGCAGCCCCAATTGCTGTAAACATATCAAGAAGACTGTACACTGAGACTGAACACTCTTGGGTTTTTCAATTTAAAGATAATTGGTAATTCTGAAAAAATAATTAGCATTTGAATGCTGAGTTTAAAATAAAGATTGCAAGGAGCTGAAAAGTAGAGATAATGAATAATCAGAACCCATTTTAGGTTTAGGCTTTGAAATGGAGGATAGGTCTATAGGGCAATAGATTGAGGGGAAGGTAGGAACCAATGAAAGCTTTCTTAAGAATTGACCTTGTTGGACCTAAAACATTTCCAAAGAACTCAAGATGGAAAATTTCATCCACATTGAGAGAAAGAACTATGGAGTCTGAATGCAGAGTGAAGCAGATTATTTTCTCTTATTCTGTTTTCTTTCTCATAGTTTCTCCTATTTGTTAAAAATCTTCTATTCACTATGAATAATGTGAAAATATGTTTAATAGGAATGTAAATGTAGAGCCCATATGAGATTGCAAGCCATCTTGGGGAGGGAGAGAGAGAAAATGTAAACTTTATGAAAGTGAATGTTGAGAATTGTAAACAAATAAATAAAATGAAAGAAAGAAAGAAAGAAAGAAAGGAAAGAAGGAAGAAAGAAAGAAAGAAAGAAAAGAAAGAAAGAAAGAAAGAAAAGAAAGAAAGAAAGAAAGAAAGAAAGAAAGAAAGAAAGAAAGAAAGAAAGAAAGAAAGAAAGAAAGAAAGAAAGAAAGAAAGAAAGAAAGAAAGAAAGAAAGAACTGACATTGTCATGGGCATTTTTGTTGTTTGTTGATGATGGTAGAAGTTAAATAGCTAGTTGATAATAAGGGGTAGAAAGTTGGCCACAAGGAGAAGAGCCTGACAATATTATTTTCTCTGTACCACACTATATTTCAGGAATCTTAGAAAGTTTTCTGAATCATAAAGGATAATGGGACTTATCTGGTATCCCTTAGTAAATATAGAAAAACAGGAATTGAAGCCAGGCATTACTAATTTCAAATCCGATATCCATTGTGTTGTATCATTTTACAATGCAATCTGTATTTAGACAATTATAAATTACCTAGCACTGCTTCAGATAATCTCTATCTAGTGAACATAATTAGAAACTAGACTTGAGTATGACAGATCTGGACATTTCATTCATTTCAATCACCAGTCATTGATTAATAATTTCTTTGGTTTTTTTTTGGGGGGGTAGATTTTATTTATTTTTAATTAATTAATTTTTAGTTTTCAACATTCATTTCCACAAGATTTTGAGTCACAGATTTTTTCCCCATCTCTCCTTTCTCCCCACTCCAATATGACATGTATTCTGATTAACCCTTCCCCAATCTGCCATCCCTTCTATCACCCCAATCCCTTATCCATTTACCCTTTATTTTGTTGTAGGGCAAGATAGATTTCCATGCTCCATTGGCTGCATATTTATTTCCCAGTTTAATGTAAAAACAATTTTTAGCATTTGTTTCTAAAACTTTTAGTTACAAATTCTCTCCTTTGTTGTCTCTCCACCTTCCTTCACTGAGAATGCAAGCATTTCACCATGAGAGGTTGTAAAAAACACTTCTATAATAGTCATGTTGTGAAAGACTGACTACATTTCACTTCATCCTATCCCACCTTCCCCATTTATTTTATTTTCTCCTTCAACCCTGTCCCTTTTCAAAAGTGTTTATTTCTGACTTCTCCCTCCTCCAATTTGCCCTCCCTTATATAATTCTCATTCCCCATACCATTCCTTCCTACTTTCCTGAATGGTAAGATACCCAAGTGAGTATGTATGTTATTCTCTCCTTAAGCCAAATCCTATGAGAATAAGATTTAATCATTCACTCTCCCCTCATCTATCTTACCCTCTATTAAAGAAGATGTTTCTTTTGTTCTTGCCTCTTTAAGTAGGAATTTTAATTCTTTAAAATTTAATAATCTTTAATAAATAAATGAATAAATTTATGTATTTATTAAAGCTTTAATAAATCCCTTGTAATGTCTCTTTCCTGTTTACTTTTACATTCTTCTATTGATTCTTATATTTGGAAGTCAAATTTCTATTCAACTGTGGTTTTTTTCATCAAGAATGCTTAGAAGTCCTTTATTTCATTGATTATCCATTTTCCCCCATGAAGTATTAAACTGAGTTTTGCTGGGTAGGTGATTCTTGCTTTTTATCCTATCTCCCTTGCCCTCCATAATATCATATTCCAAGTCCTCTGATCCCTTAATATAGAAGCTGCTAGATTTTTTTTATCTTGATTATGTTTCCATAGTACTCACATTGTTTCTTTTAGGTTGCTTGCAATATTTTCTCCATGAACTTGGAATTCTGGAATTTGCCTGCAATGTTATAAGGAGTTTTACTTTTGGGATCTCTTTCAAGAAGAAATTGGTGTATTCTTTCAATTTCTAGTTTCTATGCATTCTAGTATTCTATTTGTTTTCTATTCTATTCTAGGCTATGCTATTCTATTTCTCTGATTCTAAAATATAAGGGTGGTTTTCCTTGATAATTTCTTAAAGAATGATGTCTAGGTTCTTTTTCTGTTCATGGCTTTCAAGTAGTCCAATGTTTTTCAAATTATATCTCCTGAATCTATTTTCCAGGTCAGTGGTTTTTCCAATGAGATATTTCACATTGTCTTCTTTTTTTATTCTTTTGGTTCTGTTTATAATTTATGGATTTCTCATAAAGTCATTAGCTTCTATTTGTTCCATTCTAATTTTGGAGGAATTATTTTCTTCAGTGAGCTTTTGGACTGTCTTTTCCATTTGGCCAATTCTGCTTTTTAATGTATTTTTCTCCTCTTCGGCTTTTTGAACCTCTTTTGCCATTTTGGTTTTCTATTTTGAGGTGTTATTTTCTTCAGTATTTTGTTGGTCTCCTTTAGCAAGCTGTTGACTCATTTTTTTCATGATTTCCTGGCATCACTCTAATTTTTCCTCTACTTCTCTTACTTCTTTTCAAAATATTTTTTGAGATCTTCCATGGCATATGACCAATTCATATTTTTCTTGGAGATTTTGGATGTAGGAAGTTTGACTTTGTCGTCTTTTTCTGTTTCCATGTTTTTATCTTCTTTGTCACCAAAGTAAGATTCTATAGTCTGGTATGATGAAAGATGTTTACTTCTTTCCTAACCTATGCTCTGGTGTATGAGTGGCCACAAGCACTCTCTTCTCCCTTGAAACTATGAAGAGTACTGCCTCTCCACCTCAGCCACAAGCTCTGTCACACTAGTGTTCTTCCTCATCCCAGGACTGCCACCAAGGTCTGTAACCCAGATCCAAGTGGGGCAAAGCAAAATAATCCTGCCTCACCCACAGCAAAGAAATCCCTGTAATCTCCCTCTGATCACTCAATCTGTGATCAGTCTACCATCTGTGGGCTAGGAGTTTTGGTAGCAACTGTTGCTGCTGACATTTCTGCCACCACCACTTATGCCATCCTGGGGTTGGAGGCAGACCAAACAACTGTGCTCCTCTCTTACTGAATCCCAAAGTTTTCCCACTGACCTTCCACGTTGTCTTCAGCATTTGTGGTTTGAGAAGTCTGGAAACCACCATAGCTACCTGTGATTCCATCTTCTGAGGCATCCTCCAGCCCCATTTCTGCCAACATGGCCCACACTGGACTGAACTCTACTCCCAGCCTGGTATGATTGACCTTTCCTGTCAACCTTTCAGGTTGTCTTGGACTGGATATTTGTTTCACTCTGTCATTTTGTACATTCTGTTGCTCTAGGATTTGTTTAGAGTCATTTTTTATAGTTTTTTGCAAGGGTTTGGGGGAAAGCTCAAGCAAGTCCATGCTTTTACTCCACCATCGTGTCTCCATCCCCAGAACGTATGATTATTCTTTTAGATTAAAAAAAGAGTAGCTAATGATGGGATTAGCCATGAAGCCTGAAACAGTGAAGTTATTTTCCATTAATATTTGATTGTATAGACAAGTTCTTGGTGTGAGTCCAATAGTTTGAATCAAATTTTGAATATCTGGTATGTTAATTAATTCTGTAAAAATTTAACTCTGAAGAGTAGAAAAGGCTCAAAAGGTTATTTAACTAAATTAGGCAAAGTATTATATTTTTTAAAGGGAGAAATAAAACAAGAATTTCAGTCTACCACTCTTATTCCCAATCTTTAGAGGTGAATAGGTAAACTTGAGTGTGGTCCAAGTTCACTTGAATTTATACTTAGAGTGAAACATAAACTTTGAGAAATACAATATGATCTAGGAAATGAGCAGTGAATTTCTTTTCTGAGGAATTATGAACTCTTGAATATAGTTTCTCATAAACCTGAAGGAAGAAATGGAAAATTAAAAAATATGTAGGACAAAATCATCTTCCACACATTAAATCTCAATCTTAGTGATGTGTTTCATGCATGATTTTCCCATTCTCTTAATGAATATGTTCCCATTTTTGATTTTTATGTAACCTTGTTCCAAGGAGAAAAGTACATAGACTCTGAGTTGAAGTAAAGAATGGGGCAGTGGGAAAGGTCTGTATATTCTGTTGCCTTATATCAGTTAATATTTGTAAAATACCTAGCATACTGCCTGGAAAATAGTAGGTTTGGAGTAAATTCTTGTTCTTTTCCTGTTTCTTTTCTGGGTGACTTCTCTGATCAAGGGGACTGTACTAAGCACTCTGAGAAATTCACATGTTTATATAGTATGAGAAGTAAGAAAACAGAGATATATATACTTCCTTATGTCTCCATGTGTATCTCACATACTGGTCATTAAATGAAAATGTGTTGAATGAATTATGATTTTCATTGCACAATTAACATAAATATGAACAATAGGATTATAGTTAAGACAATCATTGAATTAGAGCAAGAAGGGAACTATTCAGCAATCTAATACAAAAAAAAAACCTTCCATTTTACAGATAAGGAAAATGAAACCAAAAGATCAAATGACTTGCTCAGCATCACAAAGGGAGTAAGTATTAGAGCTGGGATTGGAATGGAATTCCTCCAATCCTAAATCCAATACTGCTTCCACTGTAGCTATCATGTTAAGGCTCATGCTATTAATTATAGTTTAAAGAAGGGAAATAAATAATTGAAGTAAATGAGAATGTCTGTCTTTAAATGTTGTCTCTTGTTTGCCATGTTTATAATCAAATCATGGGGTAAAAAATAAATGAACATCTATTTAGTCCAGATCAGTCATTTCATTGTTGTAGGGAACTCCTGAACTGAAAACTCCCTCTACTTAGACAGATGTGCAACTTATCTGAAACTCATTTCTAACTTACAGACTTAGAGAGTCATCTGGGGTCACCAAAAATAGATATTCAATATACAATATTCCATATACATAGTTATAATCTCTATAATGATGGAAGGAAAGTGTGTATTTGCATATATGTATATGTATTTGTGTGTATCTGTGTGTTTGTATTATTAAAAAAAAAACAATCTATTCTCCAGTGTCAAGCTGATTCAAGCACATCTTTCAGCAACTGGCAAAAAGGTAGTCTCCTGAAAGCCATTCCTAGTCAAATCATTCACCTACATCTGTCTCAATCTAATCAATCTCATTGATTGTTACAGTGCCAAACTCACCTCTATTTGATTCTGTTTTGTAATCAATTGCCTGTTTATATCTCCAGGGACCACCTAGAGTAGGTACAGTAGATATTATCTATGTAGCATCACTTTCACACAGTCAAGGTGAAGAGGTTACCCAAAGAGGGTTAGAGTTGCCTGAGACCCCAAAATACCAACATGCCAGGTCCTGCTGAAAGAATTCAACTCAAGTCTTCTCAGCCAAAGAAAAGCAAAGTGTATGGAAAGTTGATTAAAAGTTTGCCATATGGGTAGACTCTTAAGGAGCCAGTCTATGCTAGGTCATTTATGACGCTTTCACAGAGCAAGTCTGTGCTAGGGCATTCTATGGTGTGCTCACCCACATGGAGGGAAGATGGGGTCTTATGTACAGAGGAATCTAGGGGCGGTCTAGAGGATGAGTTTGGGGAGGCTCTTCAAGAGGAGTCAATGAGGTCAGACTCCAGTAAGGAGTTTAGAGGTTTTCAGGAGGAGTTAATGAGGTCAATGCAAGAGTGGATTGATATTTTGGTAGGCTCCAGGGTGGGAAGCAGATGGACAATGGAAGGTCAGGCTAGTAACAGAGGTTTGGGCCCAACCACAATGAAATACTTACAGCCTTTGCAAATGCCTCATCAAGTGGGAAGGTTCAATCAGATTTCAAGGGGTTTCCCAGAGCCTGTACTTCAAAGATTCAAGGAGAGACCACGGGGGCTCCCAGAGCCTATATCTCATCCAAGGGATGTCAATTACCTTCAAATATCTCCTACAATGGGCAGCTAGGTGGCACAGTGGATAGAATTTGGAATCTAGAGTTAGGAAGGGTCATCTACCTAATTTCAAATCTAGCCTCACGCACTTAATATCCGTGTGACCTGGACAAGTCATTTAACTCTGCTTGTCTCAGTTTCCTCATCTGTAAAATGGATAAGGAAATAGCAAACCACTCAAGTATCTTAAAAAAAAAGAAATGGGGCCACAGAGTCAGACACAACTGAAAAGTGACTGAACATATCTCCTACAACCTGGTGCCATGTGCTCTAAAATTTTTGCCAAAAGAGTTTTGTTCCTTTTGGATAAGCATTTTAATAACTGTGAACTTGAGGTCATTTTGGAAGGTAGGAGAATCAAAGGAGCAAAGAAAGAGTAGGGGGAATCAATTTTAACATAATTTAGATGTTATCCAAGGTTGGGTTAAACTATATTTCTCACCCTTGATATCCCACAATGAGCTCTATAAGATACTTCTTAAGGTTAAATATTAATTAGTCGAAGCCTTGATAATGTGTAAATGATTAAAGAAAATTTTACAAGAATTTCTCTACATTTATGCTTCCAAAGGTACATTTTCATTTTATTTTAAGATGCTTTGATGTGCCCAAAATGTGATATTTAATAAATACTAATCCAACAATCAATCAGCATTTACAGAAATTGATTTCACACACACACACACACTTTATTGGAATGTTGAAACTATAGATTTTGCTATAAATCATCTGCTTGAGAGATTTTCTATGTGAACGTTTTTCTTGGAAGTAAAATGGCCAGTGGGATTTGTTCAATTTATAGCTGCATCTACTCATTTCTATTCCAATAAATAGATGAATGGATCTTTGGGTCCCAGGATTCTCACCTACTTGAAAGTCACAAAAATATAGGCATTATATATTGAGTGATGTTGTCAATTGCTGTGGATTTATACTAACTCTTTATTTAGATTTTTGCTGGTACTATATGAGACCTTTTGTTCCTTCTGCTGTTCAATCTCCCATAGCACATTAATTAAATACTTTTTTTTCTTGGCAAGGACAGTCAACCAACCATCACTATTGCACCCAAGTGCTTAGGAAATTAAATCTTGGTGAATATTTTCTTTTCCCAGAACACTGTCTTTAGAACTCTAAGTTCAGTGTTTTCTCTCTATTAAGAAGATAGGGACATATGTAATCATTTTTTCTCTCACTAGGTCAGAAAAATGCCACATAGTATTAGACAGGTATTTCATGATACTTTAGGAAAGCAGTTTCCTCTTTAGGGTAGTTGATTGTATTTTCCCTCCCTACAATTTATGGAAAGCTAAGTGGATTTAGCATTCAATTTCCTATGTAAAAGAAGGAAATAATTTCATATGTTGTCACATTGACAGAGGCTATCATCTGGAAAAAGAAGAAAAGAAACTGTTTATGTAGTTTGAGATGTCAAAGACTACAAAATATGTACAATAAATACCTGATGGATAGAAACCTGATCAATGAGTCATCTGAACACAATAAATTCATCCCTGATCATTGACAATTTGATGATCATTTACACGTAGCAGGGAATTCCATCCCACATACATTAAAGTTTGCATGAAAATGATTCTTCTCTGCATAATAAACTTAAATCTCCCCAATGCCTGGGTCACTGCATGGCAGAAAGCTACATAACTAAGTTACATAATCTGTTTCAAGGCACAAGGAAATGATTTTGACTATGCCTCCCTGCTAATTCTATTTTTCAAAGGAAGCTAAGGTAGAAATAAGTAATTAAGTAGTGACTTGAATATACAAATAATGTGTTCCCCAAGTTCCCCTCTTGCACTGTTTTCAAATCATTTGGGCCTCATTTGTCCATGATCCATTTCCTCCCTTCTTCCTAATGTGTAACAATGAATCTGACAGGTGGGATAAGGCCAAACCAGAGACAGCACCAATCTCAATGCTGCACCTATGTACATGGTGTGTGTGTGTATGTGTGTATGTATGTGTGCATGTATATGTATGTAAAGCCAAGCACAAGCAGCTCTACTGAGGACTGCTATGGTGAATAATTTAAGGTTCTGATCACATAGTATAGTGAACTCCCTATTTATTCAACTGTAAAACATTCACAGAGACCAAAATACAACAATCAGAATAATATAACATAACAATTTATTACTAAAGTGGCTACATTTTCTTAAGGAAAAAATATCATTCACTAAGTCACAATTTACTCATTCAATACAAGGTACCCATCTAAAGTCTTCTTTCATCTTTATTGGAAATTGGCTTCCAATCATCCTTAATGCAATCATTTTTAAGGAACAGTCAACACTAAGGCAACTATAAAGTATAACTGTCTCCCAAAGATTAAGATCACAGTCTTAATCTTGTCATTCAGCACTGAGTATACAAGTAGAGGTCCTTTCATTTTGACTCATGGCTGACTTCTAATCTCTGGTTCCTCTTCTACCTCTAGTTCTTGCCTGAATTCACCCAACTGTCACCTGAATTCACAGGTAGGCAGCGCCCAGCTCCCAGCTCCTGATCCATTTTCTGGTCCAGCTCCCAGTCCAGCTTCTGATCCAGCTGCACAATGAAGTTTAGCAGAGTTCACACATTGCCAGCACTATCATCAGTTTACTTTCTACCTGTGAAATCAACACAGACAGGACAGGCAGAGTGTTGGCACCACAGGCATCTTTCCTGCCAGTTCTGCCCAGTTCCAGTTCATGCTCAAGCTTTTATATCATTAGCTCCTCCCTGTTCTTCCTCTTATGCCCTTCCTGTTGTGGTCTTTGGCAAGTTCCTCCTACTGTGAGCTTCATAGGTTTTGTTTCTAACAGAAATTTGATATAATCACAGGCGAGGTTCAAAGACACCTGAATAGCTGAAACAAGGAGTTAAGTATCATTTTTCTTGCCATTACAATGAATGTATGGACAAGCATGTATATATGCATATCTGTGTATATATGTGTGCATGTGTATACACATGCATATACATATACATATGCATACACATACATATACTTGGTTTTTGTTTGGGGATGTGCTGAACAATCAAATGTTTGCTATAAGAATGTGAAACAAAGTAGCTGTCTATTGATTGGGGAATACTAAAGAAGTTGTGACATTAATATGACAGAAAATTACAATGTTGTAAAATATGTGTTTATATTGAATATTGGGAAGCATAGGAAATTCAAACAAACTGATAAAGTGAAGTAAGCAGAATCTGGAAAAAAAAAAGTATCTATACTAACTCCTGTAGTAGGATAGAAAAACAAAAAAAAGTGTTATAAACTTTATGAAATTATAATGATGAAACTTGAACTCGAAGAAGTGGTAACAGAATACACTTCCCTCTGTCGAAGATATTTGGGACTAACAATGTAGAAAACCCAGTGTAATGTTTGACTTAATGGACTAGTTGATGTGTTGGGTAGTTTTACTGAATTGTTTTGTTTTTCATTTTAATTATCCTTTATTATAAGGGATGGTTTTCAGAGAGGAAAATATAGATAATGTAAAAAAAAGATACTAATACACTTTATTTAAGGTTTGCTGTACCATTGTGAATGAAGTCCTGCATTTAGTAGAGTCTGATTTCTTAATTTTTTTTAGAAGATACAATTTGAGAGCAAAACAAAAGAGATTAATTAAGTAGAGAGGTAGAGTAGCAGAATGGTGAATTTACAATGCATAATTTAGTCAAGGAGAAACAAATACTGTAAAGACATTATCTCTATAAATATGGAAGAATTTTATTTTACTGAATAGTGATGGCCTTGGAGTCAAGAAGGTCTGTGAATAAATCCTGCCAGTGACACTTAGAAGCCATGTGCCTGGGAACAAATCACTTCACCCCTCAGAGATCTGCCAAACAGGAATAATACTGATAAACAGAGTTATTAGGAGCCTGAAATGAGATAATGTACATGGAGCCTTTTGTGAACTACAAAGCTGTATCTAAATGGCAATTATTTTTGGAAATGAATTAAGGAACAAAATGTCTTTTCCAAAAACAACACAAAAGGATATTTGATTTTCTTTTATTTAAATTACTTTAATAGTTATTATATTAGTTCAAGTAATTAAACATTTTAATATATTTCATCATTTAGCAAATTGTGTTATGTGATTGTACTTTTCCTTTTAAAGATCTAAAAAGTGAATTAAACACTTATATCTTCTAGGTGCTCCATATAAATAACCATTAATGCAACATAACATGGTAAACATCAGTCTGATCTTGAAATATTTATGCGCCCATAACTCAACGACTTTACAGACTTCTGCAACAGATGTCACTAAAGAATCAAAGAAACAAACTTCTAAAACAATCAAGATTCTATTTCTCAGAGAGAGAGAGCAATATGACTGTTGGTTGCCCTGGTCACTAGTAGCAAACCATAAAATCTTTGTTGTGTAGTTAAGAAAAGTTTAGAAAAGAAAGTCAAAACCCTAGCTGACTGAGATGAATGTTGGACAGATTGTTGGGGTTTTTTTGTCAGAGGGAAAAAGTACTATTAGTACCAAGCCACACCTAAATAAATTAGGTTTGAATACTTTCATTCATAGCAATAACTTTTAAGAATTAACTATAAATGTGCAAAAACCTCCTTGTCTGAAACGAACTTGCTTTCCTGATTTCATTTATCTAAGGCAGTGCTTCTCAACCTGTGGGTTACGTTAAATTTGTAGCATTGAAAATACATCCTGAATATCAGATTTTTACATTATGATTCATAATGGTAGCAAAATTACAGTTATGAAGTAGCAATGAAAATAATTTTATGGTTGGGGTCACCACAACATGAGGAACTGTGTTAAAGGGTCACACCATTAGGAAGGTTTAAAACCATCAATGTATGGCTTCAATTAAATTTTGAAAGTCATTCACATTGGAACCATTTCTCTAACATGACACTTCTAAGCAATATCTATAATTCACACAAAGAAAGATAAATAAATGTCATCTTTAACATGTTGTTCTTATTTGTAGAAAAGTTCTAAAAAGAATGGGAACCAAATGCTTCACCATAACTTCAATTTTAAACTGTCCAATTTGTTAATTTAACTAAGGAAAGACAAATGAAGTGACTCCATCTTTGGAAGGCTCTATGCTTTACTTGATACTCCCCAGACTTCAGACCCTGCACACAAGGACATCGTGGGCTTTCATTTGCCTATTCCCTGGAGCAGCCAATCCTGCTGGCACACAAGTCAGCAATTGTTCTGTGTCACCTATAGTAGTTATGGAAGGCTTTGCAGTGCACTCTCCCCAGACCACAAAACAATCTTTTTGTTTGTTTTTAACTTCATATCTAAGACTTGAATCCCTAAAAGGAAAAGACCATATCTTTGGGACCGGCACCCCTAAAAATCTTGAACTTTCCCATACTGGCATAAGACCATGTATAGTGTCACCTTGAACTTTCACATGCATTTCAGCAGCCCCGATTCTGATCGCTGGCATTTGCCTGAGTCATGCAATGCATCTCAGTCAATAAGTATTTTAACTGTCCTTTCATTATGACCCTACCACTTAACTCCTTTCATTGTTACACCTGGCCCACTTCAGGTTATTTGCTATTTCTTAATCCCATCCATATCTTCTCGTAGTCTTTTTTGGTATCCAAGTACCAATCTTAACCCAATTAAATTGTGCAGATTCACTGGGAGCTCCCATGCTCCTATTTGTGACACAAGAGCAGATTTACTTGCCTGCTTAATTGGTGTCATAATAAAACTTCACTATTCTCACTGAAAGAAGGCTTGAATGGTTGAATTCTTTCAAGGCACACTCCTTTCCTTTTCAGTATTGCTAGTACCACAAACCACATTACCATCACCTGGGCCCTGGCATATGGAGCATGCGGTTAACTCCCCATTCCAGCTCCACATGGGCACTGCTTTCTGCTTCCTAAAGGAGAACATCTTGTAGCTGGATGCCTTAGAGCCCTGGCTGCCCAAGAGGATACCTGGGCCTTTCCTTTCCTTCTTCAAGGAGCAGAGCTGAGGGAGGCTTGGGGCAAGCTCTACCACAAGTATAGCACTGGGGACACATCTCTTGGGGGAAGCTATAGCTCCCACCTGCAGTAGCTATGCAAAAGAACCAGCTGACCATTAGCTCCTGATCCTGCTGTGCCAATGTTTCTCACCTTGATTTTCAACATCTCCAAAAAGATTCAAAATTTTGTGTGATGCGGAAGAATGCCGGATGCTCTGGTGAGATTCTGTCAGTGTGGCAAAGGATTTGACTATTTAGCAGGGAAAATATTTATGAAGAAGGGCTGATGTTTTGTGAACTTTGTATTTCAAAATATATTTGCTTCCTTAAAGATACAAAATTTAAAAATCCAAGTTTCCATAGAATGAATGGTCTATACTGTAGCTTTAGAGATATCACTTGAATCAAATCACCATCATACCATACCACACCACATCTCTAAATTTAGGTACCTTTCAAAAACATTAGCCACCATAGATAACGTGAGAAAAGACCTGGTCTCAGGACCTCTAAAAATATGGCTTTTACGATTATAAAGAAATCAGAATAGTTTGGAGAAGCAATAGAAGACTCCATGTGAAGTCAGAAACACTTGGGTTTCATTCATGCCTCAGCTACTATGTAGCTGTGTGATGCTGGGTAAGTCACTTCTCTCTCTGAGACTCCTCATCTACAAAATAGGTATACAACTATTTACAGAGCTGACTTTACAGGGTTGTTGTCAGAGTGAAATGAGATCCTGCATAGAAGTGATTTACAAACCTCAAAGAATAATATAAATGTTAGCTATGATGATTATTAAAGTATTAAAGATGTATTCTTTCGAAATCGGTCCTTCTTCTGAAACATACATATATGTACATACATGCACATATATGTATATATGTATGTATATCAGTTCCATGACCCCAAACTAGTCACTTCAGATTTCATCAATCCATCATTTTCCATCATTGTAAACCACATAACAGCAGATGATCTAAAGAAAAAGAAAAAGGACTCCTATTTTAAAATTTTATTTATAGCAGCCCTTTAAGTAGTAGCAAAGAAAGCAAAAAATAAAAATGCAGACTAATGGACCATTCAACTATTAGAGAACTGCTAAACAAATGATAGTATATAAATGTAATGGAATATTATAGTGCCCTAAGATATGAGAAAAGAGACACTTCCAAGGGAAACTGGATGGACCTCTATGAACAAATGCAGAGTGAAGTGAGCAGTAGTAGAATGATGTTTACAATATAATGACATAAATTAATTGAGGGGAGCCAGGTGACAAAGTGGGTAGAGTTCCAGGTTGGAGTCGGGAAGATTCCTTCCTCAGTTCTAATCTGACCTCAATCACTTATTAGCCAGGTGATTCTGGGCAAGTCACTTAACACTATTACAGAAAGAAATGACAAACCTCTCTACTATCTTTGCCAAGAAAACCCCAAATGGGATTCACAAGAATAGGATAAACCAAAATTCTGAGGACTAAAGATGAAGCAATTATTGACCACCTAACAGAGAGTTGATTATTTTTTTTTCTGAATAAGACATTCTTTTACACATAGCCAGTATGGGAAATAGTGCCATTTGACTACGTATATATGTTATATGGAATGTCTCTTTTCTTCTTTACTCAGTTGTGGGGAGGGAAAATAGGGAGAGAAAAATTAAAAACCAGTGCTGCTTAACCAGAAAAAAATATATAGAAGGGGAATATACAAACAAATGTTGGATGATCTTTGTGACTAGAGATAGTTTACTCACTGAGAACTCCCTTCCCTAAATCATTAGAATCAGAAGTTCCAACACCACCCCCAGACCCACAAGAGCTGGGGGACTGGGAGGAGAAGAAAAGGAAAGTTACAGCTATTAGTTTTGCTTCCTATGTGGTGGCCCAGTTCTCTATTTTTGGAAATCAGTGTGCTTAGCTCCCAAACCAACACAAACCCTTATAATATCTAGTTTGTTTGTTTCCAGTAAAGTAAATGTAGATAAAACACCTCTACACGGATGAATACAAGATATCTGGTCTCTTTCCCCTCCTTCTTAGCCCCTGGACCCCATTGAAATCTTGTTCTGAGAAGCATTTTCCTGCCTTATATCAAGCCATTTTGAGTAATGTTATATTATACTATAAGTTAATGTGATATGAGATCCATCTGATTCAAAAGCATTCCCTTTTTGACCTACAGAATAGAATAACAGACTTTAAAAGGGCCATTTGAAATCATTAACCACTCTCACTTTGGCTGAAATTTTCTGTCAGTGGAATACTTAGGATTCACCTCCACGGGAACTCTATGATAGGAAGTCATTTATTTAAATGGGGGTACTTCAGAAGTTATTTACGCTAATCATTTTCCTAATGCAGTGAACTAGAAAGAGGCTGTGACTTTTATTTCCCTTCACTAAAAAGAGATTTCTTCATGTCCTGTTCGAAGATCAGCAAGTTGAGTGAGAGTAGCTAGTGTATGGGTTTAGGTAATATTCCTTGGGTTTCATTCTGGCAAGGAGGTCTGAGACTGTAAAATGCTAAAGCAAAAGAAATCCTTTGCATGGGGTTATGGATACAATATTGCCATCCTCTAGCACAGGCTCAGAAAATTGAGAGCGGGATAACTTAAATGACATCTACTCCAACCCTCTCATTTTAGAATAAGAAAATTAATGTCTGAAGAGGGAAAAATCACATTGTAAGCAGGTAACCCAACAAGTATTCAAACCCAGTTCTTCTGATGCCAAGTTCAGTGTTCTTTATAATAGACTAAATGTTTGTAATCATAAAAATCATAATGATAATTCTAATTTATAGAGATTTTCAAACCATTTTGCATTCATGGTTTCATTTGAACTCCACAAAGACCTTTTGAAACAAGCATCGTCATTGACATTGTATAGAGGCAGAAACAATAGCTCAGATCAGCACCTGAGCCCAGAGTCATGTGGGAAGTGCTCAGATGGAATTTGAACACAAGTCTTCCTTTGTTCCAGGCTCAATGGCGCTGATGCTGCCTCAAACAAATAAACCTTCCTACTATTCCTTCTTCAAACCTTCCTAGAAATGAAGTTTAATCAATCACCAAGCTATTAATAAGGATTTAAAGTATTCTAGGTGGCATTCTAAATGCTGGTGGTATAAAGAAAGGGAAAATGAAACAAAACAAACAAACCAAAAATAATACACCAGTAGTTTATGCCCTCAAAGAGTTCTTGTGCTAAAAGAAAAAAGGAAAATAGAGAGCAGCAATGGTGATTTGGTGATGGTTCCAACTTTCTCCTCCAGGAGGTATGCAGCCTTTGTTGCCATTCAGTAATCATTACCCAGGCCCAATTTTGATGGCCATACAACTTGAATTCAGTACAATTCCAGGAACTTTATTAAATATTTATATATTTATTAAGGATACTCCTAAATATAAGGCATTGGATGAATGGCCTGACTTTAGCATAGTAATAAATAAAGTCTTCAACTGAAAGGAAGAAAAAGAGGTACAGATTGAGCAAAATTGAGCTCAGAAAAAAATTGAAATAGTGACTTCAGTAAATGTAATTGATTAATCATAGAAAATTAAAATTTATAATGGACCCAGCCAGCACAGCTGCATGAATTTCTGCAGCTCTTTCAATGACATACAAGAAGGAATGGGGAAGGTGGAGGTGACTCAGAGTAGTAGTTTGTCAAGGTATGAGGAGGAAGAAAAGTTTTAGTTGACCTAGACAACCACAGGGTCAAGATTAAAGAAGGAAGAATGTGATGTCAGAAATAGTGATAGGACAGAAGAAGAGATATTTAGAAAGAATGGAAGATATGATGAGGTTAAATAATTGTGTTAGCAGATGTGAGATGGAAGGAGAGATAGAAGGCTATGATCAGAAAGAAGAAAATCAGAGTCCAGGTAGCATAGAGATGTATTCGATCTAAGGTGTTTCCATTACTATGAGTAATTTATCTGGAATGAAGATATTGTCTGCATGTGCTAAAGTGGTTAATGAGGCCAAGTTCTTTAATTAATCAGTCTTCAAAATCTATTTTTAAGTCTCTCAGCATAAGTGCAAGAGTTGAAATGGAAAGAAAAAAAAACTATAAGCCAAGTACTTAAGTCCTGGAAAAAGGAAGATAAATGACCTAGAGCAGTAGTTCTCAACCTTCCTAATGCTGAGACCCTTTAATACTTGTGGGTGTATCTACATGTGGGCGTACTCACCTGGAGATGATAGAGGAGCTGCCTCTCAATTCCTAAGACTATTGGAAATATATGTTTTCTGATGGTCTTAGGTGACCCCTATAACCCCTATAAAAGGGTCGTTTGACTCCCCAAAGGGGTCATGACCCACAGGTTGAGAATTAATGACCTAGAGACTACTAGAATACCATGATATGGGTCTTACACAAGGCACTATAGATATCTGGAAGGAACTTCAAAGGAGGACGGATTACTAAATCTTAGAAATTGGTGTTTTGGAATTGGTGATAAGAAGAAAGGAATGTCCCTCCTGTTGCACCTACATTTGTGGGACAAAAGACAGGTAATATCAAGCACTATCCTGGGCATTCAGGGATGTACTTGTTTTGGGGGAAAAAATCTAAGTTTCTATTAGGCTTAGAAAGTTAAAAGAGTATGGGATGAAGAAATAGTTGAGAGGATACAACAGAAGAAAAGGCAGAGTAGAATAGGGAGTAGAGACAGGTAGGACTGAGATGGAACTTGATGAGATTCAATGTCAAGTGAACGTGAAACCTAGGAGTAAGGGGATATTAACTGATAATTTGCCTATCATTGGACTTGGACTGGGGTGGGGGGAGGGCATTCCATTGATGCCTATAAAATCTCCAAGGTCCTATGATTGGTCAGTGTGGGTGTGTTGATATCAATTTATACAACAGAACAGTCCAAATATAGGGGACGCGAGACTATGGGAGGTGGCTGGGATATTTTCCCTCTATTTCAACAGAGTTAAAAAGAAGGAAGGGACATAAAAAGAACATTTCATCATCTTTTAATTCAGAAGAGTGTGTTGGTCTCCTTGTAAGCGCAAAGGGAAGAACTTAATTCCTTTATTTTCCAGTTTAGAAAAATAAACTTTTAATCAACAGGGAAGAATTATACATAGATTCATTTATGAGATTTCTTCCAAAATTCTGGGTGAGTTTTTTAAGCATTATGGAAATAGGAAGTGCAGTAGGAAATGTTGAAGTCCTAAAGATTATAGTCCTCCCTTGATATCCTAATACTGGACCATATTTATGAACCCATCACTTGAGTTCTCACTCTCAACAATGCACATGGCAGCCTCTATATACCTACTTATTCTATGTGACTCCTGTTTATATTCTCTCACAAATTCTTCACATGGAGTTCATGCCAAGAGATGGAGTCCTTCTTCACAGTTTCTAAGTAATTCAGGTACTTTTTTTCCTCTGTAATCTGTGGGTATTATACACGGCAGTCTGTGTTTGATTGATTGATATCATTGACAAACGGTTCCATAATTTCATGGTAAATATTTTCATAGTCAACCTTGTAGAAGATCTTGTATGAGACTTAGTTTTAAGGAAACCAAATGTGATTTTATTCAGCATTAGGATTGTTCTCCATCCACACCAATGAAAATTTAATTGTCCTCTTCTACTTACATTTGGCATTTATAAAGTAGCACTTATCATCATACCAAGTACTTAACATTATGGGGAGATTCAGTTTATAGACTAATCCTCATATTCCCCTTGAGAGCCATTAGGCCATAACCTTCAGTGGTTATTAGTTGTAAAATGACTCATTTGCTTCAGAGGAATAATTTACAAAATGTCAGCTAAGGAAAAAAAAAGAAAAGAAAAGAATGAGAGAGTGAGTCTTGAATTCTGATCCCTTTTTCATAGGTGGGAAAACTGAATAATAGAGTTGTCCTAAGTGATACAAAACAAGTAAAGAGGAGAAATCAGACTAAAAGCAGGGTCATAATTAGTACGTTCAATAACCGGGGCAAAATTCTTGCCATGTGGTTCATTAGATGATTTTTTTTCAATGTTTTCTCCAGGGAACAAAATTTAACTGGGTTAGAAAAAGTCACATTACTTAATACTTGTGCTGGCCAGTCACCATCCATCCTGACTTTTGATCTTGTCACTGAACTTCGATGGCTCTGGAGGAGAATGTGAGGCTGAAGATTTTGTCCAATATTGCCTTACTTAAAACCAATTCATGAACACGTCAAGAATATTACCCCATAATGTCATTGATCCTCTTAAAAAACAAAGAATAAGTCACACTTGAGGAAGTCAACCAATCTCTTTCCACCTTAATTTATTCACCTGTAAAATAGTAATAACAACACCTACTGTCAAAGGACGTTGTGAATCTCAAATGAGAAAATATTTATGTATATATATATATATGTAAATCACTTTGCAAACCTATATATACACATATATACATATATGTATACATACGTATGTAAATATACACACATATGGATGAGGTTATTTGCCCTAAGCTTCACAAGAATTCAGAGACAAGCACAGAATTCAAAAATAAGTCTCTGACTCCTATCTAAAAACTCCCTTTCACCAAGGAAAGAGAAACAGTACAAACAGAGTAGTAGTGTTAGGATTTGAACTCATATAATATAGCTCCAAATATAAACCTTTTTTTACACTACATGCAATGTTCTAGTCACAAAGCTTGATTTTTTTCAGATACTTGGGACAAATGAACTCCCCTTAAAGGAGATTATTGTAGATCATAAATAGGCATAGCTCCATTTACAAGCAAACAGCATTCCTGGCCCTGCATAGCAATCTAAAGTTTGCAGCCTGGAATGGGTTTTATTTTGTTATACTATCTGTGAAGCAGTACAATAAAACCTCCTGTTGTTACACAGCTAAAGGAGATGAGGGGCTACACAGAGAAGCTGGGATATTCTTTGTCTTTTTTTTTTAATGTTCTTAATCCCCTTTCTTTTTCCTTTACCTTCCTTTCCCAATATATCTCTCCACTATCCCTTGTCAACTTCCTGGTGAGTAACAAAGGAAAAAAAGAGAGAAAAGAAAAAGAAAACAAAGCATTTCAGTAAAACTAACCAATGTGTCAACTGAATCTAACAATATTTGCCCAGCCTTAGCCTTATACCTCTCCAAAGAATGAGGGAGAGGCTAGCAGAGGCCTTCTTATATCTCTTCTGCAAGGCCAAGCTTGATTGTTTTAATTACATAATATTCAGTTTTTTCTTTTACTGTTGTTCTATCTGCATAGTTGTCCTCCTTACATATATCGTTTTCCTGGTTCTGCTTACTTTTTACTGCATCAGTTCATGTATCTTCCCTTATTCATATTTATTGTGGTGATGCAGCATATTCCTTCACAATCATGTAACACAGCTTCTTTAATAGTTCCCCCAGACATCTAAGTTGTTTCTAGTTCTTTGGTACTAAAAAAATGCACTGCTGTAACTATTTTGGCATATATAGAACCTTTCTATTTATATTTTATCACCCTGGTACAAACCCATAGAAAGGATATTTCTAGGTCCAAAAGTGTGGAGAACCAGGTCATTCATTAACTTATTTAGTCACCAAATGGAATGCAGGTCTTCTCTCAGTATATCTCAGGTAGATCTAAAGCTTTGCTTAAAATTCTGAGAGAAAATTCTTGTTCTCTGTCAGTAATATTAAGAGATAAAATTTGGAATTAAATATTTTTGTGAAAGTACATATATGCATATATATAGCATATATACTATATATATAGTATGTGTGTGTCTATATGTACATGTTATATATAAATATTATATATGTATATACACAAATGACAGTTTCAAACATAGTATATCCAGAATGATCTGTGAATAAAGAATATTTTTCATTTTTTAAGTTTTACTTTTGACTTTTTTATATTACAATCATTTCTATATCCCTTACTCTCTATTTTAGTCCTGTGAGACTTTCTTTGTAACAAAGAAAAAAAAATGTAAAGGAAAATGGCCAACATTTTAATCACGCCCAGCACTGCAGTCCTCCAATTGTTGGAGTTATTCTAAGATTCATAGTCACTATTATGTTTCCCATGTAATACAGTATTTTTTTTACTCAATATTAAAAGTCAATTTATTTTAGCTGTAATCAGTACCAGTAATGAGAAGAAATTCATGATAAAGAATGACTAGTTAGTGAAGAATCACAGGACCTGAGAGTTTGGTGGCACATTGTTTATTTTGGCCCATGACTGAAACAAGAATGATTTCTACAATGCATGTCTCTCCAGATGCCTACTATATCCTTAGATAGCCCATTGTACCTCTTCATAGTTCTAATACTTAGGAATAAACAGAAGTGGAGCCCTTAGTTTGGGTATGAGGGTGGGGAATTGAAAGAAAAAAACCTTTCTTTTCCAAGCCAAACTAAATTTACTTCTTTGCTTTTATCCTGTTCTCTGGGACTGAACAGCACAATCCTCCAGTTCTGTAAATATCAGAGACAACTGCTTTGTCCTTCGTACGCCTTTCTCTTTTCTAGCATGTACATCTCCTTCATTTGAACCTCATATATGAACTTGGGAGATTTCATCATCTTGACTTCAGTGAGTAGTGATTGTAGCAATTACTATAGGAAGATCCTGATACAACAAAGTCCAGCTTCTTTTAAGAAAAACTGCAGTGTCTTATAACTATTCACTTCATGACACTAAAATGGTAGCCATTTTTATGATATGAGTTCATAATTATGCTATTAGAATTTGCTAGAATTTTTATTTAAGTTGCTCATCATTGTGTTTCATCTCCCTGTAAATGTAGTCATATCAAATATTATTAAATTCAAATAATTTTATTAAGAACCTACTATATGTCAAGCACCTTTGGTTTTACAAAGACACAAATGGAAGATCTCCTTTTCCATTTTCTTTGGAGGATATAAGATATTTATCATACCCGAGTGTAACAGGTTTTTTCCCACCCCACCTAGGAACATATCAAGATATGATGGGCTTGCCCCCCATGGTACTGCATCGAAACTTGAGAATGTATAGCTATCTTCTGCCTGCTTCCATCTATGTATTCCTATATATTATGGATTGAATGCCTTCACTTGGTTGCTGAGATAGAAAAATTAAATAGGTTGTATTAATAATGAATAGAAAAAGGGATATTTCTAGCTGGTTGGTCTCCTGAATTCATCTCTCAAGAAGACAAACTGCCTTCCATTTGGTAAACTAGAGGAAGCAAGGATCTTTTCATACTCTATCATAATGATTTCAAATAGCCAGCCTTATCCTAGAAGTCCAGGACTGCCTTGGATCTTCTTTTGTCTTTTCTTTTCTCCAGCTTTGACCTTGTTAACATCAAAAGGTCCAGAATTGCCTGCTAGCATCAGAAACCAAGGCAGCATCCTCCAAAGGCTCTCTGCTATAGCAGGACGAGGTTTTCTACAAAGAAAGCATTGTATGGGATGGATAGAATATGATAAGAAAGATTATATTTAGTATTTGATCTATAATTAGATGAAATACTACCCGAAGAATCAGGCCATGCAGAATCTGTTTATGTTGCAATAAGGCTTAAGTCAGCCTCCTAGCTGACTGTATTTAGTTAGATTTTTGGGTTTTGTGCTAATCATTCTATGATTACTTATTGCTTTGAATGATCTCTTCTGGAAAAGTATTAGACTATACGTTTCATACTTGACTTATCTTTACTTTGGATAACTTTGATTTATTTTTGGAAAAGGAGATCTTCCATTTGTGTCTTTGTGAAACACTCCATAGACTTTGAACCATAACTAGTTTTATATTATTAGGTAACTTTGCTGGTAATGTTGTGCAGAGAATAAGAATGAGCTGAGACCTGGGTTCAAGATAAATGTAGGTGTGGATTTATTGGTCAAGCATGCGACTACCTGGAGTGTACACTCAAATCAGGCAGTGATCTTTGGACCTTACAGGCTTGAATATATAAGCCAAAACTGCAAACCACAATCAGGGAGGGCAGCTATCAGAAGCCATTACGTACAGAAGTAAAAAGAGCATTGGTTGGATCTATAGTCAGGGCTAATTTAGCAATATGGCATGAGGGTTCAAGGGTGTAAACTTCTTGTGACATGGGGGTCCCTCCTAGAACAGGGTGCAGGGCACAGGGTGGAGGGTTGTTGGGTAATGGGGAGTGTGGAATAGTCAGTTTCCCAAAATGGAACAGGGTCATGTTCTGGGCAGAGGGTGTGGGGGCCCTGTTTGGTTAATGGAACAGGACAGGGTGGTCTCTACCTAAGATAGTCTTGCAGGCTGATCCTTGTACAGTATGCTGATTCAGGAAGAATATACAGAATGCTGATTTGAGGAAGAAAGGGTTCAAGGGACTATGCCTTGGGCAATACCCAGGATTATGCCTTAAATAGTTTCAAGCTATTGCAGAATATAGGAGAGGGACTGAAGCAAAAATAAAAAGGGCGCTTAACGGTGGGGCACAGGTGGACCACGAATCAGGTGATAGGCAGGTGACCTGGGATTTAGATTTGGGTACAACAGTAATAGCCAGATTGCAGATGAATGTGAGAAATGAGGAGCCTCTGTCCCCTACTGAGAAGTCACAGAACCCTGGAGCAGTGAACCGAGGGTAAACAAGGATGTCAATAAAGAAATGGATTGGCATAGACTACCAGTCCCTTTGTCATCAGTTGAAAACAATGCCTAGTTAGTCACTGTGGTTGATCAGCAAATAAATAGTGTGTGTAGAATAATGCAAAGTAATTTCAGGAGGGTTAAAAAGCAAAAAAATTGGGGCATCAGGAGAGTCCTCATGTAGAAGGCAGCCTCTGTGCTTCCATTTCTTAGTTTCTTTGAATTATGGAAAATTTAAAAAAAAGCTGAAGAGAGAGTTTGGTAAAAAAAAAAACAATGCTAAAGCTATTACACATATAACTTTCCTTTAAAAAAAAGGAAAAAAAGGAGAAAGAAAAACTGTATACAATTCTAGACAGAGAAACAAGAGCCAGACTTTCAAAGTTCCTTTCAAAAGGCATGCTTTGATGTTTGCTATATTCATCGAATGTAAGTGTTGCCAGATCTTCTATACAAACAAATACTGGCATCTGTTGAATAGTTTTTATGCTACTCTGGGTTTGTAGTTATATTTTCTCATCAAAACCTTTTGGTTCCTTAGAACTTCCTGCAATGATTCTTAAAAACAAAAGAAAACAAGGAAAAAAAGAAAAAAAAACCCTTAAACTCTGATAGTTTATTGATCATTGAAACTGTAGACACAACAGTTGTTATAGTTTGAGTAAAATGAGAATTCCTGTTAATTCAGTTTCAAATTTCTTGGAAGTGGTTTTTAATTTGTGGAAGCATCCTCCAGTAACATTATGCTACAATTCTCTGTCCTAATCTTTTTAGCACATGAAATTCAGAATTTTTAAAAAATTCATTTTCTAAATTTTTAGAAATCATTATGCTGATTGACCATTAGCTCCCAGTGACTGTTATGTAGATGGATATCCTAGACCATTTCACCTAGAGGAGAAGGGGGAGATAAAGATAGAGTCAACTAAAATGAATGAAAAATATCCAGCAGCATAGCACCTGACTCCAAAGGAATCCTAACAAATCCCTTTGCTTAGTCTTATCTCAATAACCTAATTTATATATTCATTTCACCTGAGGTCTTCTTATTGTCTCAAGGAGTATTTCAAAGTGGCCTCAGAACCTTTTGTATATTTCATGATTCAATCAGTTTTCAATGTCTTGAGTTGATCCAGAACTGCACTATTAATTGGCTATAGGGAGAGCTAGTGCACAAAATCCCCTCTACCTCTGCACTTTTATACAGGTTGTCTCATGTTAAGAATGCATTCCTTTCTTAAATCTTCTTAGAATTCTGAGCTCACTTTAAAGCTGAGCTCAAGTGACACTTCTTATGTGAGGTCATTATTTCCCACCTGGAGCAAGAATGGAACTGATTTTTTTACAGCTAGATGGGTTTCCCATAAATGAACTGGAAGGTCATTCTCAGGATCTTCACTTTTTATTCCTTGCTACTCACTGAAAAACAAATAGACAGACAAAAACCGAAAACCTCATGCAAAAGGGAATTGGTATCAAAAGATTTTAACAAATCTAGTTGGAATACCTTTCTGGTTCAGTGTTATTGGTTGATGTGCAGAGGGGATAACTGTCTGAATTACATTTTTAAAACCTCAGGAATTATGGAGCAGCTAGGTGATACAGTGAATAGAGCACTAACCCTGGCGTCAGGAGGACCTGAGTTCAAATCCAGCTTCAGACACTTAGTACTCACTAAGTGTGTGACCTTGGGCAAGTCACTTAACCCCAATTACTCTGCCTTAATCCCTCCAAAAAGACCCTCCCCCAAAATTCTCAGAAATTAGATTTTTTTAATACTTTGCATAATTTTATGTTTGTTTCATGGTCCAAACGAGAGTCAATGCATTCTACTTATTATCCTGAATCACTTGACTGGTGTAGGTTAGGTCAAAGCAAACCAGCATATCACCACCCTACTCCCAAACTCAATGTTAGTGTTCTCCCTTAAATTACATTTTATTTCCTAATTTGTGTACATGTTTTATCCCCCAATAGGCTATAAGCTCCTTTACAGTATGGACCATAATTTTCTTGGTTTTTTTCTGTAGAACCTAGCATAATACCTATCTCATTATAGCTGATCGACAGATTCATTGTTTGCTTGGTTACTGTTTATAGATAGAAAATAGATAGATAGATAGATAGATAGATAGATAGATAGATAGATAGATAGATAGCCCCATTTACCCAAGATAGACCAATGCAAGGACCTGATAAGGCAGTAAAGTAGGATACACATGAGTTGTCTTCTTATATGAGTGAAAATATCACTCCACTGGTTGGTACAGAATTAAACATTTCATAGTTTAACTTGGTTCAATATAGTTTAATTTTATAGAGTAATTTAGTATGAAACCTCAGCTCTTTTCCTTGAAATCATGACCCTGGCTATTGCAGGCATATAACATATTACCTATTTCATAATGGGCAAGTGTTCATTGGAAAGAATGTTGGATTTGGATCTTTTCAAATGTGGGGCTGTTGGGAAGGTCCAAGCTCTGTCTATTGACCTTGTCCCTGTCCCTGTCATTTTCTGTCCCCTCCTACATTGGTCATGGTTAGGACTAAGGGCTACTACATGGCAGTCTCTGGCCACAAAGAGGTGGGGGCTCCATCATCCCAGAAGGTTCTCAGTCACTCTAACTTCATCAATACCTTGTTTTTGCTTCGGTGCCAGAAAGTTCAAAGGAAAACCAGTATATATTCAGCCAAAACACACATGGCAAAAAGGAATTGAAGAAATCTTTGGGAAGGGATATAAACACTCATAAAAAGAGAATCAAATTCCTGTTGAAGCAACAGCAGGAAGTAATGGCCTGGGAAAATCTAAAAGAAAACCTTGTCCTTTGCAAACTGATCCCACAGAAGATGATTGATGGTCAGATATAGAATAGAATATTCTCATGTATCTTTGCTTTCTTCAGAATTTTAGGATGTACATTTGTATAAACACATGTGTTTACCATCATTGGGTTAATTTTGTTGTACAAAATTAAATTAATTTAAAAATTCATTAAAATTTAGTTAAAATTACTAAAAAACCCAAAACATATATTCTTAAATCCAGTCAGTAGTAAGTAGCTCTAAGTAGGAGATTGTTAGATTATTATGTGCATATATAAATAAGTAGCATAGTCATCAGTATTAAGCAGTATTTTATCCCTATTCTTAATGCTATAAGGTCTTTATTTATCAGGAAACCAATACATGGTATCATAATTAACTTTTGCCATTGGAGATTGGCTTAAATCTTTGTGCTGCTGTCATTTTATTAGCATCTTTTTAGAAAGTGTCATATTTGTGTTCTTCATTTGTTTGAAAATCAATTAAACTTTGCACATTTAAAAACTATTTTCCCAGTACTAACAAAACTGAAGGGATATACTTTTAATGACTTAACTTTTGTAAGAAAGAGAGGTCAAATGCAATTTTGAAAGCATTTAGAGAGGTATTCTCTAGTTAGGAAAACATTGTTATTCCATTTGTCTCAAATTTCTTGTGGAAAAAATTCATAATGCTTTTTATGTATTGAGATTCTTTTTTTAAGATAAAACATTCAGTTTATAGCAACTCTCTTTGTAGTGGCAAAGAACTTCAAATTGAGGGGGTGCCCATCAACTAGGAAATGCCTGAACTAGTTGTAATATGAGATTGTGGTGGAATACCTTTGTGCTATAAAAAATGATAAACATAATGCTTTGAGAAAAACCTGGAAAGACTTGCATTAACTGATGCAAAGAAGTGGGCAGATCCAGGAGAATATTGAAGACAATAACAGCAATATTGTACAATGATCAATTTATGAATGACTTAGCTAACTCAGCAATACAATGATCTAAGACAATTCTAAAGGATGCATGATGAAAAATACTATCCACCTCCAGGGACAGAACTGATAGAATCTGAATGTGCATCAAAGCATACTTTTTTTTATTGTCTTTTTTTTATCCTGGATAATATGGAAATGTTTTTCACAACTACATGAAAAATCTGTATCAAATTCTTTGCCTTCTGAGGGGGAAGGGAAGGAAGAAAAGTTGGCACTCAAAATTTTAGATAAATGAATGCTAAAATTATTTTTACACGCAACTGAAAAAAAAGACAAAACATTCATATTAACGAAGAAAACTGACTGTTACAAAAGAAGCCTAGTTTGATGGGGGCAGAGCCAAGATGGTGGAGCAAGATCAGGGGCTTGCTTGAGTTCTCCCCAAAACCCCTACAAATATCTGTTAAAATGACTCTAAACAAATTCAAGAGCTTCAGAACCCACAAAAAGACAGAGTGAAACAAATACCCTGCCCTAGTCAAGCTGGAAGGTGTATAGGAAGGGTTTGTTGTACCAGGCTGTGATTAGAGTGCAGTCCGGTGTGAACTGTGCTGGTATAGACAGGACTGGAGTAGACCTCATGGCACTAAATCACTGTCAGCTGTGTTGGTTTCTAGGCTTCTCAAACCACAAATGCTAAAGACAGCATAGAAGGTCAGAGGGAAAACACTGTGGGATGTTGGTGAAAGAGTGGTGTGGGTCAGCTGGAGTCTGGCCTCAGCCCCAAGGAAGTGGAGGTGGTGGCAGCAACAGCAGCAGTGGCAGCAGCTGCTGCTTATGCAGCTCCGTGTCCACAGATGGTGGATGATTGATCAATTGATGCAAAAGCCCCGAAGTCTGTGACAGTATATCCATACCCACCCAAACACACACACACACACACACACACACACACACATGCACACACACACACACACACACACACACACACACACACCCCAAAAGCAGAGTCCTATCTGAACAGTTAAAAAGTCAAATATTTGACTATGAAAATTAATAAATGGGGGAAAAATCAGACTATAGAATCTTACTTTGGTGACAAAGAAGATCAAAAGATACAACCAGAAGAAGACAACAAAGTCAAAATTCCTGCATCAAAATCATTCAATAAAAATATGAATTGGTGACAGACCTTGGAAGTGATCAAAAAAGATTTTCAAAATCAAGTAAGAGAAATAGAGGGGGAAAATGGAAGAGAAATGAGAGTGATGCAAGAAAATCATGGAAAACAAGTCAATAACTTGGAAAAGGAGACCCCAAAAATACTGAAGAAAATCACACCTTAAATAATAGACTAACCCAAATGGCAAAAAAGGTCTGAGAAAACAATGATGAGAAGAATGCCTTAAAAATAACAATTAGTCAAATGGAAAAGACGGTCCAAAAAGATCACTGAAGAAAATAATTTCTTCAAAATTAGAATGGAGCATATGTAAACTAATGACTTTATCAAAAACCAAGATATGATAAAACAGATCTAAACAAATGTGAATTATCTCATTGGAAAAATTGCTGACCTGGAAAATAGATCCAGGAGAGATATTTTCAAAATTATTGGACTACCTAAAAGTCATGATCAAAAGAAGAGATTAGACATCATCTTTCAAGAAATTATCAAGGAAAAGTGCCCTGATATTCTAGAACCAGAGGGTAAAATATAAATCAAAAGAAAGAGATATCTTTCAACAATGCACTAGTGTTCCAACTTTTACACATCTTCTTCAGCATTTATCATTTTGCTGTTTTGTCATCTTTGCCAGTCTAACTGGTGAGATGTGGTACCTCAGAGTTGTTTTGATTTGCATTTCTCAAATCACCAGTGATTTGGAACATTTTTTTCATATGCTTATAGATATATTTAATTTCATCTCCTCAAAACTGCTTGTTCATGTCCTTTGACCATTTATCAGTTGGGGAGTGGCTTGTATTCTTATAGGTATAACTCAATTCTTTGTATATTTTGTATATTTTGGAGATGAGGCCTTTATCAGAGACATTGTTTGTAAAAATTCTTTCCAAATTTTCCACTTCTCTTTTAATCTTCATAACATTGGCTTTGTTTGTACAGAAGGTTTACAATTTAATTTATGCAAAATTATCAATTTTGTGTTTTATAATGCTCTCTAACTCTTGTTTCATCATGAAACCTTCCCCTCTCCAAAGATGTGACAGGTAAACTATCCCTTGCTCTCCCAGATTGCTTACAATATCAGTCTTTATACATAGATCATGCACCCATTTCAATTTTATTTTGGTGTACAGTGTTTGTCAAATAGTGCCTTCTTATCCCCAAAACTGAGGTCTTTGGATTCATCAAACAGTATATTACTATAGTCATTGGCTGCTGAGTCTCTTATACCCAATTGTAATAGTAATCAGTTTAATAGATACTTAGGGCTAAGTAGATCAGATACTTAGGGCTAAGTAGCACCTAGTAACGTAGGATTAAGTATAGAAGGTAGAACTCCTCCATTGGTGAAAAGGTGTGGATTCCCCTGTTGACTTGGGAGAAGGCTATTGGCTGAGACACTTAACTATTGACTTGGGAGAAGGCTATTGGCCGAGACAGGAGGCCAGTGCTGTATATAAGGAAGAATTTTAGAGAGATAAGGAAGAATTTGGAATTGGCTCCTCAGTGAAGGAAGATTCCTGGAGACTGAAGTCAGCTGAGAGGGAGAGAGAGAGAGTGTTCCTCTCCCAGTATCTGAGACATGAACAGGATGGGACTTTGTTTGTTCATGGCCTGACTGATCCTTGAGTTCCAGGTAAGAGAAGTCCTGAAG
>CM053601.1:66083523-66096056 GCA_028646575.1 Pseudocheirus occidentalis | reverse complement strand
TGAGGACTGGATGAGAGCCTGCCAGCTTTCTGCTCCTGAATCTAGGTGATTGTTTGACAGATTCAGGAGGGAGCTGGGACCAGGGACGGGGATCCAGGGAATCAGAGAGATGACCCAGAGTCAAAATGAAGAAAAGGCCTCTCCTTGGATGAAACTGATGTTTGCTGAGGACAAAGACCTGGGAGCTTTTTTCCTTTGAGGACTTGACAAGAACCTGTCAGCTTTCTGCTCCTGAATCTAGGTGATTGACAGATTCAGGAGGGAGCTGGGACCAGGGAAGAGGATCCAGGGAATCAGAGAGACCACTCAGAGTCAAAATGAAGAAAAGGCCTAAAGTTTGTGTGGTTTTCTAAGAACTTTATTTGGAGACTAAAGTTAATGGTTGCCCCATGAGTGGAAGATCAGTATATTGTGAATGGTTGATTGAATCTTTAAGTGAACAGGGTTTCCCCCTTAGGGAAACTAAGTGATTCCTTTTGTTAATTGATTGATTGAATCTTTAAGTGTTCTTCTTTTGTTCCTCCTTCTAAATATTGTGACTTTATGTAAATACTGTGCTAAATATTGTGATATAATATCGAACTGTGAATATTGTACTGAATCTTGATTTGTAATGGAATAAACAGAGTGTTCACTACTGCTGTGTAATCCGAATCTTAAAAGATGTTCACAGTAGCATTCTTTTAGGAATCTACTGTTGATTGGCTTTACAGCAATCTAGGCCACTGATCCACTACTCTATTCCTCAGCCAGTACCAAGTAGTTTTGATGGCTGCTGCTTTATAATAAAGATAAAAATCTAATGTGACTAGGCCAACTTCCCTAGCATTTCTTTTCATTGATTCCCTTGATATTCTGGACCTTTTATTCTTCCAAATGAATTTTGCTACTATTTGCTCTAGCTCTACAAAGTAAGTTTTTGGTACATTGATTGGTATGGCACTAAATATGTAATTTAATTTAGGTACGATTGTCATTTTTATTATATTAGCTCAATCCAGCCATGAGCAATTGATATTTTTTTCCAATTAGTTACATCTGACTTTATTTGTGTTAAAACTTTTGTAATTGTGTTCATATAACTCCTGGGTTTGTTTTGGCAGGTAGATTCCCAAATGTCTTATAATGTCTACAGTGATGTTAAATGGAATTTCTCTTCCTATCTCTTGCTGTTGGATTTCATTAGAGATATATAGGAATGCCACAGATTTATATGGGTTTATTTTATATTCTTTGCCAAATTTGTTTATTATCTCAAGTAGTTTTTTACTTGATTCTCTAGGATTCCATAAGTATATCATATCATCTGCAAAGATTGATAGCTTATTCTCTTCTTTGCCTCATTTGATTCCTTCAATTTCTTCCTTATTGCTAATGCTAACATTTCTAGTACTAAATTGAATAAGAAGGGTGATAGTGGACATCCTTGTTTCATCCCTGATTTTATTGGAAATGCTTCTAGCTTATCCCCAGTACATATAGAACTTGTTGATGATTTGAGATAGAAGGACTCCATTTATTCCTATACTTCCTGGTGTTTTTTTTAGGGAATGGGTGTTATCTTTTGTCAAAAGCCTTTTCTGCATCAAATTAGATAATCATATGGTTTCCACTAGTTTTGTTGTTAATGTGATCAATCATACTGCTAATTTCCTGATATTGAACCACCCTTGCCTTCCTGGAGTAAATCCTACCTGATCAAAGTGTATTATTCTTGTAATGAGTTGCTGTAGTCTTTTTGCTAATATTTTATTGACAATTTTTGCATCTATATTCATAAGAGAAATTGGTTTGCAATAGTCTTTCTCTGTTTTGTCTCTTCTTGATTTAGGTATCAGTACCATATTTGTGTCATAAAAACAATTCGGTAGGACACCTTCTTCTCTATTTCTCTCAAATAGTTTGTAAAGTATTGGAGTCCATTTTTCTTTAGATGTTTGGTAGAATTTACTATTAAAGTCATCTAGCCCTGGAGATTTTTTCCTAGGGAGTTCAGTAATGCCTTGTTCATTTTTTTTTCTGAGATGAGGTTATTTAAATAATTTAATTCCTCTTCAGTTAGTCTGGGCAACTTGTATTTTTGTAAATATTCATCCATTACACTAAGATTGTCAAATTTATGGGCATACAGTTGGAAAAAATAATTCCTAATTATTGTTTTAATTTCCTCCTCATTGGAGATAGATTCACCATTTTTATTTTTAATATTTATAATTTGGTTTTCTTCTTTCTTTTTTATCATATTGGCTAAAGGTCTATCAATTTTATGGGTTTTTTCATTATACCAAGTCAGTTTTTTTTTACTCAATAGTTTTCTTAAATTTAATTTTATTAATTTCTCCTTCAGTTTTCATTATTTGTAATTTAGCATTTAATTGGAGATTTTAAGTTTGTTCTTTTTCTAGCTTTTTCAGTTGCATGCCCAATTATTGCCCTCCATTTTCTCTATTTTATTTATGTGTCTATTCAGGGATATAAAACTTCCCCCAAAGAACTGCTTTTGCTGTCCCACAAGTTTTGGTATGTTGTCTCATTAGTGTCATTCTCTTGAATGTAGTTACTGATTGTTTGTATAATTTCTTGTTTGACCCGCTCATTCTTTTTTTTTTCTTTTTGGAGGGCAGTTGGGGTTAAGTGACTTTCTCCAAGTCACACGGCTAGTTTTTTGTGTTAAGTGCCTGAGGCCGGATTTGAACTCAGGTACTCCTGACTCCAGGGATGGTGCTCTATTCACTGCACCACCTAGCCACCCCTGACCCACTCATTCTTTAGGATTAAGTTATTTAGTTTCCAATTAGTTTTTAGTCTATCCTTCCATGACCCTTTATTGCATATAATTTTTATCGTATCACAATCTAAGAAAGATGCATTTAATGTTTCTACCTTTCTGCAATGAATTGTGAGCTTTTTATGCCCTAGTACATGGTCAATTTTTTGTGTATGTGCCATATACCACTGAGAAGAAGGTATATTCCTTTTTATCCCCATTCAATTTTCTCCAGAGGTCTACCATATCTATCTTCTCTTTCTTGTTTATTTTGAGGTTAGATTTATCAGGCTCAGAGAGCGGGAGATTGAAGTCCTCCATGAGTATAGTTTTGCTATCTATTTCTTCCTCTAACATCCTTAATCTCTCCTTTGGGAATTCGGATGCTATACCAATTGGTTAATAAATGTTTGGTAATGATATTGCTTAATTTTTTTTTGGAGGGCAGTTGGGGTTAAGTGACTTGCTCAAGGTCACATGGCTAGTATTTTTGTGTTAAGTGTCTGAGGCCAGATTTGAACTCAGGTACTCCTGACTCCAGGGCTAGTGCTCTATTTACTGTGCCACCTAGCTGCCCAATATTTCTTCATTTTTGATGGTGCCTTTTAGCAGGATATAGCTTCCTCCCTTATCTCTTTTAATTAAATCTATTTTTGCTTTTGCTTTGTCTGGGATAGGGATTGCTACCCCTGTTTTGGTTTTGTTGTTGTTGTTGTTGTTGTTGTTTCTTTTTTTTTTACTTTTGCTGAAGCATGATATATTTATTCTGGCCTTTTCCCTGTACCCTGTATGTATCCCCCTGTTTCAGATATGTTTCTTGTAAACAACATACTGTAGGATTATGATTTTAAATCCATTCTGCTATATGCCTCAATTTCATGGAAGAATTCATCCCATTCACATTCACAGATTACTGTCTTTCCCTCCATCCTATTCCCTCCCCTGTTTTTGCTTTTATTTTCCCCTTCTCCCTTCCTCTTCTTAAGAATTTTCCTTTTGATCACTGCCTCCCTCAGTATTTCCTTCTTATCAGCCCCCCTCCCTTTTCTTGCTCTTTCCCCTTACTACTTCTTCCCTCCCTTCTAAATCTCCCCCTTTCTAGGCCCTTCCTGCCTCCTACTGACTGTAGGATATAATAGATTTTTATACTTAATGTAGTATGTTATTTCTTCCTCAAACCAAGATTGATGAGAATAGATTTCCTGCAATGCTCCTCTACCTCCCCTCTTTCTCTCTATTATGATAAGTTGTTTGTTTCTTCTCAATAGAGTTCTATACTTAACTGATTGTGTTATTCCCTTCTTGCACCAGAACCAATGAGGTAAAAGCTCATATAATGCTCATCTCTCCCTTCTTTCCCTCTACTATAATGTTTTTATGCCTCTTTGTGTGGCATAATTGACCTTTTTCTGCTTCATTCTTTTCTCTTCTTCCATTACAGTCTCCTTGCAGCCCTTAATAAGTTTTTTTATTATCATTTTGTGTAATTTATACCCACAACCTCTATTTTTCTATATCCCTTTCAGATGTCACTGTAGGTATAAAATTCATGATATTAATAGGTATCAGCTTCCCATATAGGGATGTAAACATTTTACTCTTATTATATAACAAGTTTTATATATATATGTGTGTGTGTGTGTGTGTCTGTGTGTGTGTGTGTGTGTGTGTGTTTTCCCTATTTACCTTTCTATGTCTGTCTTGCGTCTTGTAATTGGAGGTTGAATTTTCCATTGAGCTCTGACTTTTTCATCAGGAAGGTCTGGAATTCTGGTATATCCCAGAATGACCATCAGTTTGGTAGATTATGCTCAGTTTTGCTGCATAGGTGATCCTTGGTTGTAACTCGAGCTCTTTTGCCTTGAGAAAAATCATATTCCAGTTCCTCCAATCTTTCAATATTGAAGCTGCCAGATCCTATATTGTCCTCACTGCGGTTCTGCAATATCTGAATTGCTTCTTTCTGGCTACTTGTAGTATTTTCTCCTTTACCTGATAGTTCTGGAATTTGGCCACAACATTTTGAGAATTTTTCAGTTTGGGATCTCTTTCAGGAGGTCTTAGGTGGATTCTACTGATATCTATTTTATACTCTGGTTCTAGGATATCAGGGAAGTCTTCCTTGATGAGCTCTTGGAAGATATTGTCCAGACTCATTTTTTAACATGCTTTTCTGGTAGACCAATAATTATCAGATTATCTCTCCTGGATCTGTTTTCCAGGTCAGTTATTTTTCCATTGAGATATTTTACCTCTTTTTTCTAATTTTTCAGTCTTGATGTTTTGTTTGACTGATTCTTAGTTCCTCATAGAGTCATTGGCTTCAATTTGGCTGATTCTAATTTTTAGTGGATTATTTTCCTCAGTTAGATTTTGAAGTTCCCTTTCCATATTTTCGCATTTCATTTTTTGTTCACACATTTTTGTTTTTTAGGAGTTGTTTTCTTCATTGTAAAATTTTTCTAACTTTACAATTTTGATTTTAAAAGGAGTGTTGATTTTATCTTCTACATCTATAACTCAGATTTCTAAGTTCTTTTTTGAGCTAATCCAGGAATGCTTTCTGTGCCTGAGACCAGTTCATAATCCCTGTTAAGGCTTGAGCTGTGGGTGTGGAGTCAATACTGTCTCCATCTGAATTTGGTTCCTCCCTCTCACAATAATAAGATTCCATAATCTTTGTCTTTGTACCCTGCTTTTTTCCCATTTTGAGGCAGGACCTTAGCCATGCCCTTCCTCCAGGGTTCCTAAGTCTCTACTGTTTAAAATTTTTCTCTGGGGCAATGATTGCTGTGTTATTGGAGCAGTCTGGGTTCACTTTACCATCTTGGTCCTTAGAAGTTCAGATAGGGGATTTTTAAATTTTCAGGCTGTGGATTGCAACTCCCAGGAGTAACTGCTGTCCCTGCTGGTGGTCCCTGCCTTTGTGTTTTACCCACTAGAGTCAATCCCAGCCCTGTTATTGTAGGCCTGGAAATGGCCCTTGTGGTTCATGGATCAATTTGCCACAACATTGATCAGGCCTTTTCCGGGCCTCTCAATATGCTGCCCCCACTTTGTTGTCCCAGACAATTCCCATTTCTGTAAGGAAATTATTCTAAAGTTTTTTCTCCACAACTCTGTATCATAGAAAGGTAGAATAGGTAGTAATAATATCCTCATTTTCTGGATGAGGAAGCTGAGGTTCATAATATAGCAAAGTAGTTTGCTAAAACTTTCATGCTATTCTTCTGATTCCAAGTCTTCTGCCCTTTTCCTATTCTGCCATGAAGAAATATTATTTAAGTGCTAAATAAATAAGCCTTAAAGGTGAGAGAATATATGTATTATCACTGATAACATGCAATTTTCATTTCTTGTAGAGGCCCTTCTGAATATTCCAAATAAAAATCTCTTGGGATTTTTTTCCCACTCTTATATGCACTGACTACAATATTTATCAAAATTACTGTAATTCTACCAAACAAAAAACGTCTCTACAAGTAAACTGAATAAACTAATATAATAGAAAAACATGCACACACACACATGCACACGCCCACACATATACACATATAAAAACTCACACCTATACATACATGCATACATACATATATAAAATACCTGACACAGAGTAGGTACTTAATAAATGATCATTCATTGATTTCATTATTGAATATTAGCATCCTCATTCTTAATTAGAATCACCCAAGCTGATTTTAAAAATAATTAACATAAGAACATGTTGCCCTATTTACAGATGTTTCCTATGCATGAAATTTATGAATCTCCTATTTTTTGATGGTGGAAGGCAGAGCAATTGGTATTAAGTGACTTGCCCATGGTCACACACCTAGTAAGTTTCTCAAGTCTCTAAGGCTGAATTTGAACTCAGGTCCTCCTGACTGTAGGGCCACTGCTCTATTCACTGTACCACCTAGTTGCCCCCTATGTATCTGCTTTTAAGATGAAAAGTGAGGACCAAATGGCACCAGAAAAGGCCTATTCTATTTTTTCAAACAAATGCTATAGGACCTACATTACAGCTATCACAAGGTAACCATGAGAATAATTGAGGATTTATGTTGATAATATTATCTCACTTTGTAATCAAGTTTTGCTTACCAAAATGTCAAGAAAAAACCCTAACTTTAATATGTGTTTTTTCTGATATGAACATAATTTTAGATAAGAACTATTTCATAATTAAAACAAAAGAATGTTGTGTTTTGAATTAGAGGCTCTGGATTCAAATTCCAGCTTTGCTCCTTTTATTACCTTGGGTGTCTCACTGAACTGCTTTTGGGCTTCTGTTATCTCATTTATAAAGTGTACTAGACAATATCCTGTATTTCTTTGAGTTTTAAATTTTTTTCCCTATACTATCAGGAATGCAATTAGGAAACAAGAAAATAACAAATTATAATGATAGTCTCTGAGGGAACTCTGTATTAAAATTGAGGGAAAAATAGACTGTTGTCTTGTGTGGCATTTTGTTTAATCAGTTTGGCTATTTGTGTATTTTGGTTAATAATTTTGCATGTGTTAGGAATTTCTGAATTTTAATGCTATAAGGGTATTATCAGAGATTCTTTATATTTAAGTTATACAGTTTTATAGGTGTGGGTACTTTATAATCCGTATAAAAATCACAACCCCACTACACCAAGAAAAATGATGTACATGAGTTGTTTTCAGCCAAAAAACAATGACTTATATTTTAGTCAACTTTATGGCAATGAGCCCCTATAAACTTAGCTATGTAGATCCCTTGATGGAACATATAGTCTGTTAGTTAATTCCTACTTAAAATCTCTTGGATTTGGTAGGACCAATAAGTGATTTTCTCTTTTGATATTGTCTTTAAGATCCCAGGATTATCTGCATGTCTAAATGAGGCACTAAAGAAAGACTGAAAGATTATCCATATGTATAAATACTTACATTTATACAACAACCAATCCTGAAAATAATTCCTATGTGATTTCATGCTTGTTCATATTTATGTTATCAAAGTCACAAAACCCTGTTCCATTTAAGTAGACACATTTTTTATTCACAATAATAATCCCATGAATAAATAATGAATCTTTGACTTGATAATAGAATATGAATCATGTCTTTAGACCACTAATCTATAAAGTATCTGTGTGGGGTGGGGGGAGAGTTGATAGCTTCCTTAAAGGTTATCTCTCATCTACAAGGAGTATAAATGATTAAACACTTGGAAAATGAAAAGATGCATAACATTCTAGGCTCTCCTTAAAAGAAAATGATGATCCTAGTTGCCAACACAAATGTAGCCATCCTTCAATAATTATTGTTCCAATCTTCTCCATCATACATGCTCCCATCACCACATAAATTTGCAAGTCCCTTCCCCACCTCCTCTAGTTTTTTTATACATTACTTTAGCATCTCTGCTGGCATCTCTATCATTCTGCAAAACTAAACTTCTTGTTGCTGAGCAATTTCCAATAACAACATAACTAAAATAATCAAATGTAAATAGGAAATTAAAATCTGATAAGATCAAATACGCAAAATTATATAAATAAAGAATTCATTTAAAATGAAAACTCTGACCTGAGAAAATTCACTTTGGATTGTCATTTTTACATTGTGAAGGGTGTACATTTATATAGGGAGAAATATATTAACAATTATTGATTTTATTGAATGCTGTTTGATTATTTATTATGTATTTTTCATTTAAAATATGTATAATGTTAAAGAAATTCACATATTTGGCTAGATACATTGGCCAAATTAACTGAATAATTAATATCAAGCAATTACTATTTCAAAGACTAGCCTTTTCTGTACTATATAGATAGAGATTTTTGGAAAACAATGAACTATATTAAATTTCATTGATCATATTAAAATGTTTGTAACAGTAATATAAATATTAAAATTATATTAAGTGAGAGTAAAATGCTATTTACACATCTAATTAACATGATTCTAAAACATTGCTTCTTTCAATTGTGTCACATCCTTCAAAATCTTCTGTGGATGTTTTAGCACACACATAGCAGCATCATATTTTATATATATGATAGGGGTAGTTCTCAATATTTTGTTCATGCAGGTTAAAACAAAAATGAGGGCAACTGTTATAACAAATTAAATTCAATAGGAATTAATTAAATTCAGTAGGAAATGGATAGACACACATGTTTCTTATATTATGCCTTTATTTTTTTATTTTGAAATTTCCATATTATCCATGTTTTAAAAAATATCAAGGGAAAAAGGGGAACAATTATACAACAGTTTACACTGAGAGTTCATCAGTTCTATCTCTGTAGGTGGATAGCATTTTTCATCCTGAGTTCATTGGAATTATCTTATGCCATTGTATTAATCAGAGAAGTAAGTCTTAGACAGTTGATTATCATACAATATTTTGCTGTTACTCACCAAAATATTCACCTGGTTCTGCTTACTTCACTGTGTAACAGGTTATAGAAGACTTCTTAAGTTTTTCTGAAACCATCCTGCTCGTTATTTTCTTGGAAAATAGTATTTCCTCAAATCCCATACCACAACTTCTTCAGCTATTCTCCAACTGATAGCATCCCCTCTATTTCCAATTTTCTGCTGCCAGAAAAAAAGAACTGCCATAAATATTTTTGTACATTTTATTGTTTTTCCTATCTCTTTGGGATGTTGACCTACTAATGGTATTTCCAGGTCAAAGGTTAAGTACACTTTTATGTACAGGGATAATTCCAAATTGTTTTACAGAAGGTTAAAACTAGTTCACAATTCCACCAACAGGACATTAGTGCCATGACTTTTCCATATAACCTCCAACATTTATAATTTTTCTTTTATGTAATGTTACTTAATGATAGATATCAGAATGTACCTCAGGGTTTTTTTTAAAAATATTAATTTCTCTTAACAACAGTGATTTAGTGCAATTTTGTATAAGTATCAATAGTTTTGATTTATTCTCTTGAAAATTATCTATTAATATCCCTTATCATTTATCAATTGATGAATGACTAATTTTTTAATATTTAACTCAATTCTTTACATAGTTGAGAAATGAAGTCTTTATCAGAGAAACTTCCTATAAAAATTATTTCCCAGCTTATTGCTATCTTTCTCATCTTGGCTGCATACGTTTTGTTAAAGAAATCTTTTAAATTTTATTTAATCAAAATTATCTATTCTACTTCCTCTGACCTCTCTGTCTCTTGAGTGCTTATAGCCCCTTCCCTTATCCACGCATCTGTGAGGTAGAATTTTCCATGCTCCCCTAATTTGCTTGTGCTATTGCTCTTTTTGTCTAAATCATTTACCCGTTTAGGTTTTATCTTGGTATATTGTGTGAGATGTTGGCCTTTGCCAACATTTTAGGCCTTTGCCTAAGTTTTCTCCAAACTGCTTTCCAGCTTTCCCCTTAATTTTTGTCAGATTTTTTGTGGCTTTGTTCACAAAAAGTTTGCATCTTTTATCAAATACTAGATTGCCAAAGTTCTTTTTTTTTCTTTTTTCAATTACTCTGTCTTGTGTACCTAATCTATTCCATTGACCCACCACTCTTATTTCTTAGCCTGTACCAAATTGTTTTGATGATCATTAGCTTTATAATACAATTTGAAATCTGGTACTGCCAGACCACCTTCCTTTACATTATTTTTTCATTGATTCATTTAATGTTATTGAGCCTTTGTTCTTCCAGATGAGTTTTGTTATTATATTTTTCTAGAGCTACAAAATAATTATTTGGTATTTTTACTGGTATGGCACTGAATAAGCAAATTAGCATAGACAGAATTGTCATTTTTATTATATTGACTTGGCCTACCCATAAGTAGCTAATTTTTCTCTAATTGTTTCAATTCATCTTTGTATGGAAAGTGTTTTTAAAATTGTGTCCTTATAATATTTGGCTTTTATTTCAAATGGAATTTATCTATATCTCCCACTAGGTTTTGTTGCTAATATATAGAAGTGCTAATGATTTGTATGAATTCATTTTATATTCTGCAACTTTGCTGATGTTAACTGTTTCAAATAGTTTTTTTTAGTTGATTCTCTAGGATTGTCTACGTTTACTGTCATACCATCCACAGGGAGTGATAGTTTTGATTCCTTGTTGCCTGTTCCTATATTCCCTCAATTTATTTTTCTTGTATTATTGCTATAGGTGGTATTTCAAATTCAATATGAAATAATGGTGTCAATTATGACTCTTTTGCTTCATCCTTCATCGTACTGGGTATCCTTCTAGTTTATCATCATAGCAAATTATGATTGCTATTGATTTTCAACAGATCATACTTGTTAGTTATTTCAGTCATGTCTTATGCTTCCTGACTCCAATTGGAGTTTTCTTGGCAAAGGTACTAGAGGAATTTTGAAGAGGTTTAGGGTGCTAGCACATTTTAGAGGGTCAAGGGACACTGAGAATACCAAGTCAGAGTTTCCTGGAACAAATTCATACACTCAAGTCATCTTTCAGTGAAATGGCAGTTTAATGGAATGCCAATAGTAGTGGGAGAAGGTACTTCAGAGAACTTGAATCATACATAATGGGGATGAACCTAAACTTGTATAGAAAAGGTGAAGGGAAGGGAATAATTAGGTTGGTGGTCTATGGATAGGAAAATGTAGGTAATTTTGCAGAGATAACTTTATTGATACCGGACATAGAGGGAGAAAAGACAGGTGTTTTTTTTTTTCTGTTTGTTTTTTTAGTTGCAAGAGCCATGGAATTGGGCAACAGGCATAGGGCAGAGTTCTTGGACCAGCCATGGACAAACATCCTTGGGCCAGGCACCCCTGTATCTGTTCTGATGAGGGAATAAGGGGAAATTCTGATAAGACAATAAGGGAAAATTTTATTACAGGCCAGGTGCTTACTGAGAGTTTGGAAAGCTAGAAATATGATCTAAGGGGTTTCTTGGGTCCAGGTCCTACAACTCCATCAGTTTGTTATTTCCTTCTCCAGCAGATCATTTTTCAAATGAGAAAACTGGGGCAAATGGTAGCTTGACCAGGGTCACAAAGTGAGTATATGAGGCTGGATATGAACTCAAATCTTCCTAACTGCTGGCCTGGCATTCTGTCTTCCTTAGTACTTAGCTGCCTTTTAAAGATAGTTACTACTCCTCACCATTTTAAGAAAAGCTTTATTTATTGTGATTTTTTCTGGTGTTTTAAATTTGAATGGGTGCTGTATTTTGTCAAAAGTTTTTTTTCCATGTATTAATATCGCATCATATGATTTTTGCTGGTACTATTTTTATATGGGCAATTGCATTCATAATCTTCCAAATATTAAACCAACACTGCATTCCTGGGTGAAATTCCACCTGGTCTTTTTAGTACTATTTTATTTAAAAGTTTTGCATTAATATTCATTAGAGAATTGGTCTTTATTTTATTTGTTGGATTTTGTTCTTTTTCTTTTAGGTATTAAAACCATATATCTATCTTTAAAGGAATTTTATAAGTACTCCTTTTTTTGCCTATTTTTCCAAATAGTTTTTATAACATTAGGATGGATTGTTCTTTAAATGCTTGGTAGTATGAACTTGTGGGACAGCTAGCTTTCACAGTGGATAGAATACCAGCTATAGAGTGAGGAGAAACTGAGTTGAAATATGGCCTCATATTACTACCTATGTGACCGTAGGCAAGTGTAATAGAGTTGTTCTAAGTGATACAAAACAAGTAAAGGGAAGAAATCAAACTTACAGGTTCTCGTCTAGTCCTCAGGGATGAACACCTCCCAGGTCCTTGTCCTCTGCAAACATCAGTTTCG
>CM053601.1:66052670-66083023 GCA_028646575.1 Pseudocheirus occidentalis | reverse complement strand
CACCAACAAACAAAGTCCCATCCTGTTCATATCTTCAGTCAGCCACTCAGGAACCAAATCCAAGATCTGTCCTATCTCTGTAATTCTCCTGCTTATAAACACTGGCCTTCTTCCAAGTCAACATGGTTCAGGGGAGTGTCTCAGCCAATAGCATTCTTCCAAGTCACAGGGGAATTCACACCTATTCACCAATGGACAGAGTTCTATACTTAACACTAGGTTACTAGGATCTACTTAACATCTGATCAAACAAATTAATTACCATTACAGCAAGTCACTTATACACACACACCCATACATATATGCACACACATATATATACATATATACACACATATATGTATACACACATATAATATATATACATATATAATTATTTATTTAAATTTTTTTGGGAAATCACTTATGATTTCAATTTTTTTGAAGAAGTATATTTTAAGTATTATATTTCCTTTTCCATTAACCCTGACAACTTATTTTTTAATATACATTCATTTCTATTAGGCACATAATTAATTGGTCAGAATAACTCCTAAAAATTGCTTTAATTACATCTTTGTTGGAGATCCATCCACTCTTCATTTTTGGTACTACTAATTTGATTTTCTGACTTTCTTCAATATTTTCTTTTTAAACTTGAAGCTCTAGAATTTGGCTATAATATTCCTGAGAGTCTTCATTTGGTGACCCATTTCAGGGAGTGACTAATGGATTCTTTACATTTCTATTTTACTCTGGTTCTAAGATATTGGGACAACTTTCCTTTATTATGTCTTGGAATATAAAGTCTAGGCTCTTTTCTGACCATACCTTTCAGACAGTTTATTAATTCTTAAATTATCTTTATTCTATTCTCCAGGTCAGTTGTTTTCAGATTAGATAATTAACATGTTGTCTCTCTTTTTTTTCATTCTTTTGACTTTAATTTTTTTTTTCTTGATGTCTCATGGAGTCATTAACTTCCATTTGCCCAATTCTAATTTTTAAGGAATTATTTTCATCAATGAATTTTTGTACTTCTTTTTTCATTTGACAAATTCAAAGACTTTGTTTCTTCATGCAATTTTGGTGCTTGTTTTCACCATTTAGCCAATTTTGTTTTCCTAAGATGTTATTTTCTGTAATATTTTTGTGCCTTTTTTGTCAAGTTGTTAATTTTTCCCCACAATTTTTCTTGAGTCACTCTCATTTTTTTTATTTTTTTCTCCACCATGTATCTTTTTTCTTGAACTCTTTCAAGAACTATTGTAGGGCTTGTGTACAATTTGCATTTTTCTTTGTGGCTTTGCGTGTTTCTGTTTTATATTTTTGTCTTCTCTGGAATTTGTATTTTGATCTTCCCTGTAAAAAGATCAAAATTGATATTTCCTCATTTCTGTAATTTTATTTTCTAAAACATAACTTATTTTATGCTCTATTGATTTTATATTATGTCTGCATTTTTCTAAAGTTTTTTTATGTTCTTGAGTAGATTTAAGAAGTTAATCTTTTCCTCTGTATTAGTTTAAAATTATAATGAAAAGAAACTTTGTTATACCTTCAGTTTGGCAATATTTTAGGACATCTGTTTATCTCTCTTTGAAGCTCTGTGAGCTGACCTGGTATATTTACAAAAGATATGTTGTCTATCTTTATCTGGTCTTGTGCAATTAGTGGAATTTTTGTATTTTCAAGGGGATAGCAAATCTGGTAGTTTTGATCCCTAAGCAGATTACAAGATATAAATGACTCCCACAAAACACTTAATATTCTTTATTGTCAGAGAATATTATTTACTGGTCCCCCATTCCTTTTGTTCCCACTCCCATGATGCTTTCTTTCCTGTAACCAATCACCCGACCTTTCCTACCTACTTATCTATGTACTTGCCAAAATTATATGAATGCTAGTAAGCCCTACTTCAGGGTCTTTGGTTATCGAGAGATGGTAGACCCATTTTTTTTAGTTACTACTAGCCTAAGTAATAATTAGGTCATGCTCAGTTTAATCTAACAGTGAAAATTTTAAATTAACACCTGTCACCATAGTAGCTTTTTCATGATCAGGTTATTTTTTCTATTCTTTTTGTTCATTCTTCCAACTTACTATTTGAGTTTGAACTTTATGTTAAAGTTGTGCTCTCTTTATCTTGGGGAGTGGGATGAGGAGGCACTGTCAAAAGCTTCATGCTTTTTCATACTGCAGTTTACAAATGTAGTTCTGGTTATCTTTAAATTTTCAATCCTTCCAAGAAGGTCTGATGCAGGTAGAGAAGGAGTCATTGATCTCTAGGAATACATTATTGTCTTTACCCAGGAGGGGACCTTTTTTTCTGTAGGCACAAGTGTTTGCGCTCCTCTCTGTCCTTGAATTTTGACCAGGGCCCCTGCTCCCTTTTGAACAACAATAAATATTCTACTCCCTTTCCTTAGAAACTGTGTTTTAGAATTGCATATGAGCAAGGAAGTTGCCAAACAGCACCAAATTTTATACCCACTGCCAGCAAAAACAAACAAACAAAAAAATTCTGTTGTAATCTTTTTGTGACCAGTTGTCTAGCCCCCTTATTGTCTCTTGTCTGAGAACTCTTGAAGCCACTTATTCTGCAGCTATTGGCAAAGCCTCTGAGATCCATCTCTAATATTGTTGCCACATGCACTCCAGGCTGATTCCCACCAAATGTCACCAATCTCTCTTGCTGACCTCTTAAGTTGCATCAAATTGGAAAAATGTTTCACCCTGACCTTTAGTTGGCTGTGATGATCCAATATTCAGTTTGAAAACTTCTTTAATAAAGTTATTTGGTGGAGAATGCTTAAAAGACTCAGGTATGTTGCTGCCTCTATTCCACCATTTGGGTTCGACCCCTTCCCCTCCCAAGTCACTAGGTCTTTAAATAAATCCATGTCACGCCCATTTGATACTTGTTCCATACATCAATTCTTTTTGCCTAAGGGATAAACTTTATTGTTAATTGCTCACTTACATTTTCTTGATTTTAGATAGTTGTTTTGCAGGTTTCCATATCTTGATTTTCCCATCTGATGTACTAATTCTCTACTGCTCCCCCCCCACACTTAATTTCTTCTTTACAGATCCCTTGACTAATTTTTTTTATTCAAAATACCTAGAGAACTGATGTCTTTATAAAAATCATGTTCATGATGGGGTGGCTAGGTGATACAGTGAATAGAGCTCCAGCCCTGGAGTCAGGAGCACCTGAGTTCAAATCCTGCCTCAGACTCCTAACACTCACTGTGTGGCCTTAGGCAAATCACTTACCATCAATTACCCTGCCTTCCTCCCTCCAAAAAGCAAAAGAAAAATCATCTTCATGGAATCATCTGTGTGGGAATACACACATATTCACACATATATGCATGTGTATGTATATATGTATATATAAAACAAAAGGCAAATATATACATACATATATACATAATCACATATACATATATACATATGTGCATGCATGCACACTTACATGCATGCATGCATGCATACATACATACATACATACACACATATCACCATTGTGTTTCCATTTGTCTGGCAAACTATAAGGTCCATCAGAAAATTGTTTCAAATTTTGCATTTCTATGAACTATCCTAGACTCTATGTTAGAGAAGGGTAAGAAGAGAATTAATCTAATGCTTCCCCATATTGTTGACCTCAAGGATTTCATGGACTATAGGATTTCATAATATACTTGTCATGCATAAGGTGCCACCTTCCCCAAACTCATGTTTCACCTTTTTTTTAAGTGTTGTCTTCCCTATTAAATTGTGAGCTTCTTGAGGACAGGGACTATTTTATCATTTTCTGTGTATTCCCAACACTTGACAGGGTGGCTGGCACATAACAGATGCTTAATAAATATTTACTTACTATTGACTATGATGATTATGAAGAGAGAACTTCAAGTAATACCTGTTTAAAATTTGATCATCTATTGAATAACCACTTTGTTCTATATGAGTTGATATACCTGAATATATGTGATTTTTAAAATCCAAGAGTATAAGGTTCACTACTGCTCACAAAGTAGTCCAAAAATTGAATGAATGACAACTTGTGAAACTTCAAAAAGAGACAGAGACAGAGAGACAGAGAGAGAGAGACAGAGACAGAGAGAGAGACAGAGACAGAGAGAGAGAGACAGAGACAGAGACAGAGAGACAGAGAGAGACAATGAGAGACAGAGAAAGAGACAGAGACAGGGACAGAGACAGAGACAGAGAGACAGAGAGATGGAGAGAGGGAGAGAAAGAGAGAAAGACTGAGAGAGGGAGGAAGGGAGGGAAAGAGACAGAGATAGAGAGACAGAGAGAGACAGAGAGAGACAGAGAGACAGAGACTTGGAACAGGTAGACAGAAGCAGGTAGGGAAGAGACATGGAGCAGGTAGACAGAAAAGCCTTTTGATGGAAATGGAGGGTCATTCAATGTCTGCCTTTTCATTGATACAGGGAATTCCCAGATTGTAAATTCTCTATATCATGCCAATTATCCACTGCTCCATAATTTATTGCTTTCAGAGTTATCTGAGGGAATAGAGAGGCTGAGTAACTTTACCTCAATCACATTGCCAATATACATCAGAGGTAGCATATGAATCTAGGTTTCTGACTTCATGACCAGCTTCCTATCCAGTACATAGCACTTCTGCTTTATGGAAGAAAAAATAATGCGGGAGAAGAATAAATAAAATCAATTGCATTTTTGGTGATCTTGAAGAAATATGTGAATGTTTTCATAAAATGTTGGTTGCTGTCCTTGATTCTCAAGAGGACCAACTAGGCTAGAGTTAAGTTTGAGTTTGTCTAACAGTAACTGAGCAGACCAATATGAGCTCAGAATGTTCTGCAACAGGTGGGGCACAAAAAGTCCCTCTGAACATTTGGGATGTGTTCTCTACCCATCTTGTTATTCTTTTGAGCTATTTCAATTCTGCTCTTCTCATAGAGAACAGCACCTTCTCTGGTGTGGGCACACCATGCTGACCCTTCCTGTACTAGTGTTTCCCATGTTACACAATCAGTTCCAAAGTTCTTAAGAGAGACCTTGAAAGTACTTTTCTATTACTTCTTTTAATCAGTGGTTCTCAACCTGTGGGTCACGATCCCTTTGGGGGTCAAACGACCCTTTCACAGGGATCACAGGGGTCACCTAAGACCATTAGAAAACACATCTTTCTTATCATCTTAGGAACCGAGACACCACTCTACTCTCTGTCTCTAGGCGAGTCCGCCCAGATGCAAATATTTGCACATACGAGTATTAAAGGGTCACAGCATTACGAAGGTTGAGAACCACTGTTCTAAGCACTATGTGAATGTTTGTCATTTTATGAAGAACTCACGTTAAATAGTCTTTTTGGCAAGTGTATGTTTTATATTCAAACAAATAGATAAACTGTAGAATAATCTACAAAGTTTAGAGTTTAAACTATGTTTTATTTTTCTTTTTAGACCTCCAAGAATATGAAACTCAGAATCAAATGCAGGGACCAGGAAATCATGAAGCCTTCACTTGCTGGAAAGGTTTACCTTAGTCAGAGGGATGAGGATCATCTGCATCTTGATAGCATTAGGTCTGTGCCAGGTCTCATGAGGCTAATTTTGACAGTGTTTAGGGGATTGGCTGAGCCTGCACAAATCACAGGTGTATGGAACAAACATCATTATTAACCTTTCACTGGAATTGCATATGTTCAATTTTTTAAAATCATAATTAAATAAATATATTTCCCCTTTTTTCCTGAATTGTTCTAATGACGTTGTTTTAATGGAAAATTAAACCTTTTGTTTGGCTTAATGATCTTTTAATTTCAGGCTTGAAAGAAAACATTTAACCTTGCTAATTTTTTCACTCCAGTAATATCTGACAGACGGTGTAGAGATCCTGGATGCTGGCACTACTAATGAGTACTAAAAGGGCTTGGCTCTGTCCCATGTCTCATCCTGTGCCATCTAAGCTTGATAGTGGCCAAGACCAGCAAACAGGCCATCAGGTCCTAATATGTCTAATTAGATACAACTGGCCTATTATAGGGGTGATGATGATGGTCATCATCATCATTTTTGAACCAATGTTTAAAATTCAAGGCATAAGATTCAATGGGAGCAAAATAATCACCTTTAAAAGTTCATCTTCTTTTTAACGCCTCCATAAAACACTCTATAAACCCACTTGCTTCAATTAAAGAAGTACTCTTTATATGGCATTAATCATTTACAAAACAGGAAATTAAAGATAGCTAATTTGCTTTACCACAACATTCTCAATTTAAGGAGGGAGGGAGATGGAAGATTGTTTTTAGATTTGTGATTTTATCACTATGGTATATACCCCATAAGGAAATTTATTTCATGCAAACTAAAAATTCATTAATAATTTATAGTCACAAAGAATGTGTTAGGAAAATGAGTTCAGCACCTAAATAGCATATCCACAGTCAAATAGTTATTATATGTCAATGATGGTTTAAACAGGTCCAGTGTTCTATATACTGTATGATACTACCTGCCACTCTTCACTTTATTTTTTAAAAGAATTATTAGCAAATAAATAATTTTTTTATTATTAAATGAACCATCTGGTATCATACAACAGATAAGAAAAAGAGGAAGGATTTGAATCTAGGTCTTTCTCATTTCAAGTCCATTAGTCTATATCATCACACAGTTTTGACTCCCATTCTTTATTGAATGCTAATCACATTTTTTGTTTTTTCTTCAAATAGCTAGTTTCTCTAGTGTATTAAAATATCACTTGAATTGCCTTCATGTTTCACAAGCAACCCTGATTTCCATTCTCCACCATCACCCCAATTCAGGTTTTAATATCTTTTGTTTGAATTATTACAAGGCCTCCTTACTTACATACCAACATTTAGTCTTGTTCTGCTGATATCTCACTTGTACCCTACTTTCAGGGTAATATTTAATGAAGTTAAATGTTATATTCTGCACTCTTTTTTTCACAAAGATAACTGTATCAATTGTAAAAAGTATGTGTATATATTTATATGTGAATATATGTATATAGGTGTATATATGTGTGTATGTCTATATGTGTGATATAAGCAGAAATATCATATATTGCACACATGCATACACATGTATATATGTGCACATACACATAGGTAGGTAGATAGATAGATGGATAGATAGATAGATAGATAGATAGATAGATGATAGATAGATAGATGCATAGATATATAGATACATAGATTGATACATAGATACATAGATAGATGCATAGATGTATACAGCCAGACACATTAGTACACTTCTGTAATCCCTGCTAGAATGTGAGGCTTCTGGATTTCTTGAGGTCAGGAGTTCTGGCCCACAATTGACCAATAGACCTGAGATGCTCTCTATGTTTAGTATTAACCTGGTGAGCTACAGTATGTGAGGACCCACCAAGGTGCCTATGAATGGGGAAGCAGCCTAGACTGAAAGCAGAACAGGTCAAGGTTCCTATACAAACTGCGAATTTGTGAGTTGTCCATGTACTTCCAGACTGGACAAGAAAGAGAAAATGAGTATTTAAAATAAAAGAGAATGGAAAGAGGAAAAATAAGGGTAAGGGAAAAGGAAAATAAAAATATATGAAAGTATTAGTGGATTGTAAGCTTAATAAAAGTCAATACTATCATGTGGCAGGCAAAGAAATTAACGTGGCCACAAACTTTATTCAAGGAAGCATGGTATTCAGAAAGAGAAAGTGACAGGTGACAATACATTGATAGACATTTTAAGCAGCAGTAGTAACAATTTAAAACTACTATTATGTTCTCCCAAGAATTCGAGATCTAAACAGAAAAAGAAGGAATTTATGGGAGTGCTGAATAGGTATTCTACATTTAACTTTCAATGGGTCGGTTGTACTCTGCATTGGTCAGATTACATCTAGAATATCATTTTTTTTTGTTATAGGTGCCAAATTTTGGAAAGTTATTTATTGATAATAAAAAATACAGAAGAGGCTTAGATGTTCTAGAAGGATCACCACAAATAAAACAATCAGTAAGCATTTATTAAGTTCTAACTATGCCTTAAGCATGCTTTTGTTCTATTTAGGCCCATTCCAAAGAACTGAAAGTTTGAGTTTGACTCATGTCTAGGATCTTCATACAAGAGAGTGTTGGTTGGGAGAGAGTCAAAGTATAAAATAGTTCGAGTAGAGGAAAGTTATTTAGTTCCTATACACAAAACATATTCTTAATGCAAAAGACTGGCAACAATACATTGATAGACATTTTAAGCAGCAGTAGTAACTATTTAAAACTACTATTATATTCTCCCAAGAATTTGAGATCTAAACAGAAAAAGAAGGAATTTATGGGAGTGCTGAATAGGTATTCTACATTTAACTTTCAAAGGGTCGGTATCATCATCATCTCCCCAAGAAGCTCTATTGTGGTTGTAGAGAAGAGAATCTGTATAACCCCAGAAATCATGAACCAATAAAATGACCCACAAGGCTGGTCAAACCGATTTCAGGACTGCAGTTCAGTCACCTAGATTTGCAGGAAAAGAAAGAACAATGAAAAGAAAAAGAAAGAAGAGATACCTAGTGCCCTTGGCTTTGTCTAGGGAGATCATGTGATTTAGCTGCCATGTGCTCATCATATCAACAATGTGGCCAGGGTGAGGGAAGGTCACTGACCTATTTTGTTTCCTCTCCAGAAAGAAGTTGAAATACCCCTGATATAATCAGCAAGTCTGAATAGGTCTCACTACTTTTGAAAAGCCCCTTGAGTCTTTGACTCCTCTTGCTCAGTGATCAATAAAAAGATTTCTCTGTAATTTCAAAACACAAGTTTCTTCACCACCAAGTCATTGATGTCTCTTTAAGTTGCCTGGAAAACACCGAGTATACTCTATGAGATCACTAATGAAAAAGAATCATATGCTGAGAAGAACTGCCTTCCCCACCCCCATAACATGCTTTTCATATTTGTCTTTTGCTGGAATACTTACAGTCCAGTGAGGGGAAATATTCAAATATTCTACCTCCTTAGATATCTCATTCCACTTTTTCATCCCTTTCATTATTAGGAAATCTTGACCCTCTCCCCTTTACTGAAGCCTAAATTCACCTCTGTAATTTCAATCCATTCCTTCTTTTTCTTCTGTGTGGGATCAGACTGAAGTCTAAGATGTCTTACACACGATTGCTTTTCAAGTTTATGAAGACAGCTCTAATATCTCTCCTATTTTATCTTATTTAATTTGAATTAAATATCCCCATTTTCTTCCACTGATCTTCATAAGGCATGAGCTCTAGAATCTCCATTTGGGTTACCCTCCTGTGGACACTCTCTTGCTTATTAACATAATTCATACATTGTAGAATGCATGGCTAAAAGCACAATACTCCAGACAAGGTCTGATTATGGTGCATTTATTGTATCAGCACATTAAAGATTATTCTGTATTAGCGTACAAAAGAGTTAATTTTTCCATTTTCCCTGCCTCCTAACTTTCCGCCCCTAGGAAGTACCATAACATTGGGGAGAATCAAACCCTATAAGTTTGAAAGTGAAAACAATCACTTAATGATTTAAACTAGTAAATTTAAATTGGTGAATGTGATGAGTTAGAATCATGGCAGGAATTAATGTGATTGAATGTTAACACAGGTGTTGGAAAACAGAAAAAAGAGTCCTAAGCATTCAGTATATAGCATAAAATCAGGAATGAAAAATAAATGAAGTAAAAGCAAAGGGATTTCAAATCCACTTTGTGAGGCTGCATCGGCTGTGACAGTTTATTAAGCTGCAAGGCTAGAGATCCTAAAAAAAAAAAAAACTAAACAAAGAACCTACCTAAATATGTACTATAAGCCAAATGGAATTGTCAGAGAGACTGAACTAACAACTATCTAAAATAGAGCATTAGCATTTCAAAATGATAACATTATTTGATTGATTCATTGAGTGAAAAGGTTGAGAGAAATAAGATCAAACTGAATTCAGGTCCCTGGGTGGACTATAAAAGTAAAGAGCAGTTAGAAGGAAGGAGATACTACATGCAGTCTGTGAATGAAAGAGAAAAAGGAATACAGCACCTTTAGGATGCTATCCAAAGATATTTTAGAGGTGAACCTCAATCCCAGATCAGGTAAATCATTTACCAGGGTGGAGCTTCTCTTGGGAGGGACAGTGGAAAATGTTGCCAATGAATTGAGATAACTTGCTATTTCTGATCTAAAATGTATTTAAATTCAAGTTCACATATTTCTATGTTGTTGTGTTCCTTTTATCTTTTTTATAATTATTGGAGATGAGTTATTATTTTATTTTAATTTTCTAACTTCAGTTGTATCAATTAAGAATTTAAGTGCCCACTATGTGGAAGATGCTGTGTTAGGCACTGAGACTAAAAAGACAAAGTCAAATAAGTGTTTGCCCCTAAGGAATTTACAATATGAAGTGAGGGACAGATCATCTGTCTGTCTATCTGATACATACATACATGCATATATAGAAAACTTAGATATGGACCTGCATGTATGTATGTGTACATATGTACATATGTCTAGAGATAGTGCTAGATATATAGATATATGTATACGTATACATATGTACAAAATTTTTTCAGGAGGTGCTAACAAATTGGTTAACAATTTAGGATGTGATAATGAACGTGAGCTGAGTTTTGATGAGAACTGAGTTGTCAGAGGTAAAAAAAATAGGAAGGATTACAATCTAGTCATAGTAGACAATCTGTGAAAAGGCACAGGTGTGAAAGATGGAATGTAATGCAGAGGAAACATCAAATGGACCAATTTGGCTGGATCATAGGGAACATGAGGGAAAGGAAAGTATATTCAGGATTAGTTTGAGCCAGATTGTGAAGTACAAAGAGGATTTCATATTTGATACTTTAGGTTACCATAATAATGATAAAAAGCACTTTGCAAATGTTAAGTAATTCAATTCTTATAGTGACTCTGTGATATAAGTGGTTATCACATCCATCTTACAAATAAAGGAAGAAAGGTATAGGGAGCATATATGACTTGCCCAGCATTATATACTCTTTTTGGGAGGATTCAAACTCAAGTCTTCTTAACTTTGAGTCCCATGCTCTATCTACTAGGTCATCTAGTGGCCTATAACACAGAGCCACTGGATCTTCTTGCAAAGAGGAATGATAAGGTCAGAACCATGATTAATTCCTTTCAATTCCTTGCAAGAAGAGAATGATTGGACTGTTTTCAGATTATACCATGCCCGCTAAGGATAAAAAAATCCCTCATTATAAAATGTGAAATAGATAATTTTGATTACATTAAATTGAAAAGTTTCTGTACAAACAAAGTCAATGTAATCAATATTAAGAGGGAAGTGGTAGAGTCTGTCCTTCTGCTCACTGGGAGTAACACATAAGACTGCATCCACCGTTAGAGACACCAGGCTCACTCCTTGCCTAAACTTGTGCTCAGGCCCTGTGGAGCAGTAAACTCCAACCCACTTAAGGCCGGCTGGGATGGGAGTGCAGGTGGAAACCATCTCCCTCGGAGACGGGCACACCTTCACCAAGCATGGCCAGATCTGAGTTGTGCACTACATGGGGATGCTTGAAGATGGGAAACAGTTTGATTCCTCCTGTGACAGAAATAAGCCCTTCAAGTTTGTTATGGCCAAGCAAGAGGTGATTCGAAGCTGGGAAGGAGTTGCCCAGGTGAGTGTGAGCCAGAGAGCAAAAATGAACATCTCTCCAGACTATGCTTCTGGTTCCACTGGTCACCCAGGCATCATTCCACCAAATGCTACTCTCATCTTTGACGTGGAACTTATAAAATTGGAATGACAGGAATGACAGCTCCCTGTTTCTTGTATTGGACACATGGAGGAGTCCAGAGTTTCAGCTTCAAGAAGAAGAATGCTCATGAGTTTGGATAGAGCTTTTCCCTGTTATTCAACTATATCCATTGTACAGAAATATACCCCCATTGAATGTGTTATCACTTGGTTTTGCTTCCAGATCTTCCTCCTTGTACATGTGTTGTCTCGAAACTATAGACCATAAACCTCAACTTGTCAAGTCATTCATCTTTTTTTGCAGGGGGGGGGGGAGGTGTCTAGATTTAAATTGAAATCTTTTGGGTATAGAATTAAGATTCAGTGTATGATCAAGCATTAATAGCACAAAGATGGGTTAACCTTAGAATAGGAATTATTTGGATAGAAAAAAAAATTTGACCCTTTTATATTTGGATGAAATTTATCTTTTATGTATTATTATTATTAATTATTATTTTTTTTGCTACTGCTGCTGCTGATGCTGTAAAACCATAGCAGATTGAGGAGCTACTGAGGGCTGACATATTCTCCATGTTGAATGATTTCCTTGGAGCATATCAGTTACCCTGTCCAAAATGAAGGTGAGGAAGGAGAAGCTGCTTTAACCACCCGACTCTTCTTGCCCTCCCCCCTTAACCTCTGCCTTTTGAAAGCAGATATTTTTGATGCAATGTTGGACATACCACTTGGTGTCTTGTCTATAGGACAACTCGGGTCAATATAAACCTACTTTGCTGATTCCTGACTTTTTTTTTCCCATCTTGTAGTTTTCTAATGGATGTGGAGGACTTTTTAAAATCTCCAGTAGCCATCAAAGCTCCACAACTACTTAAACTCCAAGAACTTGAATTGATTGTTAAATTGAAGGTGCTGTTTGTAGAAATTTTCAACACAATGAAAGCCCAGTCATTGTCACAGGAAATCGTTGCATATTCTCTACAAAAAACAAAACCAATGCTGGTCATTACAGCTTCAACATCTCCTGTTTCTGATGCTCAGCTCCCCTACTTCTGATACCCCTCTCTCCACTCCCACATTCCTTCTCTCCCATTCCCACATCCCGCTTTTGCTGTCCTGTGTAGTGATTTTGCAAGAGAAACTGCCATCACCCACTCTCCTTCCAAATTTTATTATTGCAATGAAATACTTTATGCAAAAAAAGAGGGAAGTGTAAAACTGGGAAAGAAATTTTATAACCAGTGTCCCTGATAAAGGCTTCATTTCTAAAATAAACAGAGAATTGAATCAAATCTATAAGAATACAAATCATTCCCCAGTTGATAAATGGTCAAAGGATATGAACACACAGTTTTCAAAGGAAGAAATTAAAGATATACATAAGCATATGAAAAATGCTCTAAATCACTGTTGATTAGAGAAATGTAAATCAAAACAACTCTCAGATACCACATCTCACCAGTCAGATTGGCTAAAATAACAAAATAGGAAAATGATAAATGCTGGAGAGGATGTGGAAGGGTTGGAAGACTAATACATTGTTGGTGTAGTTGTGAACTGTTTCAACCATTCTGGAGAGCAATCTGGAACTATGTCCAAAGGGCTATAAATAATTGCATATCTTATGACCCAGCATTACCACTTCTACAGTTTTATCTCAAAGAGATCATAGAAGTGGGAGGAAGACCCATATGTACAAAAATATTTATAGCATCTATTTTTGTGGTGGCAAAGAATTGGAGATTAAGGGGATGCCTATCAATTGGAGAATGACTGAACAAGTTGTGGTATATCAATGTAATGCAATACTATTGTGCTATAAGAAATGAGGAGCCAATGGACTTCATATTTTCCTGGAGAGGCTTATACAAACTGATACTGAACAAGAAGAGCAGAAGCAGGAGAAATTTGTCCACAATGACAGACACAACATATGTGTGACAAACAACTTTGTTAGACTGGACTCTTCTCAGCAATGCAGAGTTATAAGACAACTCCAAAAGACTCATGATGGAGAGATGTCTATTCAGAGAAAGAATTAGAAAGAATAGAATTTGAATGCAGATTGAAGGAAACTACCTGTTCTCATTCTTTTTCTGGTTTGATTCTATTTCTTCTTTTCCACTATTCATTCCATCTGTTACAATCTTTCTTTATAACCTGATTAATGTGTAATGTGAAATTATTTCCAGATCCTATACTTGATTGCATGCTGTAATGGGGAAGGGGAAGAAAGGGAGGAAGAGAAAATTTGAAACTCAAGGGATTGTGAAACTGAATCCTGTAAACTAAAAGTAAACAAATTAATAAAGATAAAAAAGATGGAAAAAAGACAAGTCCCTTAGTCAATGTCTTTAGCACAGAGGTATAATGTCTAACTCAGACAGGGTTCAGGACTCACAGTTTCTCCAGTCTCACTCTTCTTTCATTTCCAAACCTTTTGTACTAGTCACAGAGGAATTCAGTCTAGCTTGACCTGAAAGCTGACTGTCAGCTCTCTGGATCATGGCCATACCTTTCCTTTTAGATGTTCAGTAGCACAGTGACTAGTGTATCAATGCTAAATAAGTAGCAGTGTGACAGCTCCCACAGTACAAATTCTCTTGACCAATTAAGATTACTTCTCATCTAAAACTTAAGTAAATACATCTATGTATGTGTGTGTGTGCATGTGAATGGTGTACATTCCTGTTCATGAGCATGTAAGCCTGTGTGTATAGTGGAGGATAAATATTGCCTACCACATAAAGGTCAAATCCCTCCAGCTCTAGCCAAATGTTATGTCCCTTCCAGTTTGCTTTTATGTCATTCATCTCCATATTCATTGTGCCCATTTGGTGTTTCATTATTCCACTGAAAAACTTTACCCCATTACACTTCAACGGCTTCACTCATGCCAGACCCCATGTCTGGAATATCATCCTCCTCATTTCTCCATTTCCAGCTGTTAATAAACTAGCCATCCTATAATACTCAGTTCAGATCACTTTATCTGACCCATGAGAAATTTCCTGATCTCTATCTATATCCTCCTCCAACTTAGAAATATTTCCTTTGAGAGACTAGGCAGTGAACTCTGTTGGCACCTTTCCATGAAAGTCCTTCTTTGTGGAAGGAAGGGTTAGGGAGAAACAGACTCATAGACAAGGAGACAGAGATATAGAGATAAAGAGAGACATACAGAGACAGGGAGAGGTAAAGAGAGAGAGAGAGACAGAGAGAGAGACAGAGAGAGAGAGAGATAAACAAGCCAACAAAAAAACAGAGACAGAGAGAATGAGAGAGAGACATAGACAGAGATACTGAGAAAATAAGAAAGAGAGAGACAGAGAGACAGAGAGAGAGAGAGAGAGAGAGAGAGAGAGAGAGAGAGAGAGAGAGAGAAGAACAGAGGGAGGGAGGAAAAGAGAATACAGAAACAGAGACATAAAGACAGAAATAGAGAGAGGGAAAGAAGGAAACAGAGAGAAAAAAGAAAAGAGAGAAAGTGGAGAAGAGGTTTTAAGACAACTCTAAAAGACTCGGGATGGAAGAAGATGCCACCCGCATAATGCCAGCAATAAAAGTGCCTCCTTTCTCTTCTTTGTACCATACTTTAAAGTTTTCAGGGAGGAGAGGCAGGGAGAAAGGAGAGAATGGGAGAGGAGATGGAAAACAAAGAAAAAAGTAAGTGTGGAGATCCTGAGTGTTTGTCATTCCCAATCCTCTTGGGCTGAGGCAAAGATCCCAATACCAAATATTAATATGGTCAGGCTCTTTGGCCTGATATATGGTATTTACTGACGTAAATTAAGCTATTAATTTTAAGCCATGTGACTCTGAACTGAGGGGAGTATGGCATCCAAAGGCCAGGATTGGAATAAAAAAGTTCCAGCCTTAAGACCTATTCTTATAATTATTAATCATTCAAATATCTGATAAAAGGAGATGAACATTTGAAGTACTGAAAAATTTCAGGTTTATTCAAAGGATACATAGGAACAAACTACCTATTTCAGAAATTAATTTATGAGGCTTAGACTTTAAAATAAAATAAAAGCCCTCACTCTATTTAGAAAGCTATATAAATTTAAAACACTTATATTTTAAAAATGTTGAATTTTGTCTTTGTTTTCCAAAAGTAGTTACTAGGTCAAAAAGGAAATCAGCATGGTATCCAATGACTACCAACTATGTTCTTCCTCAAATACACTCTTTTATTGGCTTAGCCTATTTTTGTTTGTTTGTTTTGTTTTTTTACTTACTGATTTTTTTTAGATGGCCACTAGTCACAAAAGGAATATGGAGAAATTGTGTTCATTGACACAGAATGGAATAATTACCCAATTAAGTCATAACTGCAGGAAAATAGAAAAATTCATGAAATATGCATGTGAAATACATCTGAATATTTTCCAAGCTTCTGCTCTGTTGTTTTCATTTGCATCTGCATTTGAAAAGATATTGTGTTGCTGAAACAGATCACCACATTAGACATGCCCTCACAGCTGCTGAGCAAGTTATGTTTATTAAAACCGAAGGGTAGGTTGAGCACATGCTCAACTTTTCTAATGGCAACGGAACCAATGATAGGAAATACGTATTTGCGTTATACATTTTCTAATTCACACTTCATCTAGAAGGTGATTCCTGCTACCTATTTAACAAGGCAGGCAGCTGTCATAATTGTTTGAGAAATCCTTCTGAGAATAGCATCTGTAAAATATATCTTGAACTAGTTCCGTCTGTATATGTTCATAACCATGCGTCTTTCAATGTTACAACCCATCCTCTTGGTTTGCATTTTACATATACTGTTAATCTATATTTTGGGGATATACTCCCAATTTAGGCACTTGTCATGATTTGCTCCAAACACAGTTCAAAGTAGTCATTTCTAGAATTGCTTTCTGGGTTTGGGCGAATCTGACAAATAGGCATCTTATCTGTTCCCCTTGAACCACCCCCTCTTTCAGACAATGTGGCCCATTCCTCTTTTTCTCAATATTCTAATTATCTTTCTCTGTGACTTTTCATAGAGCAGTGATTGGGAGGCACTGAGAAGAAAAAAAAAAAGTTACTGGGAAGCCACAACTTAAAGGAAGTAATTCCTGACAGGTGGGGGAAAACTTTTTCTTTTTTTTTTTTTTTTTACTTTTGGAGGGCTATTGGGGTGACTTTCCCAAAGTCACATGGCTAGTAAGTGTGTCAAGTGTCTGAGGCCAGATTTGGACTCAGGTCCTCCTGACTCCAGGGACGGTGCTCTATTCACTGTGCCACCTAGCTGCCCGAGAAAGCTTTTATCATAATATAGAGTCAGGAATATGTCATAGCACACTGAGGTTTACTTAAATCACATCAGGGATTCTTTCTTATCATTGTAGAATCTTAGAACTAGAAGGAACTCCAGAGGTCATCACCAGTCAACGTGTAAACAGGACTCTTGCTACAAAATAATCAACAAAAGGTCATATAATCTTTTCTTGAAGACTTTCAATGAAAGGGAATTTGGTGCCACCATTAGCCTATGCCAGGGATGGGGACAGGTTCCCCACCGCTGGTCTATATGGGGTAGTATTTTGAATTGGCAGGAAGCTTTTTCCTCATCTAAAACTAATTTTTCTCACTTGCAACTTCTGTACATTATTCTCAGTCAATTCTTTGGGACAGGAAGAATTCTGATTTTGGATCTGGACTGGGAGCCTGAAAGACCTTAGTTGAAATCTGGTCTCACGTACTTTTGAGCTGTGTGACCTTGGCCAAGTCACTTAACCCCAGTGTGATACAATTATACACATATGCAAAATGAGGTTAATAATAGCATCTACACCCCAAGGCTGTTGTGAGGATCAAATGAGATAACATTTACAAAACACTTAGCATAGTTCTTGGCATTATTAATATTAATTTGTAGTAGTAATAGCAGCAGCAGCAGCAGCAGTAGTAGTAGTAGTAGTAGTAGTAGTAGTAGTAGTAGTAGTAGTAGTAGTAGTAGTAGTAGTAGTCATTAATTATTCCCAGGTCATTACACCTCTTAATGTAGCCTAAAATTTCCTTAGTGTGTCTGGGGAACTTATTATACTCTTGGTTAAAGAGGCCTATTCATTGAATGGGTGTTACCTCATTCAACGTTATTATACAAAAAAGGACTTACCCTAAAGGCCAGGGTCTCTTATTGCATCCTGAGTCATCTCCAGTCATCCTGATGAACATTTAGTCACTAGATCCAGAGAGCTCTGGAGGAGAACGTGAGGCTGGTGAACTTGCACAGCTCACCCTCAGTCAAATCAAAGTCAACTGCAAGCCATGATTCTCTTCAAAAAAAAGAACAAAAATATAGTAATTAAAATCCCCAAATGTGTTGTTGTTGTTTCCTAGAGGAACTACTATACAATTATGTTGCCTCCATGTTGTACTTATTGATTTAATTTTAAATTCAGGTTTAAGATTATGTTTATTCCTATTAAATTTTATGTCCGTAGAGTCAGCACAATAACCTTTCAAAATCGTTTTTGAAACTCTACTTTTTAATTAATCTTATTAGCCAACCTTCATAACTTTTTGTCATCTCTTCACTTAATAGATATATATATATATATGCATTTATCAAAATCATTAATAAATATACTAAAGAAGACAAGATCACACACAGATACCAAGTACATTTTACAGAAGACCTCCTACTGAGTTGACTTTGAACCATTCTTGGCAATTTCTAGGTATGGACATTAAACCAGTTGTCAGGTTATGTAGCTGGGCCATCATCTAACCTATATCTCTCCATCTTTTCACAAGAATACTATGTTTTATATAAGAATAACCTAATTACTCTAGTGAAAATATTTTCATTTGTTTTAACAGGGGATTACATGCCACAGAATTAGTCCAATTATGACCTTCCAGAATTTCTATAATTTATATTCATATCCTCATACAAATTTATTAGAAGATCACTGAATAAGGTGGGGGACATCCTCAGGGGCTTCTACTATTCCATGTACATTTTGCTGTCCATCAGTTATCACTAGCTCCTGCTATGTTACTGGCTATTTCCTTTGTATATATTTTCATCATGACATACATTAAAAAATTTTGTTTTGCTTTTTTTTTGTTTGTGTTAGTCTCCTTGCCTGTAACAGAGTGCAGCCTGTTCAACCCATCATTGCTTCCTAATACCCTGTGGCTGATCTTCTAATCCAATTATTAGGTGCCTGGAATTTTGTATGATTCAGAGCAAGAAGAATGGGATGGGGATGGGTTTTTGCTTCATAAAGAAGGTTATGATCATTAAAAATAACATTATATTTCCTAAAGGCAGTATAAAATATTCTCTTCCTACTTTTACAATTGTGGATTTAGCTTACTGTCCATTGACTACATCTTTCCAAGATATGTATGATCAAAATACATGTATACAGATATATAAATACATATAAAATACACATGTGGTTGTTTCATTTTCCTTAAGGGTCAAACACCAGAACCCCTGATCCAGATGAGCAGCTCAGAAATGAGGTCATTTTTACTAATGTGACTTCATCTCTCAGTATGGTTTACTCAGTTCCTGCAAAAACTCAAGGTGAAATTAGTTCATTGGCATTAAGTTGCAAGGGTATAGGAACCCAAATAATAATGTTGATTTGTGTTTTTTTTACTTTGATATCTTGAATTCATTTCCCTTAATTGCCTATATTAATTCATATGCTTCATTCATTTGAAGACTGACCTTTCAACAAATCTGTAGCTTAATAATTCTAGTCCTATGGCATGTTTATTTCTCCCCTGTGAGTTTTATACTTAAATTCTCTTGGAATGATTTTGGTTAGTCAGGTCACATCATAAGCATTCTTTACAGTGACCTTCCTTCCCTTGTTTCTTAAAGTTTTGTGAGGAGATTTAGTTCATAATCATTTGCCATCCTACATCCTACTAAAGATTTCATAGGTGACAATTCTAAATCCATATTCTTCTTGAGTACCATATGTCTTCAGGTGTTTTGTAAAGAAGCTTTGTATTATTTTAAGTTCTTATACCATTTGGAAATTTAATTAATAAGTGAAATTAATATATCAAAGTGTCATAATCAGTGTCAATGTCCCTTCCTTATCAGTTTCTCATTTTTATTCTGATAACTTTGTGTCAATTTTGGCATTTGTTTCAAAAATTCAGTAGTAACAATACACATACACAACTGATAAAGGAATGAATTCCACATCAGTAATGAGAAGTTTCCTATCAAAATACCAACCCATCAAAAAGTATTAAGTGATAATTATGTGCCAGGCACTGGGGATACCAAGATAAAAATTAAACATTCACTTCTCTCGAGTCTATCAAAATTGTTAAATAAATAAATTATTTAAAATTTTTATTTTAAAACTTTAAATTCCAGCTTCTTTCCCGTCCTCCCTCGTCTCCCACCCTTACTGAGAAGATAAGCAATTCAATATAGTTTGTACATGTGTAGTTAAGCAAAACATTTCCATAGTAGATATATTGTGAAAGACTGACTATATTACCCTCCATCCTATCCCCCCTCACTTGTTCTATTCTCCACTTTGTCCCTGTGCCTTTGCAAAAGTGTGTGCTTCTAACTACTCTCCCCTCCCCCAACCTGCCCTGTTTTCCATTCTCCACCCTTCATCCTCTTCCCCCCTACTCTCCTGCAGGCCAAGATACCCAATTCAGAGTGTATGTCATTTGCTCCCTAAGTCAAATTCAATGAGAATAAAGTTGACCCATTTCCTTTTACTTTTCTGTTCTTCCCCTCCATTGTAACAGTTATCCTTTGCCTCTTCCTTATAAGATAATTAACCCCATTCTGTCTCTCCCCATCTCCTTACATTATTTTGCTCTCTCACCTCTCAATTTGACCTTTTAAATATCATCCATTCCTACTCAATTGATCCTGTGCCCTCTGTATATGTATACCTGTAGACATATGTGTGTGCATATATATACACACACACATGCATACACACATATACTCACATATGTATTCATATGTATCTATACCCTCCTATATAGACAAATGTCTGTGTGCATATACATACATATACATATGTATGTGTGTATGTGTATATATACATGTGTATATATGTGTGTATATGTGTATGTATGTATGTATGTATGTATGTATATTCCCTTCAACTATCCTTATACCGAGAAAAGTTTCATAAGTTACAATTATTGTTTTTCAATTTAGGCATGTAAATAGCTCAACTTTGATACGTTTCTTATGATTTCTTTTCCCTGTTTACCTTCTCATGCTTCTCTTGCTTCTTGTATTTGAATTCCAAATTTTCTATTCAGTTCTTGTTATTTTATCAAGAATGCTTGAAAGTCATCTATTTCATTGAATGCCCATATTTTCCCATAAAACATTATAGTCAGTTTTGCTGGGTAGGTGATTCTTGTATTTAATTCTAGCTCCTTCAATCTCTGGAATATCATATTCCAAGCCCTTTGATCCATTAATTTAGAAGCTGCTAGATGCTCTGTTACCCTGATTGTGTTTCTACAATATTGAAATTGTTTCTTTTTGATTGCTTGAAATATTTTCTCCTTGGTCTGGGAATTCTGGAACCTGGCTATAATAATCCCAGGAGTTTTCTTTTAGGGATCTTTTTCAAGAGGTAAAAGGTGAATTCTTTCTATTTCTATTTTGCCCTCTGCTTCTAAAATATCAGAAACTGAGAATTTCTTGAAGGATGATTGCTAGATTCTTTTTTTTTTATCATGGCTTTCTGGTAGTCCAGTCATTTTTAAATTGTCTCTCTTGAATCTACTTTCTAGGTCAGTGGTTTTTCCAATGAGATAATTCATGTTACCTTCTATTTTTTTATTTGTTTGGATCTGTTTAATAGTATCTTGCTTTCTCATAAAATCATTCACTTCCATTTGCTCTACTCTAATTCTGAAGGAATTATTCTCTTCAGAAAGTTTTCGAGATTATTTTTCCATCTGGCAAATTTGACTTTTTAAGGCATTCTCCTCATTGGCTTTTTGAGCCTCTTTTGCCATTTGACTTAATCTATTTTTAAAGATGTTATTTTCTTCAGGCAGGTTGTTGACTCTCTTTTCATGGTTTTCTTGCATGATTCTCATTTCTCTTCCCAATTTTTCCTCAACTTCTCTTACTTGATTTTCAAAATCCTTTTTGAACAACTCTATAGAATGTAACCAGTTTATATTTTTCTTAGAAGCTTTTGGTGCTGGAGTTATGGCTGTCCTGTCTTCTGCAGTGGCCAATTAACTCAGTGTAACTCAGTAGCCTAAGGTCCAGCCTTAGGTAGCATTCTCAGGAGGGACTGAAGAGACCAGAGTCAAGAGAGAGGTGTACAGCAGGTGACCTTTATTGGATTGTAGTGTTCTCCTTAAATACCCTAGAGCCCTAGAGGTAGCAAGATTCTCACATGCACCAGAGGGGAACTGACCAATGGAGGAGGAGCTGAGCCAGCTGTTTCAGCTGCCACTCTTCAGGTGAGTCATTTCTCTAGAAACCTTCCTGTGAGCTTAGCAACTGGGCTGTGACTCTCAGCACCACAGGTGCTTTTTGACTCACACTGATCCCTACAGTCTTCCTCCTGTTCCATGCTTTAATCCTTTTTGTCCCCAAAATGCAATCTAAAGTTGGATGGCTGTGCTTGCTTTGTTTCCTTTGCTTGCTCATATTGCCACTCAGTTACTTGACTTTTGAGCTCTTTGCAGCAGTAGAACTTTGCTTCCAGAAGGGAGCTCTTTATCCCAAATTTCTGAGGTTTTTCAGCTTCTGGAGCTATTAGAAGGGTGTCTTCTCTTCCGTCCCCCAACTTTGTGGTTACTGGTCACTTGTTGCACATTTTAGGACCACTACCCAAGACCATGATCCTGATTCAGGCAGGTTAAGACAAAAGCTTCTGAATGGTCTCTTGGGTCCCCTATGATATGCACACTGGGAGCCCTGAAGCAGCCACATGGAGGTGGCATCAGGGCAGGTGCTTCTGCCACTTCTTGCTACAGAGTTAGATGCCAGACTACAATCTATCTTCCTCCCCCCACCCCAGATCCAGGAGATTGCAACTGACCACTTACTTTATCAACCCAACATTTATGGGTTGATAATTCTGGAAACCACCATAGCTACTGGTGATTCACTCTTTGGAATGCTACCACTCTGGCTGATCAGGCTACCCTGGAGCTAAAACTGAAGGCTCACAAGTGACTGGGCTCAGTTCCCAGCAATCTGTGATGAATCCTTCCTGTTTGCTTGCTGGGCTGCCTTCAGCAAGAGATTTGTTTCTCTCTGTCACTTTGTGAGTTCTGTAGCTCAAAATTTTGTTTAGAGTCATATTTTATAGGTATTTGAGGTGGTTATAGGGGGTGCTATGGAGTTTTCCTGCTTCTATTCCACCATCTTGACTTTGCTCCAATAAATGATTTAAAATAGATTTTTCTGAGTTATGTAGTGCTTACCATGCCCAATGCCAAGAAATTATTTTCTCAAGGAAAGTATTTATGATGTATAAATGTGAGCCTTCTAGGCTACAAGTCTTTGTACTAAAGGAATTCTCCAAAGAATGTTTCTACCTTCTCATTTTTTGCAAAAGATAAGAACTCCATTTTTTTTTCAAGGTGTTCTTTTTACAAATATTATCTTGATCCATGTTCCTGGAGACAAATTTTTACTCCTTTGCATGATTCTCCAGGGAAAACTATGTGAACAATTATATGAACAATAATCCCATTCTGCTATAATTTTCTTTGGTCTTCTGATTTGCTAATTAGTGAGGATGCCACGATTGATACAATTCAGTCATTTAAACATATATACACTTGCTTGTCACTGAGCAATGATGTCACATTTAGAGGACCGAAGTTAAGTTAATGTTTATAGATGGTCTAAAAGCTGTGAGACTCTTAATAGCTCTTCTTTTTCTTTGCACTTCTGCCAACAATACTGTAGCAACAAAAGGGTCCAAGTAGAACTCAGGGGCATATTGTAATTTTCATTTCGTGGGTTGCCATGGCCAAGAGAATTCAAGATAGAGTGACCCGCCTCCTCATGATAATCCCTTCTATACTTATATAGGCTGGTTCTCCAAATATTGACCATATTTAGGCAGTAGCATATTTGAAGCTTTGACAATATGGTATAACATTGCAATTACTAAGCTGTACACTCACATAACTATCAGGAACCCAAGGTAACCTCCATGTCACAATGTGAGCTTTTGAGAAGAGTCTATTAAAGCCTAGCTGCAAATGAATGAATAAAACAAACATTTATTATGGGTCCAATATATTAGAAGAACTATGCTAAATACCAAGATGAGAAATAGAAAACAAAATAATGCTAGCTCTCAAAAAGCTCACATTTTAATGAGACAGAATATATCTATATCTATCTATATCTTGATCTATATCTATCTATCTATCTATATACATACACACGTGTTGATATGCTACATATAGTATAATATGTAATCATGTCTTATATATTACATGTTGTGTGTGTATGTTGCAACTGCAAAAGTCTCATGGCCTTTCAGATGAAAGAATAAAGTTGGAAACTTTAGTAAAGTTGTGAACAGTGAAGATGGAAATCTCTCTACTTCAATGCCATTTGTACTGGTAAAATCATATCAGTTTTAGATGTTGAACCATTTGACAATGCTAATGATTTTGGAGACAATATTTTTTTTTGATTCTTCAGTATATGTGACTATATACCTGCAGGAGCAATTGCCTAGCTACATGTCCCTATGCTTGCTTTTTGCTGTTCCTAAAGCTCTTGGTTTTAGGATTCTAGACTGTCACCATCAGGGAGATGGTGGTCAAGATTTTAGTAGAGTGACTCACCTGACTCATATAGTCTTTCTTTTTTCCCTCAGGGTGCCCTGCTACATCAATTAAGCTGACCTGCTAGCTCTGTGGATGGTATTTGATTGATAGTTGGTGAGAATAGATGGTCCCTTCTTCATAAAAGCTCTTTCACTCTCTAAATGCTGTGATGACTGGCCTGGAAGTTGAGATGGTGGTCTTGTATGTGCTGTCAATTTTCCTTTTAATAACAGTTGGTCAAGGAATGATGCTGGTGGTGAAGAGGAAAGTGCCCCTCTCACCAATATTACTCACATCAGTGATGACTCTGAATAAAATTAGACTGGGTAATTCCTCAGGTCCCTTCCAACTCTGAATCACAATATCATTGAAATAAATATTTATCAATTTACCTTTATGTAAAGAATTAGTTTATATTTATATATTCCTTGGCTTACAAAGTGGGTTGTTTTTCCCACCACTACCTGAATGAATTTTCATATCCTAATTTTACAGAGAAATAGGGTAAAGAACAAGAGATTAAGTGATTAGTTCACAGTCACACAATTGATATATATTGTGTAAATGGCTGAACCCATATCTGCTAAATCCAAATTCAACAATCTTTCCATTCTTTCATAGTTCTCAATTGATATATCTAAGAGAACACCTCTTTGAAAAGTAAATAACAGTGTTCAGAACAGAAGAGAATTTCCTCCTTTTCATCTTTGTCATTTCTACTTTCCCTGTAATATAGTAGCATATCATCTACAATGGATAATATAAAGTCATGTGAATGAAGTGTTGATGGGCAGAGGCATCTAAGAAGATATTAACAGTGGAAAAAAATCATTATTTTATTTCATGCACCAAGTCACAGTGGAAAATATTTTTAGTCTTTTGAAGTGTTTTTTTCCCCTCTTGACTAATTATCAAGTAGCTGACTGATTGCTGATGATTGATGACTGATGAGGAGAAGGTTCTACAGGTGTTAATAGTTTGGTTAATGTAAGTGGTTCAGAGGGAAGGAACAGCAGTTGGTGAAGTGGGCTGAGCTATTGCAGATTGTCTCAAAGGTGGTAATTTGGAGGGAGGGGTCTGGATGTGTAGAAATTGTGTGATAAACTGAAAAAAGCAGACCCTTCAAATTATTTTGTATCATTAATAATAATATAATTAATAATAATATAGCCATGAAATGTCCCTTTAATTTTAAAATCTAATATGCCAAAAGAGCAATAAAATTTAATTTAACTCAAGAAACATATTAAATTAATCCCATTTGTCAGACAATGTGCTAGGTGCTAGGGATGCAAAGATTAATAGAACAATGACCCCTTCCTTCAAACAGTTTACATTTGTCTTGGGGGATTCAGTACACAGAACCATGGAAAGACAAAGTATGCAAAGTAATTTCAAAAGTAGAGAGAATACAAGTGGAAAACTGTAGGTGAACAGAAAAAAATACCTTGTGTGAAAGGTACCATATGAGCAATATTTTGAAAGGTTCTAAGAAGCAAGTAGTAAGGAGGAAATATACAGTATTCTATTGAATATATAAAGCCTAGACAAAAACAGGGAAGCAGGAGATAGAAAGTTTTAGTAGACCAAACTGAACTTTAACTTTACCATCTACCTACCTACCTACCTACCTACCTATCTATCTATCTATCTATCTATCTATCTATCTATCTATCTGTCTGTCTGTCTATTTGTCTAATCTATCCATCTATCATGTACCTGTTTATCTGGCAGGTATATATGGATAGATAGATAAATATAGATATCAGTTAAACAAAAGCTGCATCCTAAAAGAAGTCATTATTAAAAGATGAACTCGAACCTGAGAACATACAAGGGCATTTATATTAGTAGACTGTCCTTTGAGATAGGAACAACAATGTGTTTCTGATGGGCAGGACTTTAAAAATGCTTATTTTGCTTTTAAACATGATGCTGTAAATTGTCCATGTATTCACACCTCATTTTTATGAACTTCTCCAAACAAATTGTTTTATGAACATTTAATTGAACCAGTCTGTATTTTTTCCTTCCATTCCCTAAATCAACTGTCTTATCAAATGTCTTCCCAGTCCCCTTGACCTTTACTGTAGGACCTTCTTTATCTTCCCTCATCAGTTCCTCTTTAAGCCTTTCTATCTGAATTTAAATCAACTTTGAAAATGCTTGTTCCTCCCACCCACCCACACTTGTTATTTGTCCTCCCAGTAAACTGCTTGGTTTTGGTTTTTCTTTCAACCTTATTGTACCAGAGTGGATTAGTAGGAGAATTGCAGAATTTTCTCCCTTCCCATCCCTAGAAGCCCCACTTAAATGCAATCCTTTGTGCAGCTTTTTCCTGATCACAGGAGTTTTACATGACCTTTTTCAGTTCACCTAAAAACAAACTTTGCTTTGCAGCTTTCTAATTCCCCAGTATATAGAACTGTGTGTTAAAATTATATGTTGTTTTCTTATTTGAAAACAGACTAAATTCCTGGAGGATAGGGGACATGACTTATTCAAACTTTGTAGCTCCACCATTAGCTTGCACATTGGTCGATACCAGTGGTTCTCAACCTTCCTAATGCCGCGACCCTTTAATAAAGTTCCTCATGTTGTGGTGACCCCCAACCATAAAATTATTTTCGTTGCTACTGCGTCACTGTAATTTTGCTACTCTTATGAGTCTATCTGATATGCAGGATGTATTTTCATTGTTACAAATTGAATGTAATACACAGGTTGAGAACCATTGGATACAGATATGTGTTTGTTTAACAAAGTAATGAAGGAATAAAAAAATGCAGCCTCTCTTCACAGATTGCCATGTATTCATTACTGATGTGAGGAGGCTAAAGTACTAAGAGATTCATATAGTCATAATCAGAGTGGTTCCTAAAATTCTGGTCCAGGGAACTGACACCTCTCTATGGTTCCCCAGTCAACTGATCCTTTTTGGTCATCTATCAAATATGCCATGTGCACGATTTTACACATTTCCTTAGCTTGCCTCATTCTATCAGACTCTTTAAAGGTCTCATTACTCTCACTCCACTCTGGGACCCAGAACCATTGCTACTAGAATGATGGTAATAGGGATAGTGATAGTGATTGATAGTGATAGTGATAGTGATAGTGATAGTGATAGTGATAGTGAAAGTGGTGCAAATGAGCTCCCCCAATTCTAGCCTAATACTGATCCTTCACTCTTAGCAGGAGTGGCCTCAAGTGATGTAGAGTTTCCATCTCTCTTCCCCATAGCTACTTTCTCAGCTAAACTTGCCCCAGGTGCCATCATTTCAAATTATGTCTAGGTTGATGTGTTAAAAGACAGATTTATCTATTTGAAATATCTACTTTAGGCATAAAGGATAGGAAATTCTCAGTCACAGAAAGAAGTACTTTAATAGTCTTAATGGTCTCAACATTGAGATAGCTTCCTGGATACTACCCAATTGAATTTATGAAATAAATAATATAAAAATTATATTTGATGCTTTCCTTTTGACATCATCAATTCCCTAATTCTCTCTACTTCAAAAATTATTGATTATATGCACCAAAACTGAAATCGCAAGAAGGTTAAAAAACTTCACAGGGCTATGCTAAATTGCAACTTCCTCTGCTGGATCTACTGCCTTTGGCTAGTATTAGGAAGCATTTATTTATATATTAGGACCTATTAAAAATCTTTTTAATTTTTTTCTCCTTGTTCTATCTCATCTTTATTATGTGATCTTCCAGAATCTATTTTTGGTTTAGCTATTTTAGTTCTTAAATAAGGTATTTACAGAACCATGCTAAGGAATTTCTATGACCAAGGTAAATAACTTGCCCTCGGGAACACTGAACCAAAGGTACTCTCAGTTGAGGGGTTGGCAAAGACCCAAGGAACAATGGGTAAGATTGTTTTGGGAAATATCACCAATGGGCTGAAAGGAAAGAGGCAAAGCTATATCTTATACTAATACCTGGTAGCTTCTAATTTTAAATAATTATATTGTTGTTATATAGGTGCTGGTATTTCCAGACTGCTGAAAAACTGCAAGTATGGCCACTGTACTAACTTGGCATCCTCTAAATTCAGTATACTAGGACAAAGTCCTGGTTATCCGACACTCCTTATGACTTTCAGTCCTCATTAGGGCGATCTTATATACTTTCCCACCCCACCTCTTTTCTCTGTTGTCTCTCTCTCTTTCACTATAGTTTCTTCTATGTTTCCAAAATCAGTGCTTGAAATTTATTTAGTACTATATCTTTTCCTTCTCTGACAATTTCATTTCAAGGAATAATTGTGTTACTAAGCCTAGAGTCAGGAAGACCTGGGTTCACATTTAGCCTGTGATGCTTACTCACTTTGTAACCTTGGATAAGTCTTTTAACATTTCTTTGCCTAAGTTTCTTCATCTACAAAATGGAGATAGTAATAGGGTTGGCATAAGGATTGAATGGTATTGTATTTGTAAGATATTAAGCACAGTGCTTGGCAGATAGGAAGTGAGCTGTTATTATTATTACTTTTAACATTTACATTAGTATGTGTAAGGAAATGACAAGGGAGTACAAGTCATAGATGACCAAGTGCTTCCCTTTGGATTATTTCAAATACAGTGCTCTTAATCATTTGAATATCCATAAATTGCTCTCCCTTCCAGGAGCAAACACTCTTGTTCTAACATTTCTTCTGTTAAATAGTTCCAAAAGAGTAGGCTTTTGTTTTGTTTTCAGGGAGGTTGCAACAAAGGGTATTTTCAACCACCCTCTTAACTTAATAAGCCTCTCCTTTGGAATACTTACTTCACTCCAGTCAGGTGAATTTTTATCTATTCATGGTCAAATCTGTGATATTTTATTTATTTTAAATTTTTCTTTGATTAACATTTTTAGTTTCCCCTAATTTCATGGAAATTCAATGTTTAGCATTACATTCTTTTTAAACTTTTAGTTCCAAATTCTCTCCTCCTCCTCCCCACTCTCTCAAGGAGATGGCAAGTAATTTCATATAGTTTGTATACATGCACTTATGCAAAGCATGTTTCCATATTAGTCATATTGTGAAAGAAAACAGAAATCACACACACACACACACACAAATCATCAACTGAAAAATAGCATGCATTGTTCTGTATTCAGACTTCATCACTTTTTTCTCTGGAGGTGGGCAGCATTTTCCATGATCAATCTTTTTAATTGGCTTGGATCACTGTGTTGCTGAAAATAGCTAAGTGATTCACAGCTGAACATTATATACAATACTGCTATTACTGCATACAATGTTCTCCTAGTTCACCTCACTATTAATTGTATCAGTTTGTGTAAGATTTTCCAGGTTTTTTCTGGAATCATCTGTAAAGCCAATCAACAGTAGATTCCTAAAAGAATGCTACTGTAAACAGCTTTTAAGATTCAGATTACACAGTATTAGTGAACACTCTGATTATTGCATTACAAATCTAGATTCAGTAAAATGTTAACAGTTTCAACAATTCGCAATATTATATACAATCTTCAGAACAAGGAAAGTCTCAATATTATATCATTACAGAAAGGAACAAGAAACAAGAGAAGAATCAGCTGGTTTCCCTAAGGGAGAAACTAGCTTCACATTTAAAGATTCAATCAATCCAGCTAAAGATTCAATCAATCAATTAACAAAAGGAATGACCTAGTTTCCCTAAGAGGGAGTTGATTCAATCAGCAGTTAACAATATACTGATCTTCCACTCGTGGGGCAACCATTAACTTTAGTCTCCAAATAAAGTTCTTAGACAACCACACAAACCTTCCACCCCTTGATTTCCAACAA
>CM053601.1:66032740-66052170 GCA_028646575.1 Pseudocheirus occidentalis | reverse complement strand
CTCTTCCCTGGTCCCACCTCCCTCTTGATTCTGTCAAACAATCACCTAGAGTCAGCAGTAGAAAGATGACAGGTTCTCATCCAGTCCTCAGAGATGAACAGTTCCCAGGTCCTTGTCCAGTCCTCAGGACAATCCCCAGCACACACTGAAGTTCATAGGGTTCAGCACACCTCAAACCCTTCAGGACTTCTCTTGCCTGGAATTCAAGGATTAACCAGGCCACCAACAAACAAAGTTCCATCCTGTTCATGTCTTCAGTCAGCTTCACTGAGGAACCAAATCCAAAATCTCTCTTGTCTCTGTAAAATTATTCCTTATAAGCACTGTCCTTCTCCCAGGTCAACAGGCAAGTGTCTCAGCCAATAGCCTTCTTCCAAGTCAACAGGGGAGTTCACATCTTTTCACCAATGGACAGAGTTCTATACTTAGCCTTAAGTTACTAGGTGCTACTTAGCCCTAAGTATCTGATCTACTTAGCCCTAAGTATCCTATCCACTTAACCCTAAGTATCCAACAAATTGATTACCATTACATCATCTCACTTATCATTTGATATAACACAATAGTATTCCATTATACCATATATCACAACTTGCTCTACCATTCCCCAAATGGTTCCTCAATTTTTTGCCATCACCAAAAGAGAGTGCTTTATTTTTTTGTATAAGTAGGATATTTTCCTTTACAAAAAAATCTAGTAGTATTGCTTGTTCAAAGTGTTTACACAGTATTATTTTATTTTGTTTTGTACTAACACTCTAGGCAGAGTTACACATTGATGTTCAGAATGGAGATTCCAAGCTTTCTGGTTTCTTTTTCATTTTTGTTGCATTGGTTTTGATTGTGCAAAGCCTTTTAAAAAATTAATGTAGTTAATATTATCCTTTTGATATCTTGTAATGCTATCTTAACACTTGTTTGGTCAAAAATTCTTCCATTGTCCATAGATCTGGTAAACTATTTCATGTGTTCCCCTAATTTAGCTATGTTATATATCTTTATGTCTAAATAAATGCCATTTTGAATTTGTATTAGTTTATAGTGTGATGGTCTATACCTAGTTTCTGCCATCCTACTTTCCAGTTTTCCCAGCAGTTTTTGTCAAATACTGAGTTCTTGTCTTGGATTTTGGCATTTATAAAACACTAGATTACTATGGTTTTTGCTACTGTGTATTATGTACTTTATTCCCCTGGTACAACACTTATGTTTCTTAACCAAAAAAAGAATGTTTTGAAGTTCAGTACTTTATAATAAATTTTGAGATCTGGTATAGTTAGGCCCTATTTCTTCATTTTTCCCCATTAATTCCCTGTATATTCTTGACCTTTATTTTCTTCCAGATGACTTTTGTCAGTCCTTTTTTTTCTGTTTTTTATTCAATCATTTTAGTTGTGTCCAAATCTTTGTGACTCTGTTTGGGGTTTTCTTGGCAAAGACACTTAAGTGTTTTGTTGTTTCCTTCTTCAGCTCATTTTACAGATGAAGTACTGAGAGAAAGATATTTAAGTTACTTGTCCAGTGTCACACAGCTAGTAAGGGTTTTAAGGCATATTTGCACTCATGGCAATGAGTCTTCCTCATTTGAAGCCCAGTGCTCTATCCACTGTGTCAACTAGCTGCCCATGACTTTCCAAGCTTCCCAACATTCTTGCTCATCATTTTTTTCTTGAAACATAGGAAAGTTCCATTAAATTCATATACCATAATTTTTTTCCCTTTCCCAAACAGATGAAAACTCACTTTTTTACTGTTTGCTACCACAAAAGGTACCATTATAAATAGTTTGGTCCATATTGGGGCTTTATTTTTGTAAATTTCTCTATACAGGTCTACTACTAGCTATGCAATATTTGGATTAAAATGTTTGGATACTTTAGCCATTTTATTTGAATAATTACAAGTTTCTTACCAGCAGGATTAAACTAATTCATAAATCTGCCATTAGTTCACCTGTGTGTCCATCTTCCCACAGCCCTTTCAACAATGGCTCTTATCTTTTGTTATCTTTTAAAATTTGCTCCAAATGAAGTGAAAACTCAGAGTTGTTCCCATTCATTTTTATGTTGAGTATTATTTCATGTGGTTGTAAACAGTCTTTTGAAAATTATTTGCTCATATCCTTCAACCACTCATCTACTGGGCAATGATTTTTGGTATTATAGGTCTGCTAATTGCCCATATATCTTTACTGCATAAATTTGATTCAAAAAAATTTATCACTTACTTTGTCATTCCAGATGTATTAATGTTCTTGTGCACAAACTTTTCAATTTTATGGAATCAAATTTGTCAGTTTTATCTTTAGTAATTGCCTCTACATTTTATTTAAATATTCACCTACCTGTTGCTGGGAAAAGTATATTAAGTGCTTTTCTTCTAATTTTCATGTTGTGATCTTTAATATTCAGTTTCATATCTATTTTGAGTTTATTATGGAATATGCTATATGGCATTGGTCTAACTCTCAATTTTGCCAGTTTGCTTTCCTGTATCCCCAGTAATTCTTATGAAATAGGAAGTTCTTTCTTAGGTAATTTATGTTCTGATTCACCATTTTCTAGTTCATTGAACTGATCTATAATACAAAGTGGTTTTAATTATTTATGGTTTATAACGTAATTTGAGTTCTGGAAATGTTCTCCCCCTAACACTTTTTTTGGTCATTTTTCCCTTGATTCCCTAGATATTTTGTTTCTCCAGATGAAACCTGGCACCTATTAAAAATACAATAAAAGATACATGTTTTACTTAGCTAAATTGTACACTTCTAGCAGTCAGCTATGGAATAGTGCTAAGAGAACAGAACTATGTACTCTGAGTTAGAATGACATAGATTCAATTGTTACCTCTGATATATATTAACAGTATTGCCATGTACAAGTCACGACCTCACTCTCCTTATCCCAATAAACCATAGACAAGTTATAGATCAGCACAAGTAGAAGGAATCCCAGTACCAAGAAATCCAAATAATGATACTATATCTGAAACTTGAGGGATATTAGGGATTTCAAGAATCAGATTTAAGAATAGAGCTCATGCCTAATATAAAGGACATTTTGTATCAAGGCCCCTGGGAAACAATAGATGAAGTTTCATGAATAGGGAACCATAAGAAAGTAAGTTTTGTTGAAGCACAGAGGACATGAAGGGAAGTAATGTAAAATCAGTGTAGAAAGGTCTGTTTGGCAGGGGATGTGAAGGTCTTGACTTAATATCTTTAATTATTTTGAACTACAAATAAGTCAGTTTGTCAGCTGAAGTGGAGTCTCCTTCAAGAGGTCTGTCCAGAGTCTCCTACTTATTAACTATTACTGTGAACTCTGTTTACTTGTCTATACACATGATGTATTCTAACACCTCCCATTCCCAAATAAATGAAGCTCACTGAAGTCAGGAACTCTTCCACACTTGTATTTGTATCCCAAGGGTCCTGCCCAGGGAATGATATATAAAAAGAGTAGGCAATTCATTATGTTTTTGGTTGCTTGATTCCTTTTTCTTCATCTGAAAATTAGGGCATTGGATTATACAATCTGTAAGATCTTTTCAGTATCTAACAGTCTATGATTCTATGAATCATAAGATTTAAATACATTGCATACATATCATGTAGCTTCTAGTAAACATAATGAAAAACAAAAAGAAAATAATTAACAATCCAGCAAAAAGTTGATACATTGAACATATGATGATGTATTTTAAGAAAATGGAAATTTCAGCTTGGTATTAAAATAAGAAAATAATGGAATCTCTCACTTTTAAATTAATGCATAACACAAACAAGAAAAAAAAAGATTATAACAACTTATACACCACAATAAAATACTCAGACACTGAAATCTTTATTCTGTCTTTCAGATTCCATTAGCACAATGCCAGTCTCTCCATCTGAGATCTCATGTATGAATTTTAATTTATCTGCAAGCTATTTTTAAACTCAAATTCTTCACACAAGAAAGTGGTCACTGAAAAAAATGGAGCAGTATAAAAGTTGAATTATTTAGTGGTTCAAAGAATAAAAGGAAAGTCAGATGAGGAAAGCCAGGCAGAATTAATTGTTCAGTCTACAGGGAAGAAGCAGATAGGGTTTGAGATGTACAGTGATGAAACCATGATATGACCAAGTGGGGACAATCTAAGTTCATGTAAAAGTATTCAAATAGGGCATGGATAGAAGTTACAAAAAGACTGATTACAGAGCGATTAAAGAAAAAAATTTATAATTGTAAATCTCTGGTAAATACCAGTATGTAAAACATACTGGTATTCTCCTCCACCATCAGAGATGGGGCCTCTTTAGGTAATGGATGGATGAACAGTTTTGGGGTGGGGGCATTACATAGAAGGGAGTATTCTTTAGGCATGGTTTGGACTAGATGTCCTCATACTTTGCTACTAATTCTGAAATTCTGAGATTTTGATACCCATTGCTGATATTGGAGAAAGGAAGGGGAAAAAAAAATCTACTTGAAGATTGGGTGGAATGGTATCGCTTATTTATCGGGTGCAGGAGGGAAGTGAGAATATATTGATAGTGGCATAGTGCCAGTGATGATGGTGGTGGTGCTGCTGTTGCTGCTGATGGTGATAATGATGGTGGTGTCAATATTTGTAGTCAGTGGATAGGCAGCATTACGTGGTGAAAAGAGAGCTTCTCTTGAAGAAAGGAAGACATAGGTTCAAATTCTACCCCTAATACATAATGGGAAAATTACTTAATCTTTCAGTGCTCTGTGCACTGAAACTCAGTAAGACTAAAATTTGCAAAGAAGTTGACAATGTGTATTGATAGAGGAACTTTCTAAAGGGAAGCTTCCTTTAGCCATGAAATTCCAGATCCAGTCTCTATACTTATTAATATATAATAAACTATCATTAGAGACATTCTGAAGCATAAGAGAAGAACAAAACCTTATGGTACTTCATTGAGGGAATCACTAAAAAACTCAGGTTCTTAGAATTCCTGGGCTTCATAAATCTAATTATATGAAAGGGTACAACTAATTCTAATTAAATGCAATAAGATAAAATCAGATTAGGGTATTGAAAATTATTGACTACAAAGACTAAAATTCTAATATTAAATTATACCAAAGCCTGTGCCAAAATCTAGACAACTATTACTAACTTAATATTGTTTCTTTTTTATAAATTGTATTCATTCTAAAATCACTTTATAAGTAATGAAGGTCATCTGTCCAGAGTTAATGGAATGGTTTCCATCCAGTATAATTTATATATATTGCCTTTCTTTTTTCAGGCTGCATTTCTGACTCTGCTTTGCCAAATCTTGAAGGCAGTTCATGTTTCCCAATTAAAATGACTGATTATGGAGATATGAATTAGATTGGGGGTAATAAGGTTTAACTCATAAAAATCTTAGATATAGACTAATGGCAAACCTTATGACAGAATAAAAACCTTTAAAACTACATTTCTTTTGGTCATGGTACTGGCTAACAGAATGAACAAGTTGATAAATAAATTATTAGGTCTAGGTCTAGGTTTGCAAAAAAATGTTAGTATGAGGTTGATTAGTAAGGTTTTTATCAATGGATAGGAAAGCTGCTGACATTTTTTTTTTCTGGATGTATTTCCCAGTCCTCTTCTGAGCATCCAGAGCTATGGATATTCCAGGCTTAGTAACTTTACATTTCTGAAGTTTGTACTGAAATTGACGGTGAAAGCATAAGAGCTGCCATACGCATCAGACCTTAAATCTTCTATTTCAAAATTCAAACACAGGGGAAAGGATTTTAATTGGTATCAAAAAAATTTACTTTTGAATTCCATTTATTATTATTTGTATGACCTTAGGTAAGTTCCTTAAATCTCAGTTTTCTCATTAACTCAGTGTCCACATTAAGAAAATGGGTTCAATAATACTTATGGTTCTTGAAGGGTTATTGTAAGAGTATAATGAAATTACAAATACAATGCCCTTAAAAAATTTTGCTGTTTGTAGGGACAATTGGAGTTAAGTGACTTGCCCAAGGTCATAACATTTTTAATTTTTAAAGTAAATTTCAGAGATAGGATTGAACCTAGGTACAAAATCATCATCTGAAATGTAAAGCACTAAACAATATTACTTCCACCTAACATTTCCAGGAATACTTTAGAGATTTGACCTCTAATTTCATTTGTTTAAGAAACCCCCAGTTGAGAACATTATATCAATGCATGTTCATTAGTTAAGGGCCTTCCCAAGATTACATCACCAGTATTTGTTAGAGATGTAACTTAAACCCAAGTTGTCCCATATCTGAGGCCAGAACATGCTGCCTTTGACTTTTTTGCTCATTTCATATTATTTTCATTCACTTACTTTCTGTTCTAGTCAAACTTATCTACACACTGTTCTCTATACATAACTTTCTACATCTCCAGAATATGACATATGCTCGTGTTTATATCTGATTCATTTTTTTACCCCCAAGCAGTAAAATCCATAATTTATTTAAATTTTTTTGTATGGTGGCACTTGCCATAAGGGGACTTTCTAGACCTCTTGCAGATTTCAGTACTTTCTTCCCTAAAAAAATAATTTGGTATTTTGTATACATTTGTATGTATCTGGGAACATGTATCACAACAGTAGAATGTGTATTTGTCAGTCTAAGTGACTGTTTAGGCTTTCTCTTTTTAATAATCAGGACCTAATCTAATAATTCAGGACATATCATTGAAGGCCCAGCATAATAGGTTCTTTAAAAGGTTTTCTTGTATTAAACTTCCTCCTGCTCCTTCCAACAGAATTTAATTTTCACTTTTGATCTGTTGAAAGGTATTTTATAAAATTTGGGCTTTTTATTAGGAATCAGATGAATGGAAACAAGTCTTCTAGTCACCTGGCTAACAAGTGGGGACACCCACTCACTGAATGATTTAGAATAGACAGTCTTTATTGCAAGGATTTTATTCATCTTTGCTTTCAAATATTTAATGCATCTATGATCTCAGCCAGTAAAGAAGATTAAGGTCAGTGTCTGCTTATCATATACAACTCTTGATCTTGGCTTTTCATAAGTTCATCATAAGGGAGTTCATGGGACTCATAAGGGAGTTCTGGGTTACTTTCTTACCTTCTTTCTCTGGATACCTCAAGGATAGCACAAGGCCATATACACTGATCTTTGATTATCCTTAACTTTTGAACCATGGTTTGTCCATCTTTTTCACTTTCGTTTTCATATTAAATTTTTCAATTTCATTTCATATGAAAAATTTTCACTTTCATTTCATATGAAAATGATTTCATATGAGATACTGAGGTTAACTCTCCTTTTGCAGAATCATCAGAAAAGTCATAAAGCATCACAGATTTGGAAAGGCCTCACAAGGTCATTTAATCCAACCCATGTCTGATCAAGAATTCCTTCTAAAATGGCTTTTCTTCTGTCTAACCTAACTCTTTTTCCTTATCTAACATAATTCTTCAGTTTTGCAGTGTACGCATCCTCTCCCTGATCCAAATAGTTTTTGGTTGGTTTGCCATTGAAAGTAGCGAAATAGTAGGTTCCCATTAGCTAGACTAAAGCCTTGCTTTCAATATAAATTGTAGATTATGTAGTCAAGGGTTAACATATATGTGGTCAGACTAAAAATGTGCATGAATTCCCATATCTCATATATTCATTCTCCTCAGCACAACTAATCCTTAGATCGTCATTTTTCACGTTTTGTTCCAGAAATACTGCCTGACTCACCTTGAAATTTCTGAACCTGGTCCTGAGTCAACTTCTCCTAAAGGCTAAAAGAGATGGCTCAAGGGACGTATGGATTCCATTTAAAGTAACTTCTCTCATTAAAAGCCATGGCATAATACTGCACTAGCACCACTGACCTTAATGGTGGACAATAAAAGTCAGAAGTATGTGCAGAATTATGCAGAATTCTTCACTTTTAGGAAATAATCTAAAACTAAGGATCTGTGTTGAAGACTAGGAATTATTGTTTGATACTATTTGGGAATAGTAAATTAATAGGTCGTGACCAAATGTTATATTAACATCACCATAAAATTTCCGTCTCAGTTTCCAGTTTAAAATTGTGGCAACTTCAGTAGCTGACTTCTTTTTTTTTTTGCTTTTTTTGGAGGGCAGTTGAGGTTAAGTGACTTGACCAAGGTCACACGGCTAGTTTTTTGTGTTAAGTGTCTGAGGCCGGATTTGAACTCAGGTACTCCTGACTCCAGGGCCGGTGCTCTATTCACTGCATCACCTAGCCGCCCCTAGTAGCTGACTTCTTGCTAGCTTTCAAGAGTAGAAAGAGTTGACTTGGAATTTAATCCTCATTCTTCTGTTTAATGACCATGTGACTCTGAAAAGGTAAAACCACTTCCTTGAGTCTCAGTTTTCTAATATGTAAAGTGGAAATAAAACACTTCCATTCCCCATCTCCTCTAAGATCATATATAAATCTTTCAATTTGCTTTTATACTTCTTAATAACCTGTTTCTTTCAAAGTGTCCCAGTTTTCTGCTACCTTATTCCCATCCATCTACTATATGATTCAATTCCACTGGCCTTTTGTTTGTTTCTTTCTAATGTAAAGCTTTATAGGCAAGTTCACTTGCTGTCCCACATGCCTGGAATTTTCTTCATCCTCACTGCCTTTTGGAATTCCTGGCTTCTTTCAAGTCCCAGCTAAAATTTTAACTTTTTTGAGACATGTTCACTTGTACCTCTTGATTCTAATGTGTTCCCTCATATGTCACCTCTATTTAATCCTCTTTGTATCTGGTTTGTATGTAGCTGTTTGCATTTAGTCTCTCATAATCAATTATGACCTCACTGAAGACATTTTGCCTTTCTTGGAAACCCTCGTGCTTTCAACAACGTTTCACAGATTTAAGAAATTGCTGTTGACTTTATATATTTCTCAGAGTTTTTAAAGGAAAAATATTTTGTAAACCTTAAAGCACTATGCTAATACATATGATTAATCCCTAAGTTATTTAGAATTATTATCAAAACTAAAGCTCAGTTAATATCTTTGTTGCTACATGTGGCTAAAGATGATTGGGAGCTAATAGGTTTTTCAAGCATCAACTTGTAATTAATCTAATGATGTCTAGAATCAAATTTTTACTTTATTTTCTCAGGCATACAATTTTAGGACCATGCTAGGCAAGGCAATAAATTATCATCAGTAATCACAGTATTGCATGAGGTAAATGAATTATGGGAACATGGTTTCACAGGAAAAGTAACATTCTTATAAAAAAAAACTTTGTTACATTGTGGAGATCAAAGGTGTTATAGCCTTTGATTAAAGTGAAGTCATATATAACTAATAAATTAAGATATGTACATAGCAAATATTCACAAAAATTGGTCCTTTAAATTTCATATTTTATTAAAGAAGATTCAATGACAGCTTTCCCCTTGATCTAGTGATTTGCCAGGAAAATGTCTCTGCTATACCACATTCCCTAGATTACTTCCTCTGACATTTGTTCCAAACTTTCTTCTCTATCTTGGGATCCCTTATTCTTTTTCCCTCTTTCTATGTTCAATTTCCAAGTGATGACTTCATCCTTTATTTGACTGGATTCTGGACCCAATTCTTCTTTGCATGGTGAAGAACTTGGGGGAAAAAGCATTATTTTTATGCAACCTATAAAAGTTGCAAAGTGTTTTAACAGATATAATCTTATTTGTGGCTTATAGTATATTAATCTTATGATGTAGATACTACAGTCAGTATTATTTCATTTTTACAAGAAAGTCTCTCAGAGACATTAAGTAACTGACCATCACACAGTAACCTTGCAAATATCAGAAGCAGACTTTGAGCCTACCCTCAACTGAATGCGTAGCATATTATTCACCATATTAGATTACCTTTCTCACACTTTCTTTCTCCTTTGAATCTTCTTTCTAGTTCTTTTCACTAACCCAGTGAACCACAGACTCCCTCCCTTCTGCCTTTAAACACACACACACACACACACACACACACACACACACACACCTTTAGCTCCATCTTTTATAAAGCAAACCTTCATCTGGTATTGTCACTCTCATCCTTATTTTGCAAATTTATTTTCATAAGGCAGTCATTTTTTATTGATGTTACTTCCCACCTTAACACTTTATCAGATGGTCCAGTGTCCTCAGCATGACATACAGAACTCTACATAAATCAACACAATCCTAACCTATCCAGCTACTAATTTCTACTTTGAATAGTCTCTTTCTTTTAAGATGACCACCTTATTGTTCCTGATATAAACTGTGTTTATTAGTTTGGCCCCTAGCTATCAGAGCTCAATGTGTTCTACTAGAGTTATGACTGAGAAAAAATAATAGACCTTCAGAAAGACGTAGTCAGGTTGGTAATTTCTTAGACCTTAGGCCAGTGGCTCTTTAAGTGTGATTTTAGACCCCTAGAAATCAAGAAATTTTCAGGGTATCTATGACGCCAAAATGATTTTTACCATTATACTAACACTATTCCCTATTGTGATAAATATCAATAGATATTGCTTTACATAAACAAGAGTTCTTGTGTGTGGAGGGGAGGTGTTGTAATAATTTTTAAGAGTGTGGGAGGGTCTTAAGACTCAGAAGTTTGAGAGCTGCTACCTTACACAAATCAATTCGTTTTTTCAAGGTCAGTATTTTTTTAATCTACACTATAAGGGACTAAGCTAGAAAACTGTTACTGTCCCTTTACTTCTAAATTTTAAAATCCAATGTTTTCTTAATAAATAAAGATATAATTTTCTTTTCATAATTAGGGTCATATTAGGTTTCCCTCATCAGTGAGCTGGATCATAGCTCACTATTTATACAGATACAGAAATGAGATCCGCAATGTTAAAAGGTTTACTTCAGTCCACTTAAATACTTTAACCCAAAGAGATTAAAATTTTTCAATGAGGAAAAAAAATAAGACACCATGCAAAAGTTTGTTTCTGGACTTGAAAAAGGTTAATGAGAAAGGAAATTTAGACTTATTCTGTTTTTCCTTCAAGTGGCAGAAATAGGAAAAATGAACAAAAACTGGAGGTAAGGAGAAAAACTAAAAGAGCTAGTTCCAGATGGAATGAACTGTCTCAGGTGCTAATAGATTCCTCCTCACTAGAAATCTTCTATTAGAAGTTGGAGGAAAGCTTATTAGGGATATTTTAGGTATAGGAATGGGCAACCTGTAGCGTGGAGTCGCCTTGAGATCCCAGGTTCCCCACACCTGAATTAGATTAAATCAAAATTCTTTGTAGCCCTATAATTCTGAAAGGATTAACATAAAAGCCATATTCACAGATACAAAGGTTTACTTTGACCTTGTACAGTGTAAAATCTCAGAAAATAAAAGGGCATCTAGTCAAATAAAATTATTCTATATGTAACATGTAGTAATAACATATGTCTTCCATCAGTCTATGTTGGGTCCAGTTTATGTGGGGAAGGAAGCAGGTGTTCTTAGCCTTTGTGTGTAAGGTGATAGCTTTTCCTTTGAATATTGTACCACCAATTAAGGTAATCAATTTTTTCCCTTCCTCTGAAGAATTTGCTCTATCAATACAAATCTGAGTCTGCCCATAAACTTTAGTCTTAAAAAGTGAATTGGAGCACAGTAAAATTAAGTGACTTACCCAGGACCACAGACCCAATATATGTAAGAGGCAGAATTTAACATAGGTCTTCCTGACTTTGAGGAAAGGTGTCTATCCACTACATATCTCTCCCTCACACATACCCTTCAAAGTGTTGGAGTTCTTAAAATACTTTTTCCCCCAGATAGTTTATTATAAACTTAAAATTACATGTCAATAATATTAATTCAGCATGTTTGATAATTTATTTTAAATTATTTAATTTCATTGCATGAAATGTCATGATAACATTTCAACCAGGATTGGTTTTTATTTATCATCAGGATTCTTTTTTGTTTATCTTAATTTCATTTTCTTCTCATGTCATTATAATTTGTGTTCACTATAATTTTCTAATACTATATTTTTCTCTTTAGATTATTTCATAAAAATTTTTGCAGATAGGCATAGATGCAGTCAGTCAATAATCATTTATTATCCATAGAATCATAGAGTAGAATCATAGATTCAGAGCTGAATGGTATTGAAAAATTATCTACCCAGAACTCTACTCCAGGACAGCAAAATGGTTGCAATCTCTGGGAACCCTGCTCCTGTACCATTTCTTCTGATATAATTCTTCTGGTAGTTGCTAATCACAATCTAATCACAACAATGATTAGAAGCTGAAGTCTGAGCTTTCTGCTCAGAACTGATGGAAGTGCTGGACAACTGATGAAACTTTTACTCTCTTCCCCCTCTCTTTCCAAATAAAGGAATATTATTAATGTCCTCTTTCAGTTATTTTCAATTTATCCTGTTTACATCTTGTTTATCATCGTTTGCATGTAATCTTCCTCAATAGACAGGGAGCTCCTTGAGAGTAGCTGTGTTTGTTCCTTTGTGTTGATTATCTTTGTATCTTCAGCACTTAGTATAGTGTCTGGTACATGACTGAAGCACTTACTTATGGCTCCAAAGGTAATATTATTTATATTTTTATTGTATTGAACAGCCTCTTCAGTAGCAAGATGTTGTTGTATTTATTCTTACCATAAATGTGCTTCTAAGAGTTGGATTAGATAGTTCTGGGCTTGGAATCAGCAATATCAGGGTTTCAATTCCACCTTTATCACTTCCCAAGTTACATAAGAACACTTTCATAAGAAGTTATTTAAGTCACATAACTTCTGTGAGCCTCAGGCAACACTCTAGGACTTAGCTTCAAGAGAAATATTGACTCCAAAACGTTCAGCAATCAACGTAATAGTTGGCAAAGATAGTCATTATGCCATGAAAGTCAGAGCTTTGAGACACTTTAGACCTCACGTAATCTAATCCAATCTGCTCCCTTATTTTATAAATGGGGAATCATACACCTATAATATGAAATTGAGTGATTATATTGAAAACAAAATGGCTAAATGGATTTCAGCATAGCATCTATTCTAGGGTAGAGGAGGGTATATTTTTGATTATTTTTGCTTTTCTGTTTTTATTTTAATAACAATGATAATCAGTAAATATGAATATACAACACATAAAAGCAAATGAAATATTTTAAAGCAATCCACAAACTTATTTTACATAATTTTAGATTGTACATGATAGTATCACAATGATACTGTGCCCATTCTGAATTTATATTTGCTTTCTTCTAATGCATTCTAATTAAAGCCAGACCTAATAAATTTAATCCTTCTCCCACCTGACAATACTTCAAATACCTGAAGAGATATATCATGTTCTCTCTAAATCTTCTGTTCTCCAAGCTAACTCCAGTTATTTCTTTCAACCTATATTCAATCTTGAATAAATTTTTCAGCCCTTCAATATGCTGGTTGCTGTATTTTAGATGGGACATCTAAAATTAAACATCACAATCTAAATGTGTTCAGATCAGAGTAGAATATAATGGATTAACTACCTGTCTTGATAATATACTTTAAAAATTTAGTCTAATATTATTATAGTACTTTACAACAGAGAATAACTTAAAGGAGATTTTTTCATAACCTCCAGAAATAAACATTTATTTCTTAAAATATTTCATTATGTCAATGTATTTATGAAACCACAAATAGGATCAATACCTGTTTCTACTGATGCACATTTTATCCTACAACACTTTCTTTACCTGCATAACTTTTGACCATGCATTTTCAAAAATATTTTCCACACTGGAGGCATTCCACTAGTCTTTTAATGTGGTTAGAAAAGTTTAACAATAAAAGCTACATGTTTCCCTTGGTTATACCTTATTCTCTCTTAATGTCTAGCTTGCCTCCCTTTCTCCTCTTAGATATTCTGACAGATACAACTTAATGTAAATCTTGCTTAAAATTATCATTGGTAAAATATTGTTGTTTATTTATACCTTTCATTAATATCTGTATGATCCTTCAGGTCGTTTGCACTTTTTATTCTTTGAGAATTGTAGTATTACAATATTTACAGACACGTGGTATCATGCGAAGGGTGTCCGGATTAAAAGAATGGACTTTTTTGTCAGGGAATACCTTGAGATCATTGTACACACTTAACGGTTTGCCAAATGTAAGCCAGTCTGCTCACTTTATCCTGTTCAATCCTGAATATGACTCATTTAAGCTGTAGTGCCTGTCCAAAGTACATGTATTGATGAAGCAGCTCAGAGAGCCATCCAATATACAGGTAGATGTATTTCATTGTCTAGGCAATATATCCTGCATTCACTTGAGTTTTCTCACGTGAATAATTAGATTACATTTCCTCAATCTTTGTATCTTTTAGAAAGATTTATAGTATTCTGAGACTTGGTCCTGGAGTAGAAACTGTACTGTTTTTATTCAGATGATGACTGGGGCTATTATAGAAAAGAGTTAAAGTGGTATGCCTAAGTGTCACCAAAGGAAATTGACTGGAGCCTCTTCTTCCTCTTTTTCTTTTCACTCCTGTTACATAACTTCTTTTCATTTCTTCTTCAGCAGTTTCACCCAGCCCCCCACAAACTGGGCTATGAATCCAGAGAGATATAATTTTTTTCTGGTCCTTTATGATGGTATGAGACCATTTATCTTTTTTGCTTCCTGAATTATGAAGCCAAACCTTATGTCAGGAGGGTCAAATATTACACCCTAACATACTACTCATAAGAATTCATTCCTAAATTCCTGACCTAGATTTTCTGGTTACCATGAAAATTTTACAAGAAGCAGGGAATACTGTTTTAAAATTTGGAAGTTATAATCTCTAATTTTTTACTATTGGGGTTTATTTTTTTCATAGTATGTGAGTGCTTCATTGTGCCTTAACTCCTGAACCTGAAACACTGGACTGGTCCAACTGAGGCCTGAACAGAATGTTCATGTAATCAGGATGATATTAATATTGAACAAGATCCGTTAGCACTTCCTTCCTTAATCTCCTCCTGCCTGGATTCTGTGAAGGGCATTCTTTATAGAATAGCAAACATCTTTTTTGAGTATACATCACATTGATTTACATTCTAATTTTTGATCATCACAAAACCAAAGCTATCTCTAGTTGCTTATATCACAGCATATGATATTGAAGGAGAGTTTTTGAAATTTCGTTTTGTTCTATTAAATTAAATGCTTAAAATTATAACTATTGTAGCAATTTATATAGGCATGCATATATGCACATTTGTATACATTATGAATATATAATGTACATACATTTATATTTACATGCATGCATGCATATTTTGGGGGGATAACCAGACTTGTGATTTTATTAATTGAGGAAATTCCTTTTACCAGTGCAGTTTAGGTATTGCTCAGCAATTCACCGTATTAAAGAATTGCCTGCACACCAAGAGGCTAAGTGTTTTGCTTAGGGTTCTGAGGCCAAGATATGTCATTGTCAGAATTCGAACTCAGGGCCTCCTAATTCTGAGGCCATCTTGTTATTTATTATGTTTCACAATTTGGGGGTTTTCCTTGTAAAACTTCAATTTTATTTAGTAAAACATTCTATTGTCTTTTGTTTTTACATGAGATTTTGTATTCTCTTTATTTTTCATTCATGACTGTTGAAAAGAATAGCATTTGTGAAAACACGTCTGTTTCCTTAACATTTTCATCAAAAATGCCTGTGTTATAATGTGCAGCTAATTAGTATCAAAACAATTTATAAAGTTAAGAAAATATTCTTATCAGTTAGGTATTTCTAAATGTCTTTTCTACCACTTTATTATTTTTTTTGTATAAACTGTAAATGATTTTCCACTCTTTTTTGTGTGGTATCTTCCTCAATTTTGGACATCTTGGAAATGAAGGTTAGGAATGAGGGTTAGACTAGTGGGATTTTGAGGGCCCTTCCAGGTCTAAATTGATTTTGTCATCTCCTGCATATACTGTACCAGTAGAGACATGAAGTGATTATAATGCTTTTCTTCCTTCTTGCCCCTAAAAACAATGAATAATTATTGTACTTGTAGAATTGCAAAAGAAACAAAATCAGTATTAAGAGAGAGTACGGAGCTTAATGTAGCTGCTTCTTCTCTATTAACCAAATACTATCAGTAATATCACCTGTTCAGTTGGAAAGTGAGGCAATTTCCTGAGGGTGAATTGAGATAAGGAAAAATAGCAAAATAAATAAATAAATAATGACAAAAACGGTTCTTTGAAGTAGGCACTGAATTCTGCGTATATCTTTTGGACTGTTAGTGATATAGGAAAGGGTAGCTCAGTCCTGGTGGTGACATTCTGACTATTGGTCAATAGATCATTTTATAGTTCCATTTCTTGTCACCCAGAGTTATAAATCTCCTCTTGCTAAGTAGCCCTAAAATAAACGGAACATAAATCTCATGTTCTCTTGTCTCTGCCTACTCTTCTCATAAAGTTAGGAGCTGGGCAGTGAAGTAACACATAGTCCACCTGAGAAGGACTTCCAGTGTGTTTCCTTTCATATTTCTCTTTCATTCAAAAAATGCAATTAAGTCTAATCAGGGATCAGAATATCAGATTATGGAAATAACCATTTTAGTTCCATTTCCACTAGTCTATCTACTCATTAACTTGGTATCTGTCATATGGTATGCTATTCCAGGCAGGTGGAGAAACAAAAGTAAATAGGGAAATTACCATTCTATTATATTTATTTAGGTAAAGTATTGGGTTCTATTCTTTTAGCCTCTATGACAGGGTACACATAAATAGAAGTCTTGAATAGAATCTTCAGTGATTGACTGATGTCCATGCCAAAATTTATTTTTGTTGTCACAGCAGGAGCTCTGAAGTCAGTACCCTTGTTCTAGTTTCTTTTACCTACTGGACAACATGCTTGCATGCAACTCAGTAGTCTGGGTTCTTATTGGATACATATAGTCTCTGTTCTTTCAATCAAGGATGGATGATTTAACAGTGGTAACAGTGGCATGTCCGGGACCAAAACCATTGAGGTAAACATTTTTATAATGTGTTAATAGATAATTACATATAGATATGCTTTCATGTGATGGTGTCAAAACATACTTGGAAACATAATAAATGAATGTGTTTTTTTAAAAGAAAGGTTAATGTTGATGATAATGATTTTACAATATTTTTACTTAACAGCATAGGCGGCATTAGGAGTCTTGTCTCAAAGTTGGGCACATTGTGCCCTTCAAATTTGTTGCAACTCAATCTGATCATTCCAAAATAGATTTTCTCAAAGAATTTGAGATATCATCAGAACAGTGCTCACATGCCTCTGAATAAATGTGGTTGAGTACATCTTTACATACATATAACCTTAGACTTCTATCACATATTATCTGATTGGGAAAGGATTAATAAACATAATTCTGGGCCTGAAATCATTAAGAACTGGTTTCAAATCTTTCCTCATTTAAGGCACACCTTTGGAGCTCCATAGCTAGCTATGAAATCACAGGCAAGTGACTTTATCTGTCAGTTTCCTCATAGGTGAAATTAACAAAAACAACAGATACAACTACAACAATAATAATAACAGCATTTATATAGTGCTTATTATGTGCTAGATACTTTGCCAAGTGTTTTAGGATTATTACCTCATTAGAACCTCATAGGAACCCTAGGTGGTAACTGTTATTATCCCCATTTTTCAGATGAGAAAACTGAGGCAAAAGTTATTAACTTGCCTAGAGTCAGTAAGTGCCAGAGGCTTGATTTGAAGTCAGATCTTCTTGACTGTGGGCCTTGTTATCTATCCATTGTGCCACCTGGAATAAAAAGTCCTGCACTACTGACCTCATTTAGTCATTATTCAGAGTGAATGAAATCGAAATCATATACTATATATACATAAATAGATAGATAGACTATACACATATACACACGTAGACACACATACATACACAAGGCATACATATACATATGTATGTGTGTATATACATATGTGTGTATGTGTATATATATATATATATATATCTTTTATAATTAGAAGTATCAAACTAGAAAAAAAATAGTAAACTTTAAGGCACTAAATTAAAGCATTAAATGTCGGCTGCTATCATTGGAGATCATTTCTTCCTCATGGCAAATCAGAAACTTGGAAGAGGTGTAAGATTAGTCTCTAACTTGAAAGATAAGGATACTATTGGCCTCAATAAAGATCTTGGAGTATTTGATAATTTTGTCTAACTGCATAATTGTAGCCAATCATCTGATCAGCATGAATATTTTTACTTAACAACGTAACTTATAAAGCATCCTATCATATTATTCACTTCCATTTATCCAAACCCAAGGGAATTGTCATGCACAATTTCTTAAAGTTTGTAACCAAATTGTGGTCATCAGATTAAAGGTGCTTTTGAAATAGCAATCATTTTTTAAAGAATGTAACATTACTAATAATGTAAAAAAACTTATTATAATTATCTTCATGTGTTAATTGTTACAGTGGCAGGTCCGGGACCAAAAACATTGAGGTAAACATTTATACAGTTTTTTAATAGATAATTACATATAGATATGCTTTCATGTGATGGTGTCAAAACATACTTGGAAACATAATAAATGAATGTGTGTTTTTTTAAAGAAAGGTTAATGTTGATGATAATGATTTTACAATCCTCTTCAAATTGAAACTGTCATCTGTCATCTTTCACCATTTTGTAATATTGGAAAAAATTATTTATCATCACTTAGACTGTTCATTTCCCACCATTCAAAACAGAAAATTCACTATTAATCCATAAAAAGAATATTTTTCTCTTCTATTGTACCTATGTTTGTGAGATATTATTTTACATTAACAGTTATTGACAAATAGTATAGGTTCTAGGCATTAATGGCACTCATTAACATTTTCTCATCCACAAAATTTCTCTCTGACTGTTATTCTTCGCACAACTCTCAGAAGAACAATTTGCAGCAGTTGTAGTAATGCTGCCCATTTCCAGCCCTGATGTATCTGAAAGGTAATAACAAGTATTGTAAACCTTCTACTGTCACCTGTCCCCTCTATTCTGTGTACTACTCCTCTCTCATGCATGGATTGTTGAGTCTGTTTTTAATCTATAAAATGGGCAATGCAGCACCTCAGAGGGTGATTGTCAGATTCAAATGCAGAAATGTGGTTAACATGTTTTGCAAAATTTAAAGCACAATATAAATAAAAGGTTTTGATAATGATATTAATTAGCATACAAAAAGATCTCATTTTAAGAAATAGAACTATAACAGACATAATCCTCCAGCAAATTATTTACCCACTTTTATTTTAGCTTTCAGAGACAAATTATTGAATAATAGATAAAATAACTGATGTAAAATAAAACTATTATTAAGATGTAAGGTCATTTTATTTAGATTGTCTGAAATCATGCTAAGGGCAAATCTAGGAATAGACAGACTGATGTCTACCTTATTGCATTGCCACATGATTATTTTTTTTT
>CM053601.1:66005440-66032240 GCA_028646575.1 Pseudocheirus occidentalis | reverse complement strand
CTGCTGCGCTGCCTGTAGCAACAGATGTGCTTTCTGTCTTGTGGAGAGTTTTGGAGCTTGAAAATCTGTTTTAGAGTCCCATTTTATGAGATTTTTAGCGTGTTTGTGTGGGAGCTGTGGTGCTTTGCTGCTTCTACGCTCCCATCTTGGCTCCCTGTTCATTAGTTTTTACGGTTTAATATTTTATCTGGGTGATATAAGCAATGGTATCTTCCTTAGTAATACTCTGGTTCTATCAATTTAGTGGTTGAGTTTATATAGTTCTGTTGTTTTTACTGTTAGTATCAGGATTTGTCACTTGTCATTCCATGAATCATGGATAACAAATTTGTAACGTATAATTAGGCCCAACAGATCAAAACTTACAATGTAAATTTTCTGTCCTCCAACTTGGTTTCCATATAGTTTCTACCATTCCCTTTTTCTTATTTTCATTGATCAGTAAAAATGGAATGTTTTTTTACTGGTAGCAATCACTAGGTCCTGAAATCTCATAGTCAGTCTCATTAAATAAACAAATCTACATGACTCTCAAATTTGTTTGGAGTGTCTTTTGACTCCAGAGTTACATTTTAAATATTTGTAACCTGAATTCTGAAATAAACCGGTTTGGGTTACATTTTACAAATCCAGTGATGTATACCTATCAACAGACTTTACTGTTTCTTTGTATAATCTGTGTTGATGCTAAACACCTTAAAGATAACCTTTCTATAATTCCTGTTGGTAATAATATGGTCTTATATCACTATCACAATTCATCTGATTCTCTAAACATATCCACATGACTCAGCATATTGTTCAGTGCTTCTTTGTTCACATACCATCTGTTAAGTTCATGTGGATATGATATAATGTCTTTGATTCTAGTCTTAGATCTTGGCTACTCTTCACCCTCATTTCCTTCCCTTCCCAAACCCTTCCCTTCCCAATCCCTTCCCTTCCCTTCCCAAACCCTTCCCTTCCCTTCCCAAACCCTTCCCTTCCCAAACCCTTCCCTTCCCAATCCCTTCCCTTCCCTTCCCAAACCCTTCCCTTCCCAATCCCTTCCCTTCCCAATTCCTTCCTTTCCCTTCCCTTTCCTTCCCTTCAGCAAAACTTCCCCTCCCACCAATGCAGGCATTTAATATTTCAGGATTCTCACTTTGGGTCGTTTTTATGGATTTGCAGAACATGTAAAAGCCATGAATGCAAAATTGCAACAAAGGCTTCATGTAATAAAGGTGAAAATACAATTGTGGTGTCTAGGGGTGGCTTATTATTTCAAACTTCTATAACTGAGATACAGCATGTAATGGTAGGTAAAGTGGTATATCTGGAACCATGAAGACTTGGGTTGGATTTTTGTCTCTGAGATTGATAGCTTTTGTAAGCCAATTGCTTTAACTTGCTTTTATGAACCGCAGTCTTGTCATATGAATGCCTCTTTCTCATACGATTGTTCTAAGAATCAGTTCAAACCATTACAAGAGCTTCTACTCAAGTCTCCCTGACTCTTGTTTCTTCTCTCCAATTCTTCCTTACAAAGAGTTATCAATATGATTTTTCTAAACAGTTACTTGTTATTATCTCTAGGAACAAACATAAAACTCTTTGGTATATAAAACCCTTCATGATCTGTCTCTAGCTTTCTTTTCTTTCATTCTTATTCTTTGCCTCCCTTCATGAACCCTGTGCTTTAATTAAATGAAGTCTTCTTGCCCATTGAACATATGAATTTTCTCTTCTAGGTGGCACAGTGGATGGAGTACCTGGACTGGAGTCAGGAATATCTGAGTGGCCTCAGATACTTACTAGCTCTGTCACTGTGTAAATGTAAGACATTTAAGTGTTGTTTGGCTCTATTTTCTCAAACATAGAGTGGGGATAATAATAACACTTCCCTCACAGTGTTATTGTGTGGTGCAAATAAGACAACATTTGTAAAGCAGTTAACACAATGACTGGCCCACAATAAGTACTATAGAAATGAATGTTTCCTTTCACCCTACCCACCTACCTTTCATTTGCACTGATTGTTTCCAGTACCTGAAGTTCAATCCGTTCTCATTTCTGCCTCTTAGAATTGCCTTAAAGGTTCAGTTCGATGGTCTTCTACAATGAAGGGTATCTTCTACGCTAGTGTCTTCCCCAACAATACCCCCAGAAAATTACTTTATATTTATTTCATCCATACTTTAATATATCCCTCTGTTGTCCACTAATAGAATATAAGCTCCTTATGCACAGATTTATTTATTTTTTTACCTTCAGTTCTTAGCACAGTGCATATAGTTGGCACTTAACACATATTTCTTGGTCAATTGAAATGAGATAATGTATGTAAAGTACTTGCAGAGACTTATAGATCCACGTAAATGCAGGTATTAAATTATTACTATATAAATAAATATAAGATGATGAATCATCTAACAGGTTTTATGCTTCAGTGTGTTTGATGTTTTGGTACTATAAATTCTGATAATTTTAATTTGCTAACATTGAAATGGGTAACCACTGGTTCACAATATGATGTTTTTCTTTACTTCTCATCAAAAAGTCCATCCAAGGGAGAATTTAAAGTATATCAAAAAAAATACAAAGCCTGTTGCACAATTATTATTTGAAACAATGATTAGTTCATCACAATCACTCAGCTGCTGAGAACAACAAAACAGTCATATTGCCTGATTGATTCACCAGGATGGGAGTCTACTTTTAAAAAATATCAATAAATGAGTCTTTAAAATAGGGTTAAAACAGAGTTGATTGTAGTAGTTTGGTGACAAAACAATGGGCCATCTGTTTCATTAAGTCCTCAACAGTGCTCAGTCCTTTCCTTCCTCTTGGCTAAATCTGTTTTTCCAGAACTGTTGAGTTGCAGCCAGGCTTAATTCACCACCCTCTTCAAGAGTTGTTCTTTTTGTGAATAGCTGAGCATCAGCTGGCTCTCTCACTAAATCACTAGCAAAGCTTTGTTGCCTCTCTTCTCCAAATACCCCACATATTGAAGATGCTATTTGTTTCTATTAGTTGAAAACAGCTGACTTGAATATGACTAAATAGATGACATACAATAATAGCTGATATTTCTAAAAGTGATTTAGTTTTTAAAGCCCTTTACTTGCATTATTCCATTTGTTCTTTATGATAAACTTGCGAGATTAGTGCTATAGATATAATTAGCAGCACTTAAGAAAATGAAGAAACAAGCTCAGAGAGAATAAGTCAAATAAGAAAATATATAATGTGTAAAATACTTTTATAAACTCAAATAGCTAGAAAATATCTACTTTAATGAGAAGAAGTAGCAGCAGCAGCTAGTCTTGCCTTGCTTAAGATCACACTAATTCCTTCAGTGGGAATTGAACTGATTCCACTAACTTTAAGCAGTATTCTATCTCTTACACAAAGTTGCCTTATACATGGTTAATACAGATATTTATACACATGTGTGCAAGGATACACACACATATAATATATTCATACATAAACAGTTGCCTATTTAACTTGTGCTATGTGCCTATATATGAATGAAATTATATCTTATATGCTCATAATTTCTCTATATTTGTATATGTACACATATACATAATGTGAATTTTATGTACATATAGACAAATTAACAGAATTGGGTGTATGTTTAATATCCTCATTCATTATTGAATAATTATTACATTGAGAAATTCTTCATCATTTCACTAGGTCTGGAGTTTAATTTTATGGTACTAAAAATGCTAGATAAAAAAAAATCTAATGTCAATATTCATGTTTCCAAAGGACAACAACTTGACTAGGACAATATTGCTTTGGGTAATATATTATATATCATATATGTTTATGTATACAAATATGTAAGTATATATATATATACAAATACATAAATGCACACATATATGTATAGATATAGATATATGAAGGGGACTACTTTTACAAGAGTACAACTGTTTATGAAACTGCTGCATAAATATCTCTTTATATCATTTATCTTATGCAAGATAAATGTCCAGTCAAGAATATTTTTTATCTTCTCTTTGAAAATATTTTAAAAACATTAACAAGTTAAATGTTCCCAATGACACTGTATCTGTATTGTGGGTCTAAAGCCAGTGAAGCATAAAGGAGAATTCAGAAAAGAGTTGGCTAGTTTAAGAGAGAAGTTAGAGAGCTGGCTGAGATTGAAATAGAGACAGATGGTCAGGACAGGAGACTGGAGCTGCATGAATCTCCATGCAGAAAGGATATGGGTCACTTGTCAATTTCCTCATCCATCTACCATTAATGCTATCATTTCTTGTTATGTTTAGAGAGTTATAATGATAATTATAACATAGCATTACTGGATCCATTCTCCCTATAGGAGGGAGAGGAACATTGTGTCATAAACTTAAGCTGTTGTGGCCACAGTGGAATCATTATGGGGACCAGGGAGAAGGAAATAGCATTAATATAGTACTTAATGTTTGCCAGGTAGTGTGTAAAACATTCTCATTTTATTAGGGGTAAGTATGGGGGCAGCAAAGGCATGGCAAGGAGATAACATCTATTTTCCCATTAAACCATTGTGGAGTATCCTCTGCCAAACTCATTTTTGAATAGCAGTTCATCTAGGCTAGAAAGGATGGAAGGAGAGCCAGAAAGTGACTATTGATTGTTAACACAGGTACCTTCTTTCCCTTGCCTGTGACTGGCTTAAAAAAAGGTGAATCCGAAAGAGATTATTAAAAATTTTCTCCCTGATGCTATTACTGAGAGTTATGGAATTTGAGGGAAAAGTTAAGCCAGCAAACAGCATAGTCTCATATATAGAAAGCTTGCCCAAAAGAAGTAGAATCAAGTCTGGACTCTGAAAGGCATTAGCTGTATAATTTTTGTCAACTCTTTTAACATCCTGTGGGCCCCCACAACTTTCTAAGACTCTGAGTTGTAAAAAAGTTGTTGTTCTGAATTAGTAGAAGAGGTTTTCTCAGTTTAGTTCATGAATCCAGTCTGTATCTCAATCCTTAAGTAAATATAACATTTTGTTTCAGGTTACTTATAGATGTTATATCTCTAATATTTTCCATCAAACATAATTCTTGTGTCCTTCTTAGTATTTCACAGTAATATAATTTAATATGTATCTCAATTATAGAAAAAGAATATTTTTTCATTATCAAATATCAGCAACTCAAGTTGTCATTTTTCCAGATCTAGAGAGGCACAAAGATCTCATCCTGAATAGAGCATTTCTTTATTGAGCATTATTCCTAGAAATTGAGAGACTGGTACATTAACTATTCTTAAATCCAAAATTACTGTGGACTATTTATTTCAGTGCAAAAAAATAATGGAAGTTTTCAATAATTCTAGTAAAGAGAACAGCATATTTTGAAGTTTCAAATGCATTACATCCTGTGAACTTAAAACCAATATAAATGTGATTTCACATTTTTGAGTTCTTAATTCTTGGAAAAATCAAAGTGTTCAGCTAAACATAAGAGTTGTAACATAGAAAAAGCAGGGTATAAAGGAGGAAGATGAAGACATCTCTTGATAAGATGATCATCACAGTTCTCTGCTTATGGTTGTTCTTAAGTAGTGACCCTTCTTTAGTACCTATTGTTGGAACGAAAAAGTATTTAGTGGGAGCTTCCAGATGCAGAGTATTTTTGGTTTTTTTCTTTACAAAGAGGTTTTTTTTGCCTTTTGTTTGTATATTACAGTAACCTCTAGAAAGGGAAAATAGAACTCCCTCTTCTTTTTGGATAGGACCTTTCCTTGCAACAAAGGAAAAATGAATTAAGCAAAAAGCCAGACACAGAGCTCACTAGTTTCTGAACATGTAGACAGCATTTTATGTTAATAGTACCTTCCCTCTCTTTTGAGAAGGGCATAGATATCATTACAAGCTTTATAAAATTATCAGTGTTTATTCACTTAATTAATTAAGCTTCCTTTTACTGTGTTAATTTGTATTGTGGTGATTGGTATCTTGTCACTTCTCTTCTACTTATTTTGCTCTAATTCAGTTAATGCAGCTTTTTACCTTATTTCTTTGAAACCTTCATAGTCATCATTTGTTTCTGTTCCATATTGCCTCAATAAATTCATGTACTACAATTTGCTTCCAGTGAGTCTCAAAACAAAAAGAATCTACTTTACTTCTAATTAATCAGTAGCTAAAATAAGGTTGTCATTTTAAATATTTTGTTGTACTTTAGTTTTTCCTGTCTTTAATACTGGACATATAACCAATAGTGAAATTCCAGAGTAAAAGAGCATGAAGCTTAGTCTTTTTTGCATAATTCTAAATTGATACATAGGAATATCTAATCAATTTGAAGTAATATTAACAGTATATTAAGATGCTAGTCTTCCTACATCAAATTCTGCCTTGACTGCTCCTATTTTTATCATCATTGTCAATTTTAGAACAGGAATTTAAAAAGAGCAAATAACACTGAGGCACACATGCACATATGTTTATTTATTCATGTACTATGTATGTATGAATTTAAGACTTTGCAAAATGCTTCACATACTTTTTAAATATTTTGTCTTGATGGTTCGGTTATCATGGATTTTCTTAACTGTTTACATATTGAATGCTGCTGGTACAATATAATGTCATTTAGGGAAGGAACTGTCTCTTGTCTTTATCTTAAAGCCACCTAGCACAGTGACTTTCACATGAAAGTTTTATAATATATTATTATTAGGTTGGATTAGAGTGATTATTACACCCACTTTGTATATGTATTGGGAGTAATAAGATGTACCTGCAATGTTGAAAACATTTGAACTTTACCAGGTCATTAGGAGAGATTTATGGAAGGAAAAAATTTATCCTATTTCCAGTTATTTTCCTATTACTAGCTATTCCATCCTTATTGATAGGATACTTCTAAACATGAAACCAAAACACAATACTGCTATCATCATTATCCCAATCATCGCCATTCAGAACAGGAAACCATTTTAATTGTCTATTTTAAGCAGTTTCAATTCTTGCATACATATCTTTCTTTATTTAATTTAATCACCTTTATTAGGTCACATTTTATTACTACCTATTCATTCCTCTTCTCTTGATCATGTCAGTATAAATTTTGACAGTGATATATGTTAATTTTACTTCTTAGACTGTCAAACGTACCTCATCATGGCAACAATTTCTAAATAGCCTTATTATTGACTGTTTTAAATTTTATCAAATAACCATCTCCAAAAGTTGAAAGCTACTTTTTTATATCTATAGAAGAGATGTATGTGTGTATAATAGATAAAGATATATCCTCACAACATTTCTAACACTGTTTTATCAATCAAAAGTTATGATCAAAATAAATTTCAGAAACTAATTATTCCAGTTATTGTAGAATGAAGTGAAGCAGTGAAATAATCCCAATTAAAGTAAAAAAAAAACAATAAAAATCATTCAGTATTGAAGCTTGTCATTATAAGTATACAAGTTATTGGTATCTCTCAATTATTATTGACTTTGTCAGTGAAACATTTGAGGAACCTAAATGATAGGAATCTACCTTATTTTAGCACTTCATTTTATATGTTTTGATGAAAATCAAATAAATAGCCTCCACACCATCCACATGTCAGAATAATAAGCAATCACTGTGATGGTGGTGGTGGTGAGGAGGCAATAAAGAGAATGTCTGTCCATGGTGCTGACTTGAAATTAAGTTAAATTTCTTCCATGAAGATAGAAGATTGGCCCATAATTTAGTAAATGGTCCTTGAGAATTACTTAAGACTCAGAAAAGTTGAGTACTTTTCCCATTAGAATTGAATGTCAGAAATGGATCTTGAACCTTGGTGTTTTTACTCCAAGTCAAGTATTCTTTTGATCATGTTAAATTGTGATGCTATACACCAATAAAAACAAACTAGGTTCCAAGCAGTAGTTCAAACAAATCAAAATTGAATTTTCACACTTACTATAGCAATAGATGAAACCTCTCCATGATAAATGGAATATTCTAGAGGGGAGATTTATTTCTTATAAATAATTTTAAGATATTACAATATTTTCTGAAAAATTGAGCTTTGTATTTCAGTAGGAAACAGGTGTTTATATAGCTTTAAATAATTAATATTCCTTGCATAAAAATGGCTTCAAAGTTAATGGACATACAAAAATGAACACAAGTTTGTAGAAGTTCAAGTAAGTACAAATTTATGTTCTAAATATATTTTAAAATGATTCAATTTTAGTTATCAAAGTATTCAGTTTTAAATATTCACTAACCATTTTCTATGTGAAAAACATCATCTAGGCCCTGGGGAAACCAAACAGACTGAATAATCGAAGAGCATATATTCTCCTGGAACTCAGAAGTTTTGTAATCATCTCTGGTTTATTATTTCTTCTTAATTAAAAAATAAGTAAAACTAAAAAAATACCATAAAAGCCAAATGCTTCAATAATCTAGAGCTCTAGGCTTGGTGTAGTTCATCATATGTTGCACATGTTATTCATGTGTGAACAATACACTTAAAGGTTTTTGTTGTTAATTCATTTTCAGTCATGTCTGACTCTTTGTGACTCTATTTGTCATTTTCTTGGCAAAGATACTCGAAGAGTTTGCCATTTCCTTCTACACCTCAGTTTACAGAAGAAGAACTAAGGGAAATAGAATTATGTGACTTGTTCAGGCTTAAACAGCTAGTAAGTGCCTGAGATCAGATTTGAACTCAAGAGGATAAGTCTTCCTGACTTTTGGCTGAGCACTCTATTCATTTTACAGTATAGTTGCTGACAGTAAAAGGTAGGGATTACATTTTCCAAGAATGAAGTGCCATGTATTCTAGATGACTTATTTCTGTATGAAGTTCAAGTAGAAGTTGTTCATCTTCAAGTAGAAGATGATACTGTACAATGATGTTGGAGCCCTCAGTCTGTCACTTTTTGAAGCACTAAAATATGAATAAAAATTTTAAAAATTGCTATAATAACAGCATAGTTTTATTTGGATTATCTTATCTATTATCTGATAATTTTCTGATGAATTCTAATTAATAGCATTGCTGTCCATCAATAAATATTTGTTAAACATTAGAATTGTTCAAAATACTCTGCTAGGAATAGTATAAGGCTACCATGAATAATCATGTACCTCAGATCACTAATAATGCTTCTAATCTTGGCCACAAAATTATCTTTGAAGGAGGTGATGTAGGAAAAGATTCCAATTATATCTCTGTAATTGCCGTCACCAGCAAACATAACAATTGGGGGGGAAAATGAACCTAAGAACCTCAGAAATCTGAAGTGTTCCACATGCCCCCCAAAACATGTTATTATTCTGGCCACAGCAGTCATTGCCCAAGAGAGAAAACCTTTTGGAAATCTGGTCTTCCATGAACCAACATGGGTGCTGTGACTTTGCCTCTTCAGTAGCCAAAATTACCAACATAGTCTTTCACACCATGGTTCAGCACAAGTAAGAGGTATAATTTTATCAATGGGAATATGATTAAAGAATATACAATGTCATTTGTTTTGCCATTAAACCCTAAGGACCATAAGATTTTCAATCTGACTAGCAGCTAAAACTTTGAATATATGTTGTCTCCATTAGAATGTAAGGGCCTCAAGATTGGGGATTTTCTTGATTGTTTTATTCATAACTCAGTGTTATGAATAGCTTAGTGTTTTGAATATACTAGGTGTTTAATAATTTTTAAACTGATTCATAGATTCATTTAACATGGCACTTGTCCTCAAGATATTTAAATAGTATCATAAGATTAGATAGATAGATAGATAGCAGATAGATAGATAGATTGATAGATATGTGGATGGATGGATAGACAACAAACATAGAGAATAATCCAAAGTAATTTTGGGGGGGGGGAATTGTTTTGTAGGTACCAGGAAAAACTTCTTACATGAAATGGTCAATTAGGAATTTCAAGAACCTGAAAGGAGTAGGGAGAGTATTCCATGTTTGTTACAACCTATATGAAGTCAAGTAGGTTGAATTTGTATTGACATGCATGGGAAATGTCAAGCACGGAGTTTGGTAAAAAAAAAACAGTATTTAAGGGATGACAATGCATAAGAGTGATAAGGGAGATAGCGTAGAGTCAAATCACAAAAGGATTTGAGTATCACACAAGTTGAATTTTATTATATTTTATCCTAATTGTAAGAGAACAACTAAGTATTCTTTGAAAGAATAACTTTTTTCTCTTTTATATGTAAAATTATCCACTATAGTCATCATTTTGTGCCTCAGAGTGGTATAATCAAGAAGAGTTTTAACTCTGACTTGTGCTACTCAGGTGAAAAGTTTTCAAAAATGTGCTGAGTGATAGATTTTACATTGCTAAACTTAAAATCCAATTTAATTAACTTTAAGTAGGTATAATACTAAATTTATGTCACCGATAAATTTTCACTCCTAGATACTTACAAAAACCTTTTAACAAGTTGTAGAAGGATGGTATATACATTTCTTTAAGCATTAACAATAATGATGAAGGTGCAATTCCTTTAAGTCTGAAAGCATTGAAACATTGGAAACATTTAAAGTCCTGATTATTGTGGCAGGTTATTTGACACAAACAAGTAAGCCCAAGCCATATTAGTTGCCTTGAAGATCACTAAATGCTATCTTATTTCACCTTCTGGAATCTATAATTGACACACTACCATATTCCAATCTGTCTCTTTGGGAAGCTTATCAATGTAAATGTATTATCTGTCTAGATATTGAAAATATTCATTTTATTGTTTTTCCCAGGATCACAAAATCACTTCCTTTCTTTCTTATTTATAACACACCATGTGTTAGTCATTACACATCACTAATAGACATACAGCATTCTTTCATGACTCTCTGACCCAACAAACAAAACAAAAATGCATTATAAATAGGTGACACTGGAACCCAAATAAAAGGATTTGATACCTGAAATCCTTTTTATCAACAGAAAATGAAGAGAATACATCTTTCTCTCCTCCTATTTAGACTTCCTTAGAGTAAACATTCAATCTTAGTTGCAGCAAGCACAGTGACTGCACCCTGCTAAAAACAGATTCTAGGTAGACAGGATAAACCTTGTTTAATGTAATTGACAGGCCTCAAACATCCCAGTAAGTTAGGGGGACAGCTTTCTCAAGGATGTGAAAACTTCCCCAGTAGAATAACCAGATGAGAACAATTTATTCCACAGTTATAAAGATAGCTGAAGCACATGCTATAGAATATTTAATGTTGTTCAGGCATCAAAGGCACCAAAGCCATCAACTATATCCCAGGCCCATGCTCATCATCATGACTTTTGAACTGTCACTGGATTTCAATGACTCTGGGAGAATGAGGCTGATAACTTTATGCAATTCTGCTTCACTTAAATCCAATACACACACAAGTCAAAATGATACCCTATAATGTTAATGATCCTATTCAAAAGTGAAAAACGAACAAAAACAAATATTCCGCCTTAATACTTTTCAGATGTCAGTCTTTGAAAAGAACTAAAGAGATCATTTTCAAAAAGTTTTCTTATTTGGGGAATTCCATGTACTGGTGTGAAAACACTTGTTTCTTTGGATAGGAAGAAAGAAATATATTTGAGATAGCTGACATGATTAACAAAATGACAAAAATACAACCACGTTTTATTTTTAGATTATATTAATAACGTTTTTATATTGCATTTAGGCTACCACGTCAAAGTTTGCTGATTTCACTAGAATAAGTTCCCCCCAACCTCCTTTACAAACAGACTATGGTCATTCATTGCAGTTAGAAAGCAGAAATCAAGGGGTACCATGGCTTCAATATTCCTCCCTCAAACTGATATATTGATACAACTCTCAAAATTTAGTGAAGCTGGTCTTGGAAAACAGAGACATAAGCCATCCCATTTCAAACTTTGTTGGACCTGCCAGAGTCCATATAGCCTTTGAGGTACCAGGGTTACTTCATAGCATTTTGGAGCATGAAAGCACTTCAGTGATGAATTTAATATTTATTATATTTTATTAAACTTGATTACTGAAAACATAAAAAGGAACTCTGAAACATGAATGCATTGTTTGTGGAGTTGTAAACTGATTAAACCATTCTGGAGAGCAATCTGGAATTATGTCCAAAGGGCTATAAATAAGTGCACATCCTTTGACCCAGCAATACCTATTCTAGGATTATATCCCAAAGATATCATAGAAGTGTTGAAAGGATTTGTATTTATTTATAGCAGCTCTTTTGTGGTGGCAAAGAATTGGAAATCAAGGGGATGCCCATCAATTGGGGAATGGCTGAACAAGTTGTGGTATATGAAAGTAATGGAATACTATTGTGCTATAAGAAATGAGGAGTATACAGACTTCATAATAACTTGGAGAGACTGATATAAACTGATGTTGAATAAGAAGAGCAGAACCAGGAGAAATATGTACACAATTACAGATACCTCATATGTGTGATGACTAACTTGGATAGACTGGTCTCCTCTCAGCAATGCAAGGTTATAAGACAACTCCAAAAGACTCCTGATGGAAAGTGATATCCACATCCAGTGAAAGAACTACAGAGACTTAATGCAGATTGAAGCGAACTTTCTCTCTCTCTCTCTCTCTCTCTCTCTCTCTCTCTCTCTCTCTCTCTCTCTCTCTCTCTCTCCCTCCCTCCCTCCCTCTTTCTCCCTCTCCCTCCCTCTCTCTGTCTCTCTCTGTCTCTGTCTCTGTCTCTCTCTGTCTCTCCCTCTCTCTCTCTCCTCTTATGTTTCTTCTTTCTCACTGTTAACTCCTTTGTTTATAATCCTTTACAAGTCGAGTGATGTTTAATGTGAAGGTATTTGTAGATTCTAAATTTGATTGCATGCTACCATTGCAGGAAAGGGAAGAGGAGAGGGAGGGAGAGGAAATTTGAAACTCAAGGGATTGTGGAACTGAATGTTTTAAACTAAAATTAAATTAATAAATAAAATTACATGTTTAAAAAGGAATTCTGATATAAAACTATAGGTATGAAAAACAAATACTCAAAATGAACAATAATATAGATGAATAATAACAGGCTATTAATAATGGTCATCTATAGAAATATGATAATACACGTGTGCCTAAATGAATAGTATTTTAACTGGGCTCAGATCTTGACTAAATCCATTTACTCATGAAATGTTCAACATTATGTGTGTGTGTGTGTGTGTATACATCTTTATTTATGTGAGATTAACAAAAAAAGGGGAAAATAACAAAATGACAATTTTTTTCTAACTTTGTTGACTTATTAGCTCTTCTCTGCATATGGTATTCCATCTTCCTCCTTTCTACAGACTGTAGCCCATACTCAGAACCACTTTTTTTTACTAATACTTACCAATTTTTATACTCCTCAATATGAATGAAGCAGCCACATTAAAAGTTCAAAACACATGGAATAATTGAATGTGCATGAGAAAGCCAGTTTCTTTGCTTTATGATTAAAAAACTTTTTTGACCAACAACTATTACCCAATTTATTCATCTTCATTTGATTCCAGATAAACTTTTTCAAACAGAGCAGTGAGCAACCCCAATATACTTGTTCATTCAATGAAATTTAAATTCTCGTCTTTCCTTAACTCCTTCAAAGAGGATCTCTCTTATAAACTTTAAATATTTCCCTAATATAAAAATATGTAGATACCAAGATATCATTTGGTCAGTAATCATGTTTTACTCATTTTTTTCTATGTCATCATTTTCACCATCATTATTATCTTTGTCATCATCACTCAACATTTCTGGTCCACCTCTTTTTACAATTATATATGTAATAGATGATGTTTGCTGACGGTTTCCCCATGTGTCATGTCTATTAAAATTTTGCACTCTAGTTTTACGTGCTGTGTCTTTATTGGGGCTTTTTGGGATTTAGGGGTGTCAGCTATAAGTAGACTTCTTTATGATCATCATGTTCCATGATTTACTGCCATGTAGGAATACAAGACAATATTGTTGTTAAAAACCAGATTTTTTTGACAGTTAAAAAGTTGAGATTTCTGAAAACAATGAAGTTTTACAAAAGTTACCTACCTTTATCTCTTATATATATTTAATTAAGCACTCAACTTACTGGCTTATATAATGTTTAATTCTTATTAATGCATATGTCAAACACATGCAATACAGACATGTTCATATGCACATACACAAATATATACATATGTGTGCGATATGTGTTTGTGTAGTACACAGAAATACACCTGAATCCCACAGTTCAGGTAAATCAATATATGTGATAACAAAGGGAATGTGTTCTTTCATTATGAATTACTTAAAAATACATAAATGAATTGAACTGCAAATTTGCTTTTATTGGGGGGGGGGTGTAATGATAATGGGATTTGAAGTTCTTCCATGCCCCTTGAACTTGCTGGTGTAGCAGGAAGGGGTGGAGCAAGAAGAAGCCAGGGCCAAGTTAGAGTCCCTGCAGTGATGACTGGAAGCAGCCACAGTGGCAGCAGCTGTGGTTGTGGCTCAAATTCTTTTTGTTGAGTCAGCCAGAATCTCTGCTAAGGATTCCTGCTGAGGACTTCCAGGGATGGGAACTGTGGGGGGCTGCAGCTACTGGGAGTAAGCTGCCTGGATGCTGAGCAGTTTCTGTGAGTGAGGAGAGGAGGATCTTTGCCTGAGATAGCCTGTCATGTTTGAAGGTTTGAGAATGTGGGTGTTTACTACATTAACTACATGTGCCAAGTTCATAACTACTGTGATGGATTTGACTTTCTGGTATTTGAATAAATGTTCTAGCTATATTTCCCAAGTAGAGAGCCTGTTACATTTTGTGATTAATAACCATATCAGCATACTTATAGTTACTGTAGGCAATGTGAATACTGCATTGCTGATACAGGGTGTAACTCATTTAAACTCTCAACCTCAATTTCCTCTTCAGTAAAAGGAGGTTCAGAATACTTGTAGTAGACTGTTGTGAGGCTCAAGGCATATGTTGAATACAAAGTATACGGAAACCTTCAAAGTTGTGAAAATTTTCCATGTGTGGAGGAACAAAGATGATTGTTATTATGTGACAACTGAGAGAGAGACAGACAGACAGACAGACAGAGACAGAGAGAGACAGAAAGACAGAAAGAAAGAGAGCACTATCTATTGGGAATGAGGAGCATCATGAGACATTTCTGTATAAGACTGTATCTGAGCTGAGACATAAAGAAACCTAGATAATTTGACAATAAAAAAATGATAAAATAATTCCAGGTTTGAGAAATGGCATAGAGGAGGAAATAGAGTGTCCCTGAATAGGAAGTAACCAGAATCTAATTCTTACCTCATATTTTTTCTTTGTAATTTTTAGGGCTATTTAATATATTTTACCAATAGCTAAAGAGACAGCTAGATGGCACAGTAGATGCAGTCAAGCCTGAAGTTAGGAAGACTCATCTTCTTGAGTTCTAATTCAGCCTTAGACATGTCCTGTGTGACCTTGGACCACTCATTTAACCTGGTTTGCCTAAGTTCTTCATCTATAAAATGAGCTGGAGAAGGAAATGGCAAACCACTTCAACATCTTTGCCAAGTAAAATTCAAATGGGGTCATAAAGATTCAGAACCACCTGAAATGTCTGAACACCAAGTATAAGAACCCAATATTTAAGCATTAAATTCAGTGTGTAGCACAAGCAAATTCAAGATGTTAAAAGAAGGGATAGTCAGAAGAGTTGGCCTTTTGGAAGCACAGTAGAGACAGCATTTCAAGACCCTGAAAAAAAAAGCATTTTAACTACAAAGAAACAGATTCTTTTGTTTTAGGGATTCACAAGAAGATGTAATCAGAATAGATTGAGGCAAGGATTGCAGAGGATTGCTATTACCTTAATCTACTCTGTATTTTCAATAATTTGGAACAACCTATAGAACTTCAAAATGTAGATATTAAGGAGGGGTAATGAAGGAAGAAGAGGAAGAGAAAGAAGAAGGAGCAAGGGAAGAAAGAGAAACAATAAGGGATAAGTAGCAAGAAGAAATGATGAAAAAAAGAACAAATACTAGCATTGAAATCATATATCCTTTCTCTTCTCACTGAACTTCTCAATGATCTGTACAACAGAAAATAAGGGCTTCTTATGGCCTTAAAGCTTATCTTTTTTTTTCTTGAAAAAAAAGACATAAAGGCACTATAGACTGAGGTGTTATTTATCATCTCTACAAGTGATAAATAGCCACTGTTTAATGTTGTAGACTGCTGTTGTGGTGGAGAACTGTATGAGACTTTTTGCAACAGGCTATTCTACCTGATAAAGTGTGGCTATTCAGAGACAGTAGCAGTTAGCAAAGAAAGGATGAATCAAATTGACATTTCTTGACAGAAATTATCCACTCTCCCTAAATGTGTCTTCTGCAACTGATGTACTTGACATGAAAAGTGTACAGACTTTAAACTACATTAAAAAAGTAAAAAACAGTATCTGGAAAGACACACACAAATGATATTTTTCTCAAAAACAATACATGTGATGCCATATAGTGCAGTACGTAAACTATATTATATATTGTATTGCCCTTTTTTCCTTTACCCTTTTCTGTATTATTGTATTTCTCCCAAAGAAAAATGCATAAACCTTCATGTATAAATGCAAATGTAGAGTTGACTGTAGAGACTTTAATTCTTTATTGGATATGTGATGGTAGGAATCTGGAATATTCCCTTTATGTAGCTTTCTCTTCATTTGTTTCCATTTTGTGTAACACTTGTCAAAGTCTTCAAAATTGCTGTAGTGACTTAACTCAATGTCTTCTAGATCTCTTCTCATGAATATCAATGTCATACACATTGTTGTGTTCATCAGGCATGGTGATTGGTCCAGCTCTTTATTACAGTCATATACTGAAATCACATATGCTGCTTTTCCTGCAAAATCCTTTGTCCACCTTGTTGCAATATGCTCACACCAATTTTGTGCCTCTCTGTTGCCCTTCACTTCATCCTCAGCTTCAATTAAATGATAATCCCCCAAATGAGCAAGGTAATTTTGTTCTGAAAAAGATAAAAGCAGAGTCAGTGCTAAAAGTTTAGTTGGGCCCCAGTACTGCCTACACTGTTTTGTATTTCTTATTGGCAATAGTGATATTTGGGTTCTTCCCTTTCTTTCAGTCTTGTGGTTTTCTAAGCATGATCATCCACGACCTTGTTCAAATTCAGTAAACAAAGATCAAACAAGACGAATTTCTATTCTCAAGTGCTTCCAGAAATGGAAGTGAATAATATTAACAGTGGTAGCCAGAGGGAAAAAATGGAAGTGTTCTTACTTTTAGCATGAAATGTAAAAAAAAATGCATTTTTAAGTAGGAAAGGTTTATTGAGCAGAAAAGGAGATGGCAAGGTTAAATATTTCCTACTGTATCATTATTAATTTTTGAGACACACTATAGTTCACAGCACCCAAACCTCTTTTAAAAATTTTGGACCAGACCATTTATTCATTCAACAAGCATTTATTATGAGCCAACTACATACCAGAGATTGTGACTTAACTATTGAATCAAAGTCAAAACAAATCCTGCTTTCAAACTACTTGGGGAAAAGCATACAATGTATATACAGATAATTAAAGACACAATAAAAACAAATGAATGATGGGGGCAAATGAAAAAAATAGGAAGAGCATTAGAGGCCTTGTGAGGAGATGAAACAAGCTGAGATTATAGAAACTAGGGCCTCTAAGAGACAGAAATGATACACTGAATTCAAACCCTCTGGGGCTGTCTGTAAAAAAGTTCAGAGAAAGGAAAAGGAAATTCACAAATGGGGAAACATAAATAAGTAAATGAGTTTGGAATTTAGTTCATAAAAGGAAATGATGTGCTAATAGTTTAAGAATGTGGTTTCAGGCTCCTGGCTTGGGGGTCAGCTGGGAGCGCTGCCACTGCTGCTACCTCCACCATGAGCAGCAGCCAGAACATGGTGGGCCGGAGTGGTGCTATCGCCCTGGTGTGTGCGGGGCCCTCTTCATCGGCTACTGTATTTACTTCGACCACAAGAGACAGAGTGACCCCAACTTCAACAACAGACTCCTAGAACGAAGAAAGAAACAGAAGCTTGCTAAAGAGAGAGCTGGGCTTTCCAAGTTACCCGATCTTAAAGATGCAGAAGCTGTTCAGAAGTTCCTTCTTGAAGAAATACAACTTGGCGAGGAATTGCTAGCCCAAGGTGAATATGAAAGGGGTGTTGACCGCTTGACAAATGCCATTGCTGTCTGCGGGCAGTCACAGCACTTGTTGCAAGTTTTACAGCAAACTCTTCCATCACCAGTGTTCCAGATGCTTCTGACTAAGCTGCCAACAATTAGCCAGAGAATTGTGAGTGTACAGAGCTTGTCCGAAGATGATGTAGAATGAGAAACATGTCAACATAATAAAATCTTAAAAAAAAAAAAAAAAGAATGTGGTTTCAGGCCATTCACTGTATGGCTTTGAATATCATTATATAGGGGGATGGATCTACAGTCAATATAGAATATTGCTAAAATTGTAGGATTGTGTGTCTTTCTTAGCTACTCTTTGAAATTTGGAAACATCTGAAACATATCTTTTATTATAAGAAGTGTAAGGGTGGAGCCAAGATGGTGGAATAGAAGCAAAAACTTGGCAGGAGTTCCCATTGCAATCACTTTGAATACATATAAAAATTGACTCTAAACAGACTTTAGAGGTACAGAACCCACAAAATGACAGGCAGAAACAAATCTCCCACTGACGGCAGGCTGGCAGGCCAACAGGAAAGGCCTATTGCAGCATGCTGGGAGCCAAACCTAGTCCCCCAAGAGCCAAGATGCGGTTCTGGCCACAGGGCAACCCCAACCTGCAGTTGCCAGAGCAGACTTCAGGAGAGTGAATCACCAGTAGCTGTGGCAGGTTCCAGACTTCTCAACCCCAAAACCCAGATGACTAAGTAAAAGGTCAGTTTGGAACTCAGTTGGAAAGGGGGGGAGGGCAAAAGAAGGTAGACCAGCTCTAGACCTAGGGACTAGAAGTGGCAGAGTTGTAGCTATAAAGCCACCACATGGGTCCTTCAGGAAGCCCTGGCCTGCAGAGTGTAGGGGGACCAAAGGATAATTCAGAGGCTAATTATTCTTGCTTTAACCTGCTTGGATCTGGATCATTGTCTTGGGTGGCGGTCTTGGAGTGTGTGCCCAGTGAGCCAGAGCTTGTGGGGGCTGTAGAGACAATGCCCTCCTAATAGCTACGGCAGCTGAGAAAACCCTAGCAATTTGGGATAAACCTCTCTCTATACTGGAATCAGAATTCTACCATGGCAAAGAGCTCAAACATCAAGTAATTGTCTGGTGATAGGAGCAAGCAGTGGAAGCACAAACAAATACTAAAATCTTTTCAGGAGGACTAAAAGGATCAAGGCATGGAGCAGTAGGAAGACAGCAAAGTCAGAACTCCTGTATCAAATGCCTCCAAGAAAAATATGAATTATTTACAGGCCATGGAGGGGCTCAGGAAGGATTTTGAACATCAAGCAAGAGAAGTAGAGGAAAAATTGAGAAAAGAAATGAGAATGATGCAAGAAAATCATGGAAAGTGAGTCAACAGTCTTTAAAGGAGGCCCAAAAATACACTGAAGAAAATAATATCTTAAAAATGGACTAAGTGATATGGCAAAATAGACCCAAAAAGGCAGTGAGGAGAAAAATGCCTAAAAAATGCCTTAAAAAGAAGAAAATAATACCTTAAAAATGGATTAACTGATACGGCAAAATAGACCCAAAAAGGCAGTGAGGAGAAAAATGCTTAAAAAGCTGAATTTTCCAGATGGAAAAGGAATTTCAAAAACTCACTGAAGAGAATTACACCTTCAGCATTAGATTGGAGCCACTTGAAGCTAATGACTTTATGAGAAATCAAGATACTATAAAACATATCCAAATAAATGAAAAAAAATAGAAGGAAGTATGAAATATCTCACTGACATATCCAGTGTTTTGGAAAATAGATCCAGGAGAGATAATTTTAAAATTATTGTACTACCTGAAAGACATGATAAAAATAAAGAGCCTAGACACCATCTTTCAAGAAATTATCAAGCAAAATTGCTCCGATATTCTAGAACCATAGGGCAAAGGAGAAATTGAAAGAATTCACTGATAACTTCTTGAAAAAGATCCCCAAAAGAAAAGGCCTAGAAACATTATAGTCAAACTCCAGAGTTCCCAGGTTAAGGAGAAAATATTACAAGCAGTCAGGAAGGAACAATTTGAGTACTGCGGAAACATAATCAGGATAACACAAGACCCCTCTGCTTCTACATTAAAGGATCAAAGGGCTTGGGATATGACATTCTGGAGGTCAACGGAGCCAGGATTAAAACCATGAATCACCTACCCAGAAAACATTAGTATAATGCTACATTATTAGGATAGTTGAAGGGAATGTGTGTGTGCATGTGTATATATGTATGTATACGAAGGTGTATGTGTATATAAATTTCTATGTGAGTGTGGGCATATGTATATTCATGTAAACATAGACAGAGGGCCTAGGATGAGTTAACATGAAGAGATGATATATAAAAAATAAAATTAAGAGGTGAGAGAGGAATTTATTGGGAGAAGAACAAAGGGAGAGGTAAATTAAGGCAAATTATTTCATATAAAAGAGGCTAGAGAAAATTGTTACAATGGAGGGGAAGAGAAGGAAGGTGAAAGGGAATGGGTCAACCTTACTCTCATTGAATTTGGCTTAAAGAGGGAATAACATAGACACTTAATTAGATAACTTCCCTTACAGGAAAATGGGGGGTAAGGGATAAGAGGGGATGATAGAAGGGAGGGCAGATTAGGGGAGAGGGTAGTTTGAAGGAAACATTTTTGAAAAAGGATAGGGTCAAAGGAGAAAATAGAGTGAGTGTGTGGGGTGAAATACAAGGGAGGGAAATATAGTTAGTCTTTCACAATATAACTACTATGGAAATGATTTGGGTAACAACACAGGTACAACCTACATTGAATTGCTTATCTTCCCTCTGGAAGCTGGATAGGAGGGAAGAAGGAAAAAAAATCTGAAACTCAAAAAATTTTAAAACTCAAATTTTAAGAACAAATGTTAAAAACTTGTTTCTTACATACAACTGGGAAATAAGATATACTGGAACTGGGGAATAGAAATCCATCTTGCTGTAATAGTAAGTTAGGGAGGTGATGAGGGAGGATCTAATCAATGATAGGCTAGAGGTCAGGAACCAATAGTTGAGTTAGAGAAGTGGACCATATTTCTCATTTCTCACCCTTTGTAATTATTTTTTTGGAGGAGGGGAAGCAAGGCAATTGGGGTTAAGTGACTTATCCAAGGTCACAGATTTGAACTCAGATTCTCTTGATTCTAGGACTAGTGCTCTATTCACTGTGCCACCTAGCTGCAATTCCTAAAGATAATACCATTTCCCATAATCACATAAAATAATAGACTATAAAGCATTGCTTTTTAAATAATATTTTCCCTTGACCTATGCTAAGTTGGAAGTAGTCTCTGATGCAACCATTCAAGGTTAGAATTTCAAAATATTCATTAAAAATTTTTGCTGTTGCACCAAGATGATTCATGCTACATTGCCTTTACTAATTAAATTAATAGCTACACTTGCTTACTAAAGAGATTGGCTTCTGCATTGCCCTCACTAGATGGGTTAGTTGCTAGGCAGCCCTCACCAGAGGGTTGGCACTGTGCTCCTTATCTCTCAGGACAAAGGCTGCTATACATCCTTTACTAGTAGAATGAATGCTACACTGCTTTCACTGAGATCATCCATCTAAGTCTTTATATCTCAATTGCTTGCCTTTAATTATTTTAATCATTTGGTACATCCTACTGGTGCAAGACTATTTAATCTAAAGTCTGTTGCTTTTTAAACTCATATTATAGAGTTGCTTCCTTAAAAAAATAGAAATCTTGCCCTTGTCTATTTAAGACAGAAATATATTCCCAGTCACACATGACTTTCCCACACACTGGCATGCTTCATAGTGAGGGCAAGATTTGCTGTCATTAGCCACATTTAAATTTCCTTGAACATCCCTTGTCCTTAAGGAACTACACTGGGAATTTGTCGGTCCTGTTTAACTCCTCACATTCCATATTTCTCTACCTCCATCTATATCCACTTCTTTAACAGAATCATTGCATCCTTGGACAGTAACACAGCAGAAGGACTTGCTAAATATAGAAGTGACTTTTCTCTCATGTACAAAGTTGTACTCTATGCTGCTAAATTCACTGTGACCCATGTATTATTCTTTTTGTAGATCTGGCTTTAGGCCCATGCCTAAGTTGACATATTTCCTTCTTTAAAAACATGTGGACTTTCTAAAAATTAGATGAAATGAAAAGTGGGAAATATGTTAATATGTTTGTGCATATGTAACTGCATTAAAAAAAAGATAAGAGGAGGGAAGCAAAGATGGCAGAGAAAAGCCAGCTTGAGCTCTCTCAAGTTTTCCCCGGAAACAATGTTAAATTAAGCCTCTAAGAAGTTTCTGAAGGAACAGAGCCTACAAAAATGCTGAGATAAGCAATTTCCAGATTAAGATAACATGGAAGGACTTCAGGAAGGTTCTGTCTCACTTGAATACAAGGAGTACAGATAAATTTCAGATAAGCAAATAGTAATCTCTTACCTACAGCAAAGATCAGCAATCAAGGTTCCTCAATTCTGGCTCTGCAGTGTAGCTGTGAGACCTCCACCACAAGGTCAGAAGGAAAATTTCATTCCCAGAAACCAAACAACAACAGAAGTGACTAGGCTGGGTCATACCAGTGCAATGAGCAAGCCACCAGTGCACAAAGACAGTGATCAAGTCCCTAGCCCCAGTACAAGACATTTTGGAGAGTGTAGGAGAGCCCAACTTTAAAAGTCACAAAATAGACCCCAAAATGTGCGAGAAGCAAAAAGAAGACTCTTGACCACAGAAAGTTATCGTGTGACAGGGAAGACCAAAACAAAAACTCAGAAGATGACAATGTTGTTGGAATGCCCACATGCAAAGCCTCAAAGAGGAGCTCTAAAAGCCTTCTTAGAAGATCTTACAAAGGTTATTAAAAATCAAATAAGAGAGGTAGAAGAAAAATGGTAAAAGAAATGAGAGATATGCAGAAGAGAGGCAAAAGCTTGGGAAAGGAAGGACAAGAATTGAATGAAGAGAATAATTCCTTAAACTAGACAATTGGTCAAATGGAAAAGAAGATACAAAAACTACCTGAAGAAAAAGATTCTTTAAAAATTAGAATTGGGTAAGTGGAAGCTAGTGATTTTATGAGACATCAAGAATCAGTCAAACAATATCAAAAGGATGAAAAATGGAGTAAAATGTAAAATACTTCATAGGAAAAATAACTGAACTGTAAGATAGACACAGGAGAAAAAATTTAAAGATTATTGGACTACCTGAAAGCAATGATGGGAAAAGGAGCCTGGTGTATCAACAAGCACTCTACCATACAGAGGGTGGCTGCTAGTACAGTCCCTTAGATCTGCCTTTCCAAAGGAAAGGCACTCAAAATGGGTTAACAATCTTACTTTAATCAATCAAGCACATATCATTTGCTTAGTTCAGGGGAAAAAGTCAGCACCCTGAACTTCAGAGAATGCAAACAGAATAAAAACACAAGTTACAAGCAGACAAAGAAACAGATCAGCAGATGGATGTCCAGCCATCTGACCATTACATCCATGCCTATTCAGTTACCAGAGAGGGAACCACCTACCTCTGGGTTTTTCAAAACTGAGGGATTCTACAGCTTCCCAGAGTCTCATCTGGGCAAATCACACAACTCTTCTCAATGTGAGCCCCAAACCAAAACCTCACATCAGGGTATATATAGCCTTCTGGATGAGAGAATGTCACAGCTCTCTTGACCCACTGCCCAATCACAAAGTAATAAGGCGTGGGCATTCCTGAAGAACAAGCCTCATGCCACAGGCTCCTTGTGACCACATTCAGCCTATTGTGGGCAGAGTATATTTTCAAGTCAGGGAAGGTTCTCAGAGTCACTTAAGCCTACCAAAGGGCCTAGGGGCAGGGAAGATCTTCAGATTCCCATAATACCCATACAACATTGTTCCAGAAATTATCAAGGAAAATGATTGTAATATCCTAGAATTAGAGGGTAAGATAGTCATTGAAGGAACCTGCCAAACACCTCCTGAAAAAGATAACAAAATAATAACTCCAAGGAATGCTGTAGCCAATATTGAGCATTGTCATTTCAAGGAGAAAATACTCCAAGAAGTCAAAATGAGACAATGCAAATATTGTGGATCGTAGTCAGTATTATAAAAGATTTAGTAGCTTCTACGTTAAAGGATCAGGGGCTTGGACTATAACCAAGAATCAACTACCCAGGAATCTCTGCATAATCTTTCAGGGGGAAAAGATGGATATTCAATGAAATAGGGAACTTTCAATCATTCCTGATGAAGAGGCCAGAGGTGAAGAGAAAATCTGATCTTCAAATACACCACTCAAGAGATGCATAAAAAGATAAACTGGAAAAACAAATGTTATTCAATAAAGTTGAACTGTTTATATCCCTACATGGGAAGATGATACTTGTCATTCTTGAGAACTGTGTCTTTATAAATATTGGTATTAGTATTGGTATTGGTTTTGGTATAAGTGTACTTTGATGAGATACAAAAATGTGGGGAAAAAAGATGTGAAAAAAATGTTAAGGGGTTAAAACAGGATTGTACTGGGATAAGGAGAAATAGTGAGGTATAATGGGTAAATCACATCACATGAAGAGATTAAAAAAAACTTGTTATGATGAAAAGAAAGAAGGGAGAGTGAATGAGCATTCTCTGAACTTTACTTTCATCAGATTTGACTGAGAGAGAGAATAACATACACATTCAGCTGGACAGAGAAATTCATCTTACCTAATAAGGAAGTAGAAAACAGGGGAAAGAAAAGGGAGGGTGTAGATAGAATGGAAATTTGTGTGGGAGGGGGAAAAGAAAAGGGAGGGGAACTAATAGAAGGAAGGGCAAACTGAATGAGGCAGTGGTCAGAAGGAAAATACTGGTGAGGACAGAAAGGGTGAAAAGATCGAGAAAAGTGTAAACAAATGGGAGGAAGGATGGAGAGAAATCCACAGTAATCATAACAATGTGAATGGGATGAACTCTTCCATAAAAATGAAGTAGATAGCACAGTGAATCAAAACCATAATCCTACAATATATTATTTACAAGAAACATGTGTGAAGTAGAGAGATACAGAGTAAAGGTAAAAGGTTAGGGAAAAATATACTATGCTTCAGATGAAGTTATATATATATATAATTTTTTAAAAAGGAAAAGAAAGAAAACCAAATTACCAGTATAAAAAATGAAAAGAAAAAATTCACCAATGAAGAGAAAATTAAAACAAAAATTAGAATTTATTTTGCCAAACACTATGCCAACATATCTGACAATCTAAGTGAAGCTGATGAATATTTACAAAAATATATAAACAGGAGAGCAAATAAAATACTTAACCCCATTTCAGAAAAACCATCAATAAATTCCCTAGGAAAACATTCCAGGGCCAGATAGGTTTACAAGCAAATTCTATCAAACATTTAAAGAACAATTTATTCCAATACTCTATAGACTATTTGGGTAAAAATTAGATAAGGAAGGAATCTTGCCAAATTCCTTTTATGATGCAAATATGATTCTGATACTTAAACCAGCAAGAGTGAAAACAGAAAAAAGTTACATATCATTGTCTCTAATGAGTATCAATAAAAAAAATTTAAAATAAAATTTCAACAAAGAAATTACAGCAACTTATCAAGTGGACAATACCCTATGACCAGGTAGGATTTATACTAGGAATACAGGGTGTTTTCATATTGGGAAAACTATTAACATAATTCACATCAATAACAAAACTAATAGAAATCATGAATATCTCAATACAGTATACACAGAAGTCTTTTGACAAAATACATCTCTTCCTATTATAAATGCTGGAGAGCACAGAAATAAATGGAGCCTTTCTTAAAATCATAAGTAAGCAACTATCTAAAATCATCAGCATGCATTATATGTAAAGGAGATAAGCTAAAAGCTTTCCCAATAAGATCAGGGGTGAAACATGTATGTCCATTATCAGCATTATTATTCAATACTATAATAGAAATAGTGTCCTTAGCAATAAGAGAAGAAAAATAAATTGAAGGAATTAGAATAGAAAATGAGAGAACAAAACTATCACTCATTGAAGATGATGCAATGGTACCTTTAGAGAATTTTAGAGAATAGACTTAAAAAACACTACTTGAAGTAATTAATAATGTTAGCATAGTTGTAAGATATGAAATAAACCCACATAAATCACTGGTATTCCTATATGTTACTAACAAAGTAAGAGATTGTAATAGCAATCAGTTTATCAGATACTTAGCACTTAGTAACTTAGGGCTAAGTATGGAAGGTGTGAGTCCTGTCCCCTGTCCAGAAGGTGTGAACTCCCCTGATGACATGGCAGAAGGGGATTAGCTAAAAAAAAAAGGAGGCCAGTGCTCTATATAAAGAAGAATTCTAGAGACAGACAGAATTGGAATTTTCCTGTTGGAGGAAGCAGGATTGTTTCAGTATCTGGGAGCAGAAGAAGTGAGTTGGAATGTTCTTGAGAAAGAGAGAGAGAGAGAGAGAGAGAGAGAGAGAGAGAGAGAGAGAGAGAGAGAGAGAGAGAGAGAGAGGAGAGAGAGAGAGAGTTTCTCTCCCAGCATCTGGAAGCTGATTGAGAATTGAGATGGAGTTTTCCTGAGACCAGAATCTGGTGAAGGCCACCCAGAAGGCTAATATTC
>CM053601.1:65987826-66004940 GCA_028646575.1 Pseudocheirus occidentalis | reverse complement strand
AACAAGGCGGGGGTGGGGAGGGATAGGAAGGAGAGACAGATGATCACTGTTACAATATGTCCACTATGAAGATGTCCTGTATAATCACACATCCACAGCCTGTATTGAATTGAGTGTCCTTCCAGTGGGGGTGAGTGACAAGGGAGGAATCGAAAGAATCTAGAATTCAAAGTTCTGCAATACCTGCAACTAGGAATTAAGATATACAGGGACTGGGATAGCGAGACCCTCCCTGCCCTACCAGAAAGTAAGAGAGCAGAGCAGGGGAGGGGCTTTACAGTGGGATGGCTGTTTTAGGATTGGGGCAGGGTAAAGACGGGGAGAAAATCTGTAATTCAAAAATGTCATGAAAATGAATGATGTAAACAAGAAAACAAATTTAAATTTTTTTTTTAAAAAGTGATGATTTTCACATTTATTTTTATATCCTTAACTGCTCTCTTTACCTCTAGTATCTCTCCACCACTTCTCTTTTTGGCATCTCTTTTTTTCTATTTATTTATTTATTTTTAGTTTTCAACATTCATTTCTACAAGATTTTGAATTACAGATTTCCCCTCACATCACTCCACTACCCTACCCAAAACTGTGAGCCTACTGAATACCTCTGCCCATAATTTGTCCTCTCTTATATCCTCCCCCACCACCCCTACCCCAAGTTCCTAGTAGGGTAAGATGGATTCCTATACCCCAGTTCCTGTATATCTTATTCCCCAGGTGCATGTGACATGCATTAAGATCTTTTTTTTGAAACTCTGAGATCCAGTCTTTCCTTATTACCTCCTCACCCGCCCCTACTGGGAAGATAAGTAATTCAACAGAGGTTGTACATGTGAAGTTACACTAAACATTTCCATTTTAGTTATATTGTGAAAGACAAATTTTATTTCCCTCCATCCTATCCTGTCCTCCACTCATTGCATTTTCTATTTTGACTCTGCCCCTTTTCAAAAGTGTTTGCTTCTAACTATACCCTATCCCGCAATCTCCTCTCACTTCTATCATCCCCCATCTTATCCCCTTCCTCCCTCCTTTCCTGTAGGGTAAGATACTCAATTGAATGTGTATGTTACTCCCTCCTTAAGCAAAATTCAATGAGAGTAAGGTTGACCCATTCTCTTTCACCTTCCTTCTCTTCCCCTCCCTTGTAAGTATTCTCTTGACTCTTTCATATGATATAACTTACTCTAATCTATCTCTCCCTTTCTACTTCTCCCAATATATTCCTCTCTCATGTCTTAATTTTAAGATACCATCCCTTCATATTCAAGTCATCCTGTGTCCTTTTTTCTATGTATATACATACACACAAATGCACATACTCATACACACAAACATATATGTACACACACATACACCCTCCTATAAATACATATATATGTGTGTATAAATATATGTATATGTGTGTATACATATATACATATATATGCATATATATATATATATATGTGTGTGTGTGTATATATGTATATATTCCCTTCAATTATCTTCATATTGAGCAAAACCTCATGAGTTACAATTATCATTTTTTCCATGCAGGAATGTAAAATAGTTCAACATTAATAAGGTCCTTATGATTTCTTTTTCCTGTTTACCTTTTCATGTTTCTTTTGCTTCCAGTATTTGAAAGTCAAATTTTCTCTTCAGCTATGGTTTTTTCATCATGAACGCCTGAAAGTTTTATTGCATTGAATGATCATATTATCCCCTGATGCATTTTACTCAGTTTTTCTGGGTAAATGATTCTTGGTTTTAATCTTAATTCCTTTGAACTCCAGAATATCCTATTCCAATCCCTTCAATCCCTTAATATAGAAGCTGCTAGATCTTGCATTATCCTGATTGTGTTTCTACAATAGTAAAATTGTTCCTTTCTGGCTGCTTGTAATATTTTCTCCTTAACCTGGAACTCTGGTATTTGGCTGTGACATTCCTGGGAATTTCCTTTTGGGGATCTTTTTCAAGAGATGATTGGTGAATTCTTTCAATTTCTATTTTGCCCTCTGGTTCTAGAATATCAGGGCAATTTTCCTGGAGAATTTCTTGAAGGATGATTTCTAGGTTCTTTTTTAGATCCTGTCTTTCAGGTACTCAAATGATTTTTAATTTATCTCTCCTGAATCTATTTTCCAAGTCAATGGTTTTTCCAATGAGATATCTCACATTACCTTTTTTTTATTTGTTTGGATCTGTTTAAGAGTATCTTGATTTCTTATAAATTCATTAGCTTCCAATTGCTCCAATCTAATTTTGAAGGAATGATTCTCTTAAGTGAGTTTTTGAAATTCCTTTTCCAAATGGCAAATTCAGGTTTTTAAGGCTTTCTTCTCCTTGTTGGCTTTTTGGACCTCTTTTGCCATCTACATTAGTATACTTTTTAAGACAGTGGTTCTCAACCTTCCTAATGTCGCAACCCTTTAATACTCATATGTTGGCATATCTGCATGTGGGTGGACCTACCTAGAGATGGATAGAGGAGCAGTGTCTTGGTTCCTAGCACCATTGGAAATATATGCTTTCTGATGGTCTTAGGTGACTTATGCGACCCCTGTGAAAGGGTATTTTGACCTCCCAAAGGGGTTGTGACCCACAGATTTGAGAACCACTGTTTTAAGGTGTTATTTTCTTCTTTATTTGGGGGGTTTCTTTTAGCAGTTTGTTGTCTCACTTATCATGATTTTCTTGCATCATTCTTATATCTCTTCTCAGTTTTTTTCTCCTCCTCACTTACTTGATTTTCAAAATCTTTTTGAGCTCCTCCATGGCCTGTGACTAGTTCACATTTTTCTTGGTAGCTTTTGACGCAGGAGTTCTGGTTTCATTGTCCTCCTCCAGTTGCCTCTTTTGATCCTTTTTGTCCCTAAAAAGGACTTTATGTTCTTATTTCACTTCCTCATCTTGCCAATTACTTGACTTTTGAGCTCCTTGCAATGGTAGCACTCTGCTTACAGAATGGAGAGTGCTTTGTCCAAAATGGCGGGGTTTTTTTGCAGCTGACAAAACCATTAGTTCATTGCCCTTTCTATAGCCCACCACAAGCTCTGGCTCACTGGCCACACACCCCAGGACCCCCACCCAAGACCATGATCCAGATGCAGGCAGGTCAAAGCAAAAGCAATTACCCCTTGAATGATTGCTTGGTCCACCTACATCTTCAGTCTGGGAGCTCTAAAAGCAGCCACAAGGTAGTGCCGCGTATCCTGCCACTTCTCACCCTGCGACCAGTGGCCAAACCATGCTGTTTCTTCACACTTACAACAGAGTTCCCAACTGATATTTTATTTTCTCTTTGGTGTTTATGTGTTGAGAAGTCTCAAAACCACCCCAGCTGCTGGTGATTCCCTTTCCTGAAGTCTTCTTTGGCTTGTCTGTGTGCTGGTCAGGCCACCCTGGAGCCAGAACCATGGCTCACTTGGGACTGAACTTGGCTCACTTTTCCAGTCAGCCTGACAGGCTGCCTTCAGCAAGAGATTTGTTTATCTCTGTCTCTTTGCGGGTTTTCTAGCTTTAAATGTTTTTTAGATTCATTTTTAATGGGTATTAGAGATGATTGAAGCCACTCCAAGTCTGTGCTTTTATGCCACCATTTTGGCTCCTCTTTGACATCTTAACTGGATATCTTGTAGACATCTTAAACTCAAAATATTAAATGCCAAAATCATTTTCTACCCCTCGAAAAAACTTTCCATTTTTCCTGACTCCATTAAAACTGTTGAATGTAACTTGAAAGGCTGCAAGTCAAGGGTCAAGTGAAGGAAGAGTTGGTGCTTAATTTTTTTTTCACAGGTGATTTTACACTCAATGAGTCTAAAGCTGGGATTCAAGAAATTATAGATCCATTCTGTGCTGTTTGTTCTCCCTTTGGCCTTCCATCTAACAAGAAAATGGAGCTTTTATACCAATCAGCACCACATCATCCATAAATGGAGCCATTGTTTATGGAAATGGAGAAAATTTTAATGCTGTGAATAAGTTCGCTTAGCAATATACTTTCCATGGGAGTATACATAAATAACGAACTTGATGTACACATTGCCAGACCAGTTCAGTGTTTAGGAGGTTCCAAGTTAAAGCATAGTAGAGAAGAGATATTAGGCTGCCTACCAAACTGAAGGTCTATATACCCATTGTTCTAACCTCATTATTGTATAACAGTAAAACCTAGACACTCTACAAACACCATGCCAATAAACTGAATAACCTCCATTTGAATTGTCTTACAAAGATACTAAAGATCACCTTACAAGATAAGGCACAAGATGCTGTGTTCCCTTCTTCAGCTGACCCACCAATGTAATGGCAAGCAAAGTAGTACTTTGCATCTTGTTTCAGCTAATCAAGTTCTTTTGAGCCTCATCTTTAATTGAGTCAAGTCTTTGTTGGAAACAGTATACATTGTATTTCCATTACTAGGCCTAAGGGAGTTTGGAGACCTTCCCTGTCCTTACTAAGTTTATGGTCATCACATGGAGGCCCCAGTAGGAGGAATTTGCCAAAAAATTTTTATCTTGATGCAGATAAAAATGAAAATTACCAAAAAATTCCATATTCTAAGTAATTGAATATAAATGAAAGATTCTTGTATTCTTCTGATTTTTCCTATACTAATAGATTAGAAGTTCCTTGAGCAGCATTCTGTCTGATTTTTGTGACTTTGTCAAACAGAAGTATTCTGTCTGTTGAATTGTGTTTTCAGACAGAGGCACTCTCTGTTGATTTGTGTTAGTGTAACTTTGTCAAACAGAAGCACTCTGCTAATTTGTGCTGATTTCTCAGATGGAGAGAAAATTGAGATTATAGTGTTGCCAGTGTGTGTAAATATTGTTATAGCCCTGTTGAGCTTTGTTTTCCTAGAAACAGAAATCATGAATAGCTTGGAGTGGAGCAGTCCTCATGAGCTTCAGTATGGAAAAGGAGTAGAGAGCTCCCTACCTGTGAATCCAGGGTACAGTTGGGAGAATTCAGGCAAGAGCCAGGAGTATGAAAGAGGAGCCATGGAGTTTGGAAGTCAGCTTTTAGTTAAGATGAAATGAATCTGTACTGGGTTGCTCAGTGCTGGCTGATAATATTGTAACTTACTGTGGCCTAGGAATGGATGACCTTTATACTTTCCACTTCCCCTTAAAGATAATTGGCTTGTGGATGATTACCACCAAAGGATGATTGCCTTAAGCATGATTGGAAGCCAACCTGGGGCCAAGATGAAAGAAGACTTAATTTAAGTACACTATATAGATTGAGGAGATGGTGATTTGTTGAATGATATATTTTGTTTAAGACTATGTGGACACCTGTGTAATGAGTTGTTATGTTATGTTCTTGTGAATGTAGTTTTAGATTCTTAAAATTATTCACAGGATCAGTCCTCAGGAGGGCTGCTCATGATTGGTTTTACAATCAAAGCACAACTCTGATGGTCTGACAACAGAGTTTATATGGCAAACAACTGTTTATATGCCTAAACAACTGTTTTAGAGAGAATTCAGATGAGGCAAACATTCACGTGGAGGTGAGAAGCAACATAAAAATACTGTCAAGGACTCTCTGAAAAACTTGGGGACTGATTGTGAGACATGGGAGACAGTGACATAGGAGCATCTATCAAAGCAAGTTCACATAAAAGAAAGTGATATCCTCTATGAGCAAAACAGAATTTTGGTAGCTCAAAACAAACATTAAATATGCAGATTTTGAGACATCTGCACTCCAAATTTCCATATGGACTTTTTTACCCAGCATATAGTAGAACCTTTGAAGCTCATATTGGTCTGATTAGTCACAATCAGAAACACTATACCTTGATCCCAACATAATGATATTAATTTGGTCCTCTTTGATCATGAAGGACAACAACAAACCATTGTCTCACAAGCCTCACAGCTTAGGTGATATTCTTAATCCATTATTTTTTTATCAAATTGCAATCCAGTCTATGCTCCAGCTGTGTTGTTTCTCTGCCTTTACATCTCTCATACTTGCCCATTTTTTGTTGTGACACTGTAATCATCTTGTTTCAGTCTATTATTACCTCACATATGAGCTATTACAATAGCCTTCTGTTTTGGTTACCCTATTTCAAGCCTCTTCCTCCTCCAATTCTTCTTCCTCTCAGTTATCAAAGTGATTTTCCTAAAATGCACATCTGACCATGCCTTTCTCCGCTTCAGTATAATCCAATGATGCTCAATTACCAAGAAGATTAAAAATAAAACCTGTTTAGCTTGTAAAATTGTTCATAGGTAGCTTCTGCTTACCTTTCCAGGTTCCGACACTTTTCTCTCCCCAATTTACTCTGCAATTTTGTGATACTGGTCTTTTTGTTATTTTTATGCAAAATACTATATCTAGAGACTGGGAAATTTCACTGTTTTTTCATGTTTGTAATACTCTCATGTATTTTCACCTCCTCTATTTCTGCTTCCTTAAAATCTCATCTAAAATCTGATAATGCAAAGCATGACTTGTTATTTCTCTCCTGGTTCCAAAAAATTTTTTCATAAAATGTTTTTGGTCACAAATAATAGAGGTTTTGGCATTGTGTGAAACAAAGAAGCAAAAGTCTACCTATTTGACATCATATTAGAAGAATTAATAAATTGAGATGCTAAACCATGGCTGAGTGTGCATAAAAAAGGTCATTAACCATGCATTTAACTTCTTTTTCCTTTCTTGTGGTGAGTAACTATACACTACAGCTACTATATACTGATAACTGCTATATGCTGCTGCTTAGAACATTGGCAGCACAGTATGTCCCCTTACCTAAACTCCATGTTTACATGGGCAAATGGTTCTTCTATTTCTTTTGTGTTTCTTATTCCATTATCTTCAGTGAGTTGATTCAGGGGTTGTTTCAAATGGGTTATAACCTTGTGAGCCTCAAAAAGTTGTTAGACTCATTAATTGTCTCCCTTACACCTAGAGTCAGTTGTAAAGGCTGCTGGAGGCAGTAACAGTGACAGTGGATATAGTCAGTAACAGAGAAAATGTATGTAAATGATTGTCAAAAGCCAGTCACCCACACACAACAGAAGTATCAGGGAGCATAGCTCATGAAGAAAAATAGTCTGGCTATAAATTCTATAAAGGCTTAAGAAATACCTGATGGGAGAAAAAGAATTTCTAATTCCAGGAGACTCAAGGCAGTCATTGTCTTCAAATGTTCTTAACATGTGTGACTACATGCCCTTGTGTTTTAATTTTGAGCAAATTTTTCCCCACAAAGTTTGCATGTGAACAGGGGGAGTGAACTCTGGTATGGTAAAAAAAATTTTTTGTCCCTTATTCTTGATCCACCTTCTCAGTGAATCCTTTCTATAAAAGCCAGTTGATTACAACTGATTCTGACTCAGAAGAGTAAACGCATTTTAATTTGCTTTGGGCCATTGTGGGGAGTATTTAGCTAGTAAAACTACAAGTTTGATACCTCTCTTCTAAAATACTCATACTTGCAAAAAATCATAGCATAAAAGCTAATATATTTTTGAAAAAGGAATTGGAGTCAGAGATCTAGATTCCTATCACATTTTCTCATTTGTTTTTTAACTAAGTGAACCTAAACAAAGCATTTAACCTCTCTGAGCTTTAATTTCATTATTATTGAAATGACGTTAGTAATATTTACGCTACCTATCTCATAGACATGCTGTAAGGATAAAATGAGATCATATATGTAAAGCACTGTGTAAACATAAAACCACTCTATAAATATAAGCTGTGAAGTAATTAACAAACTGAAAACTCAAGAGCTTTTCCCAAAATAACTTATCTATTTCTGATAAGGTGGACTTCTGATTATACATCATTTATTGGCAAATATTTGATATTGACTCATCTAATTAATAATGAAAAATCATATGGTCCTGCACATTTTTAATAATTTCTTATAGATCAGATTCCTATGTATTGTGACATATAATTTTTTAAGGGAGCCAACAAATTAGCAGCAACCCACCTGAAGTCTTTCAACATTCTCCTGTGAAAATCTTTAATATAACACCTCAAATCAAAATTTGGAGTAGAAGAGCCAACAAAAGGTCATCATGAGAAATTGTCCTGACCTAAGAAATCTTAGGAGATTGGCAAGATAAGTTTATAATACTGGATTGGAAGCTGGGCTGGAGACTACACTTCACATAGAAACAATAATTACCATAGCAACACTAGCAGTTTTTTTTTCTCACCTTAGTTGTAGGAAGAAGTATAGACAAATTATCAGAAAAAGATTAAAGGGAACCCTTTACTGGCACTGGGTGTAACTGGCGCTGTTTGCCAACTCTATTGCTTATATGCTTTTCTTCATTGCACTTCCAAGGCAAAGAGGAGCTCAGGGGATCAGTCACAAGAAAGCAGGGGCTCTTGATGCATCCCCAATCAAATCACACTAGTGCTTATGGCTACAGGTACAAGAGACCATTCCTGGGTAAAGACTAGAGCTCAGATCAAGTGAAAAGTGATCATACTTTACCCAGGATCACACCACATTGGAAAGCATTAGAAACATGCAGACTCCCAGAACTAGCTTTGAAAATACCTGCATGAAAAAATCTTAAAACTTGGGACAGTGACTCCATACTCCAAGGCAAGCAGAGCCCAACTTTAGCAAAAAAGTTCAAATTCAAGAAATAAGCTGGAAGGGGTGGCTAGGTGGTGCAGTGAATAGAGCACCGGCCCTGGAGTCAGGAGTATCTGAGTTCAAATCCAGCCTCAGACACTTAACACAAAAAAAAAACTAGCCGTGTGACCTTGGGCAAGTCACTTAACCCCAACTGCCCTCCAAAAAAAAAGCAAAAAAAAAGAAAGAAGCTGGAAAATTAATAAAAACAACAGCAACAAATTTGGTTGTAAAAAGCTACTGTGGTGGCAAGGAAAACTAAAATAAAAATTAAGAAGATGGCAATTTGAAAATAACAAAAAAAAAACCCTTCAAAGACAAATATTAATGGGATCCAAATCCAATAAGAATTCCTTAAAGAAAGAGACAAGCGTGGTGGAGAAAAAAATGAGAAAAGAAATGAGAATGATGCCAGAATACTGAAAAGAGAATTAACAGCTAGGTAAAGAGACATTAAAAAAATACTGTAAGAAAATAACACCTTCAAAACCAGAATTGTCCTAATAGCAAAAAAGGCACAAAAATTCACTGAAGAGAATTTCTCACCAAGAAGAATAGGCCAAATGGAAAAAAAGTTACAAAAATTTAGTGGAGAAAACAATTCCTTAAAAGACAGTATTGCTTTGATAAATGGTTGAAAGATATACACAGCCAGTTTTGAGAGGAAGAAATTAAAGTTATCTATAGTCATATGAAAAAATGCTCTAAATCACTATTGATTAGAGAAATTCAGATTAAAACAACCCTGATGTATCACCTCACACCTATCAGAAATGATATATTCTGGAGGGGCTGGAGGAAAATAGGCACACTAATGCACTGTTGGTGCGGTTGTTAATTAGCCCAACTATGATGGAGAATGATTTGGAACTAGGCCCAAGGGGCTATAAAACTTTGTATACCCTTTGTTCCAGCAATACCACTACTAGGTCTATAGACAAAGAGATCATAAAAAATTGAAAAGGATGCATGTATACAAAAATATTTATATCAGCTTTTGTTATGGTGATAAAGAATTGGAATTTGAGGGAATACTCACTGAAAATGGCTGAACACAGTGTGGTATATAAATGTATCAGAATACTATTGTGCGATAAGATATGATGAGCAGGCAGCCTTCTGGGGGAAAAAAAACTTGGAAACACTTACATGAACTGATGTTGAGTGAAGTAAGAAGAACCAGGAGAACAAGACAATGATCAAATACAATTCCAAAGGATTCATAATGGAAAATGTTACGTACATCAACAGGAAGTACTACTGAATCTGAATGAACATCAGAGCATAATATATACTCCTTTCCTTTTTGGTGATTTTTCTCCTTTTGTTCTTATTCTTCTATCACAATATAACCAATGTGGAAATAGGCTTAATATTATTGACCACATACGGCCTATATCAGATTGCTTGCCATCTTAGGGAGGGAGAAAAGCCTTTAGAATTCAAAATTTTATAAAAGTGAATGGTAGAAACTGCCTTTACATGTAATTGAGAAAAAATGAAAGTCATTTAGTGAGGGAAAAGGACGGAATTGGAAAACTTAAACAAAAGAGGTTCAAAATCTAACTGATGAAAGAAATTCCTTAAAAATTATAATGAGGGGCACAGTCAAGATGGCAGCAATGAAGGAGGAGAACTCCTTGAGCTCCACCCCTAACCAGCTAAGTATAAAATATGACTCTAAACAAATTTTAGGGCTCCAGAACTCATAAAATGACAGAGACACACATCTCCTACCTTGAAACCCAGCCGTTAACCCCCGGGGGGGTGTGGGGGGGCCAGAGAAGCCGCAGCTGGAGCCCTCAGGAGAGTGGATCACCAGCAGCTGTGTCAGTTTCCAGAATTATCAATACATAAGAGCCAAGGCCAAAGTGAAAGGTCAGTGGAACTTGGCTAAATTTTGGGGAAAGAAGTGGTCTGGACATTTGTGCCCAGGACATGAAAGTGCTGAAGTAGCAGCCCTGCAGCTACCTCCACATGGCTGTTTCTGAGCTCCCAGACTGCAGATTTCAGGGAGGCCAAGTGGTCATTCAGCGGCTAAGTTCTCTTGCTTTGACCTGCCTGGATCAGTATTGTGGTCTTGGGTGGTGGTCCTGAGGTGCATGACCAGTAAGCAAAAGCTGGAGAGGGCAGTGGAGATGTAGGCCTCTTAATAGCTCTAACACCTGCAAAACTCCCAGCTATTTGAGACAAAGCTCTCCCCTTTGAAAACAGAGTTCTAATGAGCCCAAAAGTAAAGTAATTGACTGGCAACATGAGCAGGTAAGAGAAGCAAAGCAAGACCAGCAACCCAAGTTTAGATTCCATTTTTGGGGACAAAAAGGATCAAAGCATGGAATAGAAAAGGTATAACACAGTCAGAATTCCCACACGAAAAGTTTCCAAGAAAAATGTAAACTGGTTACAAGCCAGAGAGGAGCTTAAGAAGGATTTTGAAAGCCAAATAAGAGAAGTAGAGGAAAAATTGGGAAAAGAAATGAGAATAATGCAAGAAAATCATTAAAAGAGAGTCAACAGTCTGACTAAAGAAAATACCGCCTTAAAAAGTTGATTAACTCTAAAGGTAAAAGAGGCCCAAGAAGCCAATAAGGAGAAGAATGCCTTAAAAAGCCAAATTTTTCAGATAGAAAAAGAATCTCAAAGCTTTCTGAAGAAAATAATTCCATCAGAATTAGAGTGGAGCAAACGGAAGCAAATAACTCTATTAGAAATCAAGATACAATTAAACAGATCCAAACAAATGAAAAAAAATTGAAGGCAATGTGAAATATGTCCTTGACAAAATCACTGACCTCGAAAATAGATCCAGGAAAGATAATTTATAAATTATTGGACTACCTGAAAGCCATGATCAACAAAAGAACCTAGAGATAATCCTTCAAGAAATTCTCAAGGAGAATTGTCCTCATATTTTAGAAGCAGAGGGTAAAACAGAACTTGAAAGAATTCACCAATCACCTCTTTAAAAAAGATCCCTAAAAGAAAACTCTTAGCAATGTTATAGCCAGATTCTGGAGCTTGCAGATCAAGGAGAAAATATTACAAGCTTCCAAGAAGAAACAATTTGAATACTATGGAAACACAATTAGGATGACCTAGGACCTAGCAGCTTCTACATTAAGAGATCTAAGGACCTGGAATATGATATTCTGGAGATCAAGGAAGCTAGGATTAAAATCAAGAATCATTTACCCAGAATAACTGAGTATAATGTTCCAGGGGAAAATATGGTCATTCAATGAGGTAGAGGACTTTCAGGCATTATTGATTAAAAAACCAGAACTGAATAGAAAATTTGACATTCAAATACAAGAAGGATAAAAAAGTAAACATGGAAAAGAATTCATAAGGAACTTATCAAAATTGAACTATTTACATACTAACATGGAAAATGATAATTATAACTTATGAAACTTTTCTCAGTGTGAGGATATTTGAAGGGAATATAAAATTATATATATATATATATATATATATATATCTGTATATATATATATATACACACATATGTCTATATAGGAGGATATATATGTGAAGGAATACATAGGTGAATATCTGTATATATGTGTACATAGAGGACACAGGATCAATTGAATAGGAAGGCATGATATTTTAAAAGGTGAAATTGAGAGGTGTAAGAGGAATAGAATGAGAGGAGACAGGGAAAGACAGAATGGGGTTAATCATCTCATATAGAAGAGGCTAGTGATAATTGTTACAATGGAGGGGAAGAACAGGAAGGCAAATGGGAGTGGGTCAACCTTACTCTCATTGAATTTGGCTTTGGGAAGGAATGACGTATACTCTAAATTGGGTGTCTTCCCCTACAGGAGAGTAGAGGGGAAGGGGATGAGTTAATAAAGTGAAAAAATATATATAATTGGGCAAGTGGAAGCTTGTAACTCCATGAGACATCAAAAATGATACAATGAAGTCAAAGAAATGTAAAAATAGAAGAAACTGTGAAATACATAACTGGTAAAACAATTGACCTGGAAAATATATAGAGATGATAGAATAATTTAACTGCAAGTCATGAACAAAAAAAGCCTAAGATATCATATTTTAAGAAATCACCAAGGAAAATTTACTTGATATTTTAGGTCCAGAGGGAAATTAAAATGGAAAGAATCTACCAATCACCTCCCGAAAGCAATCCCAAAATGAAAACTCTCAGGAATATAATAGCCAAAACCCAGAGCTCTCAGGTCAAATACCCCAAACCATCATAAAGAAACCATTCAAATATGGAAGCACAGGTAGCATAATGGAAGATTTCGTGGCTTCCATGTGAAAGAGGTGGTCTAGAAATATAGTATTCTAGAAGGCAAATGAACTAGGATTAAAATAAAGCATACTCTCTCCAGAAAAACTGAGTATAATCCTTCAGGGAGAAAAATGGATATATAATGATATAGTGAATTCAGGTATTCCAGATGAAAAGACCAGAGCTGAATGGAAAATTTGCCATTCAAATAAAAGACTCAAAAGAAGCATCAAAATTTAAATATGAAATAGTAATCATAAGGATTTAATGAAGTTAAATTGTTTAGGTTTCCATATTGGAAGATGATATAGTAATTCATAGTAATGACAGTTCAAAATGACTTTACATATATAGAGAGCATGGATATGAAGCAATTAGGTTGAAATGATCTCCAAAAAAAATGAAGGGGTGAGAGAGATCCACCAGAAAAATGGGGAAAGGAGAGATAGAAAGGGTTTTTTTTTCTTTTCTCATATTAAAGAGGGCTGCAAGTAACAGGTTTTGAAGTAGAAGGGAAAATGGGTGGGGTGGGTTTGACAATGCTTAAATAGCCACACTCATAGAATTTAGTTCAAAGAAAGAAAAATTGTGTCTGTGTGTGCATATACACATTCAGTTATGTATAGAAATATAACTTGTTCAATAAAGAAATAGAAGGGAAAGAGAAGAATGCTAAAAAGGAGGAGAGATTAAGGGAAGCAGTGGTTAGAGGTAAAATTGTATTTTGAGGAGGGATAGTATAGGCCTACAACTACCAGTGGACATATTGTCATTTATCATTAGTGCTGTCCTCCCTTACCCACACTAGTTTCTGCAAAGAATTTGACTATTGTCCTTCCCACTGAATTACTGCTTCTTGAGGAATCCATGGGACCCTCTTCTCATATATATATAGGAAGGCTAATTAGCAAGACTTTTAGGAGGTTCCTGGCATAATCCCTCTCCTCACTCAGAGATTCACTACTCAGGATACTATTTCAAGATCTCAGATATGAAAGGGATTTCCCAAATCTTGTAATATTATATATATACATATACATATATATATCTGAGGAGGAATCCTACCTACAGCATCATCAACAAGTAGTTATTCAGCTTTCATTTGAATGTGTTCAATGAAGTAAACCCATTGTTCTCCCCTTATTCTGATCCAGCTTTTGCTTCTAGTTTTGTCTTATGAGTTCAAGAAGACAAAGTATATTTCTACTCCTATTTGACAAGCCTTCGGGTATTATAAAGTAGCTTCTTTCTCCTTCAAGCTAAGCATCATAAATCCTTTCAACCATTCTATTTGTGGATTGAATCCTAGCAGGAGAGTGATAGGAGCCATTTTGAAAATCTCTTTCCTCACCTAGGGGCCAAGGAACCAGCAGAGCAAAAATTTGGTACAGACCTGGATAACTATGAATGCATGTATTTATAGTCAATCCTTATGTATCTATATCTATATATCTATGTTAAATCACAAATATTGTCTCTACATCAATTTGAAGTTATCATCATCATTGAGTTAACTTCTGATTCATACTAGTTTGGAGACTCCAGTTAAGCCACTTAATTTTTAAATATTCCAGGCATCTCTCTGGCTGTTAGTTCCATAAGATTTTGCTTATATGCATTGAGAGAAAGTCCTTCCTTTCCTAGAGTAATCTCTTTTTTCACTGAAATTGCATGACTGTGAGCAATAATAACACACGCACACCAAGAGAGAAGGGAGGGGAAGGTACTGAAGGGGGGGAGAGAGAGAGACAGAGAGAGAGAGAGAGAGAGAGAGAGAGAGAGAGAGACAGAGAGAGACAGAGAGAGAGAGACAGAGAGACAGAGACAGAGACAGAGAGAGAAAGACAGAGACAGAGAGAGAGAGAGAGAGAGAGAGAGAGAGAGAGAGAGAATGTCTGATGAGTAATAGGAACTTCAAATTGTATTAGAACATATGTATGCAGGATTACTTTACTCTGACCCATTTCTAGAATGTTATGTTATCACAATGAATGGTGCACAATAGGTATTTAAAAGTTTATTAACTGGGTGACTATGTGCCACATTTTAGGAAGTATTTGTGCCTAGTACATAGCTCAGCTCCTAACATACCATAATTAACAAAGTTAGAAAATGGCCAGAACAATGATACCAGATTGATGTTTCTAATTCATGGCATATGAGCATCCCTTGAAGCAACTTAGTGTTCTGAAGAAGATAAGATGTAGGGGCAACATCTTAACTATCTTTAATGTTTATATATTTATCCCAAGAAAGATGGATTATATTTAATCTTATAAAAACCTACTTACATACAAAGAACAAAACTAGGAACAACATCTAGGAATTACAAAGAAATGCATTTTGAAAATGAATAGAAAATGCAATAGTTTGATCTATCCCAAAGTGGAATGGACCACCTAGGCTAAGCAAGATGAACACTTAACATATAAAATGGAGAAGCATTTGTCATTCTACATGGCCTTTGAGGTTCCTTCCAACTCAGATTCTATGATTATACTTTCCAAAGACAAGCCCAGCTAAAATAGAGAGACTAATCACTGCTAGCCTGCTAACATGTTGATGAGTTATATGTTCATAGCTAACAATAAAATGAAGAAAAATAGAGTACCCCTCATCCAATGCAGCCTCTTTCTGCCTCTGCAGTGTATATTTTGTGTATCTATTTGTGAGCATATTATTTCTTTCATGAGAATGCAAGTTCCTTGAAGGCAGTGAGTGTTTCAACTTTAACTATGTATCCTCAATGCACAATCCCGTATCTAGTACACAATAAATAATTGATATATACTTGTTGATGGTGCCCAAATGATATAAAATGGGGCAGAAGATATTAAATCAATTGGTGGTTCAGATATATGGATAGGAAATACAAAAATTCTTAGTTTTAAAACCAAATTTCATAGATACACAATTTCAACTGTTTGAGTATTTGATCCATTGGTGTAGATTAGATCTCTTCTCATTTTTCTCTTTTCTTGTCTATAGATTGATAGGCAAAAAGATAGTTTGCCAAGGGGTAGAGTATGAGACTTGAAGTCAGGAAGACTTGGATTTAAATCCCACCAATAATACTAGCTGTGTGACAGTTCTTAGTTCATTCAACTTATGTGTCACTCCAGATAATTGTTTAGTGCCAACAGACTAAATGATAGGTGGATTTTGATATGTATTTCTGAATAAATGTTCCATACAAATAGTTTACCATGCCAATAAAATAGAAACTATAATGTGGTTGATATTTGTTCTATAAAACCAATACATAGAATCCATTCTATAAAGTGAAATAAAGCTCCTAGTTTTTTTTTAACATTATACAGCACCAGTTAGTAGTGACTTCCCATTTTTTTCTCTAATTCTTTTTTATGGCTTCTCAGTATGATCAATCATTTTATTTTTTTATTTTTTATTTTATTTTAGTTAAAAGTAATTAATTCATTTTCTTATTTAAATCATTCATTTCCATGAGATTTTGAGTTACAAATTTTCTCCCAATCTTTCCCCTACCCAACACCTCAAAACAACCATCCCACTATATATATAACCCCTCCCCAATCTGCTCTCTCCTATATCCTCCCCCTCACCCCTCTGACTTTCCAGTAGGGCAGGATGGATCTCACTACCACAGTGCCTGTATATCTTAATTCCCAGTTGGATGTAGTTAATAACACACACATATGTATATATATAATTAACTACCTATATGTACATATACATATAATTAACTGTGTATAAGTAAATATATTCATATGTGTGTGTTTGATATACATTTGATTATAGAACTTCAAATTCTAGATTCTTTCCCTTCCTCCCTCATCACCCACCCCAACTGGAAGGACAAGCAATTCAATACAGGCTGTTCATATGTAATTATGCAGAACATCTCCACAGTGGGCATATTTTGAGAGACTGATTATATGTGCACCCTTCTTCCCCGTTCTATTCTCTACCCTGTCCCTGTCCCTGCCCCTTTACAAAAGTGTGTACTTCCAGCTATCCTCTCCTCCTTCCCCCCCCCTCCCCTCCATCATCCCACCTCTCATGCCCATCCTCCCTGATCTCCTGTAGGGCAAGATACCCAGTTTAGAGTTTATGTCATTCCTTCCCTAAGCCAAATTCAATGAGAGTAAGGTTGACCATTTCCCTTTTGCCTTCCTGTTCTTCCCATCCGTTTTAAGAATCATCCCTTACCTATTCTCTATGAGATGATTAACACCATTCTGTCTCTCCCTG
>CM053601.1:65965771-65987326 GCA_028646575.1 Pseudocheirus occidentalis | reverse complement strand
GGGGGGGGGAGGGATTGGAAGGAGAGACAGATGATAACTCTCACAATATGTCCACTATTAAGATGTCCTGTATAATCACACATCCATAGCTTGTATTGAGCTGGGTGTCCTTCCAGTGGGGGTGGGTGACAAGGAAAGAATCGAAAGAATCTAGAATTTAAAGTTCTCAAATACCTGCAACTAGGAATTAAGATATACAGGGGCTGGGATAGGGAGACCCTCCCTGCCCTACCAGAAAATAGGAGAGCAGAGCAGCGGAAGGGATTTACAGCGGGATTGCTGTTTTAAGGTTGGGACAGGGGCAAGACAGGGAGAAAATGTGTAATTCAAAAATATAATGAAAATGAATGATGTAAACAAGAAAACAAATAAAAAATAAATTTAGAAAAAGAATTAAGTGACTTTCCCAGATTAGCATAGCTAGTAAGTGTCTGATACCAGATTAAGACTGAAGAAGGTGAGTCTTCCTGATTTTATGCCCAAGTACTTTATCCACTGCACCACCTACCTGTCTTAAGCATCAATAGAATGGGTTTAATGGGTTTTTCAGGTTACCTCACTTTTAGGTTACCTTCATGTCATACATGATGAAAATTCTCGTGTATTATGTACTCTAAATTCTCTTCTATATTTAAAACAATGATACTATGTAGCTAATGTCTTCAGCTAAACATATCAAGTCACAGCCAACCAAGAATCATATGATCTTCCATGAATGCTCTTCATTATCTTGTATATTCTGCCTTGATTCTCTTCATTTCAGTGATTGTTCTCTTACTGCCAAGTCAAAGACTTTTTCCTTAATTCCATGTGCCATCCTAAATCTTCTCTATTTTTATTAAAGTTAGGAATTTAAACATTCAAATCTTAGCATCAGTACTGCAAAAATTAGATAGTGATAAACAATCCTGAAATGAAGCTAGTCCCTTTCAAACTGTATGCCAGTTAGTAGTCTTTCTTATTGCTGCATTATAAAGAATGGTATTCTCTGCATTTAAAAGACTATCTATAGTATTTGATAAATTTAACTTGTATTTGAAATATTATTTATTCCTAGGAGGACTGAACCAACACTCTCTGAGCCAGAGATTGACATCATACTCCAAGGCATTCTGAAGAGGCAAATGATCTGACAACATATGCAATGGAAGTTGTGCATCAAGGCAAAATAACTGATAGGGTGGATAATAAAACAATGCAAATATGACATTTTATAGATAGGAAACCTGTTGTGCAAATGTTGAGAGCTCAAATATTATGTTAAAAAATTTACTAGCAGTAGCAATAGCCCATAATATGGCTCAGTCATGTGATATGATGTATGGAGGTGAATTAGAGTGGTAAGAGCTGTTTGCATGAGGCCATCAGCTCCAAATGTCAGGGTGAGACACTCCTGAATTGAGAACATCTTTAGCTTTATTGAGTTTATACCATTACTGCAAGACTACAAAGTGACACCCTCATCAGCTATCTTTTGTTTAAACCTTAATCATGCAAAATTACTGGTAGTGGGAGCTCTTGTTACGGGCATTCATGGAATCATTTATTTTGTGGGTAAAACTGGAAAGGATTTTGCCATTTTCATAATTGATGTTCACAAGCTGGGTTGCATTCAGATCTATCAGTGTCATTAGATTGTCACCCAGAATCAAATGGAAACCGGGTGCTTTAAAAAGCCTTACATTATACAGTATTCCCTATTTTAGGGCAAAGGACCAAATACAAGTGTAGATTTATGCCATCTTGTGATACTCAGTCTTCCTACTGCTTGCTCAGAGACTCTGAACATGTTTTGAGAACCATAGGGGAATATAGGGAAAAATAAAAGATGAGATGATAGGCAAAGAAGTGATCTGCATTGCCTAGAAAAGAAATGCTCCGTGTGAACTCCAGTAACTAAATGATTTTTGACATCGAGTCTAACTGATGTAAAGTCATAGTAATTTCATGTAATTCCATGAAAAGATTAATAAATTCCCTAATATCTAAAGATTAAGAAATATACATAAATATTTAGTACAACTGCTGGAGATTGTCTATTACATTTATATTCTAATGATTTTGATGCATTATTTTATTTTTCTTTGTTAAATTTTTCTCATTAAATTTTCATTTAGTATACGCTTAAATTATTTCTTTTCCTTTGTTATTTAATTTCCTTGAATGCCATTTTTTTCATTTGACTTTCACATAAGATCATAGATTATAAATTTGGAGTTAGAAGGGCCAATATGGGTCATTAAGTTTGACCCCCTCATTTTATAGATGAGGAAACTGAGGTTCAGGGAGCTTGACACACTCATGATCCCAGAGCTAGTAAACATTTGTGATGGTAGTTGAATTTATGTGTTCCTGGCTCCATCTAAAGCAGTGCATTCACTATACAATAACACCTAGATGTATCTGTCCATTCCTAAATTACTTTCTATCCTCCCAATTTATCAATTTAACTCTGAATTTCTCTTACTCTATCTCAACTAATATTGACCCTGTAGGCAGCCATCCCAACAATACCTTCTGCCCTTATGCCCCTTATCTATTTTACTTTAAACTATTTATGTCCTCATAACCATAAATCCTAGGTAGCTACCTATAAAGTGACTTAACCCCAATTGCCCTACCTTTCCCCCTCCAAAAAAAAAGCAAAAACAATAGAATTAAAGTTCCTAGAAAGTAGGCACTGTCTTGATTTTCCATTTGTATCCCAGATCTTATCAAAGTGCTTTGTACATAAGAAATACTTAAATGTTTTTTTTCATTAATTAGTCAATTCATTCATTTATAGGTACCTGCCAAGGTCAAAAGGTTTTTGTTTTGTGTGTGTTAAGTGTCTGAGGCCGGATTTGAACTCAGGTCCTCCTGACTCTTGGGCCAGTACTCTAATCACCCTAGAACTTAAATTCTTTTTTTTTTTGCTTTTTGGAGGGCAGTTGGGGTTAAGTGACTTGCCCAAGGTCACACGGCTAGTTTTTTGTGTTAAGTGTCTGAGGCCGGATTTGAACTCAGGTACTCCTGACTCCAGGGCAAGTGCTCTATTCACTGCGCCACCTAGCCACCCCTAGAACTTAAATTCTAATAGGGGAAGACATCACATATAGGTTTCAACTGCAAGTCAAATAGGAAGTTCACATGGTCCCGAATACTCAGTGGCAAAGTAGATAATTTTGTGTTATTTTTATTGATAATCATAACCATTTCTGACATTGAACTTTGTACTAGTGTGATTTATTTTATTTTTGAAGGGGGGAAGGCAGAGCAATTGGGGTCAAGTGACTTGCCCAAGGTCACATATCTAGTATGTGTTAAGTGTTTGAGACCAGATTTGAACTCAGGTCCTCCTGATTCCACAGCCAGTGCTCTATTCACTGTGCCACCTAGTAGCCCCTAGTGTGTTTTTTTAATGAAAGAATCATATTTTCCCATTCTCCAATAACTGTGACTGCTAAAGAACTAAAGATCTTCAGAAATAGTTGCTAGACCAGATCTCCCCAAGTGTAGTTTTATAGGATGTCTGTGAAGCCTGCACTATGATAAGAACTAGTTTGGTCGGTTATACTGCCAACCCCAAGGCTCTTGAATTTACTTTCTCTTAGAAGAATTAGTAGTTGTTGGTAGCAGCAAATAATGATTCTATCTCTCTTAGTCTTTGTCTTTCTCTCTCAGTCTCTCTTTTTCTGCCTGCTCTCTGTCTCTGTCACTGTCTATCTCTCTTTCTGTGTGGATCTCTCAGCTTCTCTGTGCTTATTTCCTCTTTCTAGTTCTGTCTCTTTTGCTCTATCTCTCTTTATCTGCTTTCTATCTATGTGGATAGATGTCTCGTGTATGGATAGATAGATATTTATCTATCCATTTATCAATCTAAGATACACACACACATATGATCTCTCTCTCTCACAGTCCTTCCCTCCTAGATAGACAGATATGCCAGATCAAACTGGCTCATGGGACCTACTTCTCAATTGTTATTGTGATCTATTATACCTTGATCTATTATACTTTTGAGCTCATGCTCCTTTGTCTAGAATAAAAATAATAGTCTTTTCTTTGGTATTGAAAGTCCTTCAAGGTTTGACCCCTTCTGATCTTCCAGTCTTCTAATACTTCATGCCCTTACACACACTCTATGATTCAGCTATACTGGCCTATTGCTGTACCTCGTACATAATATTCCAGCTCTTATGTCGATGTAATTATACCAGCTGTTCCAGATCCTTGGAATGCTCTTCTTCCTCACTTCCAACTACTAACTTGACAAGCTTCTTTGAAACAATTGTGGTGAAAATTGAAGCAAGCAGAATCAATAGAACACTGATTCAGAAGCAGAAATGAATGCTGTTTTAAAAATGACTTTGAGTGACTAAGTAATGTTGACCATTATAAATTCACAAAATAAAAGAGGACAGATAAAGAGAGATGCTACTACATACAGAGAAAGAAATGATAGATAAAAGTATGTCTAAAATATTTTACATATATACATGCATACATACATATGTGTGTATACACATACACATAATATATGTGTCAATTTGTAACTAACAATAGCCATCTCTAGGGTTGGGGGGAAGTAAGAAAAAAAGATAAATTTACATTATAACTTTATTATATATTTTAAATGAATAGCAAGTGGTACATAATAGATTTGCAGTTTCATGTGAAATTTCCTTTTTACTATACTGTCATGGAAATGCTTGTTTTATTCCATAAATTAAAAATGCATTTTTTAAAGAAATAATTATAGGAGAAGGAAGAAAGGAGAGAGAGAGAGAGTGAAAGAGAGAGACAGACAGACAGACAGACACAGAGAGACAGAGATGGAGAGACAGAGACAGACAGAGAGAGAAAGACAGAGACAGAGAGACAGGGAGAGAGACAGAGATAGACAGAGAGAGAGAGAGAGAGAGAGAGATGTCAAGAGAGATCAAATCTCATCTTCTGCCAGAGAAACTTTTCCCAGTCTCCTGTCCTCCCAACCCAGTCTCTTCCATCTGACCTGACTTTACACATACAAACATAATGTCTTACATGTACATAGTTATTTATATGTTGCATAATATGAATTCCTCACAGCAGGATACATTTTTTTCTTCTTCATTGTATCTCTAGTAGTTATCAGAGTGCCTGGAATATAAAAATTCCTAAATAAATATTTGTTGATTAACTGACTGCCCTTTCACAATGGACTGTTAGATGTGAGTTCTTTCATATGTACCAGATGCCTTTAAATAACCATCTATATATACCAAAACATAATTGCTATAACAGTAAGCACCTGTGGTTGATTGAATGTGAAGGTTGGCATTGAGTTGGATCTTAATATCATTGGACACTCAATTACTGATGAAAAGGGCCTTCATTGTTCCTTTCTCATGATTATCCTCATAGCCTCTTTTTATTTTCCCCTTCCCCAGTCTCCCTTTTCCTGAGACACCAGAATTTTTAGTTTGGGCTCTGAGTTTCTTTTTCATTGGAATATCAGAAAAAAATCTCCATGGTACTTGGGGATACATTAAAACCTTGAATAACTGGCTGTATGAATGCAAACATATGTGTCTCCTGTGTAGGTGCTAATGATTTTTTTTCTGACAGAATTTATGAGAAATAGAAAGTCAGAGTAACAAATCCGAGTGTAGGGGAATATTACAGTTCTGGAAACATTGTTTTATATTGCAACAGTTGAAGGATTTAGAGTCAGCTTCTCACTGAAGATGTGAAACCTTAATCAAGTCATTTGACCCACTCTGAGTCTCAATCTCCCCAAATCCAAAAAAGGAAGTGTAAATGAAGATTGTACTTAAATCTTGTTGAAAGGATTAAAAGAGAGAAGTCATATAAAGCTTGAAACATAAAGTTACAACCTAGACTAGCTAGACTTTTCCATTGGAAGTGTGGCCAAGAATGGTTGGAAACAAACAAACAAAAAAGACACACACAAAAATAATTACAATGTAAATAATTTCACTTGGTCAATTATTTTTCATATACTCTCTTCTTAGAAAAAAAATGTTTTTCCTTTGTAAATGAAGTCATGTCTTCCTAAAAGACAATGTAGATGAAATGGAGACACCATTGAACCTGGAATTGGGAGAACATGGGTTTGAAGCCTATGCCTGATATTTAACTGTTATTACTTTGGGCAAATGACTTCCTAAGAGCTATTTCCTCATATGGGCAATTGAGGGAATAAGACTTGTAGTACATATCTCACAAAAGTGTTGCAAAGCTCATTTGAAATAATATATGTAAACTCATAAAATATCAATGTTTCAATTCAATAAGCATTTATTAAGCATAGTAAATGTACCAAGTACAGGAAGCAGAAACACAAAAACAAAGTATTTCTTGCCCTCTGCAAACTTACTTTCTTGCTGCAAGGAACTTGCTTAACTAGAGTGAAACAACATGAAGAATGACAAGTAAACAGCAGCAAAATGTTAAGTAATTGAGAATAAGTATCAAGTGCTTTCCTGAGGAACAGATCACTAACAATGTGAGGGAACAGGAGATTCCATGTAGAAATGGGCTATTGAACTAAGACTCAAAAGAAGCTAGAAAATAATTGTTCATGTGTAGACCAAGCTAATATGATAAAAGTGACAATTCTCCCTAAAATAATTTTATTCGGAGCTATGCCAATCAAACTACCAAAAATTATTTTATAGAACTAGAAAAATTTATTAAATTATTCTTCTGGAAGAACAAAAGTTCAAAAATATCAAGGAAATTATTAAACTAAATGTAAATGAAGGTGTTGTAGAAGTATCAAATCTCAAACTCTATTACACTAAAGCAATCATCAAACCATCTGGTATCAGCTTAGAAACAGAGGGGTGAATCAGGGTAATAGATTAGGTACATATTTCATAGTAGTAAATGACCATAGTAATTTAGTGTTTGATAAATGCAAAGATTTGGGAACAAGAACTTGCTAAATAACAATAATTTCTAGGAAAGCTGGAAAGCAGTTTAGCAGAAACTTTATCATTAATAAAAGCCTCATTTCTCAAATACACATACACATATGCACTTATGTGTGTATATGTATACTTATACATTTACACATGTGCATAAAATTTATAAGAATATGTCATTCCTCAATTGATAAGTGATAAATTGATTTTTAAAAAGGATATGAACAGCCTATATTCAAAAGAAGAAATCAAAGCTGTCAATAACCATATTTTTAAAAATGCTCTAAGTCCCTATTGATTAGAGAAATTTAGATTGAAACACCTCTGAGTTACCACCTCACATCTATGAAATTGGCTATTATGAAAGAAAAGAAAAATGACAAATGTTGAAGTGTGTGTAGGGAAATTGGGAAACTAATGCATTGTTGGTAGAGTTATGAACTGATTCAAGCATTCTGGAGAAAAAAATTGAAACTTTACCTAAAAGGATATAATACTGTACATACCCTTTTATATATATATATATATATATATATGCACACACAATCTCATTTAAAGAGAAGTCATATATCAGCATGATAAAAGTTAGCTCACATAAATGTGTGAGTGTTTTAATCTTCTTGTTGAACCTCCTGGTTGTGAATTAATGAAAAGGGACTCTGGATCACCCTGAAGGATGAGCTACTTCATTTTTCTCTTCATAAAATGCCCCATATGTCACATCATCAAGTTTGAGTTGTAGAATCATGGTAAGGATAAGCCTCACCCCAGCTCGATCGATTCAGGGAGATAAACTGTATATGCTGTTTTAGCTAAAAAGGTTAAATGAAATGTCATTCAGTTATTAGGAAATTTCAGTCCTTGGTTGACTTTGAATGCTCCAATACTGTAAATAACACAAGGCCTGAACTTTCTGAATGCCATCATTTTGCAGTTCATAAATTAAACCTTTTCTAATGGTTCTGTAAAGTTTAATGGCAATACTGTTGTCTGACACGTGATAACATTTCCCTGAATTGGCAAGATTACTTTGCTTTCAGGAAAGCAGAGATTTTTTCCAGAAAACAAAGTCATCAGATTTTGAGCAAATCACTTATAATGATTATTAGACATGTTAGTCAGTATTCAAAATTTTTGAGTATTCTAAAGAATCATATATGCTATTCAATAATTGATGTCATTTTGTAACAAAAAAAGGCAGGAATTAGACTAAATGGATAGGGAACTAACTTCAAAGCCAGGAAGATATGGGTTCAAGTTTTATCCTTTACAAACGCTGGCTTTGTGTTCTTGAACAACTCACAGCAAACCAGATAATGCAAGGCTAAAGAGCCGTGTAGTTGGAGTCAGGAAGACCTAAATCTAAATCTTGTCCCAGATACTCACTAGTGATGATGTCATCTGGGGAAAGTCATTTCATATCCCACCTGTCCCTGTTTCATCATCTGTGAAAGAGGGCGAATAGTAGCACTTGCCTTGAAGGTTGGTATGAGGGTAAAATGAGAGAATGTATATAAAAGATTTTTAAAACTGTAAAATACTATATAAATAATAGTAATTCTTAATTTCTAAGGACCGTAGAGCCTCTAAGGCTATAATTTGCATCAGTAAAGGAGATTTCTTCAACTGCTAGTTCCTCTTATCAGTGAAATAACAGATATTCTTAACTGCCTCTTCTTAAAAATATGAAATCAAGCACTTTAAAAGAAAACAATTCACTTATAATCTGCTTCTCTTTCTCTTCTTCTTGAATAAATATTATATATGTTTATATATCATACACACACCCACACCCACACATACATATACATATACATATATATACATATATATATAATTTACATAGCTACCTTTTAGCTAATATTTGCTCAGTGTTTTAAGCTTTATAAAGTTCTTTAAAGATGTTATCTTACTTTTTTTACAACATCCCTGGAAGGTAGGTAGTCGTATTTTAAAAAGGTGATATTACGATAAAGTAGCTAGCACTTGCATTATACTTTAAGCTTGATAACATATTACAAATAGTCCCGTTTTATTTTTATAAGAAGACTGTGAGATAAGTTATATTATTATTTTCATTTTAGAAAAAAGGCAACTGACACAGACAGAGATCAAGTTATTTAACCAAGGACACAGATCAAGTAAGTCCTGAGACTGGATTTGAATTCAGATCTTCCTGACTCCAGACCTATCACTTTGTTCACTGCGCTACCTGGCTCCCTAAGTTGGAGAAAGGACTCCAAGACCAGTCCTTGAGAAAAATCAATTTAGCTGAAGAATGGAGAACAGAATAGGGTGGGGAGACAATTGCCAAGCAGAACAAGCAGCAGGCTATTATAATAGTCCAGATAAAAGGTGGTGACAGCCACTATATGGTGGCAGTATCAGAAGAGAAAAGAGAATATATTGGAAAGATGTCCCAAAAGTAAAACTGACAGTTTGGATGTAGGAGAAATATCCAATTGTGGCAACAAATTTCATATGAGAGAAGAAGCAGATATTTACAAGTCAAGTATGACATCTTGGTTGTAAGCCAGGGTAACTGGGAAGGTGGTAGTTCCCTAAATGAGTAAAAGGTAAGTTTGGAAGGAGGGAGGCTTTAGAAGGAAAGATGATGAGTTCCATTTTGGACATATTGTGTTTAAGAGGCATACTGAGTACTCGAAGATTTCCACAAGTTAGAGATGTGAGACTAGAGATAAGTAGAGAAGTTAGGGTTTGATGAATAGATTTGGGAATCATTATCATAGAGATGATAAATCACATCCATGATAGCTAATGACTTCATCAAGTAAAGTATTATAGAGGACGAAGAGAAGGGAACCCAGGATAGAGCTTTAAGGGACACCATATGTAGGCAGCAATTGGAAGAAGATCCTAGTAAAGGAGACAAAAATAGAGTAGACTAACAAGTAAGGGGAGAGGTAGGAAAGAAGTGTGTCCTGAATACTTAGAGAAAAGAGGGTATCAACATGAAAATGGAAATTCTTAACGGAGAGAAATGCTTGAGTTTTAACAGTATGTGCATAAGAATGACTGGACAAAGAGCTTTGTGCCAATACAATACAATGTAGTCAGTGAGTTAGTCGATCTATTAACATATATTAAGCTCCTACTGAATAATTGATACTCTGCTGAGCATGGGGGACATATGTTGTCATTGTATGGAACTGTTAATGAACTACAATCTGATGACTAGTCAGGTGAGACTCAGAAAGCTTTGTTATTTGTTTAGTCACAGTTTGATGAATTTTTCTCCCCCAGCAATTCACAAAGACAATCAGCTGAAGTGTGAAAGATCTTTGGTCTGTGTTTGTTGGTGGAGGAAGCATCCATGCAAACAAAATCACATACCATTAAAGTAGTGGTTATCTCTCTATGTGTACAGAATATTATTAAATGTCTCTTTCCTTGCTACTTATGTTATCGGGGCAAGGGAGTGCCTGAGGAGCATAAATACTTTTGATGAACTCCTACTCACATCTGATGAAAAGGAAAAATTCTCCTCATATTTATTTGCTCCCAGGTGTCATCTTTTAGCCACTGATTTCTCTTTTTCCTAAGGCTAGTCTTGGCAAATAGAAATGACTAAAGATAACGTTTCCCTACCTCCAGTTTTGAGAAAGTTTATAATCGAATGCAAGAGTTCTTGAAGCAGTCAGGGGTTAGATTTGGTTACAAGTGGGAATACATGAGAAAGAAAGGTAGGGAAGAGAGTAGTCTATAAGCTAAGCATGGTGTTTCTTAGCAAAATTCAAAGGTCAAAGAGTAGCTGGGATGTGGGAATAAGGTTCCTGGATGTAAAACTGAGCATAGACAGGGCTGGGAGTCCTTGCTGTATCTCTGGTCTTTCTGTAATTTCTGTAACGTTATTATTAAATCAGGAATTTATCTGAGGAAGAACGATAATAACTTAGGCACAGCATGTGGGTTGTGGTTGTTCACCCAGGGACCTTCCTGTCTATTCAAGGAAGCTCTTCTGCTAGGTGGGTATCTGTGTCTGACAAAAGGTTTTCACTCATGTATCATAAGCTAGCATATCTGCTGCACAGATGTTCTTTTAACTTAGTGAGAGTTTAGTTTTTTTTAATGTTTTGATCAAAATATGCCTGGTAAGCCTGTCATCTATCTGTCTGTTTGCCTATCTATCCTTTCCTCTTCTGTTAACCTTAGTGCTCCTTTGTGATGGGGGGTGTAGGAGGGAAAGCAAGAATTTTCTTTTTTTTAAAGGGTGCAAATTTTAATATGTGGTATTCTCAGGTACTCATAAGATCACCAGAGGACATTAATTTTGGTTGTTCTTAGGACATGTAAGAGAGTTATGTGATCAATGTTCTGCTTATGGTTAGAAACTCCATCACTTTACTCCATCACTCCTGCTTATGGTTAGAAGCACCATTACCTTTACCTAGTCAAGGATTATATTTACCTTGATTCAGCAAGAGTGAATTTTTGTTAAGATATTGAAAAGTTCTTGAGATATATAGAATATCCAAATAAAGAATAATAAACTAGGATTTTTCTTTCCCACATGCAGAAATATCAAATCGCCAGCAATTGATGGTCACATGAAAAAGTAAGGTCTCATATGAGAGTTCCCATTTTTAAAAATTATCCCAAATGCTTGATGTGTTTGCTTACATCCATAGCAGCATACTCATTCCACTTGATAGAAGTAATCTTCTAGGCAAAATCAAATTAAATTAAGTATTTATTAAACATCTATCTGCTAAACCAATGCAGTTTGTGCCTTTTCTCTGTAAGAATTCCTAGGCCAGTAATGAAGGGATTCCAGAAGAAGCGCATGAATGCACATAGGTTTTTATCCAATTCAGATATCTAAATCATTCCTAGAGTGTCAATAAAAATATACCTTTTACTTTCTTCTGTTATGAATCATAAGGTAAAGTGCTGACTACTTTCCAAGGTTTCCATAATATCAATGTCAGAAACCAGCTCTTTCTTCTTTCAGAACCAGACCAAGAATAGAACTTATTGGGTTCAATTCAGATCCAAATATTTCATAGCCATGTGTCATTGTATTTTTTGACCTCTTTGATGTACGGCATCCTCATTTATAAAAAGTAAGCACAATAGTAGCCTCTGCCTCATGGATTAATGAGATAAAATATGTACGGTGCTTTTCAAATCTTATCTCACTACATGAATGTTATTATTAATATTAGAATGAAGAAAAACTCCATTCCTCCATAACTTCTCATTGTTTCTAATTTTGGAGCACAATTTGTACACAAATCTTCCACAGGGAATATATTGCACATTTTAAAGGTTGACATTCTGCAAATATCAGTGCTGTATTCAGGCTTTCCATGTGTTATCTCATACTCTTGGTGCTTGACTGACAGACCTCTCTTTCTGATAATATAGTTCATGGATGATATATTTTGTGGTACTTCTTGTATGCAAATTATTATGGCAGCCTGTTTTCACTCACTACATATACCCCCATTGCCCTTGGGGTAAGCCACAGCTTGTATTCTTCAGAGGCAGTTGTATTTCAAGATTTGCAGTCATATAGAATTATTTGGAGAATATTGGTGATAAAAAGTGCCTTTTTTGTTTTAGGGAGCAGCTTGGGATCAGGGAAACCAACAACTTCCAAAATGGAATCCAATTCATTCTTTTCTTTTTATTCAACTCTGTGTATAGCTTATGGTCCATCTGCATGGCCTGTCCAAGATGTATGTTGGCACTCCCAGTCTTTAAAACACATTACAAAATATTTATTATTAAAGCTATCTGATAGTGTGTGAGGGGAAAAAAAATAAACAAATAAATTATAAATTATTTATATTAGAAATTAATTATAAATTAAGAAATTAATTAAATAAATTAGAGCAGAATATAGTGTCGACATCCAACCAAATATGTTTTAAAAAAAATTAGTGCTGGATAAACCTAGAGAAAATAAAAACTGTGGAAAGGATTCATTATTTTAAAAGTATACTTAGGAAAATATCTTAGCTATTTGGGGAAAAGAGAATGAATATTCTCTTTTATCATATAATATCATATAATGCCGTGAACTCAGGATGATAGACATACTTCTTTCTCAAGGAAGCTATAAAATATTGGAAAAGATCCATTAATATTTGTCTTAAGATGTCAAAGAGAAATCTGAATTGTTTTTGTCCTATTTAAATAGACAGTGCAGTTTGGAATAGGGGAAATTATTTATATTGCCATTATTTAAATATAAATAAAATAATGTTTATACGTTAACCTAAATAATATTAAAATAATAAATCATTTAAAATCATATAGGGAGGAATGGATTAATCCAAAGTGCTTCCCATTGAATTAAATACCATAATTTCATTACTGAAAACTTTCTAGGAGTTCATTTCTTCAATAAAATTGAAGCCATGTGAGTTTATTTATCCATTCACTTTTGAAACCGCTTCTCCTAAAATCTAGGATGATTATCAGACTATTATCATCTTTCCATTTCTCTTATATATCATAAAATTTAAAACAAAATAATTGTATCCCACCTTAGATTATTATGATTTTCCACCCCAGAAATGAGTTCATTTTTCCAAGTATAAATCAATATTTAAGGGGCAATCCCTTAACACATAGCCTTCTTTGTATCTTTTCTAATTTTTACAGAATTAGATTATCATTAAAACTAGTCAAGGAACTACAAGCTGCTATGATTTTGGTAAGAATTAAAGATCTCCAGCACATAAAGAGATAATTGAAGTCTTCATGAAACATTATACCATGCATTTGGCAGGCTTGTAATGTGTTTTTCAAACTCTTCATCTTTTCCTTCCTTTTGTTTCACAAGTGTTATATATTATACTTTGGTGACATCTCAGTTTGTATCTTTACTGCTATTTACTTATTTCTGTTTCTTTCCACCTCTGTCTATTGAATTTCCTCACATGAAGTTTCTTTTATGTCCAACATACTTGATAGAGGTGTTCTTTGCTGGAGAGCACATTGTAGGCTTGTATGATTTCATTATTTAAGCCCCTAAGAAGAAATCAATATATTTGGCAGAAATGTCAACTGACTATTAATAAAAATATGATATTTGTTTAACCTTGAGGAGTTACTACTGGGTTACCACAAGAGCAAAAGTAACTTTTTTCACTCTCTGTACCATACCAAGGCATGAAATTTGAGCCAAGTTCAAGAGAGAGCAAGGACTTGAATAAGAATAGCTTTTATATCCATTAGCTCTTTAATTCCTCATCCTCATATACTTGAAAGCAATTTTATTTATAACTCACATCCAGGGCCTCCCTAAAGAGGGGGGAATACAAAGATATTCAATGTATAATATGAATCTTACATGGAACAGGTAATTAATTCTGTATTCAAAAGGAATGATAAATACAGGACATTCATGATGAATATTGAGAGAAGATTCTGTAACAACTTATAACTACTACAATGAACTAAAAATTTCATCAGAAATTTATTTTATTGTATTTTAATTTTAATTTATTGTAGTAGTTATAAGTTATTATAGAATTTGATTATGTATTAATGTATTATTTATTAATGATTAAGTATTTTATACATCACCTTATCTTTACAGTATCATACTACTCCAAAATTCCTTTGAATTTGCTCCTTAGTTGCTTTCATAGTAAATTCTTCTACATCTGCTGCAACTATCCACTTCTCTCATTGGAGAAAGTAATTCTGAATTTTTGGACTCACAATGTTGCCTCTAAGCCTGGACTTACCTACTTTAAGAATAGTTTCCAAGTTTTTATCATGAAGGGAAACAAAAATAGAAAAGGCATTTGGGGGTCCGCATATCAGCTTATGTACCTACTTGTATCAAAATTATACATTCATACTATGGCAAGATGAGAACATTGACAAATAACCCTCTCTGTCTTTCATGGAAGTATAGTAATAAAGTTCTCTATTCACTAAATGCGTGTCATATTGAAAAGCTGGAAATTTTCTGTTGTTTTAATTGACAGAACTCCAAACTCCCTGCTGTTGTTACACGGTGGGAGGGTGGAAAATGGATCATTCAGGACTCTTAGTCATGCTAATATGTGGTCCATTTTGTCTCTAGGATTCTATATAGCTGAAAACCAGGTCCAAAATATTTAGATCATTGACCAAAATCAAGAAGGGGAAATTTATGTAAGGCTCTCATTACAATCCCCAAAGCATTTGTTATTAGTGGGACTAAAGAGAAGCCATACGTGGAGAGTAGTGAGAGATATTCCATATTTGCACTACAATCACATATGGACCATCATCTGTTTTCTTGATTTTTACCCTACCACTGGACTTTGATGACTCAGTAGGAAAGAATGAGGTTGATAACTTTGCACAATTCTGCCTCACTTAAATACACCTCACATGCAAGTCAAGACATCACGCATGATGTCATTGGACCTCTTGGAGAATGAAGGATGAACAACAACAAATAATAAAAATAGATATATAAATGATAATTGACTACTAACTTCCTAACTATATCAGGTAGATAGTTTAGGGAAAAGTAAATAAATCTGTGAGTTTAGGGAAAAGTAAATAAATCTGCTTCAGCTTCACATTGTCACCTCTGCAATATAATTCAAATTTAAGTAATAGTTTAAACACTTGAAAAGATTGCAATCATTACTCCAGGTCTTCACCTTTGATGCTTTCCAATGACTCAAGAGTGAAATGAATTAATTATAAGTCCTTTACTTTGGAGACTTGGGTACAAATCAGCAGCTTAAAAGATAGTTAATGAGATTAGTAGCATCCATTTAATCCCCAGTGTAATGCAATCCTCCAAAAATATCCAAATGTCTTATTATGCCCTGCCTCCCTGTTCCTTTTCTACTAAGTAAAAATTCAAGAAATCAAGGATACCAGACATCTAGAACTCTTTCTTGTAGTGTCTATTTTTGGGTGAAGTCAGAGTAATGTCAAAACAATGAGTACAAAATAAAAGCACTGTCCAACAAGAGAATATACTATAGCTGACTCGATTATTTTTCTGTCACATTTCTAGCTTTAAACATTCATGGACTAAAGCAAGTAAGCCAAACTCCATGTAGAAAAACATTGCTACTCCATGCATTTCTAGCTGTTTTCCTTTCTCTCATTTTAGTCAGCATTCAAAAGTTATGCTTTTATGTTCTCATTAGTGCGTTGCTCTTGTTTTCCATTTGGGAAAATTAGTGATGGATAGGAAGTGCAGATTAAAAAATGATGTATGTTCATGAAAAAGTGGGGTGGGGGAGAAAGAATGAGAGAGGGAGCAGTTTTTGTTAAGTTCTTGTTTCCCCAAACAATTTAATGATCTAATAATATGATGCAGGATAATGAGATTACAGATCATTAAACTTTTTCTGAAGGCATCTGAGGATTACGTTCTTATGAAATCATGGAAAGCATGCTCTCTGGGTCATTGCTGATAGGAAACTCCAGAGAATTTATGTACTTAAGACTGAAAGAAACAGATTCCCATTAGAGAAGCCCTCTTCATCATGTGTGAAACAAGGCAGTTCTCTCTTTGCATACTCTCCTATCCACACCTCCTCTAGTAGTAGTTGATGGGAACTTTTAAAGAGAGTATGTGGTAAAGGCACATATATGCTTGCTCATGACTAGAAATATTCATTGATAGATAAATTCTAATTCTCCTTTCTGTAAAAGGGAAAAAAATGAATTTCCTAGGCAGTTTTATCACAGAACACACTTCTAACCAGAGGAGAGAGAATTCTTAGCAAAGTTGAACTTTTGAAACTGACTTATGGTAGCTTCACTTTTGAGAATTCCCAGATTTGGACTTTGTAAAGAGACAAGTGATTTCCTGATTTGACCTCTTCATGGGGAAGAAAGAAGTAGATTGTCTTCATAATTCCTTCCCGCCATTTTACTTGCTGAGCAAAGGTAGTAACTTATACCATAGAGTCTTAATGAAGATATTGCTCACTACCTCCAAAATATTTTTTTCCCTAACCTCTGGGGAATTTTGAGCCACATGATAATATTTTTTTCCTCAGACTTTGATAAGGTTGCTATTAAGGACTTCATTGGAAAGAGGTGCTTATCAAAATGGCAAAGGATTTCCCTGATAACAATGCCTAAAGTATTTGAATTCTGGCATAAGTAATTTGAGAGTTTAAGCATTATTGTCAATCCAAACACTATAAAATACTACTGTACTGCAGGTCCTGGGCCACTAACATCTACATATTTAAATATTTTGATAGCAAAGCATCTCTTCTATGGTTAAATCTAGGCCTTCCCATATCTACTTGGGTTTATGCATCTACATTCTTAATAGGTCAGTTACTACTGCATTTCCTTTGGCTCCAAAATGGAAAACTTCTAAAATTAGAATTTGCTTTGTCCCATTTTTATGTTCAAAACTGAATAAAAGGGAAGATGCACATAAAAGAAAGTCAGATTTCCCCATCAGAAAATGGTGAATGGTTGCTTTGCAGGACTTCTTTGTTGGCCCACTTCAAGTTTCCTGCAATTACAGCTGGATTCCAACCAGCAATTTCCCTCAAGAAGAGAAAGCACTTGAATATAGCCGGAATTTATTTTTAGGTCAGATCTGAACTCTTCTAAAAGGGAAACTGAAACTACACATGGGAAATTTCCCCTTTTAAAGTACCCATTTGGAACCATCCTCCTTATTGCCCTCTTTGATAGGAGTTCAACGTTCAACTTTTTTGAATCCCCAAATCACAGAATATCAGAGTTGGAATGGGGCTTGTGAGTTCATTTAGTCCAGACATGAATCTGAACAAAAATTTGCTCTACAGAATACCAAACAAATTCTCATGTGACCTTAGCTTAAAGACTTTCAGTGAGGGAGAATGCACCACTTCCCAAGGCAAGTCTATTGCACTTTGGGATAACTTTTATTGTTAGAAAGGTTTCCTTTACATGAAAACAAAAATTGATTCTGAAGCAGAATAAGCCCAGTCCTGCTTCCATGACATCATTCTGAAAATACTTGGAAACATCTATTCTATTCCTTCCCAAGTCTTCTTTTCTCCAGGTTAACTCATTATCAGTTTTTCTAATTGTTTCTCCACAATTATAAAGCTTTCCACCACCGTTCTTCAACACATTATTCAGGTTATTATCTTTCCTGGAATATGGCAGTGAGAACCAGCCATAATAATTAGATGTTCACTGTCCAGAACACTCTATAAAATGTATATTGCCTTTCATGTCCTGAATCTAGTCATCTTTTAATACCACTAAGATTTCAACAGATGATTTTCATATCACATTATTGACTTAAATCAAGCTTATTGTCTATTAACACTCATGATCTTTTGTTTTTAAGATGAACTGAATAGCCATGTTCTGTCATCTATGTGAGTTGAAATGTCACATCTATTAAGTGCCATCTTATTGCATTTAGACCAATATCCTAGTCTTTCATATTCTGCTGGAATTCTTATTGTAATGCTCTGCTATCTATGACTGCTTTGTATCATTACAAATTTGATGAGCTTTCTCCTATTTGTATAACTCATCCTTCTCAGTCTCCTTTGCTGAATCATCGTAAGTGAACCCCACCCCAATGTGTAGGAATACCTGAGAGTGTTCTCTTTTCTGTTTTTACACTTTGTCAGTAAACTCAGTTTCCTGAGTTCAAACAGCATCTCAAAGTAGATGACTCCCAATTCTACATATATAGCTATCCTCTCTCTATTAAACTCTATTCAGTGTTTTAATCTGCTTTGTGAGAATATTCATTTCAGTGTTCCATGGACAACTCAAAAGCATATTTTTTTCCTCTTGCCAAACGTATATCTTTTTTTCCAAATTTCCCTATATCTGTTGAGGTAACCAAAATTCTTCCAGTCACTCAGGTTTACTACCTAGGATTCACATTATACTCATTACTGTGATATATACTGCACTGTGTCCAGCTAATTTCCTATCCTTTTCAAGTGGGTTTATAAAATAGATTACTCAACAGTAAATTTTTCCTCAAAATCACACTGCAGCTATATGAATTCACAGTCACATTACTTCCTGTCGACATTAATGGAAAAGCCTCTTTACTGCTGTCTCCTATCTATCTTCCACCCAGTTGACAAAACAGTATTCCTAAAGCCAAGGTCTATTCATATCATACCCTTTCTTAAGATGCTTCAGGGGCACCCCATTTCATTTTGAATAAAATTGAATTTATTGTCCTTTAAAATCTGGAGCCAATCAATCTTTCCTGTTTGATTTAACAATATTTCCCCTCACTCACTCTAGGTTCTAGTCAATTAGGTCTATATAACCCATAAACAATATTGATTTTTTTCCATTTTCATGCATTTACACAAGCATGCCCAGTTCACTCCCCTCTTAGAAATCCTATCTTCCTACAAAATTCAGCTCAAGTGCCATTTTCTTTAAGAGACAGCTGTTCATTCTTTCACACCCAAATTATTATGTATTTATGTTGTATATATTTTCTTTTTATTTAGCTAAGTAGAAATTGTTTTCCATCAACAGAAAGGAGGAAGGAAAAAAGCATTTATAAAGTGCCTTACTATATACCAGATACTGAGTTAAAGGCTACAAATATTAATCCATTGGATCCTTACAACAATACCAGTAAGTTGGTGCCATTAGTTATCTTTATTTTATAGTCAAGGGTATGGAGACAATCAGATATTAAGTGACTTGTCTAAGGCCCCATAACTGGTAACTGTCTGGGGCTGGATTTGAACTCAGTTGTTCCACATTTCTGGTTTAGCACTCTATTCAATAAGATAGTAGCGGCCTCTAGAAGGTAAATTTATTGACAGCAGACATTATTCTTTTTTGTCTGTTTTTGTATCCTCAATACACAGCATGCTATGCAATACATAGTAGCCAATTATTAAATAGCAAATATCTTGGTGTGTAAGTTTTATTTCTATTTGATATTATGAAGATTATCTTTGAGGGGGCAGTATAGAATAGTGGGTAGAGAGCCTGTTGTCTAAAATCCAAAAGACCTTGTTTCAAGGTCTGCTTTTTATGTATACTGAATTGTGACTCACAATAAGTCACTCAGCTTGTCATTGTTTTGGTAACTTTTAAATTCTCTAACTTTCAAAGAACATGCAGACCTGTGTTAGTAGAATGGACTTGAGATTCTTATTATAAAAAATTACAACACAGGACCAGTCCTTAGCCTTAACAGCTTCAGAAGTAAAGTAAACAAGGCAGAAAGTCAAATGTAAACTTGGACATTTAACATACATAGTAAGCTTTTACATACACTTAAGGTCTTTTTCCCGCTGTCATAGCATCAGATTTCGATCTGAAAGGGATTTTTGAAGTTATTTTGCTCAAGACGCTCATTTTAAAAATGAAGAAATCAAGATAGGAAATTAATTTCCCAAGATCACAATGTAGTTTCTAATGGAACTCTGACTTGAACTAGATCCTCTGCCTTCAAATCAAATATTCTTCCCATTAATGTGGGATCTTAGATTTGAGACCTGGGATCTTTGCTATTAAATATTTATTCATACTAAATATGATGTTTAAAAAAATCTAAGAGTTTGCTTCTTCTAACATTGTAAAGTTTGTGTGAAGCATGCTTTATCAATCTGGTTATGTCCCATAATCAGTGACCTACCTCCAACTTTTTTTTTCCTCATAATTACCTGTCATCTTATATTATAAATTGGGTTCACTATACAATTTCCTACTAATGCTGTATGATTCCTATATATCACTATGAATTCTATCCATACTTTCTGATATATCCAGGGACAGTGAAATGGCTGAATTATTATTTGCTTTTTAAGTCTAGATTTGAAATTTTATTTGGCATCGGGAATTCTTGGTACAAGAAAACTCTCAACTGATGCAGATTGGCAACTTATCTTTAATTTATAATCGGGGGGGGAGTGGCTAGGTGGCGCAGTGAATAGAGCACCAACCCTGGAGTAAGGAGGACCTGAGTTCAAATCCAACCTCAGATACTTTACACAAAAACTAGCCGTGTGACTTTGGGCAAGTCACTTAACCCCATTTATCCACCAAAAAGCAAATATATATATATATATATAGTGTGGGAATGTATTTGGGTGGGAACATGACTGACTGGTTTGAGTTTGGAGCCAGAGGGCCTGAGTTCAACTACCGGCTGCACTATATACCTATCCTGTGACCTTAATTATGTTATTTCTGGTGCGGCAATAGTTCCATAACTTTAAGAACCAGATATTGAGTTCAGTGACTTCAATGGGCCCTTCTAGTTCAAAATTCATTATTCTATATTTCCAGCATTATATGATCTTGACCTTCAACAATGCTATACTTTAGCCAAACTAGACTACGCTGAAGTCATTTGAAAATTTCAGTCTCAAAGTCTCGGCTCATCTTTGTCCTCATGTGTAGAACAGCTATATTTATAGCTATTCTATCTAGATCTAGATATTTACATATCTATAAACACACATACACATATGCATACATATACATACACACAAATATATGTGTATACACACATCCATTCTTGTCTCCTTTCTCATCTAATCATTGTTTTTTAATTTAGTTTTTATTTGTTTTCTTGTTTACATTATTCATTTTCATTACATTTTTTGAATTACACATTTTCTCCCCGTCTTGCTCCTGCCCCAACCCCATAACAGCAATCCCACTGTAAAGCCCCTCCCCTGCT
>CM053601.1:65945679-65958511 GCA_028646575.1 Pseudocheirus occidentalis | reverse complement strand
CTCTCTCTGTCTCTAGAATTCTTCTTTATATACAGCACTGGCTTCCTGTCTCAGCCAATAGCCTTCTTCCATGTCAACAGGGGATTTCATGCCTTCTCACCAATGGACAGGGTTCACATCTTCCATACTTAGCCCTGAGTTACTAGGTGCTACTTAGCCCTAAGTTACTAAGTGCTAAGTATCTGATAAAGTGACTACTATTACATCAAGGAGAGTATGGAAGCAGAAGTAGAAAAGGCAGAAGGTAAGAGTAATCTGTAATTTGTTTTTGGAAAGGAAGGAAATAGATCAGATCAATATTTTGAGGACAGAAAAAATGAATCCAGAAAAGGACAGAAGGGAAGGGTAAAGCGACCAGAGATAGTGATAAGGACACAGAATAGGGGTAAAGCACATAGGGAAAAGAGATGGTGGTGGTGAAGCACATGGGGAAAGAGATTATGTTCTAATAGAGAAATTCAGAGAAATGGATAATGTAGGTGGGAAGAAAAATGGATAATGATGAGATAGATAGATCTTGAATTTAACTAAGGTGAAGTAAAGGTGATGAAATGAAGATTTTGTTAAACTGAACACTAACAGTATTTGAGGGAACATCACCATATGAACCAAGTCCCTAGTTATAAGGGCAATAGTTGGTGTGGAGAGGTAGACTCTTAGTCAGGAATTTATTTCTTTGAGAAAGAACAGGAAGTTACTTGGGCATCAGCAAATAAAAGTCACCAGGGTCTAAATATGGTGAAACAAAAAAAATGGAGATTGCTGAGAAATAATGATAAAGGGAGGGCCTAGAAGTATCATTGAGGAATAATCAGCAGATTCTTTGACTATCATTGGAGAGATCATTTTCAGACATAGCTTAGTATAAGAAAATATAACCATGGGTGGCAGATGTATTTATGATACTGACTTTTTTTTTTCTCAGTGTATAATATAATTGTTAGAATAGTGAGTTTGGAGTCAGAAATTCTGTTGGACTATGCCTACAGTCACTTATCTAAGATCACAGTCTATAAGAACCTCTGACCTGTTGGTAATAGATGAGTATTCATTCTTCTGATTTATTTAGTCATATGTTCAAAAGGGTGAAATATCATAATACATTAAGTACTGGTGCAAGTGTCAGATTTTATTTGACACTTTCCTATAGATCAAGAGGTTCCTTAAATCTGAAATATATTATGGGGAAGAGCCAAGATGGTGGAATAAAAGTAGGAACTTACTCAAGCTTGTCCCCAGTTTCCTCAAATACCTGTAAAAATGACTCTAAACAAATTTTTGAGCTACAGAACCCACAAAATGACAGGATGAAATCCATCTCCAGCTGAGGACAGCCTGGAAAAGCAACAGGAAGGATCTATTGCACTAGCCTGGGAGCAGAGCACGGTCACATGTGGGCCACACTAGCACAGACTGGCATCACAGACAGGCAGGAGCAGACCTCAGGCGATCAAATCACTGGCAGCTGTTGTGGTTTCTAGACTTCTCAACCCTTAAAATCCAAAAAGAAAGTAAAAGTTCAGTGGGAAAATTGCTGGAACTGGGTGAGAGGAGAGTGGGGTCCAGGTGCTACCCCTCGGGTTGCTGAGGTAGTTGTGGCTGCAGCTGATGCCAGGGCAGCTCCTTTCAGAGCTCCAGGCACACAGATGATGGGGGGACCAAGCAACTGATCAGGGGTCACTGCAGGAATCTCTCTACTGGTACTGAAGCAAGATTCCCTTGTTTTGCCTGCCTGGATCTGGGTTGCAGTCTTGGGTGGCAGTGCTGGGTGAGGAGTACTGGCATGGCTGAATTTGTTGAGGCTGTGGAGAAGTAGTCCTTTTAACAGTTCTGAGGCAGGTGCTTGAAGAAGCTCTGACAACAGCTGCGCAAAGCTCCAGGAATTTGGGGCACAGCTTTCTCCACTCTGGAAATAGAGTTCTACCATGGCAAAGAGCTCAAAAATCTGAAAGATGCTGGACTGATTACAACTTTCCCTAAACTTGTTCACTTCATTTCTTCAGAAGGAAATTTTGCAAGTTATACATCCCATTGGAGAAGAAAAAATCCCTAACAAGCTTGTGGGAGTTTTAGTAGAGCACAAGTTTAATATGAGTCAAATGCACAATATGGTGATCAAGAAAGGCAACACAGTCTTCATTATTAGAAGAGAAATATAGCTTCTTGACTGAGAAGGTGGTTCTTTCATTGTATTGTGCTCTGATTTTTGTTGTTGTAATTGGCTGTTTTCATAGAGGACCCATAACACCAAGAGTTGATGTCTCAACTTGATTTTTTTATTAGATTTACTTGTTAAATAGTATCTGGAGAGATGTATTCAATTTTGTGAGTCATATTTTAGGAGTATCAACAAAGAGGAGTATGTCAAAAGAAAAACAACCAGAAAGTAAGAGGGTCAAAAACTGTTTAAGAAATTGAATGAGTCTCTTTGCTAACACTGAGGGAGGACTCTGTTGCCCTGCCAATACTAGGATCACAGTCCTGGGTGGGTGAGGAGGAACATGAGCAAACCAGAGCTTGTTTTCACAATGGAGACCACTGGCACAGTTTCAGGGAAGGAATGAGTGCTTGGGGTTATTCACAGACCAGAGTGCAGGCCAGAATAATAGTAACTACACCCCTCCTTAGGTCACATAACCTTGGAAGAACCAAAAAATTGCAGGCCCATGGAAGCATCCCTGGAAACAGCTGCAGAAAATCCCTGAAGCTTGAGACAGTGTGCTCACTACCCTGGAGGCATAACCCTACTTTAACAATTAGTTAAAAATAAAAAAAATAGCGGGGAAATGAGCAAACAGCAGAGAAAAGTTCTGACTATATAAAGTTACTATGGTGACAAAGAAGATCAAAACACACTCAGAAGAAGATAACAAAGCCAATGTTCCTACATCCAAAGCCTTGAGGAAAAATATGAATTGATCTCAGGCCATGGAGATCTCAAAAGAATTTTGAAAATCAAGTAAGAGAGATAGAGGAAAAATTAGAAAGAGAAATGAATGATTGGAGAAAATCTTATAAAATGAGCCAACAGCTTGGTTAAGGAGACACCAAAAATAAAGAAGGAAATAATAACTCAAAAAACCAGACTAGGCCAAAAGGAAAAAAGGTGTACAAAAAGTCAATGAGGAGAAGAATGCTTTACAAAAGCAGAATTATCTAAATGGAAAAAGGGGCACAAACATTTTCTGAAGAAAAAAACTCCTTAAAAAAGTAGAATTGATCAAATGGAAAAAGAGGTACAAAATTTTTTTTAAATCATGGAAGAAAATAATCCCTTAACAATTAGAATGGAGCAAATGGAAGCTAATGACTTTATGAGAAAACAAGAAACAATATCAAAACCAAAAGGATAAAAAAAATTGAAGACAATGTGAAATATATCACTGCACAAGCAACTGACTTGGAAAACAGATCCAGGAGAGATCATTTAAAAATTATTGGACTGCTTGAAATGCATGATCCAAAGAGCCTAGACATCACCTTTCAAGAAACTAATGGTGGAAAGTATGTGGCCATTTTAATAATCAGCTGTTGTGAATAGTATATTGTGATTTTCTGTGATAAGTTCTAAAATTATGAATTTTCTGTGAACGTTTTGCTTTGATTTGTTAGGGAATGAATACAGTGTTCACTATACTGTGTAATCAGAAACTAATTAGGGAAACCAATCTGATACTCTAGCATCAAAGGATAAAATAGGCATTGAAAGAATGCACTGATCAGCTCCTGAAATATATAACAAAATAAAAACTGTCAGGAATATTATTGTCAATTTCCAGAGTTTCCAGGTAAAGGAGAAAAAATTGCAAACAGCCAGAAAGAAAATATTTGAGTATTATGGAGCCACAGTCAAGAAAATAGATTTACCAGATTGTAAATTAAAGGACTGAAGGACTTTGAATATGATATTCAAGAGGGCAAAGGAGCTAGGATTACAACCAAGAATCATCTACCCAACAAAACTGAGAATAAAATTCTTCAGTGGGAAAAATGTATATTTAATGAGAGAGGACTTTCAAGGATTCTTGATGAAAAGACCAGAGCTGAATTAAAAAAAATTCAAATACGAAGCTCAAGAAAAATATAAAGAGGAGTGGCTAGGTGGCACAGTGAATAGAGCACCAGCCCTGGAGTCAGGAGGACCTGAGTTCAAATCCTGCGTCAGACACTTAACACAAAAAGTAGCCATGTGACCCTGGGCAAGTCACTTAACCCCAATTGCCCCCCTCCAAAAAGCAAAAAAAAAGTGAAAAAATAAAAAGTGGGGGCGTCTAGGTGGTGCAGTAAATAGAGCACCAGCCCTGGAGTCAGGAGTACCTGAGTTCAAATCCGGCCTCAGACATTTAACACAAAAACTAGCCGTGTGACCTTGGACAAGTCACTTAACCCCAACTGCCCTCCAAAAAGCAAAAAACAAAAAAACAAAAAAAAATTAAAAGTGTAAAAAGGTTCAAAAGCACTAGCAGCTTTCCAGAAGAAAGCTTTTGAGGTTCTGATTACACAGTATAGTGAACACTCTATTCATTCCCTAACAAATCAAAGCAAAACATTCACAGAAAATTCATAATTTTAGAACTTATCACAGAAAATCACAATATACTATTCACAACAGCTGATTATTAAAATGGCCACATACTTTCCACCATAATGACCACAAAGCTTTGAGCAAAGAACAATCATCTGGTATCCCTAAGGAGGTTTGCCTCCTTACCCAGTCATTCACTCATCTCAAAGTACAATCGTCAAAGTCTTCCACTCATGGGGCACAAATCAGTCTCATATTCAGCAATCAATTACTAAGTATCATTAATCACTAAGTACAAATCATTGGAAAATACACAAACCTTGCACCCCTAGGTGACTAGTAAACTTCAACTTCAACATTTCATTCAGTACCCAATGAGAGGTCTTATCTTTATCTTGACCCCAGACAAGTTCTCAGCAATCTCTGTTCCTGGGGAGATAAAGCTTAACAAAGCCACAACATACATTGCCAGTATCCTTATCAATTTACTCTCTGCCTGCAAAACAGTCTCAGGACCCCTGAAAACATAGGCGAGGTCCTCTTCCAGGATTTCTGGAAATGTATGACAAGAAAATCCTTCTTCAGGGCTTCTGAGCCAACAGCAAGTTTCCAGGACCCCTGCAACAAGAGCACTGTCTTTCACCAGCAGACAAATCTGGCAAAACAACATTAAAACAGACAGACATAATACTAGCACCACAACCATGCTGCCTCAGTTTTTTGTCATTTCAGCTGGGCCTAGGACCCAGAAGAAATCCCAGCTGGCTCCCAGAATCAAAATTACTACTCCCAGGTTTTCAAAATTGTTTTCTCCAGCCTGGGGCAGGGAAGGTGGAGTTCCTCTTCAGCCTACCTGGTGGCAGCAACTTCAGTCTCCACAATTCTTGTCCAAAGTAAATTCTGACTGAGTTCTCAGTTGAGCAGTAGCAGCCCAGCCTCTAGATGCTGCTGAAAGAAACTCTCCCTTTCCCCAGCAGAACAGATTCTGCCACCAGATTCTGGTCTCAAGAAATTTGGACTGTGCCTCTCTGGGGCTTTTCTTATATACACACAGCATTGGCTTCCTGTTTCAGCCAACCCATTCCTGTTATGTCAGCAATAGGAAACAGAGCTCACACCTTCTATTTCTTTCACAGAGGTTTAATTAGTTACTAACTGCTAAGTACCTGCTTATTTGCCAATACAAAAAGGGGTCTTCAAATCCAAATTAATTACCATTACAAAAGGTAAAGAGGAAAGGAAAATCATAAGGAACTTAATAAGTTTAAACTGTTTACATTCCAACATGGGGAAATAATATTTGTAATTCATAAGACCTTTCTCATTATTAGGGTAATTTGAAAGAAGATATATAGACAGAGGGCACAGATGTGATTTGAATATGAAGAAATGGTATCTAAAATATAAAATTAAGGGGTGAGAGAGGATTGTACTGGGAGAAAGAGAAAGGAAGAGCTAGAATGGGGGTAAATTATCTCACATAAAAGAAAAAAAGCTTTCTTAGTAGAGAGGATGAAGGAGGAAGTGAGAGGGAGTGAGTGATCCTTATTCTCATCAGAATTTACTCAAAGAAAGAATAACAAGAAGACACAAGAATAACAAGAAGGAATAACAAGAACAAAGGGACTAAGATTACAACCAAACTAAGATTTAAAACCAAACTGCCCATTTATTACTTTGACCATTTACTAATTGAGGAATTGTGGAGACCCCTGCCATCTGGTAGCAGGGCTGAGAATCACCTACCCAGAGGTTGTGAGAGGGTGCATATAAAGAGAAGGGACTCCCTGAGTGGTGGAAAATAGAGAGTTGATTTTATTATCCTGAGTAGTGTCCAATGAGCTCATATCCAAAATATTAAGACATTGATGCTCTTGTTTATTTCCTCCCATAATATTTAATAGCAATGAAAGAGCTTGACAAATTTTATTAGAAAGGGCAACTTTTATTAGAAAACAAAGAAATTTGATATCTACAGAATATATTGCTAAGGAATTATAATAGCTACTGCTTCCATAGATTATAGTGGAGGAGGCAAGTTCAGACTAATAGAATAATTTTGTCTGCCTACATATAATATTTTCAATCTTACAATGAAAATTATTTTCCATACCCATCAAATAGACACCATTCATTCATTCATTCGTTTATTCAACAAACAGTTGACAAGTAAGTATGTGAAGAGCACAGCTCTGATGCTTAGGAAGTTCAAAACTTAGATGTGGCACAGTACCTACCAGAGTCATAATTAGAATGCATCGATTGTACTTTGTACCATGTAGTCAAAATTCTGAGGGCATTTACAGCATATGTGGTCCTTCAACAGCATAGATTTTGAGTTAGCAAGACTATTCACTACAGCATAGCCACTTCTGTGTCTAGTCTTTGTCATTAAGATGGTATCTATGGGGACTTTTCCTCGGGTATCACTCCCCCACAATTGAACTTTTCCAAAGATTGTAACTATTAAGATAAATTAAGATAAAAAGCACAGTTTTCCATGATAAGTGACTTAGAGAAATAAAAAAAATGAAGTACTACATAAAGTCAGGGATTAAATTCCTTGGAAAACTTAAAAGAATACATCAATATCACTTGCTATTATTATTCTTAATGATAATAATTTACTGGGACCCCATGGTAGGCTTGCTGGGAGAGGTGGCATAAGTTTGACTTAAAGCAAGGGTAGACATTCACAGGTGAAAATGTAGATGATGAAACTTCTAGGAATACATGTCAGCACAATGACAGGAACAAATATATAGGGATGGGGATATATGGTTTGCTTAGGCAGCATGCCTGGAGGCTTTGCTATTAGAGACAGAGAAACTTGAGTTCAAATCCAGTCTCAGACATTTACTAGCTGTGTGATCCAGGGCAATTGGTTCAAAATCTCCTTCTGTTTCCTCATTTGTAAAGAGGATAATAGTAGAATCTACATTGTAGGATTGTTTTGAGGACCAAGTGAGCCATTTGGAGCACTTTTGAAACCTTAAACCATCATAAAAGTATTACTACTGCTACTACTACATCATGTTAGTTTTCTGTGATTTTGAAGAGCAGCGATTTGAGATAAAACTTGAATGGCTAGGTGGAGCCAGAAAGTAGAAGGCATTCAATGTTTATACAAAGTCACTCAGTAATAAATAATCCCACCAGAGACAGGGAACATATCTCATTTACCCTTGTCACTCCCTGTACAGTAATCTGAAAATAATATACACTGATTGAAAATACATCTAACAGAAATGAATTGAAACATAAGTGATAGGATTAAAAGAATAGTTTCTTAGCTTTATTATTTAACTTTTGGATACAACATTGATTTGGACAATTTAGGGGTCTTGTACTAGGTCATACAACTTTTTAGGGTGAGAGGTGGGATTTAACTCAGCTCTTCCTGATTTCAAGTCCAGTGCTCCTTCAGTGCACTATGATATCTTGCCCTCCATTTTATTTTTTCACATTAAATGGAATAAATGTTGTTATAAGAAGACAACTAAGTGCCAGTTCAAATTTAGAAACACAAACCAAGATTTGCTAAATGAAAATATGTAAAATATCTGTGACAAAGCTGGATAAGCGTAAACATATATGTGAAGTTAGTCTCTACTATATCATGAGTAGTAGATATTATTGCTTAATAGGGGTTTTAAAAAAAGGAAGCTTACATATAACATTTGGAATAATTCCCCCTTATGAGGGAAAAAGGAACATCAACAAAAGCGGAAAAGCAGCCTTTGACAGTAACCATGATGCCTCTGACACAGAATTCAGATTGTGTATTGGATTGATATGGTGGTCTAAGTTAATCCCCAAACAGGCATCCTTTACCATAGTCATATTTCACTATGTTAATTGTTAAGCCATCTCACAACACATTCTGGCTTTCAGATACCAGTTGGCTGGATCTTGTTTAGCAATCTATTAGCCAGAACTTTTTCTTTTTTTATCTAATCAAGTTCTGTTTACATGATTTCATTGACAGTAAAAACTACAATAAAAATTGCATGAGAATTAAGCTATACACTTCATCCTTCAGAGAAAAGAAATATAGAAAACTAGAATATTCCCCCCCCCCAGAAATTGATTTTGACAGATGATGAAGGAGAACTTCATATCTAGTTAAAACTGCAGGAGTCTATAATTAAGCAAGCTGTTTTTTTTAAATTTTAGCAATTCTCTGGCCAATGGCTCTTTAATTATTTAGTTAATGGACCTGCTTCTGCCAAAATAGCTACTCTACTCTGAGATTAGCAGCCAAATTTTCAGAAGTATCCCCTCACTCTATACTCTAACGCCCCAAATGAGCTAGTTCCTTACCCAATTCTTTCATTTGTAAGTTTAAATTTCAGTTTTGTTCATACAGTTGGCTCCACACAATTGTATCAGTTTTGGAAAGAGTTTAAGCCTGGACAAATACAGTTCTTCCTTTCCAATAAATTCTTTTCATTTATTGCTCACATGTTGTGTGAGGTTACAGTATAGTTTATGTTTCTAGCTATAAAAGCTAGGGGAGAAAAGGTATAATCTTAACTGAATGATCTTATCAATAGTTTGTGCAACAGTATCTTCAACAAATTCACTGAGAATGGGAAGCCATGGATGGACTTAGTTAAACACCTAGCCGTTCATCACTTCTGACACAGAGCAGAAAAGAAAAAAAAAACCCTTATATTGTGTGACCACTGTTTTCCAAGGTATTATTTTCTATGTAGCTTTTCCTTATTTAAAAGACTCTTTGGGATTTCTAGACACTTACATTAATGACTTAAACCTCCATCAAATGTATTCTCTGTCAGACTAATTTGACATGTGAAATCATTAAAAAATCTATTTAACTGAAAAAGTTTAGCCAAGGAAATCAAGAACATTGAAATAAACAACTATCTTCCACTATCCAAAAATCTATGCTGGGAAAAAGATCACGAGTGTTAATAGACAATAATCTATGCTGGGAGCTGAGATCGTTGTTCCTGAATGGCCACTGTGTCTTCACAAGGCAGTAGGACAACATGGAAGCATTATAAAATTAAGGCAAGAAACAAGACATAATAGGCTGTTGGCATAGCAACTAGGATGACTGTAGAAAAGTTTTATGCCTTGTCATTTTCCCCTAACTTCTGCCACCCCAAGACTTGTTCTTTGTTGATTTTCCTTTATTCCTTTCAAAATAAAGAACATTGTGGAGAATACAGTTCCACAAGACAGAATGAGGGTAGCTATACCTCTTACAAATAAATAGGGCAATGTGTAGGATTGACCTAAATCCTCATCATCCTCTGAAGAGGTCCTAGCCTTGTAACCTGGTCTGTAATATCAGTCTATTGCTTATCACTGTCAAGAGTCACTTATTTGTTTTAATTAGAATAATAAGGCTGTCTCCAGGAAGCCCTTGTTCGAGTCAACATTATTTATTATGAGCAGCATTTATTAATCACTTTTATAAACTAAACACTGAGCTAAGAGCTAAGAATACAAATGTGCAAGGAAAGAAAGGTAAATCTCTGCCCTCAGGAGCTTACATTTTATTGGGAAAAGACACGTAAAAAGAAGCTGAAAATAAAGGGGAGGGAATAAGAGAGGGGAAAGATGCCTATGTAGGGGAATGTGCAGGGCGTCTGTCCATTTGAGAGTAGGCCTGGAGAGTAATGAAATCATGCCTGGCCAGGTCACTTTTCTCAAAATGGAGGAGCCAACTAATGATTAGAAGAGGCCACAGGACAGATTGTACTTCCACTATGAGAAAGTCAAGGGAGATGTGAACTTTCAGGATGAGATGACTACAGGAGTTCAAGGGTGGTAAGGTTGCTTTGAGATGGTAGGGAAAAAAAAACTAAAGAGTCAGGAGTGGAGCTTGGAGAGGAATTAGGATTGCATGTTGGATATAAGATATGCATATTTGAACAATTAGCATATTGTTTAAATGCATATCTTACCTTGGGAAAGAGATGGTTTCTCTTTTTTGCTTCATTTAGTCAGTTGATCACTTCAAGGGCAGGAGATGCAGCCTTGATGCATCTGAAAGGAGGTTTGGTAGGAGAATGAAGCATTTCATTGTTAACAGCTGACAACAAGATGGTACAAGGGCTGAAAGGAGTATGAGGTATGTCAGTGGGACCCAGAGAATTGGATTTTCAGAGTTATGCAAGTCTGGCATTGTGCTATGACATTACAGGTATACTCTCAATGTCAGAAGAGGAGCCACCTACTTCATAGGTTTCCCTAGGACTCACTTTAAAGCAGAAACATATCTAGGGCAGAATGACTGTTGTTTTGCCTCAGGACACCAGCATCTAGATTACATATGACTTCAGCAATGGAAATAACTGAGCTTAATGTCTACTTAGTATGAACTAATAAAAATAGTAAGCTACCAGTGATACTTGTAAGCTTGTACAGGTCATTACATACCCCTGTAGTACAACTGAATTCATCTTAATTATTTTTCTATTATTTTCATATGAAAATCACAAACTTGATTAAAGGGACTATTTTATGTTATGTGTCCTAGGAGAAAAAAAATTGTTTTAATTTTAACTCTGTCTTGAATTAGCATAAAATAAGAATTTTCAACCAATCTTCTAGATGTTTTCAGTGAAGATGAAGCTTTCAGATAATTGGTTAGTTTTAGTTCTGTAGTTAAATTTTAGCTGGATATCTTAGTGCCCTATGAATACAGTCTAGGTGAAATCCTTTCCTTTTGTAAAATATGTCCTGCTGAAGTTGATTTACATCAATTATGAAATACAGCCAATCCCTTATAAGACACCAATATTCAGCAACATTAAAGAGAGTTATAACTTTCATTCAACCCTGGGAGTAAAGGAGAGTGTGCACCAAGCACTCCTGCCCTCAGGGGAACTGTTGGAGTAGCATAGCTATTTGTTCCCATTTCTGTTTATCACTGCCCTGGTTGTGACTTGACAGACTCAAAGATGAGGATGCAGTATTTTCTTTTTTTCTAGTTCTCTTCTCCAAATCATCCACCTTACTTCTTCCATTCACAGCAAACTCGGGGAGATTTTCCATTCTCATTAAAACTGTGTTCATTACTTAAAATATACCTAATAGAAGAGTGAATAATAGAATTTAGAATGCTTACTGCTAACATTATTCAGAGAACAAAAATATGGCTGTAATAACTGGTTTCTTTATAATGAGAAGTTAAATTGTATAATTAATTTAATTTCTTTGGAAAGAATGAGAATATCTAACAGAATTTCATCCCTCCCCCCCCAGACTGTAATGCTGTAGCACAATTTAGAAAGAGTTTTCAGATCATGGAAAATCATCATTTCAGTGTATTTTGTGCTTCTCCAGCCATATAAGGAACGTTTTATCTGAATGAAAGTGCCAAGTTTTAAGAGAAACCTTAACAAACTGAATTATGTCAAAAGGAAGCAAACAAAATGGTGAAACATTTGGTAATTATAACCAATGAGAGAGTTTGTTGAAAGAAAAAAAAGTGTATGTATACATATATCTGGAAACATATGTATGTATACAGTGTGTGTGTGTGTGTGTGTGTGTGTGTGTGTGTGTGTGTGTGTGTGTAGCCCAGGAAGGAGAACACTAAAAAGGAGATATGCTTGTGGTATTCACATATTTGAAGAGCTATCATGTAGAAGAGGGGGGAGGCTTGTGTAGTTTCTTCCCAGGACGCTAAAATAGAATGATGGAATCAAACAGTAATGAGCCATGTGATGTGAAGGAAGTCTTTTATACCACTCTGGTTCTCATTTTCTCCTCTATAAACTGAGAAAGTTAGAAAAGATAATCTCTAAGATCCCTTCAAGCATTGTCATTCAACAAAGACACAAATGGGAAGATTTTGGCTCAACCTAGAGAAGAACTTTCTGGTTCATTTCACCTTCACATATAGTTATTAACAGCTATTGGATTTCAAGACATCTATCTATCATCTATCATCTATCTATCTATCTATCTATCTATCTATCTATCTATCTATCTATCTATCTATCTATCTGTCTATCTATCTATGTACCTATCTCTTACTTTTCCCTTCTCTATTATATAATAAGAGAGAAATTTAGTTATTTTCGGTATCTTCTCTTATTTTGTAAGTTTCTGTTATGCAAATGACAAATTCTAACTTGAATATAGTATATAACAATAGCTGAGAAGTTGGTTAGGAAATTATATAATAAAGCCATGCATGAAATCTGAGGGTAAGGGTCATTAACAATGATTAGATGAGATTCTGGGGGCAGAGCCAAGATGGCGGCGTAGAAGCAGCAAGGTCCCGCAGCTCCCACACCGCCACCCTAAACACCCAGAAAATAC
>CM053601.1:65926274-65945179 GCA_028646575.1 Pseudocheirus occidentalis | reverse complement strand
TTCTTCCAGTGGGAGTGGGTGACAAGGGAGGAATTGCAAGAATCTAGAATTCAAAGCTATACAACCAAATGCAACTGGAAAATAAGACATACAGGGACGGGGGCACGGAGACCCTCCCTGTACTACTAGAAAGGTAGAGGGGCATTGGAGGAGGACATAAAAGGGAACAAATTGTGGGAGGGGATTTACAGTGGGATCAATGTTTTGGGCTGGGGGGTAGGGCAAAGAAGGGGAGAAAATTTGTAACTCAAAACCTTGTGGAAATAAATGATGTAGCCAAGAAAATAAATTAAAATTAAGAATTAAAAAGAATTACATCTTAATCTGGTTTGGGCTGAACTTGAGAATGCTAACCAGATACCTCAACAACTCTATTCTAATTTACTTATATTTAGGTGAAGAACTAAGACACAGAGATGTGACTTGCTGCTGGTAAGTGACTGAGTTGGTATTGGAATACCATCAGTTTCTCCAATATTGCATTAATAATCTGATTTAACAACGTAAGGCATATTTCTTCACATTTATTTTTTTTCTTTCCACCACAACTCACTGCTATTTCAGTTGGTATCTTTTATAATCTTCTGTTACCCTCCTTTGCAAGAATTTGTTCAAGTCCTAAACTTCGTTGTCCATCAGTTCAATTCCTCCTCCTTTAAGAGGAATTTGCATATTTATTGTTAGAGATTTCTAGACTCATTTAGATATCCCATTAGTGATAATTACACAACCCTGTCTAAACTTAAGTATGAAGTACCAATTTTGTCTTTTTAATTTTTTAAACCAGGTACAATTTTTTTAGTGTCAACAGTTTGCTTGAATAGATCAGATTGGAACTGCTACAACTGCATGCCATATCTACTCATCTTTTTTCTTTTATAAATTTACATTTTTTATTAGTATCTTTCATTTATCTTATGTTCCCCTTCTGTAATTCCATGATTTCTATGCCCTTAGGAAGTTTTAAACTATAATGTTCTCTGGGCTTTCATTTCTATCTCTGAGAGGAGACGGTTCAATAGGTGATCTGAAAAGCCTATGCCAGTGCAAAATTCTATGATTTTAACATCAAGACATAGTACAGTGTACCTCCAGAGTATTCCCTGTTTGAGAAAGAGAGAGTTTGAACTATACCTGTGATTTTATCAGTATACAGGACTTTTGATGATGAAACTGCTATCAATAAAAATTTACACTTTCTGCAACTTAGTCTAAACAATTGCCTGGAGGTATTTAGAAGTTTTATTACTAAGAAAAAACATGGATAGACTTGCACAAAATAATGAAGAGCAGAATGAGCAAAACCAAGAATATGTTTTATATAGTAATAGCAATATAGTTTTAAGAACAACTTTGAATGAATAAGTCATTTTGATTGTTATAAATACCCAAATTAACTAGAAAGAACATATGAAGGAAGATACTATCTTCATCCAGAGAAAGAACTGATGAACAGAAGAATATTTAGAATGGTTATATGTATATACACATATATAGATATATGTGTATATACATATATTTGTATCTAATGGTAGCCATTTGAAGGGAGAGGGAGACTAAAGTGGGGAAAGGAAAGTTACGTTTGCTATATATTTAAAAGGAATAGCAAGATTTATGTAATAGTCTTGAAGTTTCATGTACAATCATCTTTTCTTCCTATTCTATTATATTATGGAAATGCTTGTTTTCTTTCTTATGTTAAGAATAAAATAAGGTGGGGGTGGCTAGGTGGCGCAGTGAATAGAGCATCGGCCCTGGAGTCAGAAGTACCTGAGTTCAAATCCGGCCTTAGACACTTAACACAAAAAACTAGCCGTGTGACCTTGGGCAAGTCACTTAACCCCAACTGCCCTCCAAAAAGCAAAAAAAAAAAAAAAAAGAATAAAATAAGGAAAAACTTTTAAAAGAAGTTATATAACTTGCCCAGGAGTGTTATATGAAACTTGAACCCAGGTCTCTATAATTCTGAGGCTGTTTCTCAATGTACCTGACTGCATTACCTCTACCATCATTTTACAAATGAGCAAAATAAGTAGAACTCACTTTCCCTGATTTGTAGAGTGTTATAGATGATTATGTCTCTCACGTAGGAATGTGGACTTCTTAAGGGCAGGTATTGTTGTGATCTCTCTTTGTATGTATGCCCAGGTTAGCAAGGTAAATGTCACATAGTAAGGACTTTATAAATGTTTTTTAATTGATACACTTTTATACATCAAAAATAAATAAGTTTGGAGGTTGATGTGTCAAAATAATAAAGATTATCAACAAAATTTATTAATAAAGTAAAAAATTATCTTTTTTCTTCTTCTAAATGTTTCTAGAGGATAGATTCACCTGAAAAAAGGAAGCCTTGTTAATGAATTCCTTGATTTTCACCTCAGATTGCTTATTTTAAAAGGTTGAAAAGTTTCTACCTTTAAACATTTTATAAGGACACTAAATTTTTTTCTCAAACACAATGAAATCCAGACCACACCAGAAATAAAAAAAACAAGAACAAGAAGAACAAGAGAATTATTATTTCTGATCTAATGTGGATTTTGATATTTTTGACACATCTCTCCACCCCCTCTCAAAAATATGTTCTGTTTCAAATCTGTTTACTGATTTAGTACTAGGAGAACAAAAGTCATTTGTGATACAAATTTTCCAGGCAGCATAAGAAATGAATACTCAAGAATCAAGAAAGGAGGAGGAAGAATCTCTGAAGATGGGAAGTATTTTGCCTTCAAGGATAAACTTGGTGTCAGCTTAATAACCCCACCATGGGTTTTGAAATATTTGAACACTGCCTGAGAGCCTACAGTAAGATGCTTTGGTAAGTGTTCAATTGTATAAAAGTGAAAGCAGAATGCATTGGAAAGAAAGCCCATTTATCTAAATCAGAGGAGGCATTGCCTGCTGCAGTGACCTTCGTTGCATCTTGAGGAGTACAACTTCACTTTAAATATTTCTTTTCTTAAGGAAAAAAAAACCCTGAAGGATGTACTTTTATCTGGCTCCCCCCAACCCCATTGCCTATGATCAAGTGCACTAGAAATCATTATAGAGATTTTGTATATTTAAAGTTATTACATATTTCTCTCTACCACCATGAGCTAATCTTGCACTTTATAGCAACACTGAAATTTGCCCAGAAATGGCGTATTTCTTGCCTTGATAATCATCACTCAAAACAACAGCTTTTTAAAAACTCATTGTGCTGACATCTCCTGAAAGGAATATTCTTTAGATGACTAGAATCAATCAACATAATGGAAAACCGAAAATGTTTAACATCTTTATAAATACTCAGATGTAGGACAAAGTAAAGAGCCTGAGTAAACTAATTTCTTTTTTTCCCTTTTTTTCTTGAAAAAGACATTGGAGGGAAATTTTTAATTCCATCATTTATTATAGGTTATAAAACAATAGACAAGACCCTCAGGATAGATTTACATGTGTCTGATGTCATTTTCTAAGAAATTTTACAAGCCTTTACAGTTTTAATACAAATCATTATGTCCTCTCTCTTCTCCATTTTCTTCTTTTTTAAGCTACTACTGCCTGAGAAATTCTATTTGTAAAGTAAACAAAATTCTAACCCACCAGGACTTATTCAATTTAGAAAGAAAATTACACATATGCAGTGATAATGAGGAAAAAGGAGCTTAAATACCTGGGTCCTATTTCCAGCTTGCTGATTTAATTTTTCTGGGCACTTTATCATCATTTACCATTTATTTAAGCCACAGCTCCCTGGATTTAGGGTTTCAATTTAGTTAAGTTCTACAAGTATTTATAATGCATCTATTATCTTCCAGGTACTATGCGATGCTGGGGATAAAAAGAAAGAAAGGAAGCTAGGTTCCCCTACTCTCAAGAACCCTACATCCTTTTGGGCCTCTGTGGTAGCAGTAGTGAGTACAGTATGTATCCAAATTAGTAAATTCAAAAGAGTTAATTACAAAGTTATTTGGGAGTGTTGGAAGAGAGTATAGAGAGCTTTAAGCAATGGGGAAGGAATGAGCAAAAACATTTATATATAAGAGGCTCTGGAAACAAATTGGGGGGTACAGCAACTAAAGGTAAGGAAAGGGAGCATCTCAAGAACAAGTTAAGGATTTTGCAAAGGTATGATGGCATTACATGCCATGTTGCTAGAGTTTCTAAGAAATCCTGACATTTGTTGAATTAATTGATCTGCCTATCACACAAAAGTCTTATCTATTCAGGAATTTCTGTCCCTGTGTCTATGAGGTGTGTTTTGTGGGACATTGCTGAAAGGAGCTCCTATACAAAATAACATTTACAACAAATTACATTTATTTTGTATTTCATTTTTAATGCCACAAAAGGGATTTATGAAGAACCTATGTGCCAAGTACTATGCTAGACACAGAGGATAAAAATACCAAAACCCAAACAGACCCTGCCCTCATGGAACTTACATTCTTTTACAGGTCTTTAGTGTCCTCATATGTAAAATGGGGATAATAAAAGTATCTGCTTAACTAAGCCGCCATGAGGAAGAAAGGAAATAATTTATGTAAAGAACTTTATAAAATTTAAAACAGCATAGACAGGTAAATTATTATTAGTAAAATAACATGGATACAAAGTAAATGCATAAAAACAAACAAAGTCAGGCAGTACAACTGTATGCAGTTTAAGAAAGCTGAAGATGAATGCTTTTGTCAGGTAAACAAGATGAAAGGACAGATTTTCACTTTTTCATCTCTATTAAAATAAACAAACAAAATAAGAAACTACCACAGAAACAAAATGAGCATTGGATACAAATTAAGAAGACTTGGGTTTCAAGATGTACTACCCATATACTTTTATATAAATCATTAAACTTCTTTTGGTCACTACATTAAATAAAGAGACTAATCTATGTATGCCTCAGAAAGATGAAAAAAAGTATCCAAATGAACAAAAAATATTTATATCATCTTTTAAAAAAATAGAAGAAAAAAGTAGCAACTAAAAGAGTGTATACCAAATGGGCAATTGCTAAACTAATTACATGTTTATAATTCAATATTATTATGTCTTAAGAAATGAAAATTTTCAGTGAAAACTAAGAAGATTGCTATGAACTAATAAAAAGTAAAATGAACAGAAGTAGGAGAAATATTTGTGCAATTACAAAAATATCATAAAGCAAAACTATTTGGAAAGTCTTTAGAATTCTCCTCAAATATACTGGTAAACTACTACTTCAGAAGAAGAAAAGTGAAAGAAAATTACACCACTCCCAAACCCACAAAGAGCTGAAGAATTTGAAGTATAGTAAGAGATCTAGTGTGACTAGGCAACATTCCTTCACATTTCTTTTCATTAATACTTTGATATTCTTGACATTTTTTTCCTCCAGATGAATTTTGTTATATTATTTTAACTCTATGAAACCATTTTGGTGGTTTTATTTTTATGGCATAGGGAGAATTGTAATTTTTATTATATGGGCTCAGACTATTTTTGAGTAATTAATATTTCTCTACTTGTTTATATCAGAATTATTTGTGTGGAAAGTGCTTTATGATTATGTTCATATAGTTCCTGGTTTTGTGTTGACAAGTGGACTCTCAAGTGTTTTATATTTTCTACATTTTAATGGAATTTCTTTTTCCATCTCTTACTTCAGGATTTTGTTAGTAATATACAAACACTGCTGCTTTTGTCAGTTTATTTTGTGTCTTTCTACCTTGCTAAAGATGTTAATTATTCCAATTAGTTAAGCATTCTCCATGTATCACATCATATCATCTGCAAAGAGTGATAATTTTGTTTCCTCATTGTTTATTCCAATTCTTTGAATTTTGTCTTTTTTTGTCTCATTGTTACAGCTAGTATGTTTAATACAATGCTGAGTAATAGTGGTTCTAATGGGCATGTTTGCTTTGCCTTTCACCTTATTGGTAAGGCTTCTTATTCCCATTAGAGACCATGTTTGCTGATACTTTTATATAGAAACTGCTTCAAATTTTAAGGATAGTTCCACTTACTCCTAAAGTTTGAAGTGTATTAATTGGATAAGTTTTATATCATGTTAAAAGCTTTTTCTGCATCTATTAAGATAATCACATGATTCGGCAGTGAGGGGTTAATGATATAGTGAGTTATGCTGTCAGTTGTCCTAATATTGAAGTAGCCTTGCACTAATGGTCCAAATCCCACCTGGTCTTAACATATAATCTTTATATTTTCTTTACAAGTATTTCAGTTAAAAATTTGCATCAATATTTATTAGGGAAATGTCAATAGTCTTCTTTTTCTTTTTTTTTCTTTTCCTGTTTTAGGTATTAGCACTATATTTGCGTCAAAAAAGGAACTTGGTAAGACTCCTTCTTTACCTATTCTTCCAAATAGTTTATAAATATTTTATAAGTAACTGAAAATAACAGTTCATTAAAAGTTGGGTAGGATTCACCTGTGAATCTTCCTGGTCCTGGTGATTTTTTTTTTCTTAGGGATCTCATTGATGGCTTGTTCAATTTCTTTTTCTAAGCTAAGGTTATGCAAATATTCTATTTCATCTGTTCACCTGGGCAATTTATATTTTTTATAAATAATTACTCATTTCACTTAGAGGGTTAGATTTATTGGCATATGGTGATGTATTTCCTGAGATTTTTAAAAATTTATTCTTCATTAGTGGTGAATTCACCCCTTTCATTTTTGATATGGGTAATTTGATTTTCTTTCCTTTTTTAACCAAATTAATCAAAATTTCATCAATTATATTATTTACATAAAATAAGCTCTTACCTTTATTAGTTCAATGGAATAGTTACTTTCAATTTTATTAATCTCTGTTTTGATTTTAAGGATTTTCAATCTGGCTTTTAATTGAAGATTTTTAATTGTCCTTTTTTCCAGTTTTGTTTTTAGTTGCCTGCCCTATTCCATTGATCTTTTCTTTCTCCATTTTATTGATATAAGAATTTAAATAAATGAATTGTCTTCCAAATACTGCATTGGTCACATTCTATAAATGTTGGTATGCGGTCACATTGTTTTTGTCCTCCTTAATGAAGTTATGGATTGTTTCTATGATTCTTCTTCTAATCACCTATTCTTGAGGATTAGATTATTACATTTAATTGATTTTAACCTGCTTCCCCAGCCACTTCCTGAAAGTAATTTTAATGCATTATTATCTGAAAAGGATACATTTGATATTTCCTCATTTCTCCATTTGCTTATGAGTTTTTTATGCCCTAATGCATGGTAATTTTTTCTCTGTAAATGTCATGTACTGTTGAGGAAAAAACTGTATGTATACACATACACACATACATATATAGAAACAGATATATAGATATAGATATATTCCTTTCTATTCCCATTCAATTTTTCTCCAGAGGTCTGTCATATGTAACTTTCCTAAGTGTCTATTCATCTCCTTAACTTCTTCTTTAGATTATTTGTTTGATTTATTTAGCTCTGGAAGAGAAATTTGAGGTCTCCCACTCATAGAGTTTTGTGTCAATTTCCTCTTGTAATTCATTTGTTTTTTTTAAAGAATTTGTATGCTATACCATTTGGTGTATATATGTTTAGTGTTGGTATTAATTAATATGCTTTTATCTTCTCTGTCACCACAGTAACTTTCTCTGATTAGGTCCTCTTTATTTGTTGTTGTTTACTTTTTTTTCAAGTTCATTTCTGGACTTTCATGTTAAAGTTGGGTTCTGCTCCTAAGGTGGAGGGCCCAATGTGCCAAGCACAGGACTGTTTTTGCTGCTGTTTAAACTAATTCTGGATGGTCTTTAAGTTTTCAGTTTTTCCAAGGTGGTAAGATCTAAGAATATTGTCACTGCTTTCTTGGCTTGAGTCCTTCTCTGGGAGCAACCACAATCTCTCTTTTCTGCACTAAAACTGTCACCAGGATCCACACTTCTAACAGTGCTCCTTCTAACCCTAGGATTGTAGCCAGGAACTGTGCATGCACAATGCAACAGATTCTTGCAACAAGTACCATCAAATGGTCCCCTGTAATCTCCTTCTGACTAATCTTCTAACCCCCTTACTCTCTGTGGGCTAAGAGCTCCAGAAACTAACACTGATGATTCAGTTGTCCCCAAAGTCTGCTACTGGGTTTCAGGGACATGACACTAGGTGGTAATGCTTATCTTAGACTTTATGCTACTCTCACTCTAGTAAGATAGAATTTTCCTGGTGACTTTCTAAGTTGTCTTGGGCTGGAAAATTGCTTCACCTTTTCCTTTTGATGGTTCTGGCACTCCAGGATCTGTTTTGAGGTGTTCTTTTAATATTGTTTGAAGGGGAATTTGGGAGACCTCAGGGAAGTCATTTTCTTTTCTCCACAGTCTTGCTTTGTCCTTTGGAAATTTCTACTTGCCATCATTACCTGAATATCCCAATTGCTCCTCAAACTCAATGTGTCTCAAATGAAATCATTCATTTCCACCCTCCTCACTGTAAAATTTAGGAAACTTGTGCTCATTAGAACTAAATTAATCCCCCAAGATTACACAGTTAGTAAGTTGCAGAGATGGAATGTTAATAAAGGTCTATAGATGCAAGTATTTTTAGTGACCTGGGCAAACATTTAAATATTTTATTGTCATCATTGATTAAATGCTCATTCTGTGCCAAGCACTATGCTAGGGATTCAAAGACTAAAACAAAACAAAATAAGGAGTTTCCATTCTATTGGAATATTATTTTTTTCTTCAGTCTTACCTTCAACTTGCAGTGATATTGAGTAGGATCACATATCTGCCCTAATGTCAAATTAAAGTAAAAACATTCAGTGTTTCTGGTACTTGTTTCATTGTTATCCTTTTCCCTACCTAGTATTTTAGATGTATAAAATGCAATAGTAAATGTCTTGAGTCATATTCATTAAACAGGTACTACAGGTCAAGTACTATTCTAAGTACTAAAACTATAAATAAAAAAAGAAAAGAAAAAAGAGGGTGCCTACCCTTAAGGTGTTTACAGTCACGAGAGGAAGACAACACATAAAAGAAGCTTGAAAGTGGGGTTATAGTGGTAGCAAAGATACCTAGAAATGGGGATAGCAAAGATGTCTCAGAGTAATGCAAACAAGTGAGAAAGGAGGAGAAATCTGAGCTGGGTCCTTAGACGAAGGTTTCAGAGATCAAGGGTCCTCCCTATTCTAAGACTGGCAGACAATTATCATGAGGTTGACTACCAAGGCTGATGGGATCTTCCTGGATGAGGAAGTAAATGTACAAGAAAGGTGAGATGAAACATAAAAGAAGAAAACAAAATGAGATAAAATTGTTTAATTGCTTTTTAAAAAGTTTTTAAAGATGCTTTTCATTTTCAGGTTCACCAGTTATTTAGAGATTTGCTATGGAAAAGTAACATTTACATTATCTCACTGTGTACTTTAAAATTGTATTACAATTTAATTTTCTGTTTTTAAATGCTGAATTGTCTATTGCTCCCCAACCATGCTTATTTTCACGTGCCGCTAGAGAATGTATACTCCATTCTGTTTGGGACATAGATTAAAGAGAACAATAATTATCACTTACCAAAGAAGGAGGGTCCCTTCTTGACCTGTGCAATACAAGAAAGACTAGAAGCACTCCTGCTTAATGAAGTTCCAAACAATTATCTGTATAGATATATGAATAATGGCCTTCCTTATCAAGACACTGAAAATGAATCATGGCAATTCAAATAGTAGAAAGAGGCACTTGTGTATAATCAGGGGGAAAAATGAGCAATTGGTGAACTGAAATAGCAAATGGGCTGATGGGAAAATCATCCTAGGTGAACCTTATCTCTTTGGTGAGGAACTTGCTCAAGAAATTTGTCACATTTTGTTTTAATTAAATTTACAATATAAAATCACAAGCATCTAACAAAGTTTCTAAACCTACCTCTGATATTTTCTAATGGAGCACCTATGCTCTTTAACCCTCAGTTAAAATGAAGCTAAGAACATTTTACCTATGTAAGTGGTAGAAGGAGGGAAGTATTATCTTACATCAACCTTAAAAGTGTAGTAAAAGTCAAATAGTCATCGAGCAGAATGTTAGTTAAACAAGTTAGGGTCACTGCTGACTCACAGCCTGAATAAATTTTTCTCACTGCCTTTTACTCTTGAATAAAATGCTGGGATAGGAGATAGGAATAAGGAGATTCAAATCCCTTCTTCTTGTTTAGGCACTTCAGTTTTGTACCAATCTTCATGAACTCATCTGGGGTTTTCTTGACAAAGATATTGGGGTAGTTTGCATTTTTTTTCTCTGGTTCATTTTACAGATGTGGAAACGAAGACAAATGGGATTAAATTATATGCCTAGGGTCAAATAGATAGTGAGTTCCTGAGACCAAATTTGAACTCAGGAAAATGAGTATTTCTCACTTCAGTCCCAGCATTCTAACCACTGTGCCACCTAGCTGACCCCCAAAAATCTTTCATTAGAAGCTTCTTAATTTTACGATCCTATAAAATTGCATTACCATTCTAATCCTGGGTTTTCACATCTGTAAAATGGGGTTATAATATAAAGGTAACTATGTAGTCCTTAAGAGCAGAGATGGTTTAGCTTTCTTTATAGGAATCCACAGCACTAAGTGGAGTGTGTGACAGAAAGTAAGAACTTCAAAAATGTTTTTAATGCTTTCAATAGATTACTCATTTGTTAATATTTTAGAATTCAATGGGTTGTAAGTATTTTAAAAGTTGGAAGACATTTTTCAAACCATGAAGCTCTACATAATGGCCACTTATAGTATTGGTGATGATAATGATAACAATGATACACTAAGTGGAATTTTTTTCTATTTTTATTAGTTTATTTATTTTTAGTTTTCAACATTCACTTCCATAAGCATTAAATTTTCTCCCACTCCTTCCCCCCCCTCCCCAAGACAGCATGCAATCTAATATGGGCTCTACCCAGACATTCTTATCACATATTTTCACATTACTCATGATGTATAGAATTATAATAAATGGGAGAAACCATGAGAAAGAGAAAAACAAAACAAAACAAAACAAAAGAGAAGATAGTTTGCTGCACTCTGCATTCAGACTCCATAGTTCTTTCTCTGGATGCAGACAGCATTTTCAATCATGAATCCTTTGTTGCAAAGTCTCTCAAAATCAATCATAACACACTGATATTGAAGGAATAAAAGTAGGCAAAGAAGAAATTGAGTGTAAAGCCAAGAACAAGCAAGATTCCCAAAAGAATGCTACTGTGAACAGGTTTTAAGATTCAGATTACACAGGGGAGGAGCCAAGATGGAAGCATAGAAGCAGCAAAGTTTCACAGCTCCCACACAGCCACCTTAAATACTCATAAAATACAACTCTAAACAAATTTTAGGACTCCAAAACCCACAAAAATCACATCTCTTGGTGAAGGCAGCTAGGCAGGAGGGGCTTATCCCAACAGGCTGGAAGCTAAGGCCAGCCCAGCCCAAAACCATAGCCTGGCCCCAGGGTGGTCAGGAAAAGCCGCAGCTGGAGTCTACAAGACAGTGGATTGGCATTACCTGGTCCAATCTCTACATTTATCAAGCCAGGATTAATAAAGCTAAAAAAAGGTCAGTGGAATTCAAACTAAATTGGGGGAGGGGCTGGAAAGCAGTCCAGCTGAACTGCCCCCAGGGCAAGGAAGTAGCCCAATCTGGCTGCCTCAGAGCTCCTGTCCTGCGCATAGCACCAGGGCAAAAGCACTTGATCAAAGATCAAGGGCTCTTGCATTGAGCAGTCTGGATCCCGATCCTGGTCTAGGGTGGTGGTCCTGGGGTATGCTTTCAGCAAGCCAAAGCTAGTGGGGGCTGTGGCAACCACCTAATAGCTCTGGCAGCTGTGAAAACCCCAGTGATTTGGGACAGAGCTTTCCCCCCCAGGAAGCAGAGTTCCATAGAGCTAAAAAAATTAAGCAATTAATTGATTGGCCAATATGAGGAAAAGGAAGCAAAGTAAGAATAGTAATCAAAGTCTAGAATCCTTTTTGCAGGACAAAAAGGATCAAAGCATGGACTTGGAGGAAGACAACACAGTCAGAACTCCCACACCAAATGCTTCCAAGATACATGAAGATTGCCTATAAGCCATAGATCGACCTAAAAAGGACTTTAAAAACCAAAAAAGAGAAGTGAAGGAAAAATTGGGAAGAGAAATGAGAATGATGCAAGAGTCAACAACCTGACTGAAGAAAATAACACCTTAAAAAGAGATTAACTAAGATGTCAAAAGAGGCCCAAAAAGCCAATGAGGAGAAGAATGCCTTAAAAAGTCAAGTTTGCCAGATGAAAAAGAGTCTCAAAAGCATTCTGAAGAGAATAATTCCTTCAGAATTAGAGTGGAGCAAATGGAAGTAAATGACTTTATGAGAAATCAAGATACTATTAAACAGAGACAGAAAAATAAAAAAAAAATAGAAGGTAATGTGAAATATCTCCTGGAAAAAAAAACACTGACCTGGAAAATAGATCCAGGAGAGACAACTTGAAAATTATTGGTCTACCTGAAAGCCATGATCAAAAAAAAAGAATTTAGAAAGCATGCTTCAAGAGGTTCTCAAGGAAAAAATGCCCTGATATTATAAATGAGGGCAAAATAGAACTTGAAAGAATTCACCAGTCACCCCTTTAAAAATATCCCAAAAAGAAAACTTCTGGAAATGTTATAGCCAGGTTCTGGAACCCCTATATTAAGGAGAAAATATTACAGGCTGCCAAGAGAAAACTATTTGAATACTGCGGTAACACAATTAGGATAACCCAGGATCTGGCCTCTACATCGAGGTATCCAAGGGCATGGAATATGATATTCCAGAGATCAAGGGAGCTGCAATTTAAACCAAGAATCACCTACCCAGCCATATTCAGTATACCCTTCCAGGGGAAAATATGGTCATTCAGTGAGATGGAGGACTTTCAAGCATTCTTGCTGAAAAAAACAGAACTGAACAGAAAAAAACACAAGAAACATGAGGAGGTGAACATGAGAAAGAAATCATAAGGAACTTATCAAAATTGAACTATTTACATGCCAATATGGAAAAAAACGATAATAGCAACTTATGAGAGTTTTCTTAGTATGAGGACAGGATAAGGGAATACAAATATATATGTGTGTGTGTATATATTATATATATATACCTACACATATGTCTAAATAGGAGAGTATATAAGCCTATGAATACATATCTGAGCATGAATATATATGTGTATATAGAAGGTATAGGATGAATTGAATACAAAGGGATGATACTTTAAAAGGTGAAATTCTGAGGTGCGAGAGGACTAGATTGAGAGGAGACAGGGAGAGACAAAATGTGGTTAATCATCCCACATAGAAGAGGCAAGGGATAACAGTTACAACTTTACTTTCAATTACTCTCATTGAATTTGGCTTAGGGAAGTAATGACATAAACTCTAAACTAGGTATCATGCCACACAGGAGAGTAGGGGGGACGGAGATGAGAGGTGGGATAATGGAGGGGAGGGAAGGGTCTGGGGGAGGGTTGCTGGAAGCACACACTTCAGTAAAGAGACAAGGACAGGGTAGAGAATAGAACAAGGGAGGGGCAGGATAGGAAGGAAGGACATATCATCAGCCTCTCACAATATGTCCTCTCTGGAGATGTCCTGCGTAATTACACATGTATAGCCTGAATTGAATTGCTTGTCCTTCCAGTGGGGGTGGATGACAAGGGAGGAACCAAGGGAATCTAGAATTTAAAGCTCTACAGTCAAATGTTAAGGAAAAAAAATGTATATATGTATACATTTATGTGTGTGTATAGATTTATAATTATATATAATTTTATAGATAGATAGATAGATAGATAGATAGATAGAATTACTATCATCATTAACTACATGCAAATGGGAATTAAGATATATAGGTATGGGAGTAGGGAGACCTTCCCTGCCCTTCCAGAAAGTAAGAGAGGTCTTGGGGGAAGACATAGAAGAGAGCAGATTGGGGGAGGGGCTTTACAGAGGGATGTATTGGGTATGGGGGTGGGAGAAAGACAAGAAGAAAATTCTGTAACTCAAAATCTGGTAGAAATGAATGATGTAAACAAGAAAATAAAAAAAATAATTATTTTTTTTAATTCAGATCACACAGTAATAGTGAACACTCTGTTCATTCCATTACAAATCAAGATTCAGTACAATATTCACAATATAATATTCTCAATATTACATCTTATTACAGAAAGTCATACATAATATAGTGTTCATAACAGCTTAACATTAGAATGTCCATACAGTTTTCACTACAGTAGCCACAAATTTTAGAACAAGGAACAAAAGAAGAATCACCTGGTTTCCCTAAGGGGGAAACCCTTTTCACTTAAAGATTCAATCAATCACTTAATAAAAGAATAATCACTTGGTTTCCCTAAGGGGGAAACCCTTCTCACTTAAAGATTCAATCAGTCAATTCACAGCATACTAATCTTCCACTCATGGGGCAATCATTAACTTAATCTGTCACTAAGCTAGTCAGTCACTAAGCTAGATTCCCAATTACTAAATATCATTAGTCACTAATACAATCCTTAGAAAACAACACAAACTTTCCACCCCTTGGTTTCCAGCAAACATCAGTTTAGTACAAAGGGAGGTTTTTTCTTCATCTTGACTCTGGGACGTCTCTCTGATTCCCTAGATACCCTTCCATGGTTCTGGCTCCCTCCCGAATCTGCCAAACAATCACCTGGATTCAGAAGCAGAAAGCTGCCAGGTTCTCATCAAATCCTCAGAGGTAGACAGCTCCCATGTCCTTGTCCAGTCCTCAGGGCAATCCCTGGCACACACTGAAGTTCACAGGGTTCAGCACATCTCAAACCCTTCACCACTTCTCTTGCCTGGAACTCAAGGATTAGCCAAGCAATGAATAAACAAAGTCTTCTCCAGTTCATGCTTCTTCAGTCTTCCAGCAGTTTAGCTGGTTCTAGGACCCAGAAGGAATATTTGCCTTCTGGATGGCCTTCACCAGATTCTAGTCTCAGGAAAACTCCAATTCAGTTCTCAGTTAGCTTCCACATACTAGGAGAGAAACACTCTCTCTCTCTCTCTCTCTCTCTCTCTCTCTCTCTCTCTGTTTCCCTCTTTCTCAGCTGGCTTCAGTCTCTGCAAATCTTCCTTCACTGAGGAGCCAAATTCCAAATCTGTCTCTCTGTCTCTAGAATTCTTCTTTATATACAGCACTGGCTTCCTGTCTCAGCCAATAGCCTTCTTCCATGTCAACAGGGGAGTTCATGCCTTCTCAACAATGGACAGGGTTCATACCTTCCATACTTAGCCCTAAGTTACTAAGTGCTAAGTATCTGATAAACTGATTATTCTTACACTGAGTTATCACTCTTTGCAGTTGATATGCTAATATACTTGTCTAAAATTCTCCTCACCTCCTTAAATTTGTTCTTGTTTATTTTGGGGTTAGCTTTATGAAGTTCAGAAAGGGGATGTTTGAGCTTGTCCACTAGTACAGTTTTGCTCTCTATTTCTTTCCTTTAACTCCATTAACTTCTCTAAAAATTTGTTTGTTATGCCCCTTGGTACATGTATGTTTAGTAATTATATTATTTCTTTGTGTATGGAGCCTTTTAATAGGATATAGTTTTCTTCCTTATCTCATTTAATTAGATCTATTTTTGCTTTTGCTTTGTCTGAGATTTAAATTGCTGCCCCTGCTTTTTTTTTATTTTGGCTGAAACATAATATGTTCTACTCTAGCATTTTACCTTTATGCTCTGTGCATCCCTCTGTTTCAATTGTGTTTCTTGTAAACAACTTATTGTAGGATTCTACTATTCACTTTCATTTTATGTGAGAGTTTACCCCATTCATATTCACAGTTATCATTACTATCTATGTCTTTATCTCCATCCTCTACACCCCACTGCACCACTGTTTATGTTTTCATTTCTCTTTTCTCCCTTGACTTCCTCCAAAGAGTTTTACTTTTGACCACGGTCTCCCTCAATTTTCCCTCCTTTCTAACAACTCCCTCCCTTTTCTTCCCCCTTTCCCTTCCTACTGCCTACAAGGAAAATTAAATTTCCATACCTACCTGAGTATGTTACTCCATCCTTGAACCAAATCTGCTGAAAGTAAAGTTCAAAAAATGCTCATCTCCCTCCCTTCTTTCACTCTACTATGATACATTTTTCTGCCCCTTCATGAGATGTGATTTACTGTTTTCTGCCTCCACATCTCCTCTTCTCCCATTACAATCACTTTGAACCCTTTAATTAATTTTCTTATCATCCCATCAGTAAATTAATACACAAAGCTTCTATCTATCTTTCTCGCTTTTAATGTCATAATATAGATGTAATCCTAAACTTTTACAAGTATTATACTCCCCTACATAGAAGTAAACAGGTTGCCCTTATTGAATAATGCTTTTTTTCTGTCTACCTTTTCATGGTTTTCTTGACTCTTGTTTTTGAAGATCAAATTTTCCAATGAGCCATGACCTTTTCATTAGGAAGGTCTGGAAATCCTTTATTTCATTAAATATCTATTTTCTTACCTTAAATATTATGCTCAATTTTGCTGGGTAGTTTATGTAATTGGTTGTGATCCAAGCTCTTTTGCTTTATGGGATATCATATTCCCAGCCACATGATATATTGATGTAGAAGCTGCAAGGTTCTGTGTGATCCTGACTGTAGTTCCGGGATAGTTAAATTGTTTCTTTCTGGTTGCTTTCAGGATTTTCTACTTAACCTGAAAATTCTGGAATTTCATTACAATATTCCTTGGCATTTTCAATTTGGAGGTGATGAGTGAATTCTTTCAATGTCCATGTTACCATCTTGTTTCAGGACCTTGGAGCAGGTTTCCTTGTGGATTTCTTAGAAGATACTCTCCAGGGTGGACTCAAGATGGCAGCTTAGAAACAGGAGAAGCCCTGGCTAGAGCTTTCAGGAGAGTGAATCAAAGGCAGCTGTGGCAGATTCCAGAATTAACAACCAATAAGAGCCAAGGACAAAGGGAAAAGGTCAGTGGAACTCGGCAAAATTGCGGGGAGAGGGTCCAGCCAACTGCCTCCTGAACTAGAAGCAGTCTGAAGCAGCTGCCTCCACATGGCTGCTTCAGAAACTCCTGGCCTGCAGATTGCAGGGGGACCAAGTGATCATTCAGACGCTAAGTGCACTTTCCTTGAGCTGCCTGAATCTGGATCAGGGTCTTATGTGGTGGTCCTGAGGTTCATTTTCAGTGAGCCAAAGCTGGAGAGGGCTGCAGAGATGGTGGTGGCTTTCTAATAGCTCCAGTAGCTGCAAAAACCCCAGCAATTTGGGACAGAACTCTCCCCTCTGAAAGCAGAGTTCTACTTAGCTCAAAAGTCAAGTAACTGACTGGCAATATGAGCAGGCAAAGGAAACAAAGCAAGTCCAACAATCCAATTTTAGATTCCTTTTGTGGGGGACAAAAAGGATAAAAGCATGAAATGGGAGGAAGATAACAGTCATAACTCCCAGACCAAAAGCTTCAAAGAAAAAATGTAGACTGGTTACAAATCATAGAGGAGGTTAAGAAGGATTTTGAAAACAGAATAAGAGAAGTGGAAACAGGGAGAGACAGAATATGGTCAATAATTTTATATAGAAAGGGCAAGGGATAACTGTTACAATGGAGAGGAAAAATAGGAAGGCATAAAGGGAATTGGTCAACCTTACTCTCATGAAATTTGGCTTAGGAAGGGAACAACATACACTCTAAAATGGGTATCTTGCCCTGCAGGAGAGTAGAGGTGGAAGGGGATGAGAGGGGGGATGATGGAGGAGGAGGCAGGTTGGGGGGTAAGGAGGATTGCTAGAAGCGCGCACTTCTGTAAAGGAATAGGAACAAAGTAGAGAATAGAACAAGGGGAGGGTGTGATAGAATGGAGTGAAATATCATCAATGTTAATCCTGTACATGCTGTATTGAATTGCTTGTCTTTCCAGTGGGGGTGGGTGACAAAGGAGGAAGGGAAAGAATCTAAAGTTCTAAAATCATATTCTTTAAAAATTTAAATACTTTTTTTAAAAAAGAAGGTACTCTCCAGACCATCCACCCCCCCCCCCCATTCTCTCTTACATCATAGTTTTCCAGTGAACCAATAATTCTTAAATTGTCTTTACTGGACCTATTTTCACAGTCAGTTCTTTTTTCAATGAGCTGTATTACATTTTCTTCTTTTTTTCATTCTTTTGAGTTTGTTTGACTGATTCTTGATGCCTCATAGAGTCATTAGTTTCTATTTGCCCGTTTCTAATTTTCAACAATTTGTTTTCTTCAATTATCTTTGTAACTGCTTTTCCATTTATTTTTTTACTTATTTTTAACTTTTAAGGATTTGTTTTTTTCAAGTTAGATATTGTACTTTCTTATCCATTTAGCCAGTTTCTCTTTTTTTTTTCTTTTTGGACAGCAGTTGGGGGTTAAGTGACTTGCCTGAAGTCACATAGCTAGTTTTTGTGTTAAGTACCTGAGGCTGGATTTGAAATCAGGTCCTCCTGACTCCAGGGCCAATGCTCTATTCACTACACCACCTAGCTGCCCCCAGTTTTTCTTTTTAAGGAACTGTTTTCTTCAGTGATTTTTTCCCCATTTTGTCAGTTATATTTTTAAAAAAATTTTTTTTTTCGAGCTGCAGAGTTCTTTATCTTGGGGAATACCCAAACCCCAGAGATGGCTTCAGAGCAGATTCAGCCAGATCCCCCATGTGGAGGGAGAGGCCTGGCTTCAGGAGTCAAGGTCCTCTTAAATGGCACGGATGACCACGCCCCTCAGGGATGCCACACTTCACAACTTCCGAATCTTCTCAGCCACAATGATGGGGTTCTCCTTGCGGATCTTCTCAGCGGCCTCAGCCTTATAGTCAAAGGGACAGCTGTGCTTTTCTGAGTATCGGTGCATGGCACAAAACAGATTTC
>CM053601.1:65909671-65925774 GCA_028646575.1 Pseudocheirus occidentalis | reverse complement strand
CTCTCTCTCTCTCTCTCTCTCTCTCTCTCTCTCTCTCTCTCTCTCTCTCTCTCTCTCCTCTCTCTCTCTACACACACACACACACACACACACACACACACACAACATTGTGTCTGTATGTCTGTGCTTATATATGCCAATAGCTCAAGGATCTGTAGTTTTATCAGTGTGGTAACTATACCTGGGGACATGAAGGATATGGACTTCAATCTGTCTATAATATAATAGAGTCGATGTTAAGGGAAAAAAAATCAATCAATAATCATTTATTAAATGCCTACTATGCACTTGGGATTCTGTCAGATGCTGACCTACAAAGAACATTTTTAAAAGACCATGCTTTCAAAGAGTTCACAATATGAAAATGGTAAGACATATCTACAGAGTAGATGGAAGTTAATCTCAGAGACAAAAATACAATCATTGGATAGCTAGTTAGGGAAGGTAAAAGACAATGAGAAAGACCTCTTGCAGAAGGCAGGATTTGAGCTAAGTCTTGAGGAAGCCAGAGAAGTCAGGAGGCAGAAGTGAAGAAACATATTCCAGGCATGGGAGATAAGCTGTGAAAAGGTATAGATATGGTTCTGACCATTTCAGCCCCTGTCTTCAACAAAATTTAGCAAATGCATTATAAAATTCTACTTGGAGTTCCAAACCCTCCATAAACTGGTCTCTTTCTACCTTTTTAGTCTTTTTTTTTTAAAAAAAATCTAACTCCCCTCTCCCCACCAAACTCTGTGATCCAATGTCAAAGTCCTTTTTGTTGGAACAAGACATTCCATATTCCAACTGTGGACATTATTACTGGATTCCTTCCACTTCTAGGATTTTCTCCATCTTCATCTCTGGGTCCTCACTTCCTTCAAGTCCTAGATAAAATCCCGCCTTCCATAATAAGCCTTTACTAATCACCCTTAATTCAGATAGCAGAGAAATAAGTACAGGAATGGAGAGAAAGTAGGGGAATCAATTTTACAGGTGTCTTTCTCAAAGGCATCAGCTGTGAAGGGAAGGAGAGATATAGGACATATGATATGGATAATGGTCAGATTCAGTGAGATTTGTTCAGATTTTCTTTTCTTTTCTTTTCCTTTTTTTTTTAGGATGAAGCCATGAGGAAAGGAGTGTGTATATAAATAGCAGAAAAGTAGTCAGTAGATAGTGAGAAACCAAAGATTAGCAAGACCATAGAGATAAAGAGGTTATGGCTTATAATTCTTTTTAATTTTTCAAAATATTAATTTATTTATCTTTTAGTTTTCAACATTCATTTCCACAAGATTTTGAGTTACAGATTTTCTCCCCATCTCTCCCCTATCCTTCACCCCAAGATAGAAAGCATACTGAATACCCCTTCCCCCAATATGTTCTCTCTTATATCCTACTCCATTCCCCCCCCTTACTTTCTTATGTGGCAAGATGGATTTCTATACTCCATTAGAGCTTTTAATTCTTAAAGGTAGAATTTAAACCAAAGAATTCTGAACTTGATCCCTGTCAATATATCAACTATGGTGCTATATGTCTACATTTATAAGGAGAAAAACATATTTTCCAATATGTAGTTTCTACTTTGCTAATATTTGGAGCATGACAAGAGCTTATTGAATATTTTCTGTTTAAATAATTATCATTTTGGTGGACCATATTTTTCTATTACCCAAATAATTAACATGGAGGCATTATGCTCTTTCAGAAACTCCAATAAAGGATCCATATAAAAATAATTTTACCTAAAAATTCTGTGATTCTGTTTATTTTGTAGACAATACACAAACATTAAGGCAGAATACTGATCTCTACAATATATTTTGCAAGTTTAGACATGATTAAAGTAAAATATTTGCATTAAAGTGTTCATGTTAGTACCAAAGATGACTGAGTCATCATTCAGACTTTGCTGTGGGCACTTAGCAAATCTGACTTAGTAAGTCAAGTTAAGTACTTTGATATTTATCTATATGTGTCTTCCATTGACTTTGTAAAATGAAAATCAATAGACCTTAGATTCCTTCTTATGAAAGGGCAGAATCTAGACCTTTAATATCAATTAAATATTAACTAGGTTTGAACTCATGGACTTCAAATATAGAAGTAAATCAAAAATCTATTGAGTCACCAATTCATTTATTCATTTGAGTTTTGATACTCTACAGACAAGTAAAATTCTTTTGGACAATAAGTCTTGTTAACAACAAAATTATATTTCACATGAGTGCAGGATGAAATATGATATAGAAACTTTAAGTAGTTACAGTATATTCAAACTCCAGAGTACAGTACAATAAAGTTATCACCAAGTTCCAGTGAAAATCTCATGTCATATCTAAAGCAACAAGAATAAACAAAGTAATTATTGATCATACTTTTGTAGATAATAGAAATGAGAGTTAACTAAAACTGTTCATTTCAAACCACATTTCACAGTGGAAAAAAGAAAAGACATTTGCCTTCTAGGTACTTACCAATTTCATTATATGTGATGGATTTTTTGTATTATAGAGATTCTTAGGAGATGAAAAATACTGATTGCTTCTCCTTTCTAATATATCCATAGTTCATGTCTAGGAACTAGTACTATTGTCAGAGTGAATAATATTTTAATATGTTTAGGTATGGTCTCATTTTTCTTGATACAAAAATGAAATGACTCAACATTAGGGGAGTTTTTCATCAGTCACTTGAGTAGCATTGATGCCAAATGTTTCTGATGATGAGTTGGAACTTCAAGTAAGTTTTGGAAGAGAAAATTAAAGGCTAAAATGTGTACACTAGACCTCTCTCTTTGGGAGGTTTATATAAAACTAAGGATCATGTATCTTGACAAGGCAGGAGGGCTTGTTCAAAAAAGAAAGTAGATCTCTGAAATGTCATGTCTTGCAGGCCTGTTTCTTAATGAACTGACTCATGCTCATTTTAAAATTTACGGTTAAGTCTGTTCTATGACAAACTCCAAATTCTTTGGGGAATCTGAAGCTCTGAATACTTGCTTGTTTTGTAACTTCATGATACATTAAAATAAAGTAACTAGACTTGGAAAAATAAAGTATCAAGCTTCAAAATTTCATTCCTTGAGTCCTTCTTGAGTTACAGCTCAAGCATGTCACATCATTGCTTAGAAAAATACAAGTTAGTTATGCTGCATAAGGTCATGTACTTAGCAAGCATTTCATAAAAACCTGTTAGTTGCACAGAATAAAAAAATGAATGCAACTCCCAAAGAGAAGTGAGAAGAAAATAGAAAGAGGACAGACATGTGATATAATTAAATGTCAAGAGCTTGAGAAATAATAGAAAAAAAAAGTACTTATACAAAGGCAATATGGAAGTCATGAATTAGTAACTAGTAGATAGAATAGATATTATAGTAGTAATAGATAGTAATATCTATTTGGATATTATTTAGATATAGTGCTAATAGATAGTAAAATACTAACTAAAATATAGACAGTAATATAAATTAGCATATTTCTATAAAAGTGAAACCACAGCCATTAGAAAACCATAGATTTAAAAAAATTGTAGAGGTGCAAGAAGACTCAGGGACCAACTCCTATAACCTGTATCTGGAAAACAAACCAAACCAAAAAACCCTTTACAATTGAAGATTTACATTGAGAGTGAGTCCACGATGATGGAGGCATAGAAGTAGGAGAACTCTGCAGCTCCTACCACAACCACCTCAAATACCTTTAAATTATGATTCTAAACAAATTTTAGAGCTCTAGAACCCACAAAATTACAGAAAAAAACATATCTCCCACTGCGGGCAGCACAGCAGGGGGATGAGAAGGGCTCATCATAGAACACCGAGACCCTGGCTTGAAACAGCATCTTAGCCCCAGGGCAGTCAGGAAAAACCAGAACTGGAACACTTTGTAGAGTGGATCATTGGCAGCCATGGAAGTTTCCAGAATTATGAACCCATAAGAAACAAGGACAAAGCGAAAGGTCAGTGGAACTCAGAAAAAATTGGGGGAAAGGAACAGATCTGGCTGACTGCCCCAGGGCAAGAAATGGTGTGGCAGTCCTGCAGCCACCTCCACGTAGCTGCTTGAGACCTCCTGGTCTGTAGATTTCAGGGGCACCAAGCTATCATTCAGAGGCTAAGTGCTGTTTCATTAACCTGCATAGATCAGCATCATGGTCTTGGGTGGTGGTCCTGAGGTGTGTGACCAGGGAGCCAAAGCTGTTGGGAGCTGTAGAGATGGCAGCCTCCTAATGCCTCTGGCAGCTGTAAAAACCTCAGTTATTTCAGAAAAGACTCTACCTCTAAAAGCAGAGTTCTATTATGGCTCAAAAATCAAATTAATTGACTGGCAACATGAGCAGGCAAAGAAAGCAAATCAAGCTCAGAAATGGAACTTTATATTCCTTTCCTGGGGACAAAAATGATCAAAGCATGGAATAGGAGGAAGACAGCACAGTGAGAATTCCTGCACCAAAAGCTTGCAAGAAAAATGTAAGCTTGTTAGAGGCCATAGAGGAACTTTAAAAGGACTTTGAAAACCAAATAAGAGACATAGAGGAAAAACTGGGAAGAGAAATGAGAATGATGCAAGAAAATCATGAAAAGAGAGGCAACAACCTGACTGAAGAAAATAACACATTAAAAATAGATGAGGGGGGGTGGAGCCAAGATATTGGCTTAGTAGCAGCAAGGTTTTGCATCTCCCACATAGCCACCTCAAATACCCATAAAATATGACTCTAAAAAAATTTTAGGGCTGCAAAACTCACAAAAATACAGAAAACACATCTCTTGATAAAGATAGCTCGGCGGGTGGGGCTCATCTTGAAAGAATCCACCAATCACCTCTTGAAAAAGATCCCAAAAAGAAAACTCCTAGAAATGTTACAGCCAGGTTCCAGAGTCCCCAGATCAAGGAGAAAATATTACAGGCTGCCAAGAGGAAGCAAATTGAATACTGTGGAAGCACAATTAGGATATGCCAGGATCTGGCAGCTTCTACATTGAGGGATCAAAGGGAGTGGAATTTAATATTTTGGAGATGAAGGGAGCTAGGATTAAAACCAAGAATCACCTACTCAGAAAAACTGAGCATAATGTTCCAGGGAAAATATGGTCACTCAGTGAGGTGGACGACTTTCAAGCATTCTTACTGAAAAACAAAAACAACTGAACAAAAAATTTGACATTCAAACACAAGAAGCATGAGAAAGTAAACATGGGAAAGAAATCATAAGGAACTTATCAAAAGCTGAACTATTTACATGCCAATATGGAAAAATGATAATTGTAATTAATGAAATTTTTCTCAGCATGAGGATAGGTGAAGGGATCACAAATGTATATATACATATACCTACACATATGTCTGTAAAGGAGGGTATATGTGCATATGAATACATATCTAAATATGTGCGTCTATGAGTTCATAGATGGCACAGGATCAACAGGAAGGGATGATACTTTAAAAGGTGAAATTCTGAGGTGGGAGAGTATTAGAATGATAGGACACAGGGAGAGACAGAATGGGGTTAATCATTCCATATAGAAGAGGCAAGGGATAATGGTTACAATGGAGGGGAATAACAGGAAAACTAAAGGGAAAGGGTCAACTTTACTCTCATTGAATTTGGCTTAGTGAAGGAATGAATGACATAAACTCTAAACTGTGTATCTTGCCAAACAGGACAGTAGCAGGGATGGGGCGGAGAGATGTGATGATGGAGGGGCGGGCAGGATGGGGGAGGGCTGCTGGAAGCACACACTTCTGTAAAGGGACAGGGTAGAGAATAGAAAAAAGGGGGGTCTGTATAGGAAGGAGGGACATATAATAAGTCTCTCACAATATGTCCACTGTGGAGATGTTCTTTGTAATTACACATGTACAACCTGTATGGAATTGCTTGTCCTTCCACTAGTGGTGGGTGATGAGGGAGGAACCAAAAAAATCTAGAAATTAAAGTTCTACAATTAAATGTACATGTGCGTGTGTGTATAAATAAAAACACCCATATATACATATATGTATATGTAATGATAATAATAATAATGATTATTGTTATTATTATTACTATTATGAACTACATGCAACTGGGAATTAAGATATACAGGCACTGGTGTAGGGAGAGCCATCCTGCCCTACCACAAAGCTAGAGGAATAATGGAGGAGGACATAGGAGAGAACAGATTGGGGAAGGGGCTTTACAGGGCGATTGCTGTTTGGGGGTTGTGAGTAGGGAAAAGATGGGGAGAAAATTTGTAACTCAAAAATTCATGGAAATGAATGATGCAAACAATAAAATAAATAAAACAATTTAAAAAATAGATGAACTCAAATTGCAAAAGAGGACCAAAAAGCCAATGAGGAGAAGAATGCATTAAAAAGTCAAATATGCCAGATGGAAAAAAGAATCTCAATAACTCAGTGAGGAGAATAATTCCTTCAGAGCTGGAGTGGAGCAAATATATATATATACACATATATTTATTATTATTATTATTGTTATTATTATTAACTACATGCAACTGGGAATAAAGTTATACAGGCACTGAGGTAGGGAGATCCATCTTGCCCTACTGGAAAGTCAGAGGGGCAATAGGGGATGACATAGGAGAGAGAAGATTGGGGGAGGGGCTACACAGTGGGATTGATGTTTTGGTTTGGTGGGCAGGGGAAAGATGGGGAGAAAATGTGTAACTAAAAATCTTGCTGAAATGAGTGATGTAAACAAGAAAATAAGTAAATTAATTTAAAATAAAATAAATCACTGACCTGGAATATTGATCCAGGAGAGACAATTAAAAAAATAATGGACTACCTGAAAGCCGTAACTAAAAAAAAAGAACCTAGAAAGCATCTTTCAATGAATTCTCAAGGAAAATTGCCCTGATATTTTAGAACCAGAGGGCAAAATAGTACTTGAAAGAATTCACCTATCACCTCTTTTAAAAGATCCTGAAAAGAAAACTCCTAGAAATATTCTAACCAGGTTCCAGAGTTCCCAGAACAAGGAGAAAATATTAGGAGCTGCCAAGAAGCAACAATTTGAATACAGTGAAAACACAATCAGGATAACTCAAGATCTAGCAACCTCTACCTTAAGGGATGAAAGGGACTGGAATATGATATTCCAGAGATCAAGGGATCTAGGATTAATACCAAGAATCACCTACCTAGCAAAATTGAGTATAAGGTTCCAGGGGGAATATGGTCATTCAATGAGGTGGAAGACTTTCAAACATTCTTGAGGAAAAAACCAGAACTGAATAGAAACTTTGACATTCGAACACAAGAATCATGAGAAGGTAAACATGGAAAATAATTCATAAGGAACTTATCAAAGTTGAACTATTTTAATGCCAACATGGAAAAAAACAATAATCCTAACTTTTGAAACTTCTCTCAGTATGAACATAGGTGAAGATGAATAAATGTATTCATATATGTACACATTGATATATGTCTATATAGGAGAGTATATATATACATATGAATACTATATATATATGAACACAAATGTGAATGTATGTACATATGTGTACAGACACAGAGGGCACAGGATCAATTTAATAGGAAGGGATGATATTTTAAAAGGTGAAATTGAGAGATATAGAATGAGAGTGGACAGGGAGAGACAGAATAGGATTAATCACCTCATGTAGAAGCAGCAAGGGATAACTGTTACAATGAAAGGGAAGAACAGGAAGGCAAAAGGGAATGGGTCCATCTTACTGTTATTGAATTTGGCTTAGGAAAGGAATGACATACACTCAAAATTGGGTATCTTGGCCTACGGGAGACTAGGGGGTGATGGGGATGAGAGGGGGGACTATGGAGGGGAGGGCAGGGAGTAGAAGTTGTTAGAAGCACACACTTTTGTAAAGGGACAGGGTCAAAGTAGATAATAGAACAAGGGGGAGGTGGGATAGGAAGGAGAAAAATATAGTCAGTTTTTCACCATATGGCCATTTTGGAGGTATTCTGTGTAACTACACATGTACAGCCTGTATTGAATTGCTTGTATTTCCAGTGGGGTTGGGTGTCAAGGGAGGAAAGGAAAAAAATCTAGAATTTAAAATTCTAAAGTCATTTATTATTAAAGTTCTATAATCAAATGTTAAATATATATATGTGTGTGTGTGTGTGTGGATACAAGTGTTTTATATATATATATATGTGTGTGTGTGAATTAAATATACATTATTATTATTATTACTATTATTATTATTATTATTGTTATTGTTATTATTTAAATGCAACTGGGAATTAAGATATACAGGCAGTGGGTTAAGGAGATCCATCTCCCCCTACCAGAAAGTCCATGGCTGATGGGGGAAGATATAGGAGAGAACAGATTGAGGGAGGGAATATACAATGGTATCAACTGTTTTTGGTGGGGTGTAGGGGAAAGATGGGGAGAAAATTTGTTACTCACAGTCTTGTGGAAATGAATGATGTTAACTAAAAATAAAATAAATAAACAAAAGTTAATTGAAAAAATAGAGTAAGTCCACCATCACTCAAGACATTCCATTATACTTTGGAATAACTAATTTTTTGGTCCCAACATACTCCTTATTTCAGGAAGCAGTATAAGGCTAACTAACTAACTAACTAACTAACTAACTGTATATATACATATACATATACATATACATATACATATACATATACATATACATATACATATACATATACATATACACACACGCACCCTTGTATGTATGTATATGTGTATGTGTGTATGTGTGTATATAGACATAAATATAGATGATATAGATATAGATATGGATATGGATATGGATATGGATATGGATATAGATATAGATATAGATATAGATATAGATATAGATATAGATATAGATATAGATACACATATATTACCCAGTTATAGTTTGCAACACTGTTCAAAGTTATATTAACCAAATTATTTGATGGGTCTAATTGTCTGCTTCCTTCTTATACAATAATAGACATGTCAGGAGGCTTTGAAGTGTTATTTACCCTGAACAAAGCCATTCAGACCAACTCAAATGTTTAGGTTATTAGAGTTTCCTACTGTCTTGCAGTGTTAATTTACATAAACTACTGAAGTAGTCATGGTTAAAGGTTAAAAAAGTCAAAACTAGGTGCTTATATAAGTAGAAAAAGGAGTTTGAGTAGGAAAAAAGTTATTGAATTAGAATCAAATACTGAGTAGCTAGCTGGGTATGAGGTGTAAGGAACAGGCAATGTGAGTTGAAGTTGCTAACTTTTGTACCTGAGAGGATGAAGACTGCTGTAAATACTAATAGAGACATTAGGAAGACGGAAGAGTTTGGGGATAAAGCCTTACTGAGTTTGTGATATCTATGGTATTTGAGTTGTATCAAATAGTTTGTAATTAACGACTGAACTTTAGGATATAATGGGAATGAATGTGTGCTTAGATCTGGAAGTCATTCAAAAGATAATTATGAACCCAAATACATTGATTAGACCCCTAAAATGAATGTAGAGAGAGAAGAGAAAAAGACCTGGCTTATATCCAACTGAATGTGAAGGACAGTGATAACACTGAAGAAGATGCTGTGGAGATGCCAAATATTTGGGGAAAAAAGCAATGAAGAAGAACAATAATAATCAGGGTGAAGAGTAAGTAAAGGAGGAAAGGGTAATCAATGACTTCAAATGCTCCAAAAAGGTCAAGAAAAATGAGTTGATTATTTTTTAAAGAAACCATTAGGTCTAACCATCTCTCAATCATTTGTAACTTTGGAAAGAGCAGTTTTAATTGAGTGATGTTTAGAAGTCAGATTGAAGATCAAATTATAGTATACTCCTATGACTTTTAATGTCCTTCATAATCTTGCTCTGGTCTTTCTTTCTATGTTGATTTCATGCTATTCCTTTTTACACCGACTACATCTTCTCCAGCCAAATTGTTCTATTTGCTGTTTTTTATATATGACATTCGATCTCCTACCTCCAGGTCTTCATATAGACTATTCACCATGCCTAGAAAGCTCTCCTTCCCTGTTTTTCCATCTTGGGAACTTTCCAGATTTCCTCAGTTGTGTCCATCCTCCCCCCAAATCATATTTTATTTATTCCATATGTTATAGCCTATATTTATTTATCTGTGAATATGTTTTATCTCCTAGTGGAATTTAAGCTCTTCCAAAGGAGGGAATCCTTTACATTTATATTCATAACTCTAGTGTCTAAAGTATAGTAAGAGCTTTATAAGTATATTGATGATGATAATAATGATATTATAATTTAAATGACATATATATAGCAATTCATAATAGCATGTAATAATGTGTATAGCACGCTATAATTTGCAAGGTACTATAGATGCTATCTCATTTGACTTTTACAACTTTTTATAGTAGGTGTTTTTATTTTCCCTCTTTCAAAGATGAGGAAACTGAAGCCGAGGGTTTGAGATTTTTCCACTTTTATACAGCTACTCTTTAAAGTAGAATTAAGACTTAGATCTTCCTGTATTCAAAATTAATTCTATCTACCATAATGCCAAGCTGCTTGGTATATGAAAATGATCATATAATCTTTGTTGAAGACCTCCAGTGAAGTTGACTTATTCACAAATCTTCATTGGTAATATATGTAAGTTACAGTTGACAAAGGGGGTCCATTGCCTTTGATATAACCTGTACTTAATTTTTTCAATACCATGTATTTCCAAAATAATCATTCATATAACATCCCTGGGATGATATTGGTGTCAAGAACATGTTGTTCTTGTTTCTGACTTGTTTGTTGTTTTCGTTGTCTTTCATTTATTTTTTTTGTTTTTTAGGTTTTTTTATTTTTTGACTGTTTGCAGCAAACAACCAGACAATTTCCAAAATGGATCCAAGCCAATCTCTTCTTTCTACTAAACCATGAACACATATAAATTTGTATCTTCTGTTCCTGTCTAGTCCTTAATGACTGATCCAGTAACTCAGTGAATTAGAAAACCAGCTTCATGGATTCATTTGAGTACTATGCTTTATGGTATTTCCCCCCATATGAATGGTTAAAACTTTCTTTTTCAAATTATTCATTTAAAAGAAAAACTTTTGTAATGTCTTCCATTCAATGTGCAATAAATAGATTACCAATGAAGAGAATTTGATCTCTAAGGAGTGCTTTGGTTTGGACTCTCCTGTACTAAAACACCTTAGGAGAGAATAAAATGATTTGTTTAATGATGATACTGAAAAAAAGCAGTGGAAAAATCATTTCCGTAATCACAAACTATAGGTGTGGTGGAATCTCATAATTAAAAAAAATCTTAGTGAGTTGTATTTTTGTTACAGTGTGATTTAGAAAACCATGATACCTTTCCTGTTTGCACTAACCAAATACTTTCATAAGTATTTATTTCATAACTATTTTACTTACTGATACCTATTCCTTTTCCATTTTCTGTTAAAAGCATGGTTGGTAATGTTCTATACTGGAATCTTCAATTAGCATCCTAATTTTTTAACTGGGATCTTTGTTCACAAATCAGAAAAAAAGGATTAAAATGCAGAGCCTTGTGGAGGGGATGGGAATAAGGAGTCACATGTTGGCAATTTCAGCAATTAATTATAAAAAGTGGCAGAAGAAGTTTAGTCCCTTGCAGATAGAAAGCCACAGAAGAATTCTAGTCTGTTAAAGCTGAAAAAAGAAATACTAAATCAGTAGTGGATAGAATTTGCAAGCAGAAAACTCTAATTGGTTTAGTTTATTGGAATCTGACTTATGTGCAAATGAGAAAGAAGGTGGAAGAATAATGATTTTCACATACAAGAAGACAAAGACTATAGCTAAATATCAATTGATGATATCTGTTGATATGAAGTTGGTGAAATGAGACCACCAGGACAAATGAGAGAGAAAACTGAAAGTCAAAGAATCAAGGGTTAAAAGAAATAACAGTAAATCCAGATAAGCATTGGGTAATGCAGCAGAAATAAAAGTGGAGGGAGAAGTATATTAAGCTTAAAATGAATGAGTGTAACAAGTTCAAGGAATATAGAGTGGTGCTTTTTAGGGGTAGCATTCCTACCTCCTTTAAATCTTAAAGAAGCTGTATTTCTTTAATTCCTAAGGCTGACAAAATTTACTCTAGGGTCTGTCCACTTGAAATAAAGAGGTCTACCAAAATAGCAAAAACAAGGGTCTTTAATCAAAGGCAAGGGAACTGCAGTTTGGGAAACTTCACTGCACCAGAGTGGGAGTGCCTCTAAGGGGCAGAAGGAGCTGGTTAAATACACTTTAATAACGAAGAGTGCTCAGGATGAGCAGCAACAAGGAGTTAAGTTGTTTTACAAAATTGCCAAAGGCTGGGGAAAACGACTTCTGCTCAGAGCAGTGGGCTTCAGGTGCAGCAAGTTTCCAGAGAGAGCACAAGACACGCGGCAGCAATGTGGTCAATGAGACCAAAGTAGCCCTTTCTTATGACTTTATTCAACAGGTCCATGAACTTAAATATTTTTTAAAAGTTATAGCTTAATTTCAATATAAATAGTTTTATAATTCTATGTATTTTATTTTATAAAAAAAACATTATTATGAGATGGAAGTCTATGGATCTCAGCAAAATGCCAAAGGAGTACATGACACAAATGAAGTTAAGTATCCCTTCTTTGCATTTATAGTTTTTGATGAAAGGTCTTATTTAAATACACTGCATTCCACACTTCTGCTCCCCATACCCCCATGCTATAGTTCTCTGTGTGCTCAACTCCATATATAGGAATCTTCAGTATGGTAGTGCCTAACCTCATGCATAACCTGTACCACTGCTTTTTTTTATGTTTCTTCCCCTATTTTTATACCTGTGTGGATGACTTACGATGCTTTGAGTTCATCTGCACTGTCTTCATATGACTCAGTCAGTCATGCTCCTTAGTTATTTATGAAGGGAGATCTGCCATCATAACATCTAAAAGAAGTAAATATCTATCTATCTATATCTATATTTATATCTGTGTCTATATCTCTATCTGTTTTTCTGTCTATCTATCTGTCTATCTAGAATGACTGGCTTCTTCCAGATGGTAGGCTCACAAATTTCAACTAAAAAGCATGAATCCTGTAATGACAGAGAAGCTCAAGTACCAAGATACTATACTGCTTCCAGGACAGGATCACTCTCACTGACGATCAGTATGTTTATCAGTATTCAGTGGCTCAAACTAATGTCCTACATTCAGGGTAATTCTTGGTAAGGAAATGACCATTTCATATTACTATAATTCAGCTTAACATTCTTATTCAGTAAGTATAGAAATCTTAGAAATCTATTTCTTCTATTTAGCCTTATCTTTGCATACTATTTCTTTCCATAACATTTCATTCATAAATGTTAGAAAAATCTATCTACCCCAGTTTGTGAACCCAATAATATGTATGTCTATGTGTATATATTTGTGTACACAGAATACACACACGCACACACACATATGTAAAATCAGGAATTGAATATAAACTAACAACACTCCCAAAGAGAACAATAACTAAACTAAAGATATATTCAAGTAGGACCTCAGAAATACAAATGTGCTAACTCTCCTCTGGCTTGAAAGACCATGGCATTTCAGAACCGTAGAAAAGTAGATATTCGAAGAAAGTCACTGGCAAAAAATAAATAAATAAAAAAGGAAAACATACATGAATGTATTTTTAAAAGAGTTGAAACTTATTATTTTCGTGAAAAATATTAATATTCACAAGATGGAGACTGAGAAAGGTCTCTGAATGCTTCTTGGTTCTTCAATGACATTATCATTATTTTGTACTTTTAATCAATTTAATATTCCCTAAGAAAGCTTACAAAATTTGGCATGTGATTTTGTCTCATTTTGGTTTTACAGAGAACTCTGGTTCCTCTATTCTGGTCATTTTAAAATCTTACTACAAGAAATTAAAGAGTCAAAAAGACCTCCACAGAGCCTATTACATTAAGCTAATCTTGCTATTTAAAGAAAAAACAAAAACATGAATTGAAAGTTCAGTGCCCTGCTGAGAAAAGAAGCTTTAATCCTAGCCTGCTGCTAAATTCCTAAGGTGATATTTGGGGCTTGGCATAATTCTCAAAGGCTTATGATAGGTATTGACCTGAAAACATTAACTTGTTGTTGTGTTGGTATTGTTAAGACATGAGATTCTACTCATTGTATTTCAATTAAATTATTTTTAAAGGCTTCTTTTTTCCCCTTATTGATTAGGATTTCTCAGTCAGTCATTTAGAGTTCTCTAAAATTTCTAGCATTATATTTATAAACATCATTCTATACTTTTTCAGGATCACTAATCTGTAGTTTTATAACAAATGATTAAATTCAGATCAAACTCTACTGGCCCTACAAATATGTGTCTATATGCAGGCTACTCTCAGCTGTAAGACTTATAAGCTTTAGACTTAAGAATAGAAGTAGAAATGGGTTATTATATCTTCATGTATAAACTAGATTTCAACCACTATAGAATTTCTGATTTCTACTTATCATAGAGAAATGCAGAACAAAATGGCAATACCACTTCTGAGACTGTACAACTCAACTCATAGACAATATGAAGAGAATGTTTTGTCCTTTTTAAACATGCAAGCTATTCTGACCTTTCTGTCACTATTCAGATTTCTAATTATTTTTCTTTAGATATTTAAACTTATTACAGATAGTAAGTGATAATTTAGGTCACTGGGGAAAAAGAGACAACTTCAATATAGTGAGGAGGGTCAGGAAGTACTTCAGAAGAGGCCCCCACCCCCAAATGTTAGAACACTTTGGACTCTTCAAAGGAAGGATTTATTTCATTTTTTTTTAGTAGATGAACTTCAATTCTAAGAATTAAGTCTATACATTTTTTAAAAAGTGACTTCTTTCTTTAATTATGGGGGTAGTATCTGGATTTGGAGTTCAAAAGAGTGGGGTTGAATATAAACTTTACCTAAAATCTCTGTCAACAGTACCTTTATTTTACTGGTCTTTCATTATTTTACCCTTAGATTGATAGGATAGTAACGAAATGGTATTTAAATTATCTTTTCAATCTTAATCCTGAAAAAAAATTGCCAGCAAAAAAGAATAGTTTTGTTTAAAGCTTATAACTCTTGGAAAATGTAGACATTGAGAAACTGAGAGATTGAGTGTCTTACCTATATTCACACAGCTTGTATATTTCAGAGTCGGGATTCTAGATTGTCCCAAATCCAAGGCTAGTTCTATATTCACAACTTGACAGTTCATTTCACTGATAGTAGTTCATTGACTAGCACCATAGCTCCATTTAACAATATAAGAAATCTTGTCTTCATACAAAGGGATATTTACTTCAAATAAAGCACATATTCTTTCAAATACTTCAAATAAAGCACAAATAAAGACTTTTTCTCCTATACCTCAGGTATATGCCTTTCCTTAAATCACTCCAGTGTGTAAGGGATGAGGAGAGTAAGTTCAAAACTCAGCTCAGATCACATATAGGACTAATCATACCTAAGGCTCTATGACTGCCAGATGAATCCTTCTCTCAATTTCCAATGGATTGAGGCCCTAAGTGAACATCTCTTCTTGCTTCTCAGGACAATGAAGGTGCTGACCTACCTACAATACTTAATCTGGTCTCTTATTCCTGGATTTCAGTGACTTGCTCTCCTAATATTTAGAAATTTCCAAGGTTAGAGATTTCAACACCCTCGCTTATAGCAGGAAAAAAAATTAAAGACTCAATCCTGTTTTTCAAGATCACATGACCACAGAGAAGCGAAGGCTTCTCCCTGTATGATATTATCTCTTACTTCAGAATATCACTAAAGAAAAACAGCCAAAAACAGAACAAAACAAAAAAAACTTGTTTAAACTAACTAAAGATTTTTAAATGACATCAGTCAATTAAAGAACCTCCCATTCAACATACCAATTGAACCCGTTACAAAGTGTTAAAGTATATTTCAAAATCCCTCAAGGCACTTCTATTACATGTTATTGAGATTCTTCAAAAGCAAGCCGTCTAACTTCTCCACATGGAGAAGTGAGTGTGAATATGTGAATATGTGTGTGTATGTGTGTGTGTGTGTGTGTGTGTGTGTATGAGAGAGAGAGAAGGGGGGGGAGAGAGGAGAGAGAGAGAGACAGAGAGAGACAG
>CM053601.1:65891182-65909171 GCA_028646575.1 Pseudocheirus occidentalis | reverse complement strand
ATGTATATATATATGTATATATATGTATGTATTTACACACACACGCACACACACATATATATGTATGTATATATATATATATGCTGCAATTTGTTTAAATGGATTTTAACATCATAATTTTATATAGGATGTAACAAATTCCTCCTTACCCTTTTCCTGTGACTTTTTTTCTAGCTGAAATTGGTGACCTAACTTTTTGATCATATCATACTCTGAATATAAGCACGTGAAATCTTATCCATTATGCTTTCCTTTGGATTTGAGAAGACATCATTCAGAGTTGCCCTTGATTCTTTAATGAATAATCACATTCAGTAAAAATATTGGTTAGATAGATAGATAGATAGATAGATATAGATATGTGTAGATAGATATAGATATGCATATAAACATCTTTGAAGTATCCTCTTAACATATTTGACATCTAAAGATTTTCTTTAGTTCTTCACAAGGTTTTTATATCACTTTTTGATATCACTTTGTCAATGTGTAATTGACTTGTTAATTAAATTGACACCAGGATCCATATTTATTTCTTTCTCTGTAAATGAATTTAACTTGATTTTTTTCTTTTGTAGATTTGTGGTCACATGAAAAAACCTCATGACTGAAATCACATTTACTCAAATTATGACCCTGAATTAGATCACATCTTGAAGATTTATGCATCAAGTAACATGGCAGAACTGGGTAATGAGAGATACTTTTACCAAAAGATGAGTTCCATGTGTCTCAGTCAAACCTATTCTCCAACAAGAATGAAAGGAATAGCAAGAGAAATTTAAAATTGAGGGTAATATATTTCATTGTTTATTTGATTTTCTTTACATTTCTTTTAGAAAAAGTATAGTAGACAGAATGCTAGGGTTAGAGTATTAAAAACCTGCACTCAAACCACTTCTGTGATACTTGCTCATTTGGGTGATGCTCCGAAAGTCATTCAACCTCTGGGAAACTCTGTGCCCTAGGCTTCATCTACTAAGTCATAAATGGATTGCTGATTGGAGTTAATTGAGAGAGTCCACATACAGGTGAAATCGTAGATCTTTTCTATTTTTCTAATAGAATAGTACTAAATGTGTATTATTATATGACTTTATTTTCTTTTAATAAAAATGGGAAAATATCATGTTCTAGCTTTATTTTATAATACTTCCCTTGAAGTATTCTATGTTTCAACCAACCTGGATTCCTAGATATTTGTGATCCTCACAAATACTTCCCATTGCCAAACCTGTGCATATGAGTGAGTCATTCTTAGTGACTGAAACATATTCTGTCCTTGTCTTTGGTTGTCTAGTTCAATTCTATTCAAATAATATTTAAATGACTACTATATACTAGGCACTGAGGATACAAAGATAGAATTAATAGTTCTTATCCTCAAGGAATTCACATTCTATTGGGGAGAAACAGCATCTATAAATATGTGGTAATATACAAAGTCATTTTAGCTTGGGGGAGTAATGGTATAGGTCTGTTGTAAGGACCTGTATTAGTAAAAGAAGAGAGGTTCTAAACAGTGAAATGGGAGAATGGAGAAGAGAGGAATAGAGACCCCAGAGGGGTAAGGTAAGAAGTAATTGATATGTATATATGAGGGAATAAGGAGCATCAGACAAGTAAAGAAAATTCAAACTAGGCTGTCCATAACAATTAGGAACTTTACTGCCATGTCCTTCACAGAAGCAAAGATAAGGTTTTCAGTCACTCCTTTACTGCTACTCCATTATGTTTTGTATTTCAAATATTTTTGTGGATGTTGAATACACATGTTGAATTCTTCCCATTCTTTTTAGATTTAAGTCCGTGGAATCTGGAGGTTGTGTTGGTTTTCATCTTTGTATACTCAAAATCTAGCACAATGCCTTGCAAATATTAGATGCCTGCTAAATATTTGTCAAATTGTTATTGTAGAAATGTAATTCCTATACTCATTTTTCTTATGTCCTAAGGTTGCACATGTCATTACAGATGTTATTAAGTATCTTTCTACACTTTATTCAGAGAATCACCTTACATTATTTATTTCACATTCAAATGGAAATATCTACATAAAAACTGCAGTCTTTTGAAGTGTTGCTCATCCTCTGGAATTATATGAAGTACATTTACCTTTTAAAAGTGTTTATGTTTGATTATAATAATACAAATGTCCTCAGTAGTCTGAATACTCATCAGACTTAATAGAGATGTTTTAGGAAATGCATGTTTGGTCATTTAGGATAATAGACCCTGTCTGTCTTGCTTTCTTTCTTTTTCTTCCTTTTTTCTCTTATATATATATATATATTCCATTATGTTAGGCTTTTAGTGCTATTCATACAAGCTTTTCAAAACTAAACAGTGTTTTGGAAAGTAGTCCTTGCTTCTGATGATCTCTAACTCTCCTAATACTTTGTCCTTTTTATCCTTTTCTGGGGGGAACAAAGGCAGCTTTCAGTAGAGGAGCATCAAGGAAGGAGATGAATCCTGCATTTCTTCCAAGGCATTATTCACTGAGATTAGATATAGTCTCAAATTAGTTTTAGCAACTTTTTTCTGATAAGGCCATACATTTGTCAGCACAGTTATACTCAACAGAAGTAGAGAAATGGGACACTAAAGAAAGCACATGATAATTGAAATTTTTGCTGTGATTGCAAATCAAGTGGCTTTGCTTTCAATTGTCAAGTGTAGTTATTGTAAATAAACTGGATTTTGGGTCACTTTAATTGGTACATATTCATTATCAAGAGTTCCCTTTTCAAGGACATTCTACAACATGATTGAAAAGTGACTAATAAGTTATGTGTGAACTTTTAATTAGATGTCTTCTGTGCCATCCCAAGACAATATCTGAGGAATTTAAGTAAAGGAATTCTAATGAAAAAAAAAACTCTCCTCCCCCCCCACCTTAAGAGGCCAGTGATTTATTCCTATTCCTCTATCTTTCCGTGGCTTCTTTTCACCCCTTTATTTAATTAGAGGTACTCCAATTTTAATTGCGTTCCCATACCTACTACAGCCCATCACTCTGCCAGATTACAATTCTGATCTCCCACTTCCCACTGTGTATCATCAGCAGTGACCTTGTTGACTATTCTGTATGGTCCATTCCCCCATGCTCATTTGGGGTCAGAATTACTTGACTACTGCAGGTGTCAGAAGTTAGAACTAGATATGCCAGCCTTCATCCAGGCCAGCTAATTAGACTTGGGCCTGTTCCCACTTGGCATGCTTGCAGTACTAATTATAGGGTAAAGTGACCGAGGAAGAAGACCACTTGTATATCCTGCTTTTGATAAGATACCCAGGATATTTCCCTTGTACAAAAGGAGCTATATTAGATTTTTATATCTTCATTTTTTTCAAAATCAATTTTCATTTAAACTGTTTAGAAATTAATAACATTTAGGCTCAGAGAGTGGGATCTTCATTGGTCACCCAGGGTTACAAGCTGTTGCTGACTCTTGGATCTTGGGCATTAATATAGAGAACATGAATTAAATGGCCCACTTGTCCTCTGGGAGGCTGAAAGAAAAATGCTCAGCATGGATGGCATCCAACTGAAGGACTATCAATAAAGTAGGAACAGGATTCAACCACAAAGATAGGGATGTGAGGCAGGGACTCAGTGCAGCCATCCCACTCTGATACTTAAATATTTGTGTTTGAACTGTTGAGCAAAGGAATCAAATACAATTCTGCTTCATAAAAGGATATATGTCCTGCGGGAGCAAGCATTGTGAGCCATTTGTTCTACCATAATTCTTTCACATCACTGAGAAAATAAACTTTCAGGTTTGAGGGAAAGGATGCTGATTCATTTTTTGCCCTTTTTTGTCTTCAGGTTTTTCCTTTCTCTCTGATGACACAGTTACAAGATTGCTCAAGGGGATGATAAAGAAACTTCAACTTTGGATAAAAATGTTTCTCCTTCCTCTACTTTTAAAACACTTCTTTTTTTCCTATTTTGTTTTAGCCTAGATCTGTGATTTCAAAAGTATTGGGAACTCCCAAGTCTCAATGTCATGACAGCTCAACTTAGAGAGTTGCTGTCAACACTAAAATATTAAATGACAATCTTACATACATACATACATATGGTTAAAAGGTAAAATGAGAATTAAGTTCTTGCCCCACAAGAAGACTGGCATTCTATCTAGTAATCTGGTCTTTTTCTCCTAATTTTATGGATACATTAAAATCCCAGAATTCAGACAACCCTATTTTATCCTTTACTTTGTCTCCCTCTTCTGCAAAATCCCACCCTCTTCTATTTTGTATGGCATATCAATGTCTATGGACAATTATACCATAACCACCACATTGTCTTTCACAGAAGCAGGTAAGCAGGTGCCATTGTGTGGCACCTTGCCCTACACACTTATGGCTGCCCACATCACTTCATGGATACTGCAGGTGCTAGCAGAGAACAGACTCTGGACTCCAAGGTAGTAAATAAGAGCATTCCTGTTTCATTTCAGGAGTGCTATGGTGAGCACACACAGGATGAGAGGGCATATAGTAGCTGTGATCTATATTTTGATCTCATTAGATTCTCCTTTCCCTATCCTCAAGACTCCTAGTGTGAAGTTCTCTAATTCTATTAAGGTCATTACTATTATTCAGGTGCAAAAGAGGGGAAAAAAGATAAATTCTGGAACTGTATGAAATTCTATGCTGTTTTGTTTAAAATAAAAACATGCCATTTTTTAGGATAAAACAGGAAATAAAAAGGAGGAAGAGGAGGAGTACACTAGGAAAACATGAGAGAAGCAACATGAATGGCTTAGAAGATAGAGAGGTGGTCCTGAAGCCAAGAAGAGCAGGATTCAAGTCTTGCTTCTAACATATACTATCTATATTACTCTGACCTAGTCATTTAATGATTCAGATACCTAAGCATCTCTCTATGACTTTTAAGTTTCTGAAAAATTGGTGCAGTTTATTGGTAGAAGGAATTTATATTTTATAGAGCTCTATATGCCAATAAATTCTTAAATTCATTCCCTAACCCTATACCTCCTAAGGAATAGATAGGAAGGGAGAGGAATTTCCCATTTCCCATAATAGGAAAGGGTTAGAAGATGACTAATAATTGTAAATCTGAGATGTGGAAGAAGCTGTTTTATCAGGATCCATGCTTAAATGTTGTGAATGGGGATGAGAATGAACAAGTATAAAGAATTTTGTCTAAAACCTGTTAAAATGAATCACGAAATATGAATGGAGATAGAGAAAGAAGGATTTAAGGAGAATGGGATTGGTGAAAGAATAATCATGTATATCATTTATAGACTCTGGGATTCTAGTCCCAATAACTACTTTCAGTGGCAAGTTGGGCTCCCAAGTTTCTATGACTATGAGGGTTATGTGCGATAGGATCTCTCTTTCCTTGATGTAGCCTCTTTCCTCCCACTGACAACATGAAGAGTCTTTACCCAAAGAGGTAAAAACTGTCACTGGGACCTGTTTGGGGTAAAAAGTACATAGTCATATGTGACCCAATACACTCTCAAGTATGGCCAAAATGATATTTAAATGCAACTGGGAAATTTTAACCAAATAAATAAAAAATATAACGAACTATAGGTAAAATTGCACTTTAAAACTAAGTAAACATAAAGCTCTGAGGGATCCTTATATGCAGCTTAATGACTCCCATTTGCATTTCTAGTTTCACAACATTGGTCTATAGGATTGGTCCTGGCTTACATGACACAACTTCTCCCCTGAACCCCAACCCATACCACGAGATAAACCAAGGACAAAGCTACCATTGGACTTAATTGGCCTGCTCTCCATGTTTTTTCTGACAAAATTTCCAAATCATCTGAGAGCATAAAAAGTCAAAACCATAATAGTAATAATATATAATATATGTAATAGTAATATATAATAGTATAATGAAATATATATATATATATATAATAATGAAATCTGAAGATCCCTTTGTAGTGACAAGCTAACAAGTACTTAGCTCTTAGTGTCAAGCTAATTATATCAAGCCTCTGTTAAAGAAATACAGTATGAACCCCTGCTGCTAATGTAACAGGAAGGGTTAAAGAAAGAGGAGCTAATGCTGTATTTAAGGGAAAGCCCCAGCTGAAGAGAGTCAGAATTTATTAGGGTAATCTTCATGGAGGAAGAGCAGCTGCTGCCAAAGAGAGAGTGAGAGTGAGAACAAGTGAGAAAGAATGAGTGAGAACAAGAGCGAGAGCAAGAGAGAGAGAGAGAGAGAGAATTTCTCTCAGCAAGCATCTGGAATCTGGGCTGCTACTGCTAGACTGAAGACTGAACTGAGAATTGAGAAGAAAAAGAAAGAATTGAGACCAGAGACAGAATTTCTTGGAGCAAGCATCATGGAGGCTGGAATAACTGATTTTGTTTTTGAAAACTTGGCCTTGTGGTGGTAAAACTTGAACTTGTGATGCAGCACTCAAAATTGTTGTGCCAGAGCTGCTGAAGGCTTATGAGGGCCGGCCAGAGCTGCTGAAGACTGAGGAAGAATGACTATGGTGTTGGTACTTTGTACAAATGATGTGGCTCTGTTAATGTGTATGAATGTTATTGCAGCTTTGTTAAGTCTTGTCTTTCCAGGAACAGAAATTGTTAGACATTTGAGGTGGACTGGATACTGTGAGTTCCAATGTGGAACTGGAACTGTGCAGACAGCTGAACAAGGAACTGGGAGCTATCTGCCTTTGAACTCAGGCTGCAGTTGGTTTGATTTGGGCAGAAGCTAGGACCATGGAATAAGAACCATGGGAGCTGAAAGCCTCCCTGGGGGCAAGATGAAAGACTTCTCCATGGGTACTGAGGAGTGACTGATGAAATCATAACTTACTTTTGCAACCTAGGGGTGCATGGCTTTTGTACATTCCACTACTCCTTGAAGGGGTACTGAGTAGTGACTGATGGAATTGTAACTTAATTGCACCCCATGGGTGAAGGACTTTGACTTTTGTACTTTGTGTCCCTTAAGGAGGCAAGCCTCCTTAAGGATGACTGAATGATTGAGTTACTAAATGATTGTACTTTAAAAAAATCTATGTGACCACATTGATGAAAACCATGTGGCCATTTTAATATTAAGATGTTGAGTTTTGACATGGTGAATGATGTACCCTGATTATCTGTAAATGTTTTGCTCTGATTTGTTACTGAATAAATAGAGAGTCTCATATACTATGTAATAAGTAGCTTGAACCTGTTCACAGCAGCAGTCCTCTGGAAATCCGTTCATGCCTGCCTTACACCATGGTACTTAGTGAATTTCTGAAGTCAAAGTAAGTAATCTAACCTGGTGTGATGGTCAGATGTTTTTCCATATGGACATGACAGGGAGTAAGGGAGAGGTTAGGTCCTAAAAGATATGTTCCATTGAATCCTTGTTGAATATCTTTTCTGTGTTATGGTAAGTAAAACTCCCTGAATTAAATGCTCAGTGATTTAACAGTGCCTCATTTTGCATCAATATCAAATTTGAACTAAAAGAGCATTGATATTAGAGAAATGCGTCCAACAGGATGTCTTTCTAATACTATTGGCTTAAATTCCTTCTCCAAAATATTCTTCTTAATACCAATAATTAGTGATAGTTAAGACATTCTTAATATCATTATTACCACTAATTGCTAAAATAGAATTTTAGCAATTAATTTAATTAACTTTGGGGCAACTAGGTGGTACAATTAATAGAGCACTGGCTCTAGAGTCAGAGGACCTGAGTTTAAATGCAGGCCCAGACACATAACACTAGCCCTGTGACCTTGGGCAAGTCACTTAACCTTGACTGCCCTGCCTTCCCCCCTGCAGAAAAAAATAAATTAGCTTTTATAAATCTAATCATAATTTATACAAAAATACAAATTTGTTGATACAATATAGCAAAAAAAGCAATGCAATGTGTCCCCCACCCCTAATCTCTCCAAATTGCAGGTATATTTATTCCTATTCCACCTTAGTCCCTGGAGGTAATTGATTCAGACTTAAATTGATAGCTATAAAACATTCACTCCACCAATTTCACTTCCAAATGCAACAGCCAGTGGATAAAATGGCTCCGTTACTTGCAAAAATGCTGGCTTTGACAATTCCATCTGATTTTCTGATGTACTGATACCACTGATCACCCCATAGGGCAGAGTTGGTGTTTTTGGATGTTTATTTCTCTAAAATTTCAAATTCCTAAAGATCATTCTTTCTCTTATATTTCCATACCTAAAAGTGAGGTATGTAGAATGTTCAGGGAGTACTTACACTTTTAATATGAGAGTTTGCCAAGCCCATTTCAGGATTATTCATCCGACCTTGGTGTCTACTTTCATCAAACTCTCATCTGTGGCTCCAAAAAGCTGTAATATGTACAAAAGACATGCCCCAGTCAAACTATCTTGGCAGATAGGCTAAACCAAGTTGAGGGTAACTGATAGGCCTCAAACCTTTTGGTGATAAAGGGGGATGTCTATCCTAAATATGTGAAGACTTCTTGCAATGGAATGAATGAACAAAAACAATTTGTTCCAATGGTCATGAAGCTGTTTGAAACAGTCACTGTGAAGTGCTTAGAGCTTGGTCAGATATTCAAGATGCAAAGGTCATCTACTATATTCTAGGTTATCACTGGTCATTCTGATTTCTGCCTTGTCACTAGACTCTGAAGACCCTGAAAGAGTGAGGCTGACATATGTGCATCTCTGTCTCATTTAAATCTGATTCTCACCAGAAACAAGATATCACCTTATGATGGTATTGGTCTTCAAAAATGAAGGACAAACAACCTAAAACCTGGAAAGGACAAACACAAAGAGGAAAATACACAAAAGAACAATGTTAACAGTCAAGGAGAGATAGGAAGCTTCCAATAAGAACCTGGGGCCACCTGAGCTACAATAGTGATCCCTAAAGAGAGGTTTACAGCAATGTTTTCCCCCATCAACACAAGTAAAAAAGAGATATCAAGGTATCCCTATTTGAGTCTTCTTTACATACACCCAATTCCATTCCAGCAGGCAATTGAAAATTTTCTCTCTTCACCTTGTGATAAGCAGATAGGAAATAGTAATAAAATACCTGCACATGCTTTTACAGACCACAATAGAAATATCAAATATATGGGAATAAATGGAATTTCCCTTAGTATAGTACCTATTGAAAACATGAACCAGAATTGCCTGAAATGGACAGATCTTAGTGGCCTTTCTGAGAATATTAGAAAGAAAAACTAGAACAATTTTTCATTATTTTTCTAAGAGAGTAGAGTAAGAAGAGAGAGAAAAAGAAATATTATTCAAAACAACTATTAAACAAATAAGATATCTAAGAGTACTTCATAAGACATACTCAGGACTCAATGAATATAGGTACAGGAACTATTTTATAAAATTAAGTGTATGTAAATATTTGAAGAAATATTCATTGTTCCCATTATTTCATGTTCATACAAATACGATAAAAATGGTAAAACCATCTAAATTAATTTACATGTTAGTGGCAACACAAAAGAGCAAATAATTATTTTATCGATTTAATAAATTTTATATATTTTACCTAATATATATATATAAAACGTAGGTAAGAGAACAAAAAGCTTATCATCTCAAGAGCAATAATAATTTTTTAAAGAAGAATGAAGGTGTCCAGAAAGTAGGATATGTCAAAATACACTATAAAGCATTAATTATCAAAGTAATTTGATTTTGGTGAAAACAAAAAAATATTGAACATATTTGGTTGATAGTACCCAGCAACAATTTAATAAGGTAATGTATATGCTCTAGGACAACTCTCTCAGGGTCAGGTAGTCTATATCTTATTTTAGGGTCCCAAGGTACCTTGAGGGATTTGTAGGTATTTTTCTCTACTGTTTTGGGTTTTAGCCTCCATTGGTTACGTTTCTCTGAATTGATTAGGGGACTGGTGACTAGCACTCCAGTTTCATTTCATCACTTAACATTGAACCGGCTTCATCAAAAAGCATTTACATGAAAGATACGTCAAAAATAAATGTGAAATAATTCAATTACATAATTCAATAATTCAGTTACATAGTTTCCCATACACATTAGTCTCTAAACTAAGACACAAAACTTAGCTCAGATCCTACACAGAATTGATTCCACCAAATTCATATCCCGATGAATCAGGAATGTTGTATGACTTCCTGATGGACTGTAGTCCTGTTAAGTTAGTCACAGAGATAGTTTGCTTCTTCCATAGCTGCTGTACTGACTGTAAAACTAGACTTTCATTTTAAACTCCCACATTTTGGGGGCTAGCTTTCTTCATTTCATGGACATGGTAAGAGACTCCATTACCCAAATGTAGAATTTTAAAGAACCAATGAAAAAGCTAAATATATCCTGTTTCTTGGAGGGATGACCATATGGTCTCAAAGACAGGAGACCTTATGACTCATTTTTTATAGCTCAGTGTTTCCAATGTATACTTTCATACTAACAGAACACAGGTAAAGACACCAAGGCAAGGAGCTGACCAAGACTCAGCCCTTCCTGAAGATGTCAACAATTCCATGTATGTGATGATAGGAAAAAAAATTAAAGAAAGAAAATCTTCTCCAAATCATGTAGCAAATTGGACAGAATCAGTCAGATAACTTCTCTACAATGTCTCCATGCACTTTCCTCACATAATGTAATGCCTCCTCTGGAAGCAGAAGCAGCATCTCTGAGTCTTTCATGTGATGAGGCCCCATATGCTGCCAAACATCCTTTCCCATGGAGAGATCCTATTTGAGTAAAGTGATAGGGACTATATATGTGGACTTCCATTGCAATAGTATTAAAATAAACCCAAGAACACCAACTACTGAGGAGAGGTCTCTCCATTTAACAACAACAACAAACTGGAAAGAACTAAGATTTATACCAGGAATTCCCAAACCTTTTTGGTTCTTATTATGTCTTATGAAGTGATTGATATGGTTTGCAAGAAACTGTGAACAAGAATGACTTCCATAATAATACACCCTAATAATAATAATATAATTGGAAATAACTTTGAAGGAAATCAGAGCTCTGATCAAAGCAGTGACCAACATCATTTAAAAAGATTAATGGTAATTATATTTAGTATCTCTGGAAGAAAGGTGATGGGCTACTTAGATGTGTAGTACAGAATCCAACATAGTCTCATGTATGAAAAATGAGCTAATTTACTTTAATTGGCCATACATATTTGTTACAGGAGTGAACTTCTTTTTTCATGAGTCATGATGAGGCAGCTTAATGGGTAATGATACACATTTCTGAAAGAGTTTCAATAAAATATTTTACAAAATGAACCAAAGACGACAGAATTGTGTTATAGGCTTGTTAAACTCAGTATACATACCTATATTTACATATATGCATATATATGTACATAGACATATATAGGTATATATACATATATACACATATATGTGTGTATATGTATTCATATGTATATATACATATATAGACCTAGATATAGATTTCCCTTATATAATGTTTTATATTATATTTTCTTCTTAAAATGTTTGTTTTCATTGATGATGGTTAAATTCACTTTTTAAAAAGATAAGTTGGTGTCATTTTGCCAAGGCTTTAAATGAAGGTTATGGAAATTTTTATAGCCTGTAATCAATCAAAAGACATTGGAAATCTCTCTCTCTCTCTCTCTCTCTCTCTCTCTCTCTCTCTCTCCCCCTGTATGTGTGTGTTTTGTTTTGTTTTTGTTTTTTAGCAGGGAAATGAAAAAAGGTATCTATCACAGAAATCTTTAAGATAACTCACTTCACTAATAGATGATTGAATTGTTTGCAAATAATTATGTCTATTGAACATCCTGTCTTCTACTTACAAAAATAAACTTTCATTTTAGAAGATACTCTGTTAAACCAAGACTATATACTGAAGTTTGCATAAGCACAAGTTGTGGCTATTACAGCACACATACACCACAAGTGATCTTTGCATAGTAAGTTAGAGTAAGCAGAGTTTTGTACATTGTTTCTGCAGTGAGCAATCATGAATATGAGGAATTGAGACAGGCATTGGGGGATTCTGATGAACAGATGCAGAATGAAATAAAGAGAACCAAGTGAATAATATATACTGACTATAAAATGTAAATTAAACATACTAAAAGGAAGTTGAACTCTTAGCAAGTGAAAAAAAACAATAATGAATCCAAATAAAAAGAATGAAAAATTCCTTACAATTCATTGCTAAGAGACAGGCTGCTACAATGGCATGATACTGTACATTATCTGACAAGGCCAAAAGGATAAGTGTTTTTCTTCATTTCTTCTCTGTATTAGAATAGAAGATTCAGTCTGTAAGGGAGATAGGGAGACTTTCAGAAACTCTTATATTACAACAAAAGGCATCAATTAAACTCCTTTTAATAGATTATCAAAAAATTCAAGAAACTTGAATCTCAACAGCAAACAATAAAACTAGCCAAAGCAATAAATGTCATTTAGATTCCATTGTTAAACTATTAAATTTATATCCAGATCTTAATTTTCACATAATTTCAAGCTATTATGTTGTTCTCTTGTTAGGGCAGAAAAAATGTTAAGAAAGAAAAAATATTTCTTCACATGAGCATAAGCTCTATTATTATTTTTACATGATTTTTAGACAATGTGGTTTTATTTTGCTGTTGATGTGGAACACAGCAAGCCAGATAGTAATCTTTGGGAAGAATCACACTTGTCTCTTTTTAGCAAATGAAAAGTGAAAGTTTCAGGAAAGATAAATAAGAGTATTTGCTGTTCCTTCATCTGTACTGAAATCTCAGGAGTAGACAAGAGGGGATGATAAGTGAAGACCTCACTGCTCCATCAACCCTTATGTGAAAGCTACATTATCAGCTGGAGGGATGCCTTCATTGTGGCAATACATCACAGCACTTTGTTTTGTATTTGATTCCACATCAATTTTTTTTTGCTTTTTTTTTTCAAAATCCTCCCCTAACTCGAAACATCCCACTCTTCTTGGTAATATATCTCCTTCTAATTTTTATCTCCTTGATTTTCTTTTCACCCAACACCGACTATAGTTTTTTCTTGCTCTATTACACAGCAATATATCAATTCAATTAAACACTAATCCAACTGAACATTTTCAACTCATCAAACATGTCTTCAACACAAAATATATACAAGGAACTGCATTTTGTACTCAAGATACAAAGATGGTGTAATGGTAATTAATTTGAATTTGAAGATCACTTTTTTATTGGCAGGTAAGCAGGTACTTAGCACCTTGTTTGAAGTTAAGCAAATGTAGCAGGTACTTAGTACTTAGTAATTGATCAAGCCACTGCTGGGGAAACAGAAGGTATGAACTCTGTTACCTGTTACTGAAAGGGGTTGGCTGAAACAGGAAGCTAATTCTGTGTGTATATAAGGAAAACTCCAAGGGAGGGACAGTCTGAATTCCTTGGGACAAGAATCTGGAGACTGAATAAGAAAGCCCAGGAGCCTAGGAGTCTGAAAATGAAAGCCCACTCCCCTGTCCTCCCAGGCCTGAGAGAATGATTTTGATTTCAAAAATCTGGGTGGAGTGGCTTTAATTCTGGTATCTAGCTGAGATTTCTTCTGGGTCCAAAGGCCAGCCAAACTTCCCAAGGACGGAGGATGCATAACTGGGATGCAGGGACTTTGTCTGTTTGTGGTTTGGTTGAGTCTTCAATTACCAGGACCAGAAAATGTGAAGAATTTGGACTGGACCCTGTGAACTTCAGTGTGGAGCAGGAACTGCCTGGAAAAGTGGACAAGGAACTGGAAGATGTCTGCCTCTGAACCCAGGTGATTGTTTGGTGGATTCATGTAGTAGCTGGTACCATGAAAGGGGATCCAGAGAATCTGAGAGACCATCCTGAGTAAAGCTGAAAGAAAAATTTACTTGGATACTGTATACTGACTGAGGAATTATAAATTTACTAGTGACCTAGGGGTGGAGGTTCTGGTATTTTCTAATGATTGTACTTAGTGATTAATGATACCTAATAATTTATTTCTGAATAAGTGACTGAGTTAATTTAGTGTGCCCCATGAGTGGAAGACTTTGACTCTTGTACTTTGAGATGATTGTTCTTCGTTCAAAACTTTGTGGTCACTATGGTGGCCATTTTAATGATAAGCTGTTATGACTACTATATCATGATTTTCTGTGATAAGTTGTAGTATTCTGAATGCTGTACCTTGATTTTCTGTGAACATTTCCCTTTGATTTTTTATGGAATAGAGTGTTCACTATATGCTGCAATCAGAACCTTAAAAGATGCCCTTCCATGGCATTACAGATAATAATATAGTTTCTGTTACTTTTCTTGTTGACATGGTTAGTTATGTTGATGGTTGCTTAAAACTGAACCAGCCCTTCATCCCTTGTATAAATCATACTGGACCATAATGTATTATTCTAATGCTGTTTGACTCTTCCCAATTTAGGTTTCAGTATCGTTATTTGTATCATAAAAAGAACTTGGTACGGCTCCACCTATTTTCCCAAGTACCTTATGTAGTGTTGGAATTAATTGTTCTTTAAATATTTGATAAAATACACCTGTAAATGCATCTGGTCCTGGAAATTTTTGCCGAGGAAACTCATTTCTTCAATTTCTTTTATGAAATGGGTTCATTCACGTATTTTGTTTCCTCTTGTATTAACACTTACTAGTTGTGTGACCTTTGGCAATACAATTAACCCCGACTACTTTGTCTTGCCTTCCTGAAAATAAGTTAAATACAAAGCAAGATTATATAATCAGTATCATCATAGATTTGGAGCTGAATGCAACTTCAGAGGCAATTCATTCCAATCCTCTTACTTTACAAATACAGAAACTAAGTCTCACAGGAGTTAAGTACTTGTCTATACTTAACTGTGTTTTTGAGCAGGGAGGTAGCATGGTGGATAGCATGTTAAGCCTTTAGTCAGGAAGAAATAAGTTCAAAACCAGCCTCAGATACTTAATAACTATGTGACCCTGGACAAGTAAGTTAACCCTCTTTGCCTCAGTTTAGCTACCTACATAATGAGCTAGAGAAGGAAATGGCAAATGACTCCAGTATATTTGCCATGAAAACCTCTAATGAGGTCACAAAGTGATGATCATGACTGAAACAACTGAAAAACAAACAAACAAAAATACATTTTAAATGTTACAGGCTGGCTTTGATCTGGGTCTTCCTGGTGTCAAGTTTTAGCTTTATGCAAGACTGGAAAAGAGATATTCAAGGGAATGCCATGGAAAATTCAAGGATAGAAGGGTGACTTGCAGCGAAGTTTGGGTCAGGATGGGTCTTAGAAGAATTCCTTGAGAAGGCTATCACCAGAGAAGGGCATTTGAGTTACTTGGGTTTATTCCTTATAGCATGAACAAGGTTTATGCAAAGAATTACATGACACATATCACTTCTCTGTTCTTCCACTTCTTTCCTTACTACATAAAAAATGCACTAGGTTGTGTGGAGTGTAGCAAGAAGTATAAAATATGGCAGTTCCTTAAAAATAAAGTAACATATAGATAGAAACTCAAGATACAAGTAGCTAAAAGATAAAATAACTGTAGAAGAATTAATAACAGAGTCTCCATTTTCAGTTCAGGTCCCTATTCTCCCAAGCAAAAGAGCAACAACAGCAGTTATCATATATACACATTCTCTATCCCTTTCTCTTCTTTTTTTCTTGCTTTTCCTTTCCCCCATTTCTTGAAAAAAAGTTTTGTAAAATATCCCTCTATAAGTTTCAGCATATGTTAATTATCGATTTCATATTTTGATATTTGAAAAGTAATCACCCACATTTATGAAGAATATTTGTTCAGATATGTAATACAATAGAAAGAAAACAGTAGAGGGTAGAGCAAACATGGCAGCGTAAAAGCAGCAAAGTTTGCCAACTCCCACACAGCCACCCTAAATACCAATAAAATACAACTCTAAACAAATTTCAGGGCTTCCAACCCCGCAAAAATACAGAAAACACATCTCTTGCTGAAGGCAGCTTGGCATGAGGGGCTCATCTCAGCAGGCTGGGAGCTGAGGCCAGCCCAGCCTGAAATCAAAATGGCGGCCAGGCCCCAGGGTGGACGGGAGGGGCCAAGCAACCTGCCTGAGAGCAGATCTACAGCACGTGGAGCAATGTCCACATCTAACAAGACAGGAAAAAGAATGATAAGAGATAGGTCAGTGAAAGTGAAGCTTTCAAGCTAAATTTGGGGGAGGAAAAGCAGTTTGGCTAATCTGCTCCCAGGGCAAGGAAGCAGCAGGGAGAAGGGCAGGATCTTCTGCAACCAGCAACTGCCTCCACTGGGATGCTTTAGAGCTCCTGGGCTACAGACCCTGCAGGGGGGCAGTGAAGATTGATCAGAGTCAAGGGCTCTTGTGTTGAGCAGCCTGGATCCAGATTGTGGTCTTGGGAGGTGGTCCTGGTGTGCGCTTTCAGCAAGCCCAAGCTAGTGGGGGCTACAGCACCCCCCTAATACCTCGGGCAGCTGGGAAAACCCCAGCGATTTGGAACAGAGCTTTCCCCCCCTGGAAGAAGAGTTCCACAGACCTAATAAAATCAATCAATTAAATGACTGGCCAACATGAGGAAAAGGAAGCAAAATAAGAACAGCAATAAAACTTGGGAATACTTTTTTTGTGGACAAAAAGGATCAAAGCATGGAACAGGAGGAAAACAACACAGTCAGAACTCCCAAACCAAATGCGTCCAAAATACTCAAAGATGGCCTACAAACCATAGATCAACTGAAAAAGGACTCTGAAAAACAAAAAATAGAAGTGGACAAAAATTGGGAAGAGAAATGAGAATGATATGAGAAAATCATGAAAACAACCTGACTGAAGAAAACTACACTTTAAAAAAAATAGATTAACTCAAATGGCAAAAGAAGCCCAGAAAGCCAATGAGGAGAAGAATGCCTTAAAAAGCCAAATTTTCCAGATGGAAATAGAATCTCAAAAGCATTCTGAAGAGAATAATTCCTTCAGAATCAGAGTGGAGCAAGTAGAAGCTAATGACTTTATGAGAAACCAAGATAATATTAAACAGTTACAAACAAATGAAAAAAAATAGAAAGCAAGGAGAAATATCTCCTTGAAAAAAGCACTGACCTGGAAAACAGATCCAGGAGAGACAAATGTGAAAATCATTGGTTTACCTGAAAGCCATGACCAAAAAAGAACTTGGAAAGCATCCTTCAAGAAATTCTCAAAGCAAATTGCCCTGATGTTTTAGAATCAGAGGGAAAAATAGAACGTGAAAGAATTCACCAATCACCTCTTCAAAAAGATCCCCAAAAGGAAATTCCTAGAAATGTTATTGCAAGGTCCCAGAATCCCTAGTTAAAGGAGAAAATATTACAGGCTGCCAAGAGAAAACAACTGGAACGCTGTGCAAACACAATTAGGATAATCCAGGATCTGGCAACTTCTACACTGAGGGATTAAAGGGTGGGAATATGATATTTTGAAGATCAATGGAATTGGAATTAAAACCAAGAATCACCTACCCAGCAAAACTGAATATAATCTTCCAGGGGAAAATGTTTATTCAATGAGGTGGAGGACTTTCAAGCATTCCTGCAGAAAAACCCAGAACTGAACAGAAAATTTGACAATCAAACACAGGAGAAGGTAAACATGGGAAAGACATCATGCCAAAACAAACCCAGTACTTTTATGAATACAACTACAAAACACTTTTCACACAAATAAAAGCAGATCTCACTAATTGGAAAAACATCAATTGCTCATGGTTGGGTAGAGCTAATATAATAAAAATGACAATTTTATCTAAATTAAATTACATATTTAGTGCCATACCAATCAATCTACCAAAACATTACTTTATAGAACTAGAAAAAGTAGTGACAAAATTCATTTGGAAGAACAAAAAGTCCAGATTATCAAGGCAACTAATGAAAAGCAATGTTAGGGAAGGTGGCCTAGCCATACCAGATTTTAATCTCTGTTATAAAGCAGCAGTCCTGAAAACTG
>CM053601.1:65871440-65890682 GCA_028646575.1 Pseudocheirus occidentalis | reverse complement strand
GCATCACACAGTTAAAAGACAACTCTACAAGTCTCAGGATGGAAGGAGATGTCTACACTCAGAGAAAGATCCAGAAAGATCAGAGTTTAAAAGGAGACTGAAGCAATGCATGTTATCATTCTTTTTGATGTTTGGCTTTTGTTTCTCTTTTCTCATTGTTCACTCCATTGACTATAACACCTATACAACCAGACTATTGTACAATGTGAAGGAGTTTGCAGATCTTATACATGATTGAATGCTACCATGGCAGGGGTGGGGAGTGGGGAGGAAAGGGAGAAAAATCTGAAACTCAAGTGACTCTGGAACTGAATCTTGTAACCTAAAAGTAAACAAGTCAATGAAATTTAAAAAAAGAAATCATAAGGAACTTATCAAAGTTGAACTATTTACATACCAATACGGAAAAATGATAATAGTAACTTATGAAACTTTTCTTAGTATGAGAATAGGGGAAGGGAATACAAATGGGTATGTGTGTGTATATATGTATATGTATATGTATATGTATATGTATGTATATATATGCATATGCATATTTACACATATAAATCTATATATTCGGTTATATATGCATATGAATACATATCTAAGCATGTGTGTATATGTGTATATAGAGGGTATAGGATCAATTGAATAGGAAGGGATGATACTTTAAAAGGTGAAATTCTGAGATGGGAGAGGAATGGAATGAGAGTAAACAAAGAGAGACAAAATGGGGTTAATCATCCCATACAGAAGATAACTATTACAACCTTACTCTCATTTACTTTCATTGAATTGGGCTTAGGGAAGGAATGACATAAACTCTAAATTAGGTATCATGCCACACAGGAGAGTAGTGGGTATGGGGATGAGAGGCGGGATGATGGAGGGGAGGGCAGGGTCTCAGGGAGGGATGCTGGAAGCACACACTTCAGTAAATGGACAGGGACAGGGTAGAGAACAGAACAGGGGGGGATACGAAGGAGGGACATATGGTCACCATATGTCCACTGTGAAGATGTCCTGTGTAATTACACATGTGTAGCCTGTATTGAATTGCTTGTCCTTCCAGTGGGGGTGGGTGAGAAGGGAGGAACCAAAAGAATCTAGAACTTAAAGGTCTGCAATACATGCAACTAGGAATTAAGATATATCGGGGTTGGGCTAGGAGACCTTCCCTGCCCTACCAGAAAGTTAGAGAGCAGATCGGGGGAGGGGCTTTACAGTGGGATCCTTGTTTTATGGTTTGGGTAGGGGAAAGGCAGGGAGAAAATGTGTAACTCAAAAATCTCATGGAAATGAGTGATATAAACAAGAAAACAAATAAAAAATTTATATTAATAAAAAAGAAACAGTAGTTTTATGTTAGTTAGCAAATCTTAAAATTTAAAAAGAGAATTTGGTGGAAACACCATAATGTAATGAAAATAACAGTTTTTTTCCTTACTTCAACTCAGCCTTAGCAGATCACTACTTTTCACTACTAGGCTTCCACTGTAATATGAGAAGAGTTGAACTAGATAATAAAGAACAAATGAATATACCACACAATGCAATCACTTTCTGTGACATAGCTGAATTATTTGTTGTATTAGACTCCTTTGTAACAGCAGTTCCTTTATAACAGTTCTGCTACCTATGATGCACTAGCTTTATCACTGGAGGCTGCTAGATGACTCAGTGAATATAGAGCTGAGTCTCTGTAGAGGAAGACCTGAACTAGGGTCTTGCCTCACATACTTACTAGCTTTGTGACCCTGGGAAAGTCACTTAACTTCTGTTTGCCTTAATACACTGGAGATGGAAATGGCAAACCACTCCACTATCTTTGCCACAACATGTTTCACATGATCATGAAGAGTCAAATATGACTGAATGACTGAACATGTTTTCCCCCAATGAGTAAACATAATCTCTTCAGTAGGGGCATAAAAGCTGAATGGCATTTATCAAGGAACTAAGGAACTCCCAAAGCCAATATGTATAGCAACATATTTTACACTAAATGAATAAATAACAAATTTCTCAGTGAGAAATTGGCTCAGACAAATAAGAATGAGGAAGGAACCACTAATAAAAAGAAACCAATGAGCATTAATAAATTAATAAAATAGGAAACATTGACTCTTTCTTTGAAATCTTTCTCTTATGCCTGATGGTGGAATGAAGGGAAATCTTGGTTCTTTCCAACTCTATGAGTGGAGTACATATTTTGACAGGTTCTGTCATACTGGGAAAGCTTTGAATATTGAACTAGTAACAGAATGTAGGATTTCCTTTCACAGTATAGCCTAACTAAGTCCAGTGAGGATCTATATCAAAAGACTGATCCAGTGATATCATGAAGGTCTTCTACTAAGGTGTACAAGGGAAGTGGTGAGTATCCATAAAGAAACAAAAACAAAAGAAAAACCCACATTGACAAAAGAGCACACGTTTTTTGAAGTAGAATGCAAGCTTCTTGAGGACAGGAATTGATTCTTCAAGGATCAGTTCAAGTGTTACCTCCAACAGGAGGTCTATAATGTTCCCCATTAAGTTTCCATCAGCCAATAATTACTAGCATTTATTTTGTATGTATGTGCGTATGCATGCATGCATGTACACAGGCATTTATATATGTACATACATACATAACCGTGTGTATGTACCCATACATGCATAAGTACACATGTGCATATATGCATGTATGTACATATTGTAGTTGTGTGTAGTTATATGCACATGCATACACATACACAAAACTTTTTGAGAACAAGTATTATCTTATTTTGTCTGTGCCAATATTAGCTCACAGTACATACTTGACAAATTCTTGTTGAATAAATAAATGAAAGAATGAATCATTCATAATCATTTAATTTCAGTCTCTTCTGAATTTATGAGCTGCAAAATGCATACTCAGAACTTTGGGCAGTGTCAAAGGGTTATAATAAAAGAGCTAAATTTTGGTGACTTTTCTGATTTTTAAAATAAATAGAACCTCTGTCAATGTAAGATAAGGTAAGAACCTTGAGATCTTTAGCAGTCATAACATATATGTCAAGCATGATTTGTGAAAAGTGAATTTGTCACACTAAGGACTTTCCTTTCTTTTACCAGAGTAATTTAATAAGAAAAAACAATCTGTAGTTGTAGGAGAGCAATACTTGAACATTGACATTGTGTTTTTAGTATTTGAATTGTGTGAAAACTATCACATGTACATTGCTAATACTGTGTGACAGCAGTTAAATATCAATTAAATATGTTTCTCTTTTTTATCATTATAAAATTACCTGTAGATGTAAAATTTGTTGTGTAAAATAATCAGTGATATAGAATTCTGTCCTCCATGAATCTTTCCCTCAGTTCTGAAAGGCAGAGAAAATAAGTGAGTGGTGAATGTACTCCCTCCCCAATTTATTCCTTGCTATTTTTCAGTGTGACATAGATATTTCAGTTCTATTTGAGATGGAATGTTGTACACAATTGAACAAAAGACTGATTGATGACTGTGGCTAAGTTATTTGTGTGCTTAAAGAAGGTACTTACCAACTGTGCTCTCATCCAAATTTGAAGTACAGGCAAAGTATTACTTTCATGCATGTTAGCCATGATTAGGAATTTTGTGTAGTCAAATAAATTATCAACATCATAGGATTTCCATGGTAGTTTGACTTTAAATTATCCTTAAAAAATCACAGGGTGTGGAGATTCCTAATCAGCAGACATTTATTAATTACTTATTTATGTACAAAGCACAGGGCTAGGGGTCTGGAATATAAAGAACAATGGAGGCAGCTAGGTAGAAGCATGGACAGAGTGCCAGGAAGACTCAGCTTCCTGAGTTTAAATCTGGCCTCAAACACTTAGTAACTATGACCAAGTCACTTACCCTTGTTTCCTTCATTTCCTCACCTATAAAATGAATTGGAGAAGGAAATGGCAAGCCACTCCACTATCTTCACCAAGAAAACTGCAAATGGTGTTATGAGGAATTAGACATGACTGAAAATGCTTAACTATGTTAAAGCACTGATAATACAAGCACAGGCAAAAAACACCCTCTGCTATCAAAGAGCTCAGGTGCTGATGCGGGAGACTATATACAAAGAATTATGTACAAGATAAATTCAAGATAAAATCACTAAGTGGGAAGCAATCTTAAAGTAAAGACACTAGGAGTTAGTGGGAGGAAGTAGAAAAACTTTTGCAGAATATGGAATTTGACATTTCTTGAAAAATGCTAATTTATGCTATCAATAAAAATCTTGAACAATTACCTGTTTTGCTCCATGCAGTTTCATTTATTATTTCTTGAAACAGAGCTGTGATAAACAAGACTTTGATTAAGTCCATTGGGATTCAAGTGGAGCTTGACCATGCCTTAAATTCGAATTACTTTGGCTTTTACTGATTGGCCAATAATAAGTCCCAGCCCAAACCCCATTTGGACATTATTTTGGTTTTGATGGCTCAGAGCTAGTGTAAATAATATTTTTTTTCTCTTTTGGACAGAAAACCTGAGGGTCTTTCTCTCCCAATTTGATGTTGTTTTTTGTTTTTGTTTTGTAAACAAGTTATTCCATCTTCTGCCTCATTTCTTACTTAGTCTTAAATCACTGATTCGATGTTGCCTCAAACAAACTGAGACCTGGGGAAAGCCTTAGATTAAAATCTAAGATCTCTCACTGCAACTGGGGTCATCTCCTGTTTTCCTGACCTGTATCTTGTACTGGACTCAGCAGACCCTGAAGGAGAGCATGAGGATGATGACTTTGTATAGCCCAGCCTCACTTAAATACAATTCCCTTGGAAGTCAAGACATCCTTCTCCTGATGTCATCTTTCCTCTTCAAAAACAAAGGACAAACAACAAAGAGGCAGAGATGAGGAGGCAAAGCATTTCAGGAATGGTGGATAACCAGTGTAAAGGCACAAAATAAGGGCTATATTGTTGGAAGAACATCAAAAAGGCCTGGGTCTCTAATTTGTACGATATGCAGAGAGAAATGAAATGTGTGTGCATATGTATATATGCATATATGTGTGTGTGTGTGTGTATACATTGGAAGAGCAGGAAAGAGCCAATGTGCAAGGTTTTAGAAGGCAAACAGAATTTTATATTCGATACTGGAGGCAGCAGAGAGCTACTAGATTTGTGTGTGTGTGTGTGTGTGTGTGTGTGTGTGTATGTGTGTATGTGAGATGGAGGATTTAGGGAAGAGAGCTTCATCACATAGTCATCCCTGCACTCTAGGGATATCACTTAACACTTAAGACATGTATTCAAAGGCAGACAGATTTGAATCAGGAAGACCAGCCAATAAGGATTCTCTCCATATTTAGTTTGCTTGGCCTTCATTCGATAGCCCCACAGTCCTTTCCTGGATTAATACATGAACTCTTCCCAGTTTGTTAAGACCCACCCTATCCTGTGCTTCAGTGCTATAACCTTCAGAATCTCAGTTTCCTCATTACCCTCAGGTCATCAAGGTCATCAGGTCATTACTTTAGAAGAAAAGGTTACATTCAGTGTTTGAAAACAAACAACTAGAAGCATATTAATACATTGTAGAGCACAACCACCAATAATTCAAATTAAAACACAAGAGAAAATTTCACCAAGTATATTTTCTTTTTTACAACCTTTGAATTCTAGTTATTTGTCCACATACTTACTTTCCCATTGAATTTGGAATGAAATTTTTTTACAGTATGAGTCTTAAATTATTTTATTATAACTGTAAAACCACAGAAAGGAGAAAAAAATCCTTCCCATTGAAATTCTTGCTACAATATTTCAACCCCTGTATCCTATCTCCTTCTTGGTCTCCCTGGTGAAACATTTGTATGTCTATGGACATAAAAGCACCAATGGGTACCCACAAAGCTTAAATGAACATTGAATTAAGCACAGATTTATGTTCTGAATGCTTCACTAAGCAGGCTGTTGGGAGCATTCAATACAAATATAGGTTTAAAACTCTCCTTCCTTCTTTGGCCTCCTGCATCTACGAAATCTCACAAACTTCCTGAATCACTGAAAAATATCTGAAAATAACTGATTCTAGAATATCTTCTGAGAATAGATGATTTACTAGAGGATATCATAAAGATTATGTTTAATAAAATAACCCAGAACTGATTTCTATGCTTAATGTTCCCCAAGGCCTTATTATTGGGGTGATTTGGCTCATAAATTTGTGCTCAACTCAGATTTTGTTCTGATTTGACAGGAGAGTACATTAAGTACTTAGGGCAAGATGTTGTCCCTAGCCAAGTATAACCAACTTGGTGAGGATTAGACCAGTGAGGGTGGAGATAAAGTGAGTAAAATACAGGAATAATAACACAAATATATTTTAATGAAACATCATTTTTTAAAGCAGATTTATTTTTTAATGAACAAAAATCTTCATTAGTTGCTCATACCGGAAATATTCCTAGGAAAAGGCAACATTCAAAAAATAAAGAAGAATTAAGCCAAGCCAAACAGGGTATTTTGCATGCACAATGAATGAAATTAAATTAATCTGATACTTGGATCCCTTTCTGGAAATTTTTGAAAGTCATGATATGAAATGTGCCCTACAATTAACACATTGAGTCATTAGATGGAATTGATTTGGGGACGGGCATCAAAAAACGTAAATATTCATGGGATTACTCCCCTGATTAAATCAGTTCAATGTCATAGTTTTTTCAGAATCAGTTTGTGTTTGGGGGCACATCAAGAAAACAAAAATAAAGTGTTGTTATCTTCTTATTTGGAATGTGAAAGTAAAAGGGAACATTATGAGCCTCGATATTTTGTTCTTTAATTAGTAAGTCCAATGCTCTCCCTGAAACACGGGCCAATATAGATATCAATATTCTTCCCAAAAGTATTATTATGATTATTATTTATATAAGAAAAAGATCATAAAAGTTCATAAAACTGAAACTGATGTTAATGCAGAAGGCAATAAACTGGTGCCTGGACATTAGTAGGCTTCAATATTGCAAACAGGGAATGCCATAGGAGAAAAAAATGTAAAAGATGAAATTAAAAGAAGGATCTGTCTTTGGAGAGAAGGTCCTTATCAATGAGATTTTTTTAAAAAGTGAAGTATTGGAGTAATTTCATCTCTCAAAATTGACATAGATGTAATATATGATTGTTTATACACATATTTGATCATGTCATTCTTTTATTCCAAATAACATATTGACTCCCTATTACATACTGAAAAAAAATCTTATGTTTAACATTCAACACTCTCTGCAATCAGGCATTAACCTATATTTCAATCTTTTCTCACAATCACCTTCTCCTCATATTCTATGATCCAAATATTATGGACTAAGCATGCCATATATTATACATTATTAGTATCTTTTCATACAGCTCCATATTCCTAGAATTGATATTTCCATTTTCAATTGATATTTCTTCCCACAAAGAGGGGAAATTACTTTTGAAATATTACTATATCACTGATGCCAGAATAAAATCCCACTGCATTAATGAAGGCTTCCCTGATTTCTTAGTCATTAGCAATGCTTCCCCTTTGGACTCCATGTAAAATTTGGCTTACATCTTCCTTTTGTTAAGATATCTACATAATGTTTTTATGGTACATATCTGTATCTATATAATGATAATGATCTTTCTCTGTGTTTCTCTGTCTCTCTGTCGCTCTGTCTCTCTCTCTCTCTCACATACACACACACACACACATGCACAAACACACACATATACACATATTGCATATTTCCACTAGATTGGCTGTTCCATGAATACAAATAAGCAGGGTGTCATCATAGTAGAGCACTGGATTTGGAACTAGGAAGCTTTCAAACCTCACCTCAGATGTTTATTAACTATGTGCCCCCAGTCAAGTCACAACTTATTTGAGTCACAGCTTCTTAATCTGTAAAATGATAGAGTTGGACATGGCAACTTTCAAAGTCCTGCTCAGTTATAAATCTATAATTTTGTGATATATCCTGGCACCAAGCACAGTTATGAACTGTTGTTGGTGCTGTATAAATCTTGTGGAAGGAATTAATTAATTTCGATTGAATTAAATAAACATTTATTACTCATCCATGATATGTCCTATGACAATATACTGTTTTGGAGGTTCAAAGACGAAACAATAATAAAAAATATCTTTCATTCAAAGAGCATATACACAGATAATTCTAACACAAAGTAGGAGATCAAAGTGCATTAGTACATTTTGTAGGTGGAGAGGATAGTAGCTATAAGAATACAGGAAAATTATGTGGAGTTAATAACACCTGACATTAGTTTTGAAGTTAGAAAATAAGGAAAATAATGGCAACAAGGTAGGTACTTATTTTTTTATTGAAACATTTTTATTATTTGTGTTATAATAATTTCAGCCTCAGTGCAGATGAATTCTCCTCTCCCTACAAAGTAATAAAAACAAAGAAATGTCTAACAGAAATGTTGATTTGTCATGATCTCTAAGTGTATTCAACAGAAGAAAATAAGCAAAATGATGGTGGTGAAAAAGTAGTGCATTATAGTTATGTGGGATAACTTGCATGAGTGAGTGCAAGTAGAGATGATTTATCCCACCAAGGAATAACATCAAATTCAACCTTAGTTCATATCTCTAATCTCATTTTCCTTGTGCATCTCTGTTCCTTTCAACTCCCTGTAATAACTTGCCTTTTCCTAGGCTAAGATATTACATGAAATTTCATCATAGTGATGATTAATCAAGCCTTGGATATATGGCACCTTCCTAACTCCTTCAGACACCTCTGATTCTTGATTTGAGAGCAGGAAGGGGGAACTAAATTCCTCCCAAATTATGGAGAACAGAACCTGGACTTCATAACTCACTCTGCTTTCCACATGCAGCTCTGTTTCATTTCAACTCCATGGAATAGGAGACTCCAAAATTAGGGAGCTCTTGATTTATTCCCACTTCTTCCCAGTTTTCTTTTGTTTATAGTCTTCCTCAATCAGATTGTAAGATCCTTGAGGTCAGGGACTGTTTTTTTTGTCCTCATTTGACTAGTATTTAGCACACTGCCTAGCATTTAATATGTCTACTGAATATCTGGAAATCCCAGATATATATCTCAGAGATAAATGTTGGAAATTGAATAAACACACAATTTTTTATTTAAAAATATATAAGATTTTAAAATAGCAGGTGAAGTTCCTCTAATACGGAACAAATACATTCCACAAATTGCACAGTTGCACAGATCCTCAGAGCTTGGAGTTACCTGGAGGAATTGGGATTTGGTTGAAGAGATATCTGGCCTTTGAGTTGTAAAGGTAATGGAATTTGAAGACCCCTTGTATCGGGCAAGCTAACAGGTACTTTGCACTCAGTTGTGTCAAGTACTAAGACCCAGAACTTGTGAATCTCACAGTGGGGTAGATTTCCTGATGTAAAAGGAAGGGGATGGAACAGGGAGGAACTAATTCCTCACATAAAGAAAAGCACAAGCTGCTGAGTCAGAACTTCTTGGAACAAGCAGCATGGAGGTTGAGGAGGAGAGACTCAGGCTTGTGAAGGTGATTTTGGTTTTGAGAACAGTGCTTATGGTGGCAGAGTTTCTTCTGAGAACCAGCTGGATTTTCTGCAGAGACTTTTCTTCTGGGAACTTCTGCTGATCGCTTCTGAGAACCAGGCTGAGGAGCTACCAAATTCTGGGTGCCATCAAAGACTTCAGAGGGCCAGCCAGAGCTGCCAAAGATGGAGGAAACATGACTGTGCTGCTACTACTTTGTCTGGTCTAGGTCTATGTAGATCTCACAGAAAGAAAGTGAATTGATGAGGGTGCTGGCAATGTGGATGAATGTTATTGTGGCTTGGTTAAGCTTTGTCTTCCCAGGAACAGAAACTATGAAGGACTTGAGGTGGCTTAGACACTGTGAGTTTCAATATGAAACAGGAACTGCATTGAGAGCTGGACAAGGCCTTAAAGATCAGGTGGCAGTTAGCTAGATTTGGGGAGGAGCTGAGACCATGGAAGAGGAACCATGGAAGCTGAGAACCTATCTCAAGTCAAGATGAAAAGATCTCTCCTTGGATATTTAATGCTGACAGATGAGATTGTAACTTAGTTGTGACCTAGGGGTGTATGGCCTTTGTACTTTCTAAGTACCTTAAGATGGTACTTAGTAGTGACAGATTATGCTGTAACTTAATTGCACCTCATGAGCGGAGCACTTGTACCTTTGTACTTTGTGTCAATTAAGCCTCCTTAAAGGTGATTGAATTAAGGATTTACTAAATGAAGGACTTATTACATGAATGATATATTTTGCTTAAAACTATGTGACCACTTTGGTGAAAATTATGTTCGCATTTCAGTGATAAGTTTTTTATGACATAACACTCTGAATGATGTACTTTGATTTCTGTCAATGTTTTTATTAATTTTTTAATAAATAGTTAACTATACTGTGTAATCAGAACCTTGAAAAGTTGTTCACACCAGAAGTCCTCTGGAAAACTGCTTATTCTTGCCTTTACTGGAGTCAGGAAAGACTTGATTTCAAATCTCACCTCTTACCCTTCCTGTGTGACCATGAAGAAAAGAGTACTTAGCTTCTTGTTTCAGTTCTTCAAGTGTTTTTGAATCTTGACTGTGATCATATCAAGTCTTTGTTAGAAACAGAACCTGTGAAGCCCACAGTGGGAGGAATGTGCCATATAAAACCAGGAGCATAAACTGGAACTGAGAAGAACTTGGAAGAGGAATGGCGGTAGTGCCAGTACATTCTCTGTCTTTATTGATGTCTCTGCATCAGTTCTCTTTGCTGATAGAGTATGCTACAGTAGTCACGGAAGCCCTGGTACCTTACTTCTCAGTCAGAAGCCATGAAAGAGGACTACCTTGTTGTCTGTTTACAGAAGTCTTGAAGGGGGGTTTTATTGATGTTTTCAGAGTTCCTGAGACTTTACTGGTGATTTGTGTTGACTTCTCAGATAGATACTGTGTTTATGGGTCTGTGTTGATTTTACAAGCAGAAAGTGAATTGGTGGAGGAGTGGAGCCAAGATGGTGAAGTAAAAGTGGGAACTTGCTTCAGCTCAAAATCCAACCACCTCCAGTACCTGTAAAAATAACTCTAAAAATTTTTAGAGCTATAGAACCCACAAAATGAAATAGAAAATCTCTTGCTGAAGGCTGCCTGTCAGGCTGATGAAAAGGGTTAATCACTCTGAGCTAGGAGCCATGTATAGTCCCTCAGGAGCTGTGGTAGCCCAAATCCAGGGTGACCCCAACCAGCAGCAGACTTCAGGAGAGTGAGTCATTGGCAGCTGTGGCGGTTTCCAGTCTTCTCAACCCACAAAAAAACAAAGAGAAAGTAAAAGGTCAATGGGGAACCCTGATGATCCAGGGTGAGAGTAGAATGAAGTCCAGGATTTGCCCTGAGATGAGAGGAAGGCAGCAGTCCAGGAGCTGCAGCTGCTGCCCTATGGCTTCCTCCAGAGCTCCTGGACTACAGATTATATGGGGAACAAGTGACCATTCAGAGGGAAATTGCCATTTACTTACCTGCTTCAATCTGGGTCACAGTCTTGTGGTCCTGAGGTGAGGAACGCCAGTGTACCTGAGCTTGTAGTGGCTTGTAGAGAGGACTCCATCCTCATAACTCAGACAACAGCTCTGGCAGCAGCTGTGCAAACCCCAGCAATTTTGGACACAGTCTTTCCACTATAGAAGCAGAGTTGTACCATGGCAAAGAGCTCAAAAGTCAAGTAAGAAACAGAGGAAGCACAATCAGAGTGTAGAACTCTTTTTTGGGAACAAAGAGGATCAAAACATGGGATGAGAAAAAGGCAACAAAGTCAAAACTCCTGCGTCAAAAGCTTCCAAGAAAAATATGAACTATTTGCAGCCCATGGAGGAGCTTGAGAAAGAGTTTGAAAATAATGTAAGAGAAGTGGAGGAAAAATTGGGAGGAGACATGAGAATTATGCAAGAAAATAATGAAAAGAGTATTAGCAGCCTGAATGAAGAATATGATACCTTAAAAATAGACCAACTCAAATGCCAAAAGAGGCTCAAAAATCAATAAGGAGAAGAAAACCTTAAAAGTTGAATTGCACAGGTGGAAAACGAATTTCAAAAAATCACTGATGAGAATAATCCCATCAAAATTAGATTCTGGCAAATGGAAGCTAATTGCTTTAGGAAAAATCATGATACTATAAAGCAGATCCAAACAAATACAAAATAGAAGCCAATGTGAAATATCTAATTGGAAAAATCACTGACCTGGAAAATAGATTCAGGAGAGAAAATTTAAAAATTATTGGACTACCTGAACTACCTGATTTTAAAAAGAGACTAGAAATCATCCTTAAAGAAATTCTCAAGGAATATTGCCCTGATATTCTAGAACCAGATAGCAAAAAAGAAATTGAAAGAACTCCCGATCAGCTCTTGAAAAAGATCCTTAAAAGAAAACTCCTAGGAATATTATAGCCAAATTCAAGAGTTCCCAGGTCAAGGAGAAAACATTTCAAGCAGTCAGGAAGAAAGAATTTGAATATTGTGGAAACACAGTCAGAATAACACAAGATTTAGCAGCTTCTACATTAAGGGATCAAAGGGCTTAGAATATGATATTCCAGAGGTAAAAGGAGCAAGGATTAAAACCATGAGTCACCTATCCAACAAGACCGAGAATAGTATTTCATGGAAAAATATGGTCATTCAATGAAATAGAGGACTTTCAAGCATTTTAATGAAAATCAGAGCTGAAAACAAAATTTGACATTCAAATATAAGAAGCAAGAGGAGCATGAGAACATAAACAAGAAAAAAGAAATCATAAGGAACTTATTCAAGTTGAAGTATTTACATTCCTACGTGGAAAGATGATAATTGTTATTCATGAGACTTTTCTTGGTTTGAAGATAGTTTATATATATATATATATATATGTGTATATATGTGTATATAAATATTTATATATGTGTATGTGCATGTGTATATATTTATATATAAATGTATGCATGTATACATACACACAAATGCATATGTATATACATATGTATATATATACATATAAAAATATATGTATAGGAGGGTGCATATGTGAATAAATATATATGTGAGTGTGTGTATATATGTGTATATATATACATAGACAGAGGGCACACAATGAGTTAAATATGGAGTACAATACTAAAAAATAATACAATTAAGAGGTGAGAGAGGAATATATTGGGAGAAGGAGAAAGGGAGATATAGAATAGGGAAAATTATCTCATAAAAGATGCAAGAGGAAACTGCTACAATGGAAAGGAAGAGCAGGAAGGTGAAAGGGAAGAGGTCAACCTTATTCTCATTTAATTTGGTATGAGGAGGGAATAACGCACACACTCAGTTGGGTATCTTACCCTACAGGAAAGCAGGGGGAAGGAGTTAAGAGGGGGGATGATAGAAGGGAGGGCAGATTAGGGGAGAGGGTAGTTAGAAGCAAACACTTTTGAAAAGGGACAAGGTCAAAGAAGAAAAATAGAATAAGTGGGGAGTGGATAGGTGGAAGGAATTATATTTAGTCTTTCTCAATATAACTACTACAGTAATCTTTTGTTTAACTACACATGTACAACCTATGTTGAATTGCTTGTCTTCCCAGTGGGGGTGAGTGAGGAGAGGAGAAGTAAAATAATCTCAAAATCAAAGTTTAAAAAAAACAAATGTTTTAAAAATCATTTTTTTACATTCAACTGGGAAATAAGATATACAGGCACTGGAGTATAGTCATCCATCTTGCCCCACTAGAAAGTTAGAGGGCATATGGAGGAAAACATAAGAGAGAACGGATTGGGGGAAGGGGGCTAGGTTGAAGATGGGGAGAAAATTTGTATCTCGAAATCTTGTGGAAATGAATGCTGAAAACTAAGAATGAATGAATAAATTGAGAAAAAATAAAGTGAATTGATGATGATACCAGCAATGTGTATGAATGTTGTGGCTCTTCGAATCTTTATGTGAGTAGCTGGAGTAGGAGCTTCACCAGGAGCTTCACCAGGAGCTGAATCAGTAACTGGACCAAGCACTAGGAAAGGACCTTCCTTTCTCCCTCCCTCCCTCCCTCCCTCCCTCCCTTCTTCCCTCCCTCCCTCCCTCCCTCCCTTTTTTCCTTCCTTCCTTCTTTCCTTCCTTCCTTCCTTCCTTGCTAATACTGGTTACATAAAATACTATCACATATTGAATAAACTCATTTATTTCAGCAAACAGCAAAGAGAAGATGGAGAAATTTAAAAGACTAAATATATGAGAAAATATATACGATCTATTGACCTAGAAATGTTAAAATTATTTTTCCCCATTCATACATGGGTAACACACTATATTAAATATATAAGGTATTATTTACATGGATTTGATTACAGAAACTAATAAAATATTCTCTAAATTATGAAAAAGAGAAAATATATATGAACTAATGAACAGTCTAGCAGATAGCATGATGAAATCTCAACTCAATCAAGAAAGAGGGCCACATCTAATCCATGGGAAAAATTTCCAAAGTATCCAGGGAGGTAAATTAGAAATCAGTGATATGGTAAGTTGTCAACCTCCTTTATGTGTCTGCTGCTTACCAAATTCTTCTTCTTATTCATTTATCTTTCCTGAAGATTGCATGGCCCCAATAATTTCTATCCCACCCTCTTTCCTTTTCACACGTATATAGATTTGTACTCACTCTGCTTTCCTCTAATCCAGAATCATGTGTCCTTCTCACAGTATGCGGCACAAAGTGCACTTAGTTGGAATTGTTCTCATGCTTATTCTATATTATCTTTCTACCCATTGCTCTCAGTCCTACCCTGTGAGGTCAAGAAGGAAAAATATAATATTTCTTCCATGTGATAGATCTTCAAAAACTTGAAAAGTTATTATATTTCCTCCCTACTCCAACCTATTTTTTTTCTCTAAACTAAATGCAACCAGTTTCCTCAACTGAAATTTCAGTGACATGGTCAGCAGTCCTCTCTACAATTTGCTTGCTTTCTTCTGGATATATTTCAGCTTACAATTGCCCTTCCTAAAATTCAGAGTTCATATATGAAAAAAGTAGTATGTATGTGGCTAGGACAATACACAGGAACTGCCCCTTGTTCTGAGCGCTATATTTTTAATAGCTTAATATTGTTACTTTTTGCACCCTCATCATAATTACTGATTTATATTAAGCTTCCAGTCCACTGAAATCTCAGATTATTCTCTTTACAAGAAGCATAATGTATCTTATAAGTGAGTAGAACCTGACTACAGGCAGTTCCAATAGAAGTTATTGAATGTACAGGTTGGAATCATGTTACAGGATTACAGCAAAACTGATATCCAGGCTTGGATATATTGGATAATCTAGTCTACCTCAGTTATTTAATGTATGAAGAGACTTTAATATCTGAAGGTTGGAGAACATATTTGTGCAAATTTGCACAGCTTATAAGATTTAGAAGCATGAAGATATGAATCCAAGTCCCTTGATAAAGTCTTGCGCTCTTTCTACTGTACCCTATTGTCTCCAATAGGTATTTGGAAACTAGCAATATGGATTATGTTTCATTGTTTGAATAAAGGTCAATGGTAGTTATATGACTTATTTTCCTACTGTTGAACCCTAGTTAAATTCCTGGTTTAATTGTAGTTTGTTTACATCAACCAGTCAATCAACAATCATTTATTATATACTGACTTGATTCCAGGCCCTGTGCTAGGTGCTGGGAATGAGAGAGAAAAAAAAGATTTACATATAGAATTAGAGACATACAAAGGAAATAAATACTATTTTTTCTGGGGCAGGGGGCAGGGGGCAGGGGGCAGGGGGCAAGTAGAAGCAAATCAAAAAAGGCCTTATAAAGGAGGTCAAACTTCACCTGAGCTTTGAAGAAGCAACAGCATTGCAGAAGGCAAAGGGTAAAGGTGAAGAAAGTATTTCCCAGGTGCTGGAACAAGCTAAAATATGTATTTATTAAAAATACCTTGTAAGTGTCCCCATAGAAAGGATTTTAAAATATAGAAAGGATAAATTGGGATGTCATAAACAAACAAATTAAATTTTCATCCTTCTCTGGTGAGTTCCATGAGGAATCTGTACAATCCTTCAGATTCATAAACCTATTCCATGGTTTAAATTTCTTTGTAAAATAAAGAGGCTTTTATACATATGGGTTGTTTTCTTGTTCTTTGATCACTTGAGGGTATAACTCTAGCAATTCCATTACTGAATAGTTTAGTGGTTTCTAAGCATAAAGTCACATTTTTTTTTCTAGAATGGCTGTACCAATCCACACCTCTCCCACGAGTATATTTGTGTACCTATTCTTCTCTCAAAAATTGACAGATTTAAGAAAAAAAGAGAAAAACTGCCTATATAAAACTGATCCAACTGTTGAAGATACTAGAACTGAAAGACTTATGACATCTCCTGAAAGGTAATACTAAGGAATTTACATTTTTTTTCTCAATACCACATAGGTCATTTGAACAATTATTTCCCTTCTAGGTTTCTTTGAGAATCTGACAAAAGCCAGGAGGAATCTCATAATTATATCAGTATCCTGTGGGGGAGAGGTGGTCTGGCCACTTCAGATTTCCACATCTATGTCTCTGGGCTACAGGTCAGCCAGGCTCAGTAGCTGGAGGCAGGCAGACCTGGTGTCTGCTGATTCCCCTCACGGTGCTAAGGCACACCTTGGCTTCTGTTGTTAGTGCTTGCTGGCTCCACCCTCCTGGGTTTAGACTCTGTACTGCCTCACTTCCCCCTTCCTCAGTGACTCTAAATCCTAAGGCTGTTTCCACCAATTCTGTTTTTTACTCTGGATGGGATATTTATCTCTGGGTTTTCTTGGTCAGGGTGGGGGAATTGGAGAAACTAGGTGCTATTCTGCCATCTTTACTTTTAGGTGTTTGAATATGTAATATTTAAACAACCATGCTGCAGGCTGCTAGCCCTAGGAGAAGCTGTTGCCCCTGCTGCGAGCCCTGTGTTTCCTCTTACCCAGCTCCAATGTTCCTCTGTCCTGTGGTGAGATGGCTGCAAATTGCCCTTCGGTTGTGTGAGTCCACTGGCTGGCTGGGGCTCCTTCTCACTCTGCTGTAGTCTGCTCTCACATCTACTCCTTGTTCTCTGTGTGTAGACCTATGTGGGCACTTTCCTAGGCTGGGAATGCTCTGTCTCCCAATGTGTTCTTTCACTCTAAAATCCATTCAAATTCACTTTTTGAAGTTTAGCAACAGAATTCTTGGAGGAGCTTAGAAAAGTTACTGCTTCGTTTCCACCATCTTAGCTCTGCCCCATGGGATATGATGTTCTGGGGGATAAAAGAGCTAGGAATACAACTGGGAATCACCTACCCCAAAAAGCTCCTCCTCTTCTGGGAGAAAATGATATTCAATGAATTAGAGAACTTTCAAGCATTCTTGATGAATAGCCTAGAATTGAATAGAAAATTTGACTTTCAAATACAAGATGCAAAAAAAAGCATACAAAGGTAAAAGGGAAAAATAAATCATAAGGGATTTTATAAGATTAAACCCTTTGTATTTCTACATCGAAAAATTTTATTTATGCCTCCTAAAAACTTTCTCACTTTAAGGGAAGTTATAAGGAGTACACATAAAAAGAATGAAGAAGTGTGAGCTGAATGTGACGTCATGATAAGTTAAAAATAAATAAATGGTGAGAAAAAATAAATCACTGGGAGAAGTGGAAAAGGGGAGATAGAATTGGATTGATTATCTGACTTAAAAAAGATGCCCGAAAAATATTTTACAATGGAAGGGGAAATGGGGGGAGTGGGGAGGTTGCACATGAACCTTACTCTCAGTGGATTTGGTCATCAGTGGGAATAATATACACAGTCACTTGGGTGTAGAAATCTATCTATAAATTACAGGAAAATATCAAGGGAATGTGTTAAGCAACTGAGTTCTCTATATATTTTAGAACAAGGCCTTTATTAGAAACACTGGATGTAAAAATATGTTTTGCAGATTTCTGCTTTACTTCTAATCTTGGCTGCATTGCTTCTGTTTGTGCAAAATCTTTTTAATTCGATATAATCAAAATTATCCATTTGGTGTTTCATAATGTTCTCTATCTCTTGTTTGATCATAAATTCTTCCTTTCTTCATAGTCTTGACAGGTAAACTATCCATTTCTCATCTAATTTGTTTATGGTATAACCCTTTAAGTCTAAATCATGTACCAGTTTAGATATTCTCTTTGTATAGGGTGTAAGCTATTGGTCTATGCCTAGTTTCTATCAAACTCTTTTCCAGTTTTCCCAAATTTTTTGGTCAAATAGTGACTTCTTATCTCAGAAGCTGGAGTCTTTGGGGTAATCAAACAGGATACCACTGAAGTCATTGACTACAGTATTTTCTGTACCTACCTTATTCCACTGATTCACCACTCTATGGTTTAGCCAGTACCAAACAGTTTTGAAGGGTGCTGCTTTATAATATACTCTCAGATCTGGTACAGCTGGGCCAACTGCATTTGGGTTTTTTCATTAATTTCCTTGATATTTTTGACCTTTTGCTCTTCCAAATGAAAGTTATTATTTTTTCTAGCTCTATAAAATAATTTATTAGTAGTTTGATTGGTATAGAAGTGATTAAGCAAATTAATTCAAATAGAATTGTCATTTCTATTATATTATCTAGGACTAACCATGAGTAATTGATATTTTTCCTGTTGCTTAGATCTGACTTATTTGTGTGAAAGCGTTTTATACTCGTTCAAATAGTTCCTGTGTTTCTCTTGGCAGTCAGACTCCCAAATATATTATATTGTCTAGAATTATTTTAAACAGAACTTATTTTTGTATCTCTTGCCACTCGGCTTTATTGGTAATATATAGAAATACTGATAATTTCTGTGGGTTTATTTTATATCTTGCAACTTTGTTGAAGTGGTTAATTATTTCAAGTAGTTTTTTAGCTGATTTTCTAGAATCTCTATGTATACAATTGTATCATCTGCAAAGAGTGATAACTTTGCTTCCTCATTGGCTATTCTGATTGCTTCAGTTTCTTTTTTTTTTCTTATTGCTAAAGCATTTCTAGTACAATATTGAATAACTGTTGTGATAATGGACTCTGATCCTACTGAGAATGTTTCCAGTTAATCCCATATTACAGCTAATGATTGCTAATGGTTTTTAAAAGATACTGCTTATCATTTTAAGGAAAACTACATTTTTCCTATGTTCTTTAGTGTTTTTAAAAGGAATGGGTGTGGTTTTTTCAAAAGC
>CM053601.1:65818690-65870940 GCA_028646575.1 Pseudocheirus occidentalis | reverse complement strand
TTTTCATTTCTTTGTAACTGTTTAATATTATCTTGGTTTCTCATAAAGTCATTAGCTGCTACTTGCTCCACTCTAATTCTGAAGGAATTATTCTCTTCAGAATGCTTTTGTGATTCTTTTTCCATCTGGGAATTTCGACTTTTTAAGGCATTCTTCTCCTCATTGGCTTTCTGGGCCTCTTTTGCTATTTGAGTTAATCTATTCTTTAAAGTGTTGTTTTCTTGAGTCGGGTTGTTGACTCTCTTTTCATGATTTTTTTGCATCATTCTTATTTCTCTTCCCAATTTTTCCTCCACTTCTGTTATTTGGTTTTCAAAGTACTTTTTCAGTTGGTGTATAGCTTCTAGGCATTCTTCAATTGTCTTGGAAGCATTTGGTGTGGGAGTTCTGAGTTCTGGGCTCTCTTCCTCCATTTCCATGCTTTGACCCTTTTTATCCATAAAAAACGGGTTCTAGAGTTTTATTGGTGTTTTCATTTTGCTTCCTCTTCTTCATGTTGGCCAGTCAATTAATTGGTTGGTTTTTTTAGGTCTGTGAAACTCTGCTTCCAAGGGGGGAAGCTCTGTTCCAAATCCCTGGATTTTTCCCAACTGCCGGACTTATTAGGGGGGTGTTGCAAGTCCCCCCAGCTTTGGCTTGTTGAAAGTGCACCCCAGGACCACAACCCGAGACCACTATCCAGATCCTGGCCGCTCAATGCAAGAGCACATGGCCCTGATCAATCGATTCAGCCCCCCCCCCTGTGGAGTCCGCAGGCCAGGGGCTCTGAAGCAGCCTGGTGGGGGCTGCCACTGGTTCCAGCATTTCCTTTCCCCCACTACTTTTTTCCCCCAGGGGCAGATTGGCCAAACTGCTTTACCACCCCTGAATTAATTTTCAAAGTTTTACTTTCACTAATCGTCTCTGAGGATTTGAAGATTCCCTTAGGCAGGTGCTTTAGATTTTCTTTGAAGTAGACTTTTTGGGAGACTCATCTCCTCCAGGCTGCCTTGGGGCCTAGCATGGCCAGGGCTGCAGTTTTGGGCTGGCTGGGTCTCTGCTCAGCTGTGGTGTGAGCTGCCCCTCTCCCATCCCTCTTCCTCACACCTTGGTAGATGTCGAGGTGCTGGAGGCTGTAGCTCTCTCCTGCAGACTGGCTGTGGTGCCTGCTCGGCTCAGCTCAACCAGGCTACTTCCCATGACCCGGGCCTGGCTCCGGTCTCGGCTTCAGGATCTTCCAGCCTCCGTTCTAGGCTGCCGTGATGAGACCCTGCTGCCACGGCAGCCACTGCTCCCACTGCCTTCAGCTAGAGATGTGTTCTCTGTATTTTTGTGAGTCTGAGAGTCCTAGACTTTATCTGGGCTCATAATTTAATGGGTGTTTAGGGTGGTGGTGTGGGAGCTGCAGGACCTTGCTGCTTCTATGCTGCCATTTTGGCTCTGCCCCCCAAGTCCAATAATTTTTAAAGTGTCTTTCCTGGATCTATTTTTCAGATCAGTGGTTTTTCCAAGGTGTTTTGTCACATTGCCTTCTATTTTTCATTTGTTTGTATCTGTTTAATAGTATCTTGACTTCTCATAAAGTCATTTGCTTCCATTTGCTCTACCCTAATTCTGAAGGAATTATTCTCTTCAGAATGCTTTTGAGATTCTTTTTCCATCTGGCAAATTTGACTTTTTAAAGCATTCTTCTCCTCTTTGGCTTTTTGAGCCTCTTTTGCCATGTGAGTTAATCTGGTCTTTGAGGTGTTATTTTCTTCAGTCAGGATGTTGATTCCCTTTTCATAGTTTTCTTGCATCATTGTCATTTCTCTTCCCAATTTTTCCTCTATTTCTCTTATTTGTTTTTCAAAGTCCTTTTTAAGCCCATTTATGGCTTGTAGGCAATCTCCATGTTTCTTGGAAGCATTTGGTGTGGGAGTTCTGACTATGTTGTCTTCCTCCTGATCCATGCTTTGATGCTTTTTGTCCCAAAAAAGGATTCTAGAGTTTGGTTGCTGTTCTTACTTTGCTTCCTTTTCCTGCTCATGTTGACCAGTCAATTAACTGTTTGATTTTTTAGCTTTGTGGAACTCTGCTTCCATGGGGGGACAGCTCTGTCCAAAATTGCTGGAGTTTTCACAGCTGCCTGAGCTATTAGGGAGCTGCTGCAGCCCCCACCAGCTTTGGCTCACTGAAAATGCAACCCAGGCCACCACCCAAGACCATGATCCTGATCCAGGCCACTCACTTGGCCTCTGAACAACTACTTGGTCCCCCTCCAGTCTGCAGGCCGGGATTTCTGAAGCACCTGGGGAGGAGGCTGCCACTTCTGTTGATTCTGCTGCTTCTGCCCCTTCTGCCACTTCTGCCACTTCCTTGCCCTTGGGCAGTTTGCCCGGATTGCTTTCTCTCCCAAATTTAGCTGAATTCCACTGAACTTTCACTTAGTCCTTATTTCTCCTGGTTTGATAAATCTGGAAACTGCCACAGCTGATACTGATCTGCTCTCCTGAAGACTCCAGCTGTGGCTCCTCCTGACAGTCCTGGGGCCAGGCTGCCATTTCACACTGAGCTGGTTTCAACTCCCATCCTGCTGTGATGAACCCCACCTGTTGAGCTGCCTTCATCGAGTAATATGTTTTCTGTATTTTTCTGTGAGTTTTGGAGCCCTAAAATTTGTTTATAATCATATTTTATGGGTATTCAACGTGGCTATATGGGAGCTGCAAAACCTTGCTGCTTCAACGCCACCATCTTGCCTCTGCCCCCCAAGAGTAATATTTGTAACATTAGTTGTGATGACCATGTTTTATAAACTACCAAGCATAGTATAAATATGAGTAATTTTATCATGAGTCCATTTAAATATACATTTCTTTCACACAATCCAAGGATATCAGAATTGAAAATGTAACTCAGAGGCCATACGATCCAACTCTTACATGTTTAACCATCCCTACGCCACAAATCTGAAATAGTTCTCCAGCCCCTGCTGGAAAACTTCAAATTAGAGGGACATCAATATTTCCTAAATTAGCTTGTTCATCTTTTGGATAGCTCAAACTGGAAATAGTCCTCCCTTTATACAACTTCTCATTATACCTAGTTTTACCCACTGGTGCTAAATAGGTTTAATTTGTCTTCTACATGACATGTCTTCCAAGCCTGGAAGATAGTTACCTTATGTCTGTTCATTCTTCCCCAGGTTATACATCCCTAGTTCTTACAAATAATCCTTATATGAATTTATGAGAATTCCTTCACCATCCTGACTATTGTCTGGACACCATGAAATTTATAATCATTATTCCAAAATGTCATACCTGAAACTGAATGTATCACTGTATATGTGCCCTGATCATAGCAAACTACAAGTGTAAAGTCTAAGTTACAACTCTCATTCTGATCATATTGTGTCTTTTAAAATAAATAAAAATCCCTTTAATTATTTTGACTGTTCCATTACATTGTTATCCCATTCAGAGTTTAGAGTTTTAAAAGATAAAAGGCTGCTAACTATGCTTCCTCCAAAGGTATTTGCTCCCAAATATTTTCTATGAACATTTCTAATAACAAGTCAAAATAACTGTAAAGTTGTTATTTTTAATAATAAAGCAAACACAAGTGTAAGACTATATTTTGATCCCCATTAAATACTATCTCATTAGACTTATACTGATACTTCCACCGACCATGATTTTTTTGACTCTTGACTTGTTATTTGGCATGATAGTTATCCTCCAATTTTATGCTACTTGAAAACTGTTCATCTCTCTCTGTCTCTCTGTCTCTGTCTCTCTGTCTCTGTCTCTGTCTGTCTCTCTGTCTCTCTCTGTCTTTCTCTCTCTCTCTCTCATACTATTTAATATTAAATTATAACCATAAGGAAATCCAGGAACCAGAAGGGGAAGCATAGTAGCAGTATTTAAGTGAAGATTTATGCATGTATATATTTAAAAATAATATTGTTATTAGATTATGACAGAGATCACCTGAGTTGCAAAAATGGAATGGATGAGAAATTTCAAAAACAGATCACAAGTCTGACATGAAGGCATGATACAGTAACAATGAAGGATTTTAATGATATGAACATTTATCGGAGTAGAACAAAGCAAAACAGATAAAAATATTTTTATTTGTCTTTATGGGATATTTAAAAAATGGAAGAACTAATGAAGAGAATGACTATTTTCCATCTGAATTTGACCAATAAGAAAAAATAAATACTGTTTTCTGAGAATACAGCTGATCAGATACTAAGGGAACTGACCATTCATCTTACTCTTTAAAATAAATTGAGGAAAACCAGGAATAGTCTGATGTGCTACCTAGATTCTGGAAAATCAAATTTCAAAGGATTCAGAGAAAGGATAGGTAGGATCAGGATCCCATGGACTAAGGTTCTCAGATCAGGAAGGGATGAGTTTCTGAAGATAAAAAGGGGAATATTTTTTATTAAGATGAAAAGGGAAGTTATCTGCAGAAACCAATGTGGATGCACAGGGCCAGTTACTGAACAACACACATTTGAAAAAGAAATATGTACAGAAGATGAAAGGAAGGGAAGAAAATAGGAAATGAAAACAAAATTGTGGTATAGTCTTGCAGAACAGTGTCTTGAAACTAAAGTTCAGAAAGAGATATGCCTGGTGAGGATGAACAAAACAAAAAGCCATTTTTTGTGTGTTCCTTTTCATTTTCAGCTGTATTGAGGAAAAGACTGGAATCAAAGAAAGGATCATAACATTGTACACTTTGTATAGGACAATGAAAGATATTAATGAAAAGAAGGAAGCATTATTCAGATTTACTTTGTTTCTGTTTTTTCTCAAAGGACACAACAAAATAGAGAAGAAAAATAGCTATTAGAAAGTTCATATTAAAAATAAGCAGTGAAGTAGAAAGTTTTTAATTGCTATCAATAAAATCAAGTCACCATAGCTAGATAAATATCATAGATTATCAAAATAACTGGTTGATGAGATTGCTAAACCAATGTCAGTGACCTTTCACTGACTATGAACAATGGAAGAGAAGCTGTAGGACTAGAGTAGAGTGGATATCATGACCAAACAAACAAAGAAAACAAGGAAGATTATGGAATCTACAAACTACAAGCAAGTGAGTGTGACTTCCAATTTCAGGCAATTCTAGAATATATGTTTAGTGGAATAGCTAGAAAAGAAAGCAGTGATCACAGATACCAGTTTGGCTTCATTAAGAATCAATCATGCTATAATAATGTCTTTGTATTTTTAAACAGTTACTAGATTGTTAGATCAAAAGAATTCTATAGACTCACAACATCATAGATTTTAGCAAAGTATATGATATTTTCATATCTTGCTAGAAATAATAGAAAAAATGTGGACTAGGCTAGAACACAGGTGCATTTAGAACTGATTGAGGCTGGGTCCAAAGAATAGTCTGTAATAATACAATGACAACTTGTTAAGATATCACTACCAGAATGCTCTAGCAATACCTGATTCATCCCACCCTTTTCAATATTTTCTGAAAATTATTTATGGCATTTGTATTAAGTAGGAAGATCACTGGAAGCCCAAAGAGATAACTAAGATTATACATTACAGACTCTGGATCCAAAAAAGGCATCTTGATAGGCTACAGAACTGGACCAAATTTAATTGAGTTTAACTTCATGGGGATAAATATTAAATCAAGTACAAGTACAAGAGGGGAGAGACACGTACTGAAAGGGATTCATCATAGATGTAGAGTTTAAAGGCATCTTAGAGACCATTGGGTCCAATGCCTTCATTTTACAGAGGAAGAAGTGGAGGTACAGAAAGGTTGAATGCCAGTGTCACACAACTAGTAACTCTCTGAGGTTTGAACTGAAACCAAGTTTTCATAACTAAATTCAGTGTTATATCCATTACACCAGCATGAGAAAGGATTGAGAGTTTTACTAGATTGCAGGTCAATAGAGTGATATGCCAACCAAAAATGCTAATGGCATAAGAGTATTTAAGAAGAGCAAGGTCAAAATACCATTGTATTCTTCCCTGATATATCCACATCTATAGTTTTATGATTAATTTGAACATCAGGCAGGACATGATAACCTAGAAATCATCCACAAGATGTCCAACAGTAAGTTAATAATAAGAGACTTCTGGGTGGTATTGTACAAAGACTAGATGGAAAATTCAGAATGTTAAACTTATAAAAGTATGGGAGTGTATTATAGCTGTCTTCACATATTTTAGCTATTGTCATAAAGAAGAATGATTGGATTTGTTCAGCTTGGTGCCAGTGAATAAAACTAGAAGTCACAGACAGAAGTTGCAAAGAGGTAGATTTAGAAATAATACACAAAATTAAAATAATAAGAAAATAATAATGATTATTACAGCTATCTAAAAGTGGAATGGATTGCCTCAAGTATAGTGAGTTCTCCTTCACTAGCAATTTTAAACCAAGTCAGAATGAACATCTTTATCATGGATTGCAGACAAGATTCATATTGAGGTATGGCTTACCTTGGTTGACCTCCGAGTTCCCTTCCATTTCTGAGATTATTTGATTCTGACTTGAAGTCCAGTGCTGTACAGACTGCTTCAGTACTTGACCTTAGACATATATGACCTGCTCTTTTCAGGTGAAGCATGGAGGTGTCATAAACCTTTAAACCCCTTAAGAAATGACAAAGACCCAATTTAAATGGCTCCCTGAGAAGGTCAGTATCAAAGTGTTCTCAAACTGAATACTCATTCCATTTTTTATGTGAATATTGCTTCTGTTCTCCTCTTGTCTTTACACTCTTTTTTCCTTTTGAATAAGAGCAGGTGTCTGATCCTTTCAGAGTAGAGTTAAAGGTTTGCCTCCTGATCTCCATTGTAATGATAAGGGTTGCTTTCACTTCTGATGAAACCTAGACCCATAATTTATTTTCAAAGGAAAGCTCTCAAATTCTTGAGAAATCTCTTCTATAATTCTGGTTAGTTCATGATTATATGCTAGTTCGCCATGTCCCTTTGGAATCAAGCCTCCTCAAAATTGTATTGTCTTTATGCCCAAAGAGTTTCTTAGATATAAATATTCTAAATGTGTATAAATAAATAATACCCCTTGCTTAGGAATAATTTATTATAATGGATCTTGTAAAGAAACGGTCTAGACAATTTCATGCATACACAAGCAGCTTGGCCTTGTTGAATTAGAACCCTATCAAAGTCTACAATTCCATTTCTAAGGTTACATCTCCTATTCAGAAAGAATCAGGGGTATTTCAAGTCTATGTATTCCTTTCACCTGAGTTCGATGCCCAATTAAGAATTATCCTTCCCTTTTGCTATCATTCATTCTAAGAAGTTCTCATCAATTTTCGTGAGTTTAGTTTGTGTGTTCCTAGTACCAACTACTTCTGAAGTACTAAGTATAAAGCATCCAAATCAGAAAATCAATTGCCAGTTTGCATTTAACTCTCCACATTAATCCCTGGCCTGACAAAATGACCCAGTATAAAAAGCTCTAGAGGGAGTACTTCAAGGAAACATTTACTTTTCCTTTGGACTTTGGATTTCTATTAAACTACTACAAACATGACATATTAGCTATCATCAACAGTGAAAGTATGCAAAAAGTGGTCAAGATCATATTAGAAGAAGTTTTTGAAAAGTTTAGGAGCATATCATGTTTATGAAGACAGTTTTATCTTTAGGATTCACTAAAGAAGAACATAACTTGAATTTATAAAAGATTCCTTATAGATTACAAAAAACCTTATGGTGGTGGTGTGAGATAAGTAATGCAAATACTATTATCTCAATTTTGTACATAAGGATTCTGATTAACAATTTGATTCAATTCTATAAGTATTTACTAATAATGAAGGTAGGTAGCACAATGGAGAGAGTGCTAGACCTATTGTCTGGAAAGCCAGAGTTAAAATACAACCTTATATATTTATTGAGTGAACCTGGGAAATCATTTAAGCTCTGTCTACCTCAGTTACATTATCTGTAAAATGGGGAAAACAATAGGACCTATCCCACATGTGTTGTGAGGTTAAAATAAGATAATAATGCAACGTATAGACATATATTACTACATCTCTACTATACTGGCTTTCCTTTCTGCCCTTAAAGAGACTCAAGTAGGAGAAACAGCAGGCAAATAGGGATAAGTAAATACCAAATATGTATGTGTGTATGGATGGATGGATGGATGGATGGATGGATGGATGTGTGGATGGATGGATGGATGTGTGTGTATGTGTGTATATGTACGTGTACATATACATACATGCATACATGATACATGCATAATACATATATGCATGCATATATTAAATGCAGCAGCCCAGTCCTACCCAAACCCTGGGGTATAATAAATGTGCTCAATCTGATGTAAGGAGGTTAAGTGCCATACCTTGTACTTGTCAGGACCAAACTTCAAACCCCAATTCTGAGTTCCATCCCAATGTTTATTCTACTGCAGTAAGCCGTCTTCTTCCTGCTTAACATTATTCGTTGCCTCCTACTATCTAATAGAGACTGAGGAAACTAAGAGAATACTGGCTATATAAGTACTACTCCATTTATGAGCCTTTAACATTACCCATTGGGGAAAAAAGCCACATAGGCCATATTGTTAGGATCAAAGAGCATTTCCTCAATGTTTTTGGTCTCAGCAACATTATGTGCTTTCATGTTATTCCAGGAAAACAAATTCTGTTCTCCAATTTCCTACTTCTGAGTAAAAGCATTTGGCAAATTAAATTTGATAGCTTATGTCATGTACTGGTACTTCAAAACACTGAAACCTGTAAACCTTGTCATAAAGATGTACAAAAATCATGAAAGTGAGGTTGTATACTAAAAACACTGTCTGATCCAAGTTTGTATTATCACTTCAGGACAGGGTTGGCCCTATGTGAAACTAAAAAATAGGTCAGTTTTCTTCAGTCACCAGTCTTCCTTTTGTCCCCATTACCTCCCACTTTTTAATGGCCTCTACCAACTTGAACAAGTGAATGAATTAAGTTAAACTAAGTTAATAAAGATAAAGGAATGCTGCTTCCTAGAATGTTTGCATTTTAAAATAAGATACTGCAGAGAGGGAGATGGCAAATATGAAATTAAAACTAGTGAAAGGATTTTAGCACCAAATGAAGACATGATTTTGGACAGTTTTGCTGATATCCCTTGAGTGACAAAAAAGAGATGGGCCCTTATTTATCTTATGCAGAAAACCATATTTATCAACATCAAAAGTTATTGATATGGGGGCCAGAGCCAAGATGGTGGCATAGGAGCTTTGTGAGCTCCCCCATAATCACCTCAAATACCTATAAAATATAACTCTAAAAAATTTTAGAGCTACATAACACACAAAGTGACAGAGAGAAAGTGGATCACCAGCAGGTGTGACAGTTTCCAGAAATATTGACCCATAAATTCCAAAGACAAAGTAAAAGGTCACTGGAACTCTTTTGGAACTGGGAGTGATGGAGAGCAGTCTGGCCTCTGCTCCAGAGCTAGAAGTGACATAGGCACTATGGCTATGTAGCTGCCCCCATGATGCTGCTTCAGGGCTCCAGGCCCGCAGATTGTAGGGAAGTCAAGAGACAAATCCAAGGGTAAGGCATTCTTGCTTTAATCTGCCTGGATTTGGATCATGGTCTTAGGTGGTAGTCATTAGGTGTGAGACCAGTAAGCCAGAGCTTGTGGGGGTAGCATAGAAGGCACCCAACTAATAGCTCCAGCAGCCATGAAAACCCCATCAATTTGGGACAAAACTCTCCTCTCTGGAAGCAGAGTTTTACTGTAGCAAAAAGCTCAAAAGTCAACTAATTGACTGGAAACATGAATAAGCAAAGAAAGCAAAGCAAGGACAGCATTGAAACCTTAGATTTTGATATGGGGGACAAAAAGAATCAAAGCATGGAATGACAGGAAGACAACAAAGTCAGAACTCATGCATCAAAAGCTTCCAAGAAAAATATGAACTGGTTACAGCCCAAGGATTTTGCAAATCAGGTAAGAAAAGTGGAGTACAAACTGGGAAGAGAAATGAGAAGGATGCAAGAAAATTGTGAAAGGAGAGTCAACAAACTGACTGAAGAAAATAACAGCTTAAAAAATATATTAACTCATATTGAAAAAGGGGCCCAAAAAGCCAATAAGGAGAAGAATGCCTTAAAAAGCAAAATTTTCCAGATGGAAAATATAATTTCAAAAGCTCATTGAAGAGAAAAATTCCTTCAGAATTAGATTGGAGAAAATGGAAGCTAATGACTTTATGAGAAATCAAGATATTATTAAACAGATCCAAATACATAAAAAAAATAGAAGGCAATGTGAAATATATCATTGGAAAAACCACTGACTTGAAAATATATCCAGGAGAAATCATTCACTTTATTCCTTCAGGGGGAAAACAAAGATTTCAAAAACTCCCGAGAAGCAAAAATAAGAAATAAAAACTCAAAATATTTTATGGATGCTTGATAGTCTGATAAAGATAGGGTCTTTGGCAAAAATTACAGTGAATCAAGTTTTAGTTCAATCCACATAGTCTTTTCTCCTCTCACTACTTTACTTCTGTCTCTCATGATATATCCTTTCTCCTGGCCAAGGCAAACCCATATACTTGTACAATTTCATTCCATATTTTCTTCAGAATATTTTCCCAGTGGGACTAGGTGGCACAGTGGATAGAGCACCAACCCTGGAAGCAGAAGGACCTTAAATCAAATCCAGCCTTAGACACTTAACACTGACTAGCCATGGGACCTTAGGCAAGTCACTTAACCTCAAATGCCCTGCCCTTGTCCCTCCAAAAAAAAAAAGAAAAAAAAAAGAATATTTTCCCCTCTATATCTCCACTATGTTATCTTTGGCCTTACTTTGTGTACTCGCTACTTCCTCGTCAACTGTCAAAATTCCCACATCTTTATCATCATAAGAACAAATAAACAAAAATGAAAACTCCTACTTTATAATTCAATCCCCATGAGCATTTCTAATATTTTCCTCCTCTCTTTTATGTCTAAACTCCCTGAAATGGTCAAAGGTCCTTCTATTTCCTTTCTTCTCATTCTCTTATTAACTCTCTTCAGTCTGGCTTCTTACCTCATCAATCAACTGAAACAGCTCTCTCTGAAGTTAGAAATGATTTCATAATTTCCCAATCTAATGGCCTTTTCTCAATTTTTGTCTTCTAATCCTTTCTGTAGCCTTTGGCACTGGCAATCATCATCTTTAAAATACTCTCTTGGTTTTGCTACTTATCTCAACACTCTTTAGTTTCTTCATCTACATAATACCCAATAATCATAGATGTTCTTTGGGGTGATGTACTGGATCCTCTTCTCTTTTCCCTTGATGATAAAATTTTACTTGGTGATTTCATGAGCTTCCATGGATTCCATTACTGTCTATGCTTTTGATTCTCAAATCTATTTATCTAACCTTAATGTCTCTGCTGACCTCCAGTCTCAAATATTTAACTCTACATTGGATCTTTTGAAGTGGATGTTCCATAGATATTTTAGTCTTAACATGTTCAAAACCAAATTCATTATCTTTATCTCTAAACTCTCCACTCTTCCCAATTTCTCTATTACTGTCAACATTCATAATTCTCCTAATCATCAAGTTTTACAAACTATGTCATTCTCAACTGCTCACTCTCACCTTTCTCCATATCCAAACTAGTGCTAAGGCCTATTGATATTACAATTGTAACATTTTTGTATACTCAACCCTGATCCACAACATGGCTACGAACCTGGTACAGGCTATTATCACCTAATGTCTGGACTATGATAATAACCTGATCATTGTTCTCCCTGCCTCAAATCTTCTGACTTTACTCCATCCTTCTCTCATCTTTCAAAATGATCTTCCTGAATCTTTTGTGGAAGTTTATTGAGTGGAAAAGCCACCTAATCAATAAGGACGAGTGACTCCATATCACCAAAATGATAAGATGTAAAACTCTTTATTTAGCATTCAATATCTTTCAAAACCTGAGCCACACCATACCTCTGCTATCCAAATCGTCTAATACCATGCAATCCTCTAATAATAATTCAATGACAGTGGCTTCTTTGTTGTCCTTTACATAATATGGATCATCTCCTAATTAAAAGCTTTTTATTGACTTTCCCCCACGTATAACATTTTCTCTGTCTTTTTCTCTACTTTCTGATTTCCCTTGTTTACTTCAACTTCTGGTTATAATCATAACTTCTAAAGGAATTGTTTTCCTTCTACCACACCTTAATTCTAGTTGCTTTCCTCTCAATCATTTCCAACTATATAAGTAGGTGGAAAGACAAATAGATTGCAGAGCCTAGATTCAGGAAGACATCTCCCTGAGTTCAAATCTTGCCTCAGATTACTAGGTGTGTGACACTGGGCAAGTCACTTAATCTTGTTTTCCTCAATTTTCTCATTGGTAAAATGAGGTGGAGAAGAAAATGGCAAATAACTTTAGTATCTTTGCCAGAAAACCCTAAATTACATCTTGGAGAGTCAGATATGACTGAAACACTTGAAAAACAACCACAATAACAAGGTCCCTTTAAAAACTATGTCCATAATCCTGTGATATTAAATAATAATAATAACATAGCTAACATTAGTATATAATATCTTAAGGTTTATAAATCTGTGGGTGTATAAGTGGATAGATAGATAGATAGATAGATAGATAGATCCATTTAGTCCTCACAAGAATTTTGTCAGGTAGATATTATTACTATCCCTATTTTATACATGAGGAGATTTGGGCTGAAAAGTAAAAGAAGAATGAAGAAGAACAAGAAGAACAAGAAGAAGAACAAAAAGAACAAGAAGAACAAGAAATAGAACAAGAAGAAGAAGAAATACACCTTACCCTTAAAGGGTACAAGGACATGTTGCAAGACAAGTCCAACCTCCAGATCATTACTCATTGAAGGATTTAGAGGAGCACCTAGTCAAGAGCTATATAGAATAAGAAAGTGTGGATTGGATATGATCTGTATTCTTGAAGGGAATGTCCATATTTATGAGATCACAACTTTGTTGACTTATAGAAGAAAAAAAGCAGGAACAATTCCTGAATAATCCTTGTAACTTCCTTGGAACTTCACAGTAAATACATGACGTTTTGCTTTTCCCTGAAAGGGGAAAAAAAGACTGTAGTACCAGAAGTTTTTTCTTTTTCTAAAAAAGTTTCTTGAGTGATAGACAAATGATAAAATTAAAAATAATAATCCCTCATTTCAAGGAATTAGATAAAAATGGAAGTTTTCAGCATTTACTCCTCACTTCTCTCCTAATCTTCATATTTCCAAATATCTTATTCTTTCTTATCTTCTCTCATCTGGGTGCATAGGGATGCCTCATCTCAGTGATTCTCCAGACTTATACAACAACAACAAAATTAGTGCCCTTCACTGAAGTATGTTGATTGTCCTTCTTGGAACAAGTTAAAGCAGAAGAATAATACGTAGAATGACTATGCAGTGAAAATGAAAAGATAACTCTATTCCCACTTTCTTAAAAGTAAGCTGAATTCAGATTACTTGAAAAATAGTGATTATAGAAAATATGTAGTGGGATAATTCCTATTTTCAGCAGAAAGATTGAGGAATAAGAAGGCAATAAATTTCACAAGTTTTCAAACTCGGTCACAGTATCAATTATTGTTCACCTCACTTTTCTTTGTCTCAAAGAGAGGACAAATGCCAGGGTAGGAGTCTGGGTTGGAGAAAATAGATTTGCAAAAGGCATATATAGAAGTAACTAAAGCAAAAAAGACCTCAGTCCAATTTGTTTATTTTCAAGTAGGTATATTATTTTTACATCATAGGATTTGAAGTCCAAGGATAGACGCAAATCTCATCTTTTCTACTTTCTATCTGCATAAATTTGAACAAATCACTTCAACTCATCTCTAAAATGATGGCTAGAGGATAGCTAAAGTTCTTTCTAAACTCTATGATACTATGACAAAAACAACTTGGTAAAGCCAGTTTATGTAATGAGTACATTTCACTCACTGTGTCTGCAGTATAATACACCTGTAATCCTTCTTGTCTCCTATCCGTTTATAGGAAATGATAAGGTATAATTCTTCTTTTCTTTGTTGACTTTAAAAAAAATTATGTATTTAAAAATAATTTATTTTAATTTTTTGTTTAATCTCTGTATCAACCTTTTCGTTTTCCTCTGGCAGATAGATATCTAAATCTATCAATCCCAAACCACAGAAATATAATTAGTATGCATGAATAAATTAACTGATTTCTGTTATGTCTTTTTTCCCACACTGTAAATCTCAACAGTCCTTCTATATATGACCAAAAGAAGGCATATTTTCACTTTTCTGAAGTTTTATATATGTCACCAGTTTTCTGTAAGCATTGTGTAAAGGAGTCAGAAATGCAGACATTACACAGATAAATAGAGGGAAATACAGACAGCTTGATATTTATACAGCAGGTTGGGACTGCAAAGCTCACAGTTAGAAAAATATTGTTTTGACTTGTAAACTGAGAAAAAATAACTAGGGATGACAGTAACAGAGAATAAATATAGAATATCAAGATGTCACATTTTTACATTGTCATTTCTCGGACCATAATCACACTTTAAAATGGAACTTGAAGATAAAGAATTTTTGAAAAGCATGTAAACTAATATAATACAAAACATAACTAGAGAAAAGGATTTTTATGTGGCATTGCTAAGCTTTGATCAGCATTAATGAACTCTACATGAAAGCATTGGATGGAAGGAAAGGAAAGTATGAAAAATATATTTCTGAGGAAATAATCATGTCAGACTGACATAGACATAGACTGCCGGCTAGAAGGAAATGAAATGAAATAACCAGAATGTCAAAAATGCTTTTTTTCCCTTAAATTTCTTAGAATCATTTTTGTTGCTGAAAAGAAAAAAAGTATCAATGTATTCTGTTTCCCTTTCTTTTCACTATCTTTATGATTTTGTAAAGTTTTAATTGCAGAAAGAGATGAGTACTTTTCCCAAGCGTTCTTAGTGAACTCTAATGAGAACCCTGCATCGCATCATATATCTCAGTTACTAATTCCTAGAAAGAAATGAGAAGGTCCTTTTAGGGTCCTTTAAACGGTTTCACCCTGTCCTTTTTCTCTACAACAGCCTTCTCTTCAGGAAGTCTTTCCTTTTATTCAGTTTAAATTTTCTCTATACCATTTTAACACCTCATATTGTACTTATCTCAGAGGATAAATAGAAAAATGTGAACCTCCACATTCTAATCTTTTTATACATCTTCATGCACTCATGACTTTATTACTTTAAATTTCTTTCCCAAGACAAACAACTCAACTGCAAAGCACAGGCTGGATAAGACAAATGCTGCATCAGAAACTCAGTATTTGTACATCAGCTTACACTTATAAGGAACCTTCAAGGAAAGACATTTGTAATATGGAAAAGCGCTGCGAATTCAGAGCCAGAAAACCTGGGTTTAGCTCTTGCCTACTGTAACAGCACTCATTTTAGCATATCCTTAGCCCTTAGTAACTTAGGGCTAAATATGGAAGGTGTGAGCTTTGTCCCCTGTTGAGAGGGTGTTAACTCCCCTGTTGATGTTGAAGAAGTGGATTCGCTGAGACAGGAGGCCAGTGTGTGTATATAAAGAAGAATTCTAGAGACAGAGAGACAGAATTGGAATGTTGCTCCTGGTGAAGGAAGAAACCTGGAGACTGAAGCTGACTGTGAGAGAAAAGAGAGAGAGAGAGAGAGAGAGAGAGAGAGAGAGAAAGAGAGAGAGACAGAGACAGAGACAGAGACAAAGACACAGAGAGACAGAGAGAGACAGAGACACAGAGAGACAGAGAGAGGGAGAGACAGAGAGAGGGAGAGACAGAGAGAGAGAGAGACAGAGAGACAGAGAGAGACACAGACAGAGACACAGACAGAGACACAGACAGAGAGGGAAGGAGAGAGACAGAGAGAAAGGGGGGAAGAGAGGTGGAGGAAGGGAAAGAGGGAGAGGGAGTTTCTCTCCAAGCATCCAGAAATAGAGAACTGAGTTGGAGTTTTCTTGAGAATTTCTCTCCCATCATCTGGAAGCTGACTGAGAACTGAGATGGAATTTTCCTGAGACCATAATCTAGTGAAGGCCACCTGGAAGGTTGAGAGGGCTTGCCTTGAAGGCCTCCTGCAAGGCTAAGAGGGCTTGCCTGGAAGGACACCTGGAAGGCCAATATTCCTTCTGGGTCCTATGGCCAGATAAACTTCTGGAAGACTGAAGAAGTATGACAAGGATAAGACCTTGTTTGTGGCCTGGCTAATCCTTGAGTTGCAGGCAAGGGAAGTGGTGAAGGGTTTGAGATGTGCTGAACCCTGTGAACTTCAGTGTGTGCCAGGGACTTCTCTGAGGACTGGACAAGGACTTGGGAGCTTTCTACTTCTGAATTCAGGTGACTGTTTGGTGCATTCAGGAGGGAGCTGGGACCACAGAAGGTGATACAGGGAATCAGAGAGACCACGCAGAGTCAAGATGAAGAAAAGGCCTCCACTTGGAGGAAATTGAGGTTTGCTAGACACCAAGGGGTGGAGGTTTTGTGTGGTTTTCTAATGATTGTATTTAATGACTGATTGAGTTGATGTATGGTTGCCTCATCAGTGGAAGACTGATTATTGTGTTGTGAATTGATTTGAATGATTGAGTATTGATTACTATATTGTGAATTGATTGAATGCTTTGTTCTAAATATTGTGGCCACTGCAGTGAAAACTATGTGGCCATTCTAATAATAAGCTGTTATGAACACCATATTATGATTTTCTGTGATAAGATGTAATTCTGTGAATATTATATTGTGATTTGTAATGAATGTTTGCCTTGATTTGTAATGGAATAAACAGAGTATTCACTATGCTGTGTAATCTCAACCTTAAAAGCTATTCACAGTAGTATTCTTTTGGGAATCTGCTTGTGCATGGCATTACACCTTCACATTTATTTATGTGGTACTGATTTAACTTCTCTGTTCCTCATTTGTATAAGGGGGATAACAATGCTTGTGCTCTCTGTTACAAAGGAATCTTTCAGCCATAAAAAGTGTGGTGTTTTTGTCAGTCATCCACATGTAGTATTTTGTAGTTGATCAAGAAAAACTATTAAATGCCATGTTTAGAGAATTGGGGGAACTGGTGGTAAAAGAGGCTTGAGCTATGCCATTTCCATGGAAGCAGAACACTCAAATGGATGTTCCTCTATCCCACTCCAGGATTGTATAAGAGTGCGCATTTTCTCCAAAGTACAGAGCAGGAACCCTAAATGACATACTCTGTACCCTTCCCTCCTTGTTTTCATTTCTATGTTCCTGTAGTAAAAGTTGTTATTAGTGATAGCCACACAGGCTGCTGACTATAGGTCAGTGATTTTTCTAAATATGAGAGTACCATGTGACCCATGGGTATCAAGAAAGGTCTTACTTAGGCACAGGTTCAGTCCTATGTATGCTGACTCAAAGGAAAGATCACTAGGTTGTAGACTGTGCCAGGGAAGATTACTCCCCACCCCCATGGAAGCATGGTGGAAAAGTCAGAGAAATCCCAAAATAGTGTGTTTTGCATAAGGAATGAGAAGATGTTGTCAGCTGAGATGTTGCTCCACCCTTGAATCAGAATTTGGTGATCAGGAGGAGTTCCAAAGGTTATAAGATCTTCCAAGGTGATGAGGTTTTCCCAACAATAAGCTTTGTAGGACATGGTAGAAAAGTCAGAGAAGTCCCAAAACAGTGTGACCATGTGAAAAATGATTGATAATACTTACAGCCTTGTTAAACCTATCCTGTGTTTCATCATTGTATTTTGTCCATTGTTATCAGGAATTTTTATTCTTCATAAATGATTGGCATTTCATGATTCACAACATCTCTGGGAAACTGTTTATATTGAAAAGATTTTTGTAAGGAGCATTTTAGAGAAACTGAAAGCACTGAACAATTTTTCAAATGGGTCTTTTTCTTCCTCCCTTCACTTTTGGGTTCCATTTCATTCCAGATGAAATGTATTAAGGGATTTTCTTTCATAATTTTGGATTCTGGGCCATTCCTTCTCTACATTTTGGCTAATATTAACCTCACTTGACTTGTCCCGTGGGATGTGAAAATTTACTTAAAGCCTTACACATTCCTTGGATAGGAAGCCAGAGGAAGAATTTTAACTGTTTGGGGACATGTAAATTCCTCTTCTCAGTCAGCCTACTTGTATTTTTCTACATGTACTTTAATCTGTAACCTGACTTAATTTACTAATAGAATGTCTTTCATGTAATTTGTTTCTTTAGGGGACATATGAGATTATAACTGTTTAAATTTGTTCAATTTTTATGAAATTGAAGGAAGCATGGCATTATGGATCTCTCTTCTCTACCTATTATGGCCTAAGAGGAATGTTCAAGATTGCAGTAAGTAAAAGAATCATTTCATTGTTTATCTCTAAAAAACTTTGTCTGAATCTTCATCATTGTTCAGGCTTTCTTTGAAGCCTGAATCTATATTTGAGCCAGTAGTAAAACCTAGGGTTTTTGTTTTTGGGTTGTTTTCCTCTACAATTTCTGCATTATAGCAAATAAATATTTGGCAACAGTTACTCACCACATGAACTCAGAGAAGAGATATTTCTCCTATAACAAATGTCTTTATAAGACACCATAGAAATCTCTAAGTTGGATGGGCAGTTAGGGGGCATTGTGAATAAAGTACTGGCCTTGGAGTTAGGAGGAGCTGAGTTCAAATCTGGCCTCAGACACTTAACACTTACTAGCTGTGTGACTTTGGGCAAATCACTTCATCCCAATTGCCCAGACTTCCCCCTCCAAAAAAAAAAGACAAAAAAAATGTCTAACTTAGAACTGAAAGATTTAGAAGTCATCTAGTCCAACTACTTCATTTTACAGATGAGGAAAATAGATTTCAAATGAAATGATTGACAATATGTACAACCTTATTAAACCTATCCTAGATCCCTTGATTGTCAAGATCATACAAAAACTGAAACAGCCAGAATTCACACCCAGGTCCTCTAACTCCATATCTACTACTTTATACCACCCAAAACTGATATTATATGCATTGATGAATTAACTCAATGTGCTATCCATTCAACATATTATCAGTGTAACAGGGAGTCTTCATCTACTTGATTTTCACTAAATAAATTGTTGGGACAGTTTCTTTTGATTGGCCTTGGGACAAAAGACCCTCTGATTACCTGGCAAATAAGAAATTATTGAACTTTATCATGAAATATCAAAATAAATTCCTTCAGGTGTTTACAATTTTCACAAATGCATCTCTTAGCAAAAAAGGTAACAGCACCAGAATGTCAAATTCAGTGCACCCCTATTTACTGTAAAATTCTGTGTATTTCACAAGAATGCCAGCTTTAATTGCTAAGTGCAGGACACTGAAACACATTGTCAGTAGTGAGAAAAATTATTCAACACAATTCATCCCAAGTTGTGTTCTAGAAATCTTACATATTTTTGAAGCTTCTGATTCTCTTCTTTCCTAAGTTAATTAAGAAAATTCACTTCCTTGTTATATAAACCATTATTTTGGGCAATATTTAACTACCATTGATCTGGGTGACTTCACTCAATACAAAAAAGAGTAAGAATGATCAATTCTTTTCTATTTTGGCACTGTTATTAGCTGTATTGCATCATTTAATCTCCAAATAGAAAAATGTCACTTTCTTTAGAGAATCCTCTCTGACCCTTGATATGCTAATGCTTCTTCTAATTAGATAGTAAACTCCCAGTTTATGTGGAAGTAATTAGAATAGTATAGTTTCTTTTTTAAAATAATTTAATTTATCACAATTGACAAGTTATAATTACAAATTCAATACTATTATAAAAGTTATTTTCATAAAAAATGTGGGCATTGAAATGGAAATCACTTGATGACTCTCTATTTTTTGGGGTGGCAATTGGTGTTAAGTGACTTTCCCAAGGTCACATGGCTCGTTTTTGTGTGAAGTGTCTGAGGCCAGATTTGAACTCAGGTCCTCCTGACTCCAGGGCCAGTGCTCTATTAACTGAGCCACCTACCTTGACTCTCAAGAATACTATGAGACACCTTGTATGACCAATTGTAATCATCTCAGCACTTTTGATTATGAGTTATCATGGCTTTTTAGAAACAGGTTCCCCAGTCTGTTTCACGTGGGAGATTATATAGGGCCAAACATCCTATGCTTGAGCACAGCCCTTATGGCAACTTTCTAAATCTGTACCTTCTGTTGAATTTATATACCATTTTATCCTTTGCTTCCAGGATGTTAAACACACACACACACACAAACACACACACACACACACACACACCACTGCTTCCTACTGTAATGACAAAACTGAATTAAAAGGTCACATATCTAGAACTTGAAGGGATTTTAGAGGTCTTCTAGTCTAACACCCGTATTTTACAGATGAAGAAAGGAAGGTCTATAGAGGTTTAATGACTTATCTTTGGACACACAAACTGGAAGTGGCAAAGCTGTGAACCCAGATCTTCTGACTTGAAAGCCACACTCCTTTCTTCTGAGCCACAAAAATTGACACACCTATGAACCAATAAGCATTTCATGCCTTTCAGTGACTAAGATGCATATTTTAATTTTATTAGCTAGTGGGTATTTAGTTAAGTCTTCTCAATGAGAAGATACTCCAAAATTCATATAAACAATTGGGTAAAATAATCTGCATGTAGTATTTTATTATTCTGTCCTCTTTTCCCTCCCCCACTCTGACCCCCCCCCCCAAAAAAATATAAGGATGGTAGCTAGATGGTACTGCATCATTTAAAAGTTCAGGTCACAAAACCTTGTATTCCCATATTAATTTCAAACAAGATCGACAACCACACTTTACTTCTAATGTTTATCATTGAAAGGGGACACAAGGTGGCACAGTATATAGAGTGCAAGGCCTGGGATCAGAAAGACCTGGGTTCAGAGCTGGCTTCAGAAATTGATTAGATGTGCGTCTTTGGACAAGTCATTTAACTTCTGTTTGCTCAATTTCTTCAGCTGCAAAATGAGGAGAGTAACTTCACTTACATCCTAGGTTTGTCATGAAGCTCAAAGGAGATAATATTTGTAAAGAACTTAGAATAATAGCTGGTGTATGTTGATGTTATTGTTCTCATATGTCAAGTAGCTTAGAGGGTTTGTCAAGGGAAATCCAATATCAAAACAAGACAAGAAAAGAAAACTCCACAATACTTAATGTAGAATTAGTAAAAACAATGAAAACTTTTCTATTGAAATTATAATTTTATGTGTGTACAAGAATGTCTATAAAGATATAGTTATATATATGCAAATATGTATATGTACATTCTGCTACATGTATACATAATTGAAAAAATTATCAGTGAATATTTTTGTCTTATTGATATTTTATGTCAAACCAGTACAAAGATTCAGCAAAACACCATGACATGATGAAAAGAACACAAGAGTTGCACTTTGAATATTTTTCTTCTAGGCTTGTTTCTTGAATAAGATAGCATTAGGCAAGAAACTCCTTTGCCCCTCGGTTTGGTTGTGTATAATGTTTACTAATATCTCTCCCAGCTCTAAAAATAAATGTATGACTACCAAAATAAAAACCTCAAACATATCATTCACAAAATCTGATCTCAAGCTAAGAAATTAGATCCAGAGGTAGAAAGGACTTTAGAGGAAATTGAGTCCAACTTCCTCCTTTTACAGATGAGGAACCAAGGCCCAGTAAGTTTAAGTCATTTGTTTATAGTCACATGGTAAATAAGCAACTGAGTCAAAATACAAACTTATAGTCTCTGAATTAAAAAACAACATCCTCTTCACTATATCATGCTGTTTAACTACATATGTCTTTGTGTCTTGTATACAGTAGGTGGTTAACAAATGATTACTGATTGATTGATTACTGCTTTGGCTGAATTGGCCTGAAAATTAAATCAGTTTAAGGGATTTCATTGATTTGTGTTGCTCCAACTATTGGTTACACGGGTTCTATATACAGACATAGCTTTACACTCCTATTTTATAGATAAATTTTGATATGTTGGGGATTTTTTTAAATAAAAGGAAATATTTCTATATGAAGAAACATAACATCATAACAGAAAGAATCATGCCTTCTTTGATAACATAGGAAAAATAGGAAGCATTTGTAATTCCATTATCCCAGAGAATTTTCTATCAATTCAGATCATAATCCCTCAGTAATAAGTCTAGGGAGTTTTCTAAGTCATAGAGAGATTAAATGACTTGCACATCCACACAAAACTGACTAGTGAAGGGCCAGACTTAAGACTGAACTCAAATTTCCTTGCCTTCTAACCCAGTATTGTGCCTCTATGCCTTGAAGGGATTGGGGTTTACTAGAATTATTTTCATTTTAAGAACCTAACATTGTCAATTTAGGAGTGTACACATGTGCACACACATAATACACAGGTACACAAATATAATACACACATGCACACTCATGTGAGCCTAAAATGATAATATGTTTTTTGAATATAAAAGGAAAATCTTCATTCCTGCCTCATCTTATTTATATTAAATAACGAACAGTTGGGTTTTCTCATTTCGTCTTTGTATCAGCAAGCACCCTAGTATACCCGGGGTGACTGCTAGCACAGATTCTTAGATCTGCTTTTCTAAAGGAAAGCAACTCAAAATGGATTAACAGTCTCACTTTAACCAATCAAACAAATATCACTTAACTAGTTCAGGGGGAAAAAGTCAGCACCCTGAACTTCAGAAAATACAAACAAGTTACAAGCAGAAGTCACAAGCAAACAGAGAAACAGATCAACATATGGGCTTCCAACCATCTTACCATTGCATCCATATCTATTCAGTTACCAGAGAGGGAATCACCAACATCTGGATTTTTCAAAGCTGGGGGACTCAACAGCTTCCCAGAGTCTCATCTGGCCAAATCACACAACTCTTCTCAAAGTGATCCCCAAAGCAAAACCTCACATCAGGGCATATGTATAACCTTCTCCTGGATCAGAAAATGTCACAGCCATCTTGACCTACTGCCCAATCACAAAGCAACAAGGCTTGGGCATTGCCAAAAAACAAGCCTCCAAGCACAAGCTCCATGTAACCACATTCAGTCTATTAGGGGGCAGAGTATACTTTCAGATCAGGGAAGGTTCTCAGAGCCACTTAAGCCTATCAAAGGGCACAGGGACAGGGAAGATATTCAGATTCCCATAACAGTCTTTATATGTAAAGTTTCTTTTGTTGATTGTTCTAAGCAACAAACACAATGGAAATGTGTCAGAATGTGTAACAATCAGATTTGCTTGAAATTAATATAGGAGTCTACCATATGGAGATCATATGTTCTTTGATTTGGCTTGTAGAATAAGTATTATGGCAGATGGTCAGAACTTGAGGGTCAATTAAACTGAGTGAAAACAACTGGATGACTTACACTATGTAGCTGACATTGTTTTCTTCTCAAGTCACACTCATAAAACCTATTGATGGATTGATGAAGAAGGAAGGGGGAAATTTTCATAGCCTTAATGCAAATCAGAAGAATGAATATTTCTACATATTCAGTGATCCTTACATATAGTAAAATGACTCTCAAGAATCCAAGACTCTATTAAGCCTGGGCAAATACCAACTGTGCTTCTAATAGCTATAACTGCTTCCAAGCTATGTTCTTCCCTCATCCTCCCCCATTCTTTTGCTTTTATGTGGCAATGAACAAGGCAGTGAGAAACTATATGAAATTTAGTTTCTTAAGCACCACCATCTTTGACAATATAAAAGCTAACAACTAATGCCTTCTTGTACTTTCAAAGGGAACACAAGCATAGAATAATCTACCCCTCATGGCTAAAGAGAAAAAAGAAAGCACATTCATTCATTAATGGTAACACTGATAATTTATTGAATTTTTTTTGGAGACCAATCTGGTAGCATACAGGAATAGAAAAAAATTATCCTGTTCTTTTGTCCAATAATTCTATTATTATAAATATACACATAAAGTATTACCAAAAAAATCCCATAGGGTTAGTTATTCCAAGATTCTCCACAGCTTATAGAATATAGTGGCAAAAATAATATTGTTCAGAAACAATTTAAATTTTCAATAGGGGAGTCATTAAAAGTATGGAATAATAATGTAACTGAATACTAAAAGATTGACAAGGGTCAAGAAATGAAAGACATCTAGGAAGATTAAAACAGAGCTAATGGGAAAAAAAGAGTGGAAGAAAGAATCTCACAAACTTCAATCATATGAGTAAAAGTAAAGAACAAAGGATTCAAATGGGAACTAACACTGCATTCTGATATGGAAGAAATAGAATAATGTTTCATATATTTGTGATATGTCATAAGTTTATTATGTGTATATAGTAATAATAAACAATATATGTGATATGTATTTAATAACATATTTAGAATAGTTTAAATATTTATAATAATTTAAATTTTCATAATACTTTACATATTTAAGTTGATTTCCTCCTGTTCTTCCTGGTTCTTGGACTTTCCAAATTATGTGATTTTATCCTAGACTTTCTCTAAGTGTCTGACACCTCTTTGCCCTGGAACATCCAGTCCACCTTGCAACCCTTTCAATCTGGGACATGTCGCTATAAGGTCTGTCCCCTTCTTCCTTTGATGTGTTTCTCCTGACCTCATTGTCGTATGTCCATGAAACCTGTACAGTACAACAGTGCCATACCAGGAAACTGAATTACTTCCATATGAATTGCCTTAGGAAAATTCTAAAGATCACCTGGCAGGATAAGATACTAGTCACTGAGGTCTTCTCTTGAACTAAACTGTCAAGAATTAAAACTCTATTTTAGAGTACTACTCTGATGGACTGATCATGTTGTTCAAACACAAAATGTAAGCTTGCCAAAAAGGCTATTTTACGGAGAATTCACAAAGGGCAAATATTCGCGTAGTGGTCAGAAGAAGTGAAACTAGGACAAATAAAATATCTTTTAAGAACTTTAGAACTAATTGAGTGACATGGGAAACCCTGGCACAATTCCGTTCAGCATGTGATGCCCATGTCAGAGAAGGTGCTATGCTTTCTGAGTAAAATAGAAGCAAAGGAAATGCAAGATGCACAAATTCAGAGAATCTGACACAAATATCCACATGGACTATTTGGGACTGACCTATGGTAGAACATGCCAAGCTCTTATTGGTTTGATCATCCATAGTCAAACACACTGAATCTTGCCTCTAGCATAGAGATGCTATCTTGGTCCTTCTTAGATAATGAAAAACAACAACCAATCACCTAGAGACTGCACTCCCCTTCTGTCTCTAGTTCTGAATTCTGTGTTTAAAAACCATGCTCTCCTGCCACATACCATCACTCAACCTCCTAACCTTCACATTATCTCTCCCTGTTAGAATGTAAGCTCCTTGATGGCAACAACTCTCTTTTTGTTTGTCTTTGTTTCCCTTGAACTTAGGACAGTGTCTGACACATAGTAATTGCTTTAACAATGCTTGCAATTTTTGTCATAAATAAATGTAAATTAAATTTAGCCATTAATTAATTTTAATTGTTGGAAATGATAATTAAACTTTAAATTCTCATTAAATACCTTTTTTTAAAGAAATTACTGCTCCTTTACTAGAGCTGTGGAGATTATCAGTTTGCCTGACATTGTATCAGTCCATAATTTTTCTAGTTCTTATCCAATTTTGTTGGGATCTTCCTACATAATTGTAAGTTTCTAACATTCTAGGAGTCCTACATTAACAAAGGCATTATGTGGATAGTAGAAATAATGCCTTTAATCTCCATGCTCTCTTGATTAAACTTAGCTAATTCCCAACCCAGTAAGACAGCAAAAGGAGAAGGGCATGCTAGTGGAAATTGATAGGTAATGACAGAATCAGAGGACATTAAAAAATTTTTAAATGCCTTATAGATTACTAGTTTTTCATTCCATTTTTAGATAATGGAGTAAAAAGGGATTCCTTTAGAAAGTAAAGGCAAGGGGCAGCTAGGTGGCACAGTGAATAGAGTACCGGCCCTGGAGTCAGGAGTACCTAAGTTCTAATCTGGCCTCGGACACCTAACACAAAAAACTAGCCATGTCACCTTGGGCAAGTCACTTAACCCCAACTGCCCTCCAAAAAAAAGCAAAAAAATAAAAAGAAAAAAAAGAAAGTAAAGGCAAAGTAAAAATACAGACGTGCTTGAGACCTCCCCTGGAACCCTCCAAATACCTGTAAAAATGACTCTAAACAAATTCTAGAGATACAGAACCCACAACATGACAGAGTGAAACAAATCTCTAGCCCAGGACAACCTGAAAAGTTGACAGGAAGGACCTGTTGAACTGGGCTTAGAGCAGAGCACAGTCCAACATGGGCTGTGCTGGCACAGACAGGGCCAGAGCAGGACTCAGCGGACTGATTCACTGTCATCTGTGGTGTTTTCCAGACTTCTCAACCCACAAATGCCAAATACAGCATAGAAGGTCAGTGGGAAAACCGTCAGATCTGGGTGAGAGGGGAGTGTGGTCTGGCCCCAGCCCTGAGGCAGCAGACATGATAGCAGCAGAAGCAGCAGTGGCTGCTTCAGGAATTCCATACCCACAGATGGCATGGGGATTGAGCCATTTATTAGAGTACAATTGTAGGGTTCTCTTGGCTGGAGCTGAGGCATGATTCTCTTACTTTGCCCTGCTTGGTTCTAGGTTATAGTCCTGGGCAGCAGTCTTGGGTAGGAGGAGCACTAGTGTGACAGAGATTATGGCAGCAGCAGAGAGGGAATACTTCTCACAGTTCCAAGGCAGAAAAGAGTGCTTGTGTTCACTCTCATACCAGAGCACAAGCCATGAAAGAAGCAAAAACCTCTTCTTTGATTATATGACATTGGAAGGGCTGAAAATGTACACAAAACCCCTGAAGCTTGGGACAGTTCATCAGTCCCCACCAGAAGTAGAGTCCTACCTTAGCAAAATGTTAGAAAGCAAAGTATCTGGCTAGGAAAATGGACAAACAGTCTAAAAAACCCTCAGACTATAAAATATTACTTCAGTGACAAATAAGATCAAAACTTACAACCAGAAGAAGGCAATGAAGTCAAAGCTCCTACATCAAAAGTCTCCAAGGAATATATGAAATGGTCACAGACCATGGAAGATCTCAAAAAGGATTTTGACAATCAAGTAACAGAACTAGAGGAAAAATTGGGAAGAGAAATGAAAGTGATGCAAGAAAATCATTAAAAAAATGAGTCAACAGCTTGCTAAAGGAGATGGAAAAAAGGAAGAAAATAATACTTTAAAAAATAGACTAACCCAAATGGCAAAAGAAGTCAAAAAAGCCAATGAGGAGAAGAAAACCTTAAAAAGCAAAATTGGCCAAAAGGAGAAGGAGGTCCAAAAGCTCACTGAAGAAAATAATTCTTAATATGTATACACACACACACACACACACACGGAACAAATGGAAATTAAGGACTTTGTAAGAAATCAAGAACTTATAAAACAGAACCAAAAGAACAAAAATTATATTTGAAGACAATGAGAAATATGTCACTGGAAAAACCACTGAACTAGAAACCAGATTCAGGGGGGACAAAATAAAAATTATTAGACTACCTGTAAGCCAAGATAAAAAAAAAACAACCCAGACAGCATCTTTCCAGAAATTATTAAGGAAAACTGCCCTGAGAGGGTAAAATAGAAATTGAAAGAATACATTACTTGTCTCTTGAAAGAAATCTCAAAAGGATAATACCTAGGAATATTGTAGCCAAATTCCAGATTTCCCAGGTCAAGGAGAAAATACTTCAAGCAGCCAGCCAGAAAGAAATAATGTAAGTATTATGGAAACACAATCAAAATAACACAATATCTAATAGCTTCTACCTTAACGCATCAGAGGGCTTGGAATATGATATTCTGGAGATCAAAGGAGCTAGTATTAAAACCAAGAATCATCTACCCAGCAAAAATTAATATAATAGTTTGGGGGGAAGTGGACAACCAATGACATAGAGGACTTTTAAGCATTCTTGATGAAAAGACCAGAGCTGAATAGAAAATTTGGCTTTCAAGTACAATAATAAAGAGAGGCATAAAAAGGTAAACAGGAAAGCAAAATCATAAGGAAATTATTAGTCGTACTGTTTACATTCCTACATGGAAAGACGATATTTGTATCTCATGAGACCTTTCTCAGTATTAGGGTAGTGGAGGGAAGAGAAGGAGAGAGAGGGAGAGAGAGAGACAGAGAGAGAGAGAGACAGAGACAGAGAGAGACAGAAAGAGAGAGAGAGACAGAGAGACAGAGAGAGAGATGTAGATATATACACACACATATACATACACATACACATATACACAGAAAGAGACAGAGACAGAGGGGGCAGAGATAGAGAGAAATAGCAACAAAGAGATAGAGAGATAGAGAGCACAGGATGAATTTAATATGAAGGGGATGATATCTAAGTATAAAATTAAGATGTGAGAGAGCAATATATTGGGAGGAGAAAGGGAGAGATAGAATGAGGTAAATTATCTCACATAAAAAAAGCAAGAAAAAGCTTTTACAATGGAAAAGAGAGGGAAGGTGAGAGGGAAATACTGAATCTTAACTCTCACTGGTTTTGGCTTAAGCAGGAATAACATACACACTCAATTGGGTATCTCATCCTATAGGAAAGTAGAGGTGAAAGAGGATAAGGGGGATGATAAATGGGAGGGCAGATTGGGAGAGGGGATAGTCAGAATCAAACATTTTTTAAAAGGGCCAGGGTCAAAGGAGGAAATAGAATAAATGGAGGGCAGAACAGAATGGAGGGAAATAAAAATAGTCTTTCACAACATGACTATTACGGAAGTATTTTGTGTAACTACACATGCATAATCTATATTAAATTCTTTGCTTTCTCAATTATGGTGAGTGAGAAGTAAGAAGGGAGACAATTTGGAACTCAGAAGTTTAAAAATGAAGGTTAAAATTGTTTTTATATGCAACTGGATAATAAGATATACAGAAAATATTGTGTAGAAACCTATCTTGCCCTACAGTAAAGTAAGGGTGAATGGGATAAGGAGTGGAGGAGGGGATAGAAAGGAGGGTAGACTGCGGGAAGGTGTAATCAGAATGCATACTATCTTGGGGTGAGGGGAAGGGGAGAGATGGGGAGAAAATTTGGAACTCAAAATCCTGTGGAAATGAATGTTGAAACCTAAAAATAAATAAATTATTTTAAGGGATTTCTTTACTCCCTTTGAAGGAAAGTAAAAATGGCATTCTGTGTACAAATAGGATATAGAGGGAAATATGGGCAGGAACAGAACTGGTAGTTAGATTCAGTTTTTTAAGTTTTCTAATTCTAGTGAGCCAGCTGTATTCTTTTTGAAGTCTTTCCTTTTGACTCAGAAGATTATAAACTAAAGACACGGCAGAATAGAAGGATGGGCAGAGTACGTATCTGAAGTAAGTAGTACTGAAATGAAACATGGAAAGGAATTCTTGAACTCTAAAAACGTCTTTAATCACCAAATGTTTCTCTTTCTATTATCTTGAAATCTGTTAGTGGAGTCCTCAGTGTTTTAATAGTTTCATAGCTCTGCTTCCTATCAAAATGCAAAAATGAAAGATAAGATACAAGGAAAACAAAGTTGCCAGAAACACTTTACTGAACCCATTTAGTAATTATGGTTATTACCATGCTTTATAGCTAGACTTCAGAATGCTCTTTTATTCCTGTTCTTAACACTGGTAAAGGAGACCTAAGAATAAAATACTTAGTGTTGCTAGTGATATTAACAAGTACATTACAATGAGAAAGTACTAATCTTAAAATTTAAATACTTTTTTGTTCATACCATAAAAAAACACATTTAATTTTATTGAATGAATGAATGAGAAAGTATTTATTAAGCAACTACTATATGAAAAGCAGTGTGGTACATATTAATTATACTAGTTGAAAAGTAACACAATCCCTATTCTTGAAGATCCCACATTCTAATAGAAGGCAAAACACACACACACACTCACTCACACACACACACACACACACACACACACACAATTTGACCATGACAAGGAATTAGTGGTGATAACTTTGTATTATAAATCTTTAATAACTTGATCGACTAAGAAGATAGGAGCCATATCACTTGCAAAGGAAATAGCCTGGTTTCATCCCTAAAAGGGTTGCTTCCCTGAATGATGTTTGTAAAGCCCAGTTTGAGAGTAGGACTAATGATCTAGGGCAGTGGTTTGAAATTCAAATAAAGAGGGATCCCTGCATGCTGCATATTGACAAAGAAATCCACAAATTAATAATATATGTCATATTTTATTTTTATTCATTTTTGTTAAACATTGCTCCATTACATTTTATTCTGGCTTGGGTACATATTAAGCACTTAATAAATGCTTTGTCATCTATTATATATCTCTGCATATCAGCAGCCAGGTACTATTTGTTTCCCCTGCTGCAAATACTCATCACCTGGATGTCAATGCTCTGCTCACATAGCCTTTAAGAATCCAGGATTACCAGCAGTTAGTTAGACAGGTTATAAACATTTATGAAGCACCCAATATATTCTAGCCACTGTGCTATATGCTGGGGATACAAAGAAAGGCAAAAGATAGTCCTTGTCCTTGAGGAACTCACAATCATACCATGACAAGTATTCAGAGAAGTATTTAATAGAATAACATAGTCATTTTATAGCTTTACAATGAAATTGGCAAAAAGTCGTGAGGAAAAAAAAAACTTCAATAATTCTCATGTACTGTTTTTTTTAATCCACTAGTTGAATATTGAAATAGGTTTTCAACAGGGCCAAAAATCCAAGTGAATATTCCTTTGCTTGTAAATCAGGCTCTGCCACCTGTCCTTCCTAGACCCTTCCTTCACTAAGAATAAAAAATCTGGCATCTAACATGATGTTTATCAAACATAACTTGAGTTCCAAGACCCATTAGTATGGGACTCCACATCAATGGAGATCAATGTCATGTATACCTGATTGAGGGTTGGGGTTACATTATAAAAAGAGATCTTCAGAGTCTGCAGTTACTTTGTATACTTGTGGCTTCCTGTTCTGAGAGAGACAATGGAAGATGCCAACGCCAGTTGAGACTGCTGGACAGTCTGGAAAGAAGATAACATGACAGGCATCAGTTTGCTCCACTGTAGACCTAGGTAATTTACGTATTTGGGTATATTGGGTTTCTTTTTCTTTATTAAGCTATATCCCAAATGAGAGAACTCCTCCCTTCTGTATTATCTAGTATATATTCTCATATGTGTTTTGACTCTGATTTCTCTTTTACTTGGGTAAATGAGTTCTTTCCTATTTACTAATTGCCTTGGATAATTTGGGGGTTTTTAACTATTAATGAATACATACTTAACTTGAACCTAAAAAACACATCCTCTAGATTAATATATGTGGCAGATAGATATAATTATACCCCAGTACTACTTTCTTTGAGGACAGCAGAGTGTTTAGGCTCTGTATCCTCTAAGTCTCATTGTGCATCCTGGAAACTATGAAAGTCTCCCTTGGAGAAGAGTGAGGGTAAAGAGAAACTAGATATATCTGTTTTACCTTTCTTTGAGGCACTCATCAATTTTATATTGCATCCCCATAATGATGCAGTGTGAGGGCATATTTCCCTCTCCCACCTTATGCCATTTCTGTCTGGGGAGGATAAAATAATTATGTATATAACATAGTTCAGTTCCTATAGAGCACAGTTTTGTTTCCAAGTACAGGTTGCCTACTGGGGTTAAATTCCAGGTACTCTGGCTTGTTAGGACTTTCATGATGAGCTAGCTTAGTTCACTATCCTTCCTGAAATTGTAGTTCCAAGGTTACCATGGCTTAAACTCTCACCTCTTTTGGGGGATTACCTGCAGCACCTGAAACTGAGGACAAATAATTCAGAAAAGAAACAAATACTTCAGGCTCACTTCTCAGAATGAGTATAAAATAAGCAGAACAGGGAAAGAAAGTCATTCCCTTCTCACAAGTTCAGATCATGGTTCCTGCACTTTACATAAATTATGATATTTATCCTCTGATATATCAGATATGAGTGGTCAACCAGAAGAATAAAAAGTGGAGGAAAATACAGTGAAAAATTCTTGTCAGTTTTAAAAATGTAGGCAGCTGAACAAAGGAGCCTACCCTCACCCACAGGGATAAGGAATACAGAATCTTCTCTTTACAAGGCCAGAGTATACAAATTTTTGAAATTTTGGAAAGAAAATTAGTTATAGGTTTGATATAAGTTGTACCCTGAAGCATATTATGAGATCTGTCACTTTGGAAGAGGTGGCTACATTCAGAGACACCCTTAATATGTGTGACCTTTGATTAGACATTTCATTTCACTTCTCAGTGGACCTCAGTTTCTTCATTTATAAACTGAGGGCAATAAACTAGATAATTTGGAAGGTACTTTCCTATCATAAAAGAAGACCCGGATTTCAAATCAGATGATTTGAGTTTGAATGCTTGTTCTGCTACTTACTAAAAGTAAATTATCCGGTAAGTGGGCTCATAAGATTATACCCCTAAAGAGAGAAAGGACATCTCTTTTTAGAATGATGTCTGTTCCTCTCTAAATCACTGATACCAAAAGACTAGGATCCCATTTAAAACTCTCAAAGAATGGTCACCACTTACCTTTATATTCTTATCTCAATCTTATCTCATTCCATCATATACGCTCCAACTGAGAAATATCAATCACTAATACTCAGACATGGCTTCCTTCCCTAAACCTGGAAAGTTCTTCCTTCTGCTCCTTTTCATTATATCAGCAAATTGAAATTGTACCTATATACAAAGAGGAATTCAGTTATTCTTCTAGGTGACCTTAACTGACCTTCTTAGAAATCACTGTTTTTTTCATCAGATCTTGTGGAACATTTTGTTTGTTCCACTTTTATGTATTTATCTTTTTTTATATTTTCACAGGAAGACTAGGAAAGACTATTTCATTTGAAAATAGTTTATGTGTAGTTCAACTATTCATTATTTCTAGAAAGGAAATAATCAAATTTTCATTTCCCCCTAGCAACCACTGTTATATGAGATTACTGTAAAATATGCAACTAGAAAGAAGGCACGATTTAAATGGGCCATTTGTGTGAACTTAGTGCTCAAAGTAATGATGGCTCATCTTGCCATTAAGTTTAAAATTTACCTTAAATGATCCCCAAGCAAATTACATATAAAGGCCATCTAAATAAAGTGTGGAAAAGACAACTTGTAGAAATCTTTAATCAATCAATAAGTATTTATTAGTACAAATCAGAAACAGAGCTTGAACTAAGATCTTCTCCCACATCTTTAGCAAATGCTTATCTCCCCCCAAATGTTCAGGCATTCATGTGTTCACAAGCCGCCCATTGTCTCATACTATAGATGTTGCACATGTTATTTCTTTTTTAGAAGAAAACGAGACTTATTTATAGTTCAAAGACATCAAGTAAAGCTCCTATCAGAGCTCTTGGAAAATAATGACATCAGCCAATGAGTAATCATTATCTAGTGATTTCAGTCAATCACTTGTAGTCACATACTAGACAAATATAACAGGATTTTCCTGTGATAATTCCTTACTTTAATGCCAACAATATTCTATTTCTCCCAAGAGATAGCACCCATCTTCCTTCTCCTACACTTCTTCTCATAACTTCCAGAGCAACATCACCCTCTCCCCATGGAACAGGTCTTGATTCTTAATACCTAGATTACTCACATTGAAATAATAAACTGATGTCACTTTTCTTTTCATCAGCTCCTGGCCAGTATATTCTCTGGATACTTCCCATTGATCTATAAGCTTGATGAAATACCTGATTTCCCCATAGTTGTCCCTTTTAGTCTACTCATCACACAGTCAAACTAATTACTCACAGTATCCAAATACCAATGAACCAACTTTCAGTCCTTCCCCCTGTTCTGATATACCATCCAAAATGGCTTTTTAAAGCTTGGGAAGTAGCTCATTAGTGTATGAGACATCTCATTTCTCTCTTTATAGAGTTTTCAAGACAGGAATGTCAAAGTTTTACAACTGGCACAAATCTCAATGGATACACACTATCTAAAGCTATGCAATTCTTGTCAAGGTTCTCTAGAAATTCTTCATGGTGTTACCAACCAGCAAGAGCCTCTTCTCTAGGTATTTCAGCATTATTAATATATAACTTCTATTAGGGATTACTTAGTCTGTTTGTAGCTATTTTCTTTATTTTATGAAGTAACCAAGGAATGAACTGTTACAATCTCATTATTTTTGACATGAAAGCTTTGACAATGCATTAAAATTACTGTATCTTTTCTCAGACTAAGTTTTTAATATGTGTAACAAAGTACAAATGATTATAAAGGTTATCTATATATGTATATATATATATATATATATATATATATGCAGTGGTCAAAATATTACCAAAAAATTTCAAATGCCCTTGCTTAAAAATATCTGTAAACATTCCGAAAAAGAAATGCATTTAAAATAGAGCTGATTTTAGTAACTGTTATATGCCTAGAAAAAAGCTATGCATTCTATATTCAATTAGGTTTTCTATTAAATAAAATTTGTATTCAGTTTGATAATTATATCTCTTTAAGTATTTTTAGAACAAAAGATGTTGAGCTTCCACCATTATAAGAAATTGAGGCCACAAGTTGGTATTAATTTTTTTCTATGATAGTCGGTATTAAATTGAAGATTAAGTTTTATTTTGAACCTAGTTTCTGATTTACACCTCCCTCACAAATTTAAGTGAGAAATCCCTTTCAAATATTTTCTTTAGGTCAGTTATTCTCAACCTGTGGATTGTGACCCCTATGGGGTCACAGGGGATGTCTAAGACCATCAGAAAACACATACTTCTGATGGTCTTAGGAACTGAGACATTTCTCCACTATTCATCTCTAGGCAGTTCCCCCCACATGCAGATATGCTCACATATGAGTATTAAAGGGCAGTGTTATTAAGAAGGATGAGAACCACTGCTTAGGTAAACAGTTTTATTTTTTTCAGCTACAAGAAGGAATTAATAAAATTTAACACAGTTGTGAAAGAGGAATGAAAATTGAGAAAAGGAGGCATGGATTGACTCTTGCATAGATATTTTCCTACCTGGAATCATTTCATTATGAACACTATATAAATGGCTCTTCTCTTGACAGTAAGTGAACATAGTTCTAACGTCAGGTTCTATTTCCAGGTTCTCAGCTATAATTAGTCTTTGTGTGGTAAAAGTAGAGGGTTTCTTTTTTTCTTTTTACTCAATAGTATTTTTTTCAATTACACGTGATGATGGTATTCGTTTTTATAAGATTTTGAGTTCCATTTTCCCCTCCCTTCCTCATAATCCACCTTCCACAAGACAGAGAGTGATCTCACGCAGGTTATACATGTACAGTCATGTAAAGCATATTTCCACATTAGTCAGGTTGTGAAAGAATTAGAAGAAAAAGGAAAAATCATAAGAAAACAAAACAAAAAATTGAAAATTGCATGATTCAATCTGCATTCAGACTCTACTTCGTCCTCTGAATGTGGATAACATTGTCATCGTATGAGTCTTTGGAGCTATCTTGTATCACTGTATTGCTCAGAAGAGCTAAGTGTATCATAGTTGATCATCACACAATGCTGCTGTTACTATGTCCAAATTTCTCCTGTTCTGATAACATCACTCAATCTCAATTCATACACCTTCTCATCATTTCTTATATAATAATAGTATGCCATTACATTCATACACCAGACCTTGTTCGCCTATTCACCAATTGGTGGGCATCCCCTCAATTTTCAATTCTTTATCACCACAAAAAGAGCTACTATAAATATTTGTGTACCTGTAGGTTTTTATCCCTTTTTAATTATCTCTTTAGGATACAGACTTTGTTGCAGAATTGTTGCATTAAAGGGTATGCACAATATGATTGTCCTTTGGGCATACTTCCAAATTATTCCCAAGAAGGGTTAGATCAATTCACAACTCTATTAATAATACATTAGTATTCCAATTTTCACACTTCTTCTTCAACATTTATTATTTTCATTTTCTATTATAATAGCCAATCTGAAAGGTGTGATACGGTGCCTTAGCATTGTTTTAATTTCCATTTCTCTAATCAATAGTGAATAAGAATATTTTATGTGACTATAAATAGCTTTAATTTCTCCATATAAAAACTTCTTGCTCATACCCACTAACCATATTTCAATTGGGGAATGTCTTTTATTCTTATAAATTTGACTCAGTTCTCCATATATTTGAGAAATGAGGCTTTTATCAGAAACACTGACAGAAAAAAATTGTTTCCTAGCTTTCTGCTTTCCTTCAAATTTTAGTTTCTGTGTGTGTGTGTGTGAATGTAATACACCTTTAATTTAATGAAATCAAAATTATTTACTTTGCATTTCCAACTGCTCTTTATCTCCTGTTTGGTCATAAATTCTTCCCTTCTCCATAGATCAGATAGGTAAACTATCCATTCCTCTCCTAATTTGCTTATGCAAATATAACCTTTATGTCTAGATCATGTGCCCATTTTGAACTTATCTCCTTATATGATGTTAGACGTTGGTCTATGTCTATTTTCTACTATATTATTTTCCAGTTTTCTCAGCAGTTTTTGGTTTGTTTTTTTTAATACGTGGAAAGGTCTTATCCCAGAAGATGGAGCCTTTGGTTTATTAAATAGTAGATTTCTATAGACATTTAATACCATGTCTTGTGTTGGTAACTTATTCCATTTATACAGCATCCTTTTTTTTAGTCATTAATAGTTTCAACGATTGCCACTTATACTATAGTTTTTCATAACTAGGCCACCTTTCTTAGCATTTTTTTCGTTAATTCCCTTGATATCCTTGATGCTTTTGTTCTTCAAGATGAATTGTGTTATTATTTTTTCTAGCTCTATAGAACGTTTTTGGTAGTTTGATTGGTATGGCACTGCATAATTAATTTAGGTAGAATTGACATTTTTATTATATTAACTCAGTCTACCCATGGGAAATTGATGTATTTCCAGTTGCTCAGATCTGCCTTTATTTGTGTGAAAAGTGTTTTCTGATTGTGTTCATATAGATTCTGGGTTTATGTTTATGAGTCTCTGGGTAGATTCCAAATATTTAGTATTGTTTATAGTTATTTTAACTGGAATTTATAATTCTATCTCTTGCTGCTGGGTCTTGTTGGTAATATATAGAAATGCTGATGATTTATATGGGTTTATTTTATATCTAGCAGCTTTGCTAACATTGGTAGTTATTTCAGGTATTTTTTTTTGTTGATTCTTTAAGTATACCATCATATTATCAGCAAAGAATGTTAGTTTTGTTTCCTCATTGTCTATTCTAATTCTTTCACGTTCTTTTTTCTTTTCTTATTGTTGAAGATTATATTTCTTGTACTTTATTGAATAATAGTGGTGATAATGAGCATACATGTTTCAACCCTAATCTTATTGGGGATACTTGCTGATGGTTTTAGATGGACACTGCTTATCATTTTAAGGAAAGCTCCATTTACTCCTATCTTCTTTAGTGGTTTTTAATAGAAATGGATGTTGCATTTTTTTCAAAGGGTTTTTTTTCTGCATTTATGGAGATCATACGATTTTTGTTAGTAATGTTATTGATATTAACAATTATGCTGATAGTTTTCCTAATATTAAACCAGTTCTCCATCCCTGCTATAAATCCTATCCATTTATCCATGACATAAGTCACTGCAATCCCTTTGCTAATATTTTATTTAAAGTCTTGCATCCATATTCATTAGGAAAATTGGTTTACTTCACTGTAAGATAGATTTTTTCTATTCAATTAATTGCATATGTCAGTCCCATTTTGAACTAAATCTGATGAAAGTAAGGTTTAAACAAAATTAATTCTTTCTCTCAACTATAATAGTTCTTTCATGCCTCTTTATGTGATGTAATTGAAAACATTCTGCCTCCCCTTTGCGTCTTCTCCCAGAACAATCCCTTCTTCACACCTGTTTTTTTATCATAACATCTACATCAACTTGTGCCCACATTTTCTGTCTAATCCCTCTAACTCCACTAATAGAGATATACTTCTTAAGAGTAACAAGTATGTTACATCCCATGCTATGATATGAACATTTTGCCTTTTTTAAATACCATGATTACATGATTGTTTTTCTTTCCATTTTTATGCTTCTCTTGAATCTTGAATTTGAAGATCAAATTCTCTATTCAGCTCTGGTCTTTTCTTCAGGAAAGTTTGAACTTTCTGTATTTCACTGAATGTCTATCATTTACTTTGATGAAAAATATATACTGAATTGTGTTGGGTAGTTGATTTTTAGTTTTAATCCAAGTGACTTTGCTATAAGGAGTATCATATTACAGGAACTCTGATTTTTTTTTAGCTTCATAGGAAATCTTTTTTTAATTATTTAATTTATTTTCTTGTTTACATCACTCAGTTCCACGAGATTTTGAGTTACAGATTTTCTCCCCATCTTTCCCCTGCCCACAACCCCAAAACAGATACCCCACTGTAAAATTCCTCCCTTACTCTGCTCTCTCCTATCTCCTCCTCCATCGCCCCTCTAACTTTCTAGTAGGGCAGGATAGGTCGCCCTAACACAGTGCCTGCATATCTTAATTCCCAGTTGCGTGTAGTCAATAATAATAATAATAATAATTATTATTATTATTATTGTTTATATATCAATAAATATATATTATATATCAATATATAATATTATGTCATATATATTATATTACTCATTATATATGATTATATATATGTATATATGTATATAAAACATTTGATAGTAGAACTTTAAATTCTAGATTCTTTCGGTTCCTCCCTTGTCACCAACCCCAACTGGAAGGACAAGCAATTCAAAAGAGGCTGTACACATGTAATTACACAGAACATCTCCACAATGGACATATTGTGAGAGACTGATTATATGCCCCTACTTCCTATCCCATTCCCCACCTTGTTCTATTCTCTACCTTGTCCCTGTCCCTTTACAGAAGTGTGTTCTTCCAGCAGCCCTTCCACCCACCCTGCTCTCCCCTCCATCATCCCACCTTTCATCCCCATCCCTGCTACTGTGCTGTGTGGCAAGATACCCAGTTTAGAGTTTATGTCATTCCTTCACTAAGCCAAATTAAATGAAAGTAAGTTGATGCTTTCCCTGTTACCTTCCTGTTCTTCCCCTCCATTGCAACAGTTATCCCTTGCCTCTTCTATATGGAATGATTAATCCCATTCTGTCTTTCCCTGTCTCCTCTCATTCTAATCCTCTCCCATCTCAGAATTTCACCTTTTAAAGTATCATCCCTTCCTATTCAATTGATCCTGTACCCTCTATGAACTCATATACACACATACTCAGATATGTATTCACACACATATATACCCTCCTATATAGACATATGTGTAGGTATACACACACACATACATACACACACACACACATTTGTATTCCCTTCACCTATTCTCATAATGAGAAAAGTTTCATAAGTTACTATTATCATTTTTCCATATTGGCATGTAAATAGTTCACCTTTGATAATTTCCTTATGATTTCTTTCCCATGTTTACCTTCTCATGCTTCCTGTGTTTGAATGTCAAATTTTCTGTGCAGTTCTGGTTTTTTCAGCAAGAATGTTTGAAAGTATTCCACCACACTGAATGACCATATTTTCCCCTAGAACATTATACTCAATTTTGCTGGGTAGGTGATTCTTGGTTTTAATCCTAGCTCCCTTGATCTCCAGAGTATCATATTCCAGGCCCTTCGATCCCTCAGTGTGGAAGCTGCCTGATCCTGGCTTATTCTAATTGTGTTTCCACAATATTCAAATTGCTTCCTCTTGGCAGCCTGTAATATTGTCTTCTTGATCTGGGGAATCTGGAACCTGGCTATAACATTTCTAGGAGTTTTCTTTTGGGGATCTTTTTCAAGAGGTGATTGGTGAATTCTTTCAATTTCTATTTTGCCCTCTGGTTCTAAAGTATCAGGGCAATTTTCCTTGAGAATTTCTTGAAGGATGCTTTCTAAGTTCTTTTTGTGATCATGGTTTCAGATAGTTGAATAATTTTTAAATTGTATCCCATGCATTTATTTTCCAGGTCAGTGGTTTTTTCAGGAAGATATTTCACATTGCCTTCTATTTTTTTCATTTGTTTGTATCTGTTTAATAGTATCTTGATTTCTGATAAAGTCATTTGCTTCCATTTGCTCCACTCCAATTCTGAAGGAATCATTCTCTTCAGAATGTTTTTGAGATTCTTTTTCCATCTGGCAAATTCAACTTTTTAAGGCATCCTTGTGCTCATTGACTTTTTGGATGTCTTTTGCCATTTGAGTTAATCTGTTTTTTAAGGTGTTATCCTCTTCAGTCAGGTTGTTGACTCTCTCTTCATGATTTTCTTGCATCTTCCTCATTTCTCTTCCCAGTTTTTCCTCCACTTCTCTTATTTGTTTTTCAAAGTCCTTTTAATCTGATCTATGGCTTGTAGACAATCTTCATGTTTCTTGGAAGCATTTGGTTTGGGAATCCTGACTGTGTTGCCTTCCTCCCATACCATGCTTTGATACTTTTTGTCCCCAAAGAAGGATTTTAGAGTTCAGTTACTGTTATTACTTTACTTTCTTTTCCTACTTATGATGCCAGTAAATTATTTTTGTTTTTGACTCTGTGGAACTTTGCTTCCAGAGAGGAAAACTCTGTCCCAAATTGCTAGGGTTTTCAGAGCTACTGGAGCTATTAAAGGGTTGTTACTGCCCCCACCAGCTTTGACTCAGTGAAAACGCACCCCAGGACCACCACCCAAGACTATGATCCGGATTTAGGCTACTCAATGCAAGAACGCTTGGCCTCTGAACAATTTCATGGCCCCCCTGCAGCTCTGAACCAACTGGGTAGAGGCAGCTGCCACTTGCAGCCACTTCTCCTGCTTCTATTACTTCCTTGCCCTGAGGTAAGTTTGGCCAGACCACTTTTCTCCCCCAAATTTGGCTGAATTCCACTGACCTTTCACTTAGTCCTAATTCCTTCTGGCTTGATAAATCAGGGAAACTGCCACAGCTCCACTCTCCTGAAGACTCTAGCTGTGACTCATCCTGACCACCCTGGGGCCAGGCTGCAGTTTCCAGCTGGGCTGGTTTTGGGTCCCAGCCTCCTGTGATGAGCCCTACCTACCAAGCCGCTGTAAGTGAGAGACGTGTTTTCTGTATTTTTGTGAGCTTTTGAACCCTAAAATTTGCTCACATTCATACTTTATGGGTATTTGAGGTGGCTATATGGGAGCTGTGAAACCTTGCTGCTTCTGTGTGGTCATCTTGGCTCTCCCCACCCCCAGATCTTTTAAGGTAGAAGCTACAAGAGCCTGTGTAATCCTAAATGTGGTTCTATGATATTTAAATTGTTTCTTTCTGGCTCATTGCACTATTTTCTCTTTGATCTGATAATTTTGCAATTTGGCTACAACGTTCCTTGACATTTTCATTTTGAGGTCTCTTTCCTGAGGTGATCAGAATATTCTTTTGACAGCTACTTTACTCTCTGGTTCTAGCAACTCAGGACAGTTTTACTTAATGATTTCTTGAAAGATACTGTCAAAGCTCTTTTTTTTGTTCTGATTATGGCTTCCAGGTAGACATATAATTTTTAAATTATCTCTACTGAATCATTTTTCTAGGTCAGTTCCCCCCCCCACCATGGGATATTCTACATTTTCCTTTATTTTTATTCTTTTGATTTCGTTTGACTGATTCTTGATGTCTCACCAAGTCATTAGCTTCCACTTACCATATTCTAATTTTCAAGGAATTATTTTCTTCAGTTAGCTTTTTTACCTCCTTATCCATTTGGTCAATTCTACTTTTTAAGGAGTTGTTTTTAAAATCCTTTTTCAACTTGTTACAAGAGGACTTTTTCAACTTGATCAATTTATATTCCCCTTTGAGGCTTTGCATGTTGGCATTTTGACACTGTAGTATTCTTCTGAGTTTGTATTTTGATCTTCCTTGTTATAAGTAGTTTTCTATGTTCAGGGCTCTTTTCTCCCCATTTTTTAAAAAGTTGAACTTTGATCCTTGGGTATAGGAAACAAAGTCCCAAATTTCTTTCACTGGGGACCAAGGGCCTGACCATTGACTTTCTGCTCTCTGGTCTCAAGTTGCTGTCTTGCCCGCTTTGCTATGGTGTCCTTGTGTAGTCATTCCTGTTGTCGCTGGTGTTCTGGGGCTTGACGTTTGCCTATTTCACTGGGGATGGAGGTCTCACAGATTGCCTGCTTAGCCAGAATCATGAGACCTCATTTGCCACTCTGTGTTGTGGCTAAGAGCATCCTGTTTGCTTGCCAGGACACTACTTGCACTGGGCTGTACTTCTGCCCAAATGAGACAGATTTTCCAGAAGTCCTCCTGCGTATTTATGGGCTAAAAGATTCCCTCACTTCATCTTTTTGTTGATTCTGTTGATAGAGAACTCTTAAAGCCGTGTTGTAAAGTTGTTTCTGAGGGAAACTGGAGAGAACTCAAATTATTTATTGGCTTCTTTCTTCCATCTTTCTCCCATTGTCATTGCTGAATTCTTAGTTAAAGGACTCTTCAATGTATTTTTTTAGTTTATTATGTATCATAGGTACAGGAAATGTGTTAAACCAAATTATTTATGTTTTATGGTAGACCAAATTAAATTCACAATATACCATTTGAGAATCATTAAACTAGGTCTTTGATTTTAATATCCTATAATGCATTGATTCTAGAATTTTATCTACATTGCAAAAAAGAAAGAAAGAAATACACCCCACACATACACATATATACACACACACAAACACACACACACACACACACACACACACACATCTGGAAGACAAAAATGCCGAGTCCAAGTCTGACCTCTTCTATTGACTGACTCTGTTGCATTAGAAAAGCCTTGACCTTTATTACCTTGATGTTATCTTTGAATCTTCATTCTCTACTAACTATTATATCTAATCAGTTTTCAAATGGCACTGTCTTTCCCTTTACAACATCTCTAATATCTCACTTTACTCATTGTAATGGTAATGGAATTTGGAGATGCCCCTGAATTGACTTGGCTTTTGGGTTGAGTGTTAAGACCCAGAGCTTGTGAATCACATTTGTGGAATGGACTTGCTGACATGAAGAGAGGGGGATGACCTGGGAGGAGGCATGAATGGAAAGGAAGGACCAAGCCCAGAGAAGGCCAGAAAAAGAAGTATTTTGGGGGAGAGCAGTATCTAGTGTCATTGAGCCTGAGTTGCTGAAAGAGACTGCTGAGAGCTGATTTGAGCTGCCCAGAACTTTTGAGGACTGTCATCTGGGGCTGCTGAGAGCTGAGGAGGCCTGGCTGTGATGCTGGTATTTTGTCTGTCTGTTTTGATGTTGTTTTTTTTCCAGATTCACCTGATGGTGGACAGTGCTGCTGTTGTAGAGGTCCTGGAAACTGGCTGTTTACCTCTCACCTAGAGGATTTCAATGACCTCCTAATTGCTCTCACTACTTTAGTTGTCATCCCAATTTGATCCATCATACACAATTTTACTAATTTTCCATAAGCATAAGGTATTACCATGTTATTTCTTCATTCAATAAATTCCAGTTACTTCGTATTGCCTCTAGACTCAAATAAAAACTCCTCCCTTCAGGTTTTTGAGTACTACAAAATATGACTCCAGTTTTGTGAGCCAAGATGGCAGAACAAGCAGTATGTCACTCTCACCCTCCCTTACTGACCTTGAAAAAGCCATAGACTACTGCCCTATGAAAAGTCATGAAATGGTGGAGACAGAAGAAAGATGAGATGGAATAGTCTTTTAATTTAATAAATTTTGAGAGGTTCAAGGTTCAAGAAAAAGGTCTGTTTTGTTGTGGCTAAAGGAGACCAGTATAAGATGGAATGAATTCCAGCAAATCAGTGGCAAGCCTATCTCAGCAAACCAGGTGAAGATTATGAGCCCCAGGGTTCCAGACAAGTGGAAACATGAGGCACATATCAGCCACCACCACCAACTCCAGTTCAGGATAAGCTACCAGTCACCAGCTGCCATCACCTGAAATCCAGCACACATAACTAAGCCCCAACTTCTCGGTACAAGAAACCTAGGACACTGCCTCCTATGATCAAGAAGCAGAAATAAACTTTAAAATACAAAAAAAAGGCAAACAACATGAACAAAAAGCAACAAAGAAAAACAGTGACCATAGAGAAGTATCTTGGTGACAGGAAAGATCAAAACACAAATTCAGGAGAGGACAACATTGTCAACATACCCAGAACTGAAATCTCAAAATACAATATGACCAGGTCTCAATACCAAAAAGCCTTCTTGAAGAGCTCAAAAATAATTTTAAAAGTAAAATAAGATAAGTACGAGAAAAACTGAACATTTTTTTAAAGGTACAATTGACAACATGGAAAAAGAGTTCACTGAAGAAAACTCCTTCAAAAGTAGAATTGGTCAAACAGAAAAGGAGTTACCAAAGTTAACTGAAGAAAACAATTTGTTAAAAAATAGAATTAGGCAATGGAAGCTAATGACTCTATGAGGCATCAACAATCAGCAAAACAAAAGCAAAAACATAGAAAAAAATAGAAGAAAATGTAAAATAACTCACTGGAAAAACAGCTGACCTGGAAAGTGGATCCAGGAGAGATAATTTAAGAATTATTGCTCTACCCGAAAAACATGATCAAAAAAGGTCTGGATTGCATCTTTCAAAAAATCAAGGAAATTGCCCCAATGTCCTAGAAAAAGAGGGCAAAATATTCATTGAAAGAATTCACCAATCACCTCTTTAAACAGATCTCAAATTTAAAATGCCAAAGAGTTTTGTAGGCAAATTCCAGAATTTTCAGGAAAAAGAGATAATACTGAAACCAGCCAGAAAGAAACAATTCAGATCTTGTGGAACCATGGTCAGGATTACACAGAATTTTGAAGCTTCTACCTTAAAAGACTGGAGGGCTTGGAATATGATATTATGTCAGGCAAAGAAGTTTGAATTACAATAAAAAATTAATTACCCAGTGAAACTGAGCATAATATTTCAGGGGAGAGACTGACATTCAATTAAATATTGGACTTCCAGATGTTTCTGATGAAAAGACCAAAGCGCCAGAGAAAATTTGATCTTCAAATACACAATTGAAGAAAGACATAAAAAGGTAAACAGGAAAAAATGTTGTTCAATAAGGGCAAACTGTTTCCATCCCTGCATGAGAAGATGATTGTAATTCTTGAGAACTGTGGGATATACATAGATAATACAATGCATTAAAAACCAAAATCCTACAATATATTGCTTACAAAAGACACATTTGAAACAGAGGGATACACACAGAGTAAAGTAAAAGAGTGGAGTGTAATATATTATTCTTCAGCTGAAGGAAAAAAACAAACAAGCAGGGTAATCTCAGACAAATTAAAAGGTAAAATACTTCTAATTCAAGAGATAAGGAAGGAAATTAAATCCTGATAAAAGGTGCCATAGACAATGAAGTAATATGGTTACTGAACATGTATGTACCAACTGATACAGAATCCAAATGAGGTCAATGACACCTACACAAAAACTGATCGTTTAGTAGATATACAGGGCTATGGTAAGATAGACTAAAAATTAATTTAAAAATAAATAAACTAATCCTAAACAATGAGCAGGCCAAACAAAAAATCATAAAAATAATCAATAACTTCATCCAATAAAATGACAATAATGAGAAAACATACCAAAATTTCAGGTATGTAGTAAAAGTGGTTACAAGGAGAAATTTTGTATCTCTAAATGCTTGCATGAATAAAAAAGGGAAAGAGGAAATCAATGCAACTAAAAGAGCTTATAAAAAACAAATTAAAATCCCCAATTAAATACCAAAGTATCAATACTGAAAACCAAAGCAGAGATTAACAAAATTAAAATAAAGAAAACCATTGCCAGTCTCTGGGTTTCACCATATATTGAGCACTGAATTGGTGATTTGATGAGACTGAAGAACATCAGCTTAGTCCCCAGTTAGGGCAGCTCATTGATCTAATGACCAACAGCAATTCTGAAGACAATGACCATGGAGCTGCTGCTGAGGGTTACAGTGGGAAAGAGGAAGAGGAAGAGTCCAGTAAGGGCACCTATTGTGTATACATGTTTTCCCAAGTCATTAGTCTGTGTTCTTCCTGACTGACAAACTCCAAAGAAGATTAACCTCACTCTCAAGCTGTGTGCTGGGGCACATTTTGTAGAGATGGTGGATCTGAAGGCCTTTCTCAGAAAGATCCTCAAGGCCAAGGAGATGCTGCTTAAACTTCAGGAAGATAAACAGGCAAAGAAGCCACAAACGGACCTTGACAACCTCTCACAGAAAGACTGGGCCTGGTTTTAGGTGCAGCTGATGTAGGAATTGCATCATGGTATGAAACTCAAGAAGGACCAAAAGAAGCAGTTCAACCCCCTGCCCACCTAATATGAGCTGATCCCCTTTGAGATGTCGATGCAGGATATCCAGGCTCAAAACTACAAACTTTGAAAGGTCATGATTGATGGTGACATCGGCCTAGGGTGAAGAAAGATGCCCATGAACTCATTCTGGATTTTATCTGTTCCTGGCTCCCCTTAAAGCAGCTTTCAGGAAGAAGACTTAGGCCCTTGCCCCAGAAGCAAGGGATGCTCCACGAGAAGATCCTGAGGGAGATTAAACAGGAGAGGAAGCTATGTCTTGTGCAGGGCCCACACTGGAACTCTAAAGGTTTTGGCTCCCTGCCCGACATCCTCAATGCCTGCTCCAGTGATGTGAAGCCCACTTCCTATATAAACCTGTCTCTTTCAGGTGCTCTCTCAGCATCTCTCAGCACCCACCACAGCCACGGGTCCTACTGAAAGCCCCCACCTTGGCAAAGATGGAAGAGATTAACATTTCTGATGAGGAAGAGTCTCCAAGTGGGGAGATGAATAGGAACAGCAGCTACTTGCTGCCCCTTAAGTGGAACACTCCTTTTCTGAACATAACTTGGCCCAGTTTCAGAGCAAGATGTCCATAGGGCTTCACTCAGACACCGGCTACCTGGGAGAGCAAGAGCTGGAATCCTGACCCAACTCAGGCAGCATGCACACATGTAGGACAGACACCACAGACCATGGCTCATTTACCCTTAACTACAAGGCCCTTAAGGAATCCAGTTCTTCTGCCTACAGCTTCCTTAGCTCTGTAGAGGAAACATCAGAATGTAGTTCAGCATTGGATGGTCACTCTAAAAACCTGTGGCTGGAATCCAGTCATCCCATGGAAAGCTTAGCATTGACTGTGGAGGAGGTGATCCATGTATGCTGAGTGCCCATAAAGGTTGAGACACAAAAGTTTTTGCAGAATAAAGAACTTTATAACAGCCTTAAGAAAGGGAAGATCCGTTGCTGCTGTAGAAACAAGTTCCCCCTGTTTTCCTGGCCATCAAGCTGTCTCTTGTAAAAGAGCTGTCTGCTCCTCCTATAGCATAAAGATAAAAATGCCTAAGATGTTTGAACACATTCCTGTTTACACTTCGGGTTTTGAGATCCCTCAAAAGGCTGTGACTGCCAAAGCCATGCTGACTTGGAGGACAGATGCCTTCCAGTCCCTACAGGGGACAAAGTGGTGCAGTGTGGAAGAAGAATTCCCTCACATCTATGCCCACAGTTGCATCCTGAAGGATGTTGCTGTACTAGCTTTGTAGTGGATGTGTTCAGTTCTATTTGGAAGAGTGTGGATGTCCTCAACACCACAGCCTTGAAGGGCTGCCAGACTCAATCCGTCTACATCTCTAATACCAGGACTTCCTTGGATAAGTGATGATCTTCTGTGTTCCCTCTCACCCTCCACAGCCCCACCTTACTCAGACTCTCCATCTTGGTGATTAACAGGCCTGAGTTCCTCAAGCATTCCCTTTGGGAATGATGATGAGAGAGGCATACCTCTCCAACACTGCATTACTGTACTCATCAAGCTTTGGGTGGTACTTTCTGGGTCCCAAGTCCATCTTCTGGATCAAACTAGAATGGAGTCCAGTCATAAACCATGCTCATAGCCTTCCCCCCTCAGGATAGCTCCCCCATTTAATACCACTTCTTGGGTGAATGAATTGCCTTCTGATTTGTGCATGTATGTACATGCATATATAGCTATATTTATATAATATATTCAGTCTATATATTTACATACATTATTTACTGAGAAGAAGGACTAAATAGTTCTTTTGGGGTCAGGGCTGACCCAGAAGCACTTGGGGTTGCCAGGAATTTCTGTGGTGGAGGCCGACTCTGTGACTCTTCTGAAGGAACATGAGAAAGGACATGGCCGTCTCTGTTGCAGTGGGCAGAAAAGTCTGTAAAGATATGGTAGAGGAAGAAATGAATTTTCTTGAGCCCAGATTAGGAGGGGAGGATTAGTCAGAAATAAGAGGAGTAAAATTGGAGGGGAGATTTCTAGCTACTCTACAACAACCCTTGTAGTCACTAGACAGATTTTGGCAAAGATTTTACTCTGTCGTTTCCTCAATTTCCTTATTCTCACCATAGATGTGAGGTCAAGGAGGGGAGGAAATGGTTTCTGTTCTCTAGATGAAAGTCCTGAGCAATGAAACTTCATTTCCTTCTGTCCCAGGTGGATTAAGCCTGTCTGCCTCTACTTATTCTAGATTAGATTTAAACTGTAAAGGGTAAAGTACCTTAGTGGAGTGATGGATGAGTTCAACCAGTAATGTGTAGTTCCATTGAGATTCCTTCCTATGTGAAGCTAAATGAGCAGTCCCTGTGCCCAGTACTCTTTGAGTGGAGGTTAGGAGATACACTGAGGTGTAAACAAGGGTTTAATGGCAGAGGGAAGAATGGTTAATAGTTGGTTCTAACCCACCCATCTTGTGCCTTCCCTTATCCACTTTCATAAACATCTTTCCTGCTCAGGAGCCTTAGGAGGTTTGCAGAACTTCTTTAAGAAGGCTCTCTCCCTGATCAATTTCCCTTTCTCTGTACTGCCTATAGTAGGGAAGGATGGCAAGGCAGCCAAAATGATAAGATCCTGGGAAGATGGGACATACAATCACCCACAGTGCTGAAATTAAAATAGTTCCTTTGTCTCTTCATATCAACATATTCATGGCTCGAAAAATAGAGCTTATTTATCATAACTCTAATTTTGCTTCTTTCCCTTCCATTCAGGCTCTTACATGTCTCACACCTTCCTCTCATCCATCTGTCCCTTATTGCCACCCCAAATATACCCTCCCTTTACCCTTGCCCCTTATTCTTCAGTGTCATACAGCAGGAGGGATACATTGATAGTTCGGATTCTATTAGTCATGGGTGGTGGGGTGGAACACGCATAGCAGAGGCAGCAGAAACAGCCAGTTTCTACAGGGATCTGAGACAAATCCTTCTGTGAACTGATACCACAGTAGGAAAGAATGTATGGCTTGGGAGGCTTAGCTCAGCAGTGAACCTGCTGGGGAAGAGATGGGATGAATGAATTTGTTAGCTGTGGCTGCCATACCTCTCTTCTTACCTTTCAATCTGGCCAGTTGGTTCTCCAGAAGTGATGCAGTGTGTTCCAAGGTCATGCTGTCTTCCAGGCCTCTGGTGCCTCTATCTTTTGTGCAAAGAAATGGGTAGCTCCCCTGACCTAAGTTAGTTGGCTTCTGTTAGTTTCCTGCCAAGAATAGAGGGTTCGGTTAGTATACCCCAGGAATATCTAGTAGGATGTCCATCTTTGTATGTTTAGCCCTATAGTTCAGCCTCAATGAGGGGAAATTCTCAAGATCTTTCCAGGGAAACATTTCTGTGGTCAATCCCAGACCTTGGGATTTATCATGAGAACTGAACTGAGATACTAAAGCTCTGTTATAACATCTGCCTGAAGAGTCTGCATTTTAAAACAAAGGGCAAATATCAATATAACGGTAATTAATTTGAATTCAAAGACACTTTTTTGCATTGACAGGTAAGCGGGTACTCAGCATTTTGTTTCAAGTTAAGCAAAGGTAGCAAGTACTTAGTAATTAGTAACTGATCAAGCCACTATTGGGGAAACAGAAGGTATGAACTCCTCTCTCCCAATACTGACATAACAGGAAGGGGTTGGCTGAAACAGGAAGCCAATGTGGGTGTATTTAAGAAAATCCCCAAAGAGGCACAGTCAGAATTTCTTGAGGCCAGAATCTGGTGGCAAAATCTGTTCTGCTGGGGAAAGAATTTCTCTCAGTGAGCATCTGGAGGCTGAAAACTTCTTCTGAGACCTTCTGTAATGATACTGAGATTTGAAGATCTTCCATGCCCCTTGAACTTGCTAACATAACAGGAAGGGGTGGAGCAAGAGAATGCTGGAACCAAGCTACCACTGTGCTGCTGACTGGAAGCAGCAGCAGCAGCAGTGGTGGCGGTGGCAGTGACAGTGGTGTGAACTCCTTTTTTTTTGAGCCAGTCAGAATCTCTGTTAAGGACTCTTGCTGAGGACTTCCAGGGACGAGAACTGTGGAGGGGCCGGAGCTGCTGGGACTAAGCTGCCTGGACTATGAGCAGTTGCCATGAGTGAGGAGAGGAGAATCTTTGCCTGAGGTGACCTGTCCTGTTTTGAAGGCTTGAGAATGTGGGTATTTACTACTTTAACTACATGTGCTAACTTCATAACTACTGTGTTGGCTTTGACTTTCTGGTTTGGGGACTCAGTCTTCTGGTACTTGAATAAATGTTTTGACTATATTTCTCATGTAGAGAGCTTGTTACATTTTGTAATTAATAACCATATCAGCATACTTATAGTTACTGTAGGCATTGTGAATGCTACATTGCTGACACGCCTTCCTTCTGGGAACTTCTGCTGAGACCCTTCCTTTGGGATTTTCTGCTAAGAATTTCCAAGAACAAGACTGAGGAGCTACCATGAGTGAGAGAGGAGGATCCCTGCTTGAGGGATCCTTTTCTGTTGTGAAGGCTTTGGAATGTGGATGATCACTGCATTAACTATGTGTATCAACTTCGTGGTTACTGTAATGACTTTGGCTTTCTGGTTCTGGGACTTGGCTTTCTGCTTCTGGGACTTGGTTTTCTGGTATTTGAATAAAGGCTTTGCTCCTGCCCTCCATGTGGAAAGTCTGCTACATTTTGTAATTCACAACTATACCAGCATATTTATAATCACTGTGGGCGTTGGGAATATTGCATTATTGTTACATTATAGCATATAGATAAAGGGAAAAAACTTTTGAAAAAGTACAACACCCACTCCTATTAAAAACAGTAGAGAACATTGGAATCAATGTGCTCTCCCTTAAAATGATAAGCAGCATTCACCTAAAACCATCAGCAAGCATTATTTTTAATGGTGATGAGCTAGAAGAATTTCCAATTAGATCGGGAGGAGGGGGTGAAATAAGGATGCTCATTATCACCACTGTTTTTCAATATGGTACTAGAAATGTTAACTTTATCAATAAGAGAAGAAAAAGAAATTGCAGGAATTTGAAACATCAAAGAAGAAACAAAAGTATCACTCTGCAGATTATATAATGATATACTTAGAGAATCCAAGAAAATCAAATAAAAAACTAGTTGAAATAACACACAACTTTAGTAAAGTTGAAGGATATAAAATAAACCCACATAAATCATTAACATTTCTATCTATTATTAACAAAGCACAACATCAAGAGATAGAAAGAGAAATTGCATTTAAAGCTACTGTAGACGTTATAAAATATTTGAGAGTCTACCTGCCAAAACAAACCCAGGAATTATATGAGCACAATTACAAAATGCTTTTCACACAAATAAAATTGGATCTAAATAATTGGAAATATGCCAGTTACTCATGGGTAGGCCTGAGGTAATATAATAAAAATGGCGATTCTACCTAAAATTAGTTTATGTATTCAGTGCCATGCCAATCAAACTACCAAAAATGTGATATAGAACTAGAAAAATATAATAACAAAATTTATCTGGAAGAACAAAAGTTTCAAAATATTGAGGGAATTAGAATTACAAGGGGGGGAGTAGGTGGTGCAGTGGATAGAGCACTGGCCCTGGAGTCAGGAGGACTTGAGTTCAAATCTGGCCTCAGATATTTAACACAAAAATTAGCTATGTGATCTTGGGCAAGTCGATTGACCCCAATTGCCCTCCCAAAAAAAACAATAAGAAGAGAAAAGAAGAGAAAAGGAAAGGAAAGGAAA
>CM053601.1:65799263-65818190 GCA_028646575.1 Pseudocheirus occidentalis | reverse complement strand
GCTTTAGATTTTCTTTGAAGTAGACTTATGCTGTGGCTTGGGAGGCTCCGCTGCTCCTCTTGGCCGCCCTGGGGCCTTGGTTCTCGGTGCGAGCTGCCTCTCCCGTGCTGCTCCTCACGCCTTGGCAGATGTGGGGGTGCTGGAGGCTGTAGAACCGCTGCAGGCTGGCTGCGGGGCTCAGCTCAGCTCCTTCCCACTGTCCCAGGCCTGGCCGCGGTCTTGGCTTCCGGCTGTTCCAGCCTCTGCCCCTGCTGCCGAGCTGCCTTTAGCGAGAGCTGTGTTCTCTGTATTTTTGTGAGTCTGAGAGTCCTAGACTTTCCTAGACTTTGTCTGGGCTCGTACTTTTTGGGTGTTTAGGGTGGTGGTGTGGGAGCTGCGGGACCTTGCTGCTTCTACGCCGCCATCTGGGCTCCGCCCCCATAAAGTACATTTTTACAAAGACCAGGTTGAAACAGGGAAGATTTAATTGATACATAAACCTCCAGTAAGGAAAATTAAGATAATGAAAATAGTATTCCTAATGATTTAAATCCTTTTGGTATTGTTAGAATTGTCCATCCAATTCTGTTCTCTTGAATTTAGTTCAATTCAACAAATGTTTATACACCCCTTATTATATCCACTGAGCTAGGCTCAAAGACCACAAATATGAAAGATAGAATAGTCAGCTTTCAAGAAGTCAGAAGTCTCCTGGGGGATACATATTAGAGAGAGAGAGAGAGAGAGAGAGAGAGAGAGAGAGAGAGAGAGAGAGAGAGAGAGAGAGAGAAAAAGAGAAAGAGAGACAGAGAGACAGAGACAGAGAGACAGAGAGAAAGATGCATAGATAAATATACTTATATACACACACATATAAATATATGTATACATGCATGAATCTGTGCATGTGTGTATGATATCGCTATGTAAATATGTTTACAAGCCTGTATATGTATATATGCATATATATATGCATACACACATGTACGTTAGAATGCAATAGAAGCAAAAGGGAAAGTTTTGTGTTATTAGTGTTCTAGGAAAGTCTAAGAACTTACAGCTGGAAGGAAGAGAGATAGAAGGGCTTCATGGAAGAAGTGGAAAGTGTGATTAGTAACTAAATAAACACAATAAAATATTTGTTATTTTTATTTTTATTGATTTGTTTGTTAACTTTTAGTTTACAACATTCAATTCCAGAATCCCTTGAGTTTCAAATTTTCTTCCCTCCCTCCCCCCACCCCCATGGTGGAATGCAATCAAGGATAGGATCTGCAAATATTTTCACATTAGACATTAGTCTGGTTGTAAAGAAGGGCTGTAACCAATGGAATGAACAATAGGAAACAAAATGAAACATGGAAAAGAAAGAGAGCATGTAATTTGCTTAAGTCTACATTTAAACTCTGTTCTTTCTAGATCTTTCTCTGATTGTAGACATCTTCCATCCTGAGTCTTTTAGAATTGTCTTATAACCTTGTGTTTCTAAGAAGAGTGCAATTTGTCAACGTTGGTCATCACACATACATTGTCATTGTGTGCAAATTTCTCCTGGTTCCATTCTTCTCATGTAGCATCAGTTCATATAAACTTCTACAGATAAATATGAAGTCCATCTGCTCCTCATTTCTTAAAAGAACAATAGTATTCCATTACATTCATATACTGCAACTTGTTTTGCCATTCCCAAATTGATGGGCATCCCCTTAATTTCCAATTTTTTGCCATCACAAAATGAGCTGCAATAAATATTCTTGTACATATTGGTCTTCTTTCCACTTCTATGATCTCTTTGGGATACAGTCCTAGAAGTGGTATAACTGAGTGAAAGACTATGCAATGATTTATAGCCCTTTGGTCATAGTTCTAGATTGCTCTTCAGAATGTTTGAAGCAGTTCACAACTCCAACAACATTGTATTAATGTTCCATTTTTTCCACATCCTCTCCAGCATTTGTCATTTTCTTGTTTTTATCATCTTAGCCAATCTGACTGGTAAGATGTGGTACATCAGAGATGTTTTGATTTTCACTTCTTGAATCAATAGTGATTTAATAGAGCATTTAAAAATAAAACTTATTTATTTTCTTGTTTACATCAATCATTTCCATGAGATTTTGAGTTATAAATTTTCTCTACATCTTCCCCCACCTACCACCTCAAAAGAGCCATTCCACTGTATAGGCTCTTTCCTAATTTTCTCTCTCCTATGGCCTCCCCATTGCCCCTCTGACAAGAGCATTTTTTCATATCCTTATAGATATCTTTAATTTCTTCATCTTAAAATTGCCTGACAATTTATCAATTTGGGAACGACTTGTATTCTTATAGATTGGACCCACTTCTTGGTATAGTTTAGAAATGAGGCCTTTATCAGAGACACTGGTTGTAAAAATTCTTTCCCTATTTCCTACTTCCCTCTTAATCTTGGTTACATTGGCTTTGTTTCCACAGAAACTCTTTAGTTTAATGTAATCAAGATTATTCATTTTGCATTTTATAATTCTCTCTAACTCTTGTTAGGTCATAAAGTCTTCCCTTCTCCATAAATCTCACAGGTAAACTATTCCTTGCTTCCCCAGATTGTTTACAGTGTCAGCCTTCATGCCTATATTGTGCACCCATTTAGACTTGATTTTAGTATATGGAGTTAGACAATGATCTATGCTCAGTTTCTGCCATACTACATTCCAGTTTTCCAAGCAGTTTTTTCAAATAGTGAGTTCTTATCCCCAAGACTGGAGTCTTTGGGTTTATCATACAGTACATCACTACAGTCATTGACTACTGAGTCTTGTTTACCCAATCTATTCCATTGATCTACTACTCTATTCCTCAGCTAGTACAAAGAAGTTTTGATGACTGCTGCTTTATAGTACAGATTAAAATCGGGTATGGCTAAGCCACCTTCCCTAGCATTTTTTCATTAATTACTTTGATATTCCAGATCTTTTGTTCTTCCAAATTAATTTTGTTACTATTTTTCCTAGCTCTATAAAGTATGTTTTGGTAGATTGATTGGTACGGCACTAAATATGTAATTTATCTTCGGAAAATATGTCATTTTTATTATATTAGCTCAGCCAATTGATGTTTTTTCCAATAGTTAGATCTGACTTTATTCATGTGAAAAGTGTTTTGTAGTTGTGTTCATATAGGTCCTGGGTTTGTTTAGGCAGGTAGATTCCAAAATATTTTACAATCTCTACAGTAACTTTAAATGGAATTTTTCTTACTATCTCTTGCTGTTGGACTTTGTTAGAAATATGTAAGAATGCCTAGGATTTAAGTGGGTTTATTTTATATCCTGCAACTTTGTCAAATTTGTTTATTGTCTCCAGAAGTTTTTTTACTTGATTCTCTAGGATTCTCCAAGTATATAATAATATTATCTGCAAAGAGTGATAGCTTAGTCTTTTCTTTGCCTAGTTTGATTCCTTTGATTTCTTTTTCTTAGCTACTCCATTAGCTTTCTATAGTAGTTTCTTTTATTTTTTTTGGAACAATGAATAATGCAAATGACCTTGCTTCAACCTCACAGAAAGAATTCTGCAGATTTAGCTGTAGTTCTTTGTGCAGCCAGTTACCCTGCCATGAATGTGGTCTTCTTATCTAGACTTTCATCACTCTTTCATGTTCTTTTTCAGGAAATAGAATTTAATAGAGTACTAAATTTTATTATACTATGTCTGAAATTAATGGCTCTAAAAGCAAAAGTGTCATAGTTGTACTCTTTTGTTTTTTTTAAAAATGTGGCTTTTACTTTTGGTGAGATAAAAATATATTATTAATATAGACATAAAAGTCAGAAAACTGAGTCCTATAACTTTGTGCCTTTCCATTTTGGAAAAAAAGGATCATTGCAAAAGGAAAGGAAAATTGTAGAGTCACATCATTTTATCTTACAAACAGTAAATGACTCAGGACTCTACCATATAATGGCATTTCAGTTAAGAAATTTTGAGAAATTCCAATTAATTTCATTTTATCAATGTACCTTCTGCTTAGATGCTCCACCGCACCTCAACTATACTTGGAAATGAGTCAATATAGCTGTTTTCTAGAATAATGCACATGGTTTCATTATATGAATGATGAAGCTTATGGGGAAGAGTCCAAAGGTTTTCATATTAGGTTAAGGGAATACTATAGAAGATGATAACTTAAACTCTGAACTACGATTTTTTTTATTCTATACCAAAGGAAGCTCTTGTGTAATTCCCTAGACTTCAAGAGATTTAACCTGTCCCTCTCATCTGTCCAATTAAGTTTATGCATCTCAGAAATCAGTGTTTGATTTTTGGTCAAGTGGCATTTTAATTCTCCATTATAAAACTTGTGGGGCAAGCTTCACTTATTGTTTTGATAAGGCAAAAATACTGAAGAAAATGCACATAGTTAATTCCCAAAATAGAGATGTCTAGTACTTACAGATGAGATGGTGAAGAAAGGCAATCATACTAGAGTAAAATGAAACAGGAGCTTATAGAGATAGATATATCAGAGAAGTCAAGAGTGTTTTGCTTCAACAAAGCTTCTGGAAAGATCATTTAGCATTTTAAAAAATATTATAGGAAAAATATTTTCACTGGGTTTATATAGGAATAGCTGTACAGTGATGTATTATATGTTGTTTGACTGATTTCTTTTAAAATTAGCAGCACATTGGACTGCTAGACTGCAAGAAAGAAAACCCATATAAGTACTAAAAATAATTTATATAGGCTGTCTATTGAAAGTAGTTTTATTCATTGTAGAAATAAATCTACTTCTCTATTTGAAATTATCAATTAAAACTCTAACCATCATTCATTAAAACAGATATATCATATGTTATTGATGACAAGAAAATGCATCATGTATAAACAGTGAGTAAATCATTGAAATGAAGGGAAGTGATGTGGGAAATGATAGCACTTGAGTTTTCAATTTTCATTCAAATGATAACCGCAGTAAGTTGTTCCCTGGGTATTGAAATTGTAATGAATGGATCTTTGAAAGTGATTCTATGTACTACTTTCTACTTATATGACCTCAGGTAAATTATTTCCTCTCTCTTGCCCTTAGTTTCATCACCTATAATATAAAGATTAGATAAACTCAATATTCCCTTTCAGTCTGAAATCTCATGATCCAGTGAATCACAATCAGATTTTATTCAACAAATAATATAAATTACTTGATTTATTCTATAAGATTATACCCAAGCCAATGAGCCCATTATGAATTTGATTAGTTTGACCATGCTTTTTGTTAAATAGTTTTTTTTAATGGCAGGCAATGCTACAAGGAAGAAAGAGAATGGCAATGACAGTGATTACAAAAAATAAATTGAAGGTCATTGTATATTTTATTTTATTTTATTTATTTTATTTTATTTTATCTATTTTTGCCTTAGGTTAAGAACAGGAGTTTATTCTCTTCCCCGGGAGAAAAGGGCAATCTATCCCATGTCTGAACATGGAGCAGAGAGCATGTTTCAAAGGGTAGAACCAGAATTTATAACCCAACTTTGTCAGGCCCCCTTTTCTGACTGTTTCCTCTCTCATTGGTGGAGAGACTCACCTCACCAAATTCTTCCCACCAGGACAGCAAGAGAAGAGAGGTGGAGAGGGTCCCACGAAGGCTAGAAAACAGACAAAGGAAGGTAAAAGTGATTGACAGCAGCCAGCAAAGGGGATGAAGAGGGAAGGTTGACAATCCCAGATTGAGAATTTTTCACTCATTCCACACAGTGCCCCATCTTCTCTTTTTACTCTGAAAACTTCTCACAAAATGGCTCATCTTCCCAAGATGGGGTCTGCAGGAAAGAATCAGTCTTGATAAGGGCCAGGTCTGGATTCCTGGAAAAGCTGTCAGCATCTGATGTCATCCTCTTCAGATCCCTTGGCTCAGAGGAGAGGTGGTCTTCAGATGCCTAGCATTCATATACACTAGCCAGTACAGCCAGCCAGGTCTAACAGGGTTCTCAGAAACATGACTTGACATCAAGGGTACATATAAAGGTCCAGTTTCCCTGCCATGCAAGACTAGGTCCAAACACTGCAATTAAATAGCTCAGTTTTTGTTAGCTCCACTGGCTTAGGCTCAGGCAATACAATGGGGCATTGTATCATTTTAAAATGAACAGATAAAATTGAAGAAAGTGGGATATAGATAAGTGGGCAGCTTTGAAACAAAAATGTGGAATTTATTATATAATTTTGAAAAGAAGCACAACTAATATATAATGGAAAAGTAGGATTTCATATGCAATCATCCTTTACTGTTATTTTATTTGCACATGGAAATGTTCATTTTTTTCTATGTTTGACAACTGAGAAATACCAAAATAAATAATTTTAAAAATTGTCATGCCTGAAAACTTCATGGTTATTTTCTTTTTTTTGTTGTTTGTTTTTTTGTTTTTTGTTTTTTTTTGTTTTTTTGCTTTTTGGAGGGCAGTTGGGGTTAAGTGACTTGCCCAAGGTCACACGGCTAGTTTTTTGTGTTAAGTGTCTGAGGCTGGATTTGAACTCAGGTACTCCTGACTCCAGGGCCGGTGCTCTATTCACTGTGCCACCTAGCCGCCCCCTTCATGGTTATTTTCTCCAAGAAAAGCGGCTGTTTTAAATATTTTGTCATTTTTGTTCATTTTTAAAAGCTCTCTAGTGATAAATGAAGATGTGTTCAATTACAGAAGGTCAACTAAGTGGCGAAAATTATTATGTTTTTTAACCAGAGGCCAAATTCTATTAAAGAAGTTCTTATACATAAATGATTTTTAGGCATTTCTGATAGAGGCATGACCTCCTTCCACCTCAACTTCCATCTTCTCTTTAAAGCACTAGTCATGAAATATGTTAAGAATTTTATGGTTTCATTGATGTGGGTATTCATTCCAACAATATGCATCCATGTCTACCTTGTCTATATAACTCTTATCAAGTCCTCTCATAAATTCTCTATAGATAATCCATCTATGGGGCCTTTCTCTAATTTTTTTTCTCCCTCCGTGTGTGCCTCTGTATGTGTGTACCAATAAAGCATACCCCAGATGTCACTATATGACTGGTCCATCTCCTTGGCATACATCATTCCAATGGACTCTATGCTGCTTCTTGTGCTCATGTTTTGGTTAACTTCAATGAGAAAGACCCTGGTTCAAGTCTTATTACTGATACACACTGGTCAAATGACACTGGGTAAGTCATAACCTGAGTTTATTGTCCATATGTAGTGTCTTAGATTACATATATATGTATATATATATATATATATATATTCATAAGCATTTATACATATCTGTGTATATGAATGTGTGTGTATATCATGTGTGTATCGCATATACTCATATAGGTTACACACACACAAAGTACACTTAATGAGCTTAGGAATTGCTTCAATTTTGTCCTTGCATGTTCAAGTGCCAAGCCCTCAGTGATATTTGTTGAATTGAAGTGAACTCCAGAACTGAATCATAAATCACAGATATTATAGATCCTTGTCCTAATAAAATTTATTGCACATGAGTAATAATTAAGTTCCTTTTGAGTGGGATTTTGAAAGGTGTGTAAGTTTCCATTAGTATGGGGACAGGGTATCCCAGGTAGAGGAAATGACATAAACAGAGCCACTTTGGTGGAAAATCATGGATGCATATATGGACCATTCAGGCTGGAATCATTCCAGGAAATGATCTAAACAAAGCATATTAGGTCAACAAGGGCCTTGAGTGCTGGATTAAGGACATTGCTAAGTAGTGATGATTTATGTTTTAGTACATGAGCAATAGGATCAGTTCTATCTATTTTTTTTGGAGGGGGCAGGGCAGAGCAATTGGGGTTAAGTGACTTTTCCAAGGTCACATGGCTATTAAGTGTTAAATGTCTGAGGCTGGATTTGAACTCAGGGCCTCCTGACTCCAGTACTGTATTCACTATGCCACCTAACCACCCCAGTATTATTTATTAAAAAATTCATCTGAATATGAAATGGTGAAGGAAGAGGCTGGAGGTGTGCAAAATAAATAATAGTCTATTACAATAGGGAGATAATGAGGGCCTAAAATGGGATGATGATGTAGGATATGCAAAGAGGAAACAGATGGTCTCCTGGAAAGAACACTCAATTTAGTATCACATCCTCTTTGTTCAGATTACAGCTTATCCCTAACTTAGATAAGACATGTTACCTCTCAGGTACTCAGTTTTCTCATCTTTGCAAAAAAAATTCAACGAGAAGATTTCTAAAATTCTTTCTAACAGCAGAGCTATGATCTAGGGAAATTCACAGGAAATGTGGTAAGTAGTCAATGGAAGGAAATCGTAGGCATTGGAAATGAAGGAAGAGATACAAAAGATACTAGAAGTCATATTTTGTCATGGGCCTTAAGTTCATTTAGTCCAGTCACTCAATCCTGTTGTTATATTGGTAAGAAAATAGTCCCAGAGAGGGGTGTAATGGTAATGGAATTTGGAGATACCCCTGAATTGGCTTGGCTTTTGGGTTGAGTGTTAAAACCCAGAGCTTGTGAATCCCACTTGTGGGATGGACTTGTTGAAGTGAAGAGAGAGAGATGAACTGGGAGCAGCCATGAATTGAAAGAAAGGCTTACGCCCAGAGAAAGCCAGAAAAAGGACTTTTGGGAGAGCAGTCATGGAGTGTGAGTTGCTGACAGTGATTGCTGAGAGCCCATTGGAGCCACCCAGGACTTTTGAGGACTGGCACGAGGAGCTGCTGAGAACTGAGAAGGTATGGCTGTGATGCTGGCATTTTGTCTGTCTGTTTTGGTGTTGTTTTTCCAGATTCACCTGATGGTGGGCAGTGCTGCTGTTGTAGAGGTCCTGGAACCTGGCTGTTGGTTCAGAATCCCTGAAGAAAGATTTTCTTGTGGTACCTTCACAGAAATCCTGGAATAGGGCCTTGCTTATATTTTCTGGGACTGTTCTACAGGCAGAGAGTGATTTGATGAGGATACTGGCTATGGCTTTGTTGAGCCTTGTCTCCCCAGGAACTGAGATTACTGAGGGTTTACCTTGAGTCAAGATGAAAGAAGGGCCTTTCCCTGGGTCTTCAATGCTGAGATGATATCTTAACCTTGTTATCTAAAATTGGATGGCCCTTTGTGCTCTCCTGCTCCCTTTTGAGAAAGTACTTGGTGTTAATGGATGGTACTGCAATTACTTTAAGTCCATGGGTGGGAAACCTTTGGCCTTTTTGTGCTCTGTGATTGACCAAATGACTGTACATTGTTTATGATTGGAAAATGACCTCCATTTGAGAAGAGACTTTGACTGACTAAGTGAATGTACTGTCTAGGGGTGGAGTATTACCTGGATTGAATTGAGAACTTACTTGCTAAATTAATGAGTTATACTGTATTTTGACTTTCTCTGTCCTGTGAATGTTTGCTGAATAAATGGGGTTTGCTATCCTGGTACTCTGAACCTTGGAAGTTGCCTTTGCTTGGCATTACAAGGGGAAGTGACCAGTGTCAGTCAGATGACTGACTAAGAGAGGCAGAAAAAGACAGTAGAGAAAATGGAATCCTATTTGTCTTGGTTTCTATTCTGAAAGCACTCCCTAATTGTTCTATTTACAATGAAGAGACTCTTCAGTTTTTCTCTGGGCCTCAGCTAAAAAACTGAAGGTAGATCAAGATGACCTCTAAAGTCAATAACACTTTTTGAATTTTTTGAATGACATTACAGTTGTAAATTCATTGGTATCCCTTATTTTCCACAACCTAGAATTATTATCAGTGCTACCAAAGGAGAAGGACATAGAGGACTGAGTTTCTATTAACAGTTTTCTCTTCACAGTAGACATCAAAACAGATTTCCTTGGTACTTGAACATAGAGCCTACTTCTGTGAGTTGAACTAAGACATCCCCTTTTCTTTAGTAGTTTTGAGTTTAAAAATGAACCCAAGTCACCTCAGTAAACAGATAACATCCAGATATATACATGATTTAGGATGAAGGCAATGTAATTAAGCATGCCAGAGTAATTCAATGTAATTTCATTGATGGTCAATATTTACTCTAAATATGCAAATCACACCTCTTCCATGCCTGTTCATTCTGTTCAACCCTGTCCTTGATCTTCTTGTGAGAACACCATCAGAACATATAAGCTACCCCTCAGTCTTGCCATGGGACTGGCATCTATTTTTTCTTAATATAATTTTTTCAGAAAAAATATTTTTCATGATGTGGATACAAAGAGAAGCCTTTGTGTTTTTAATATATTTCTAATTCATAAGAATGTACCAAGTACAGAATATTGGAAATAGTACAAAGTATATCTGAAGCAAGAGTTTCAATAGTTCACACTCACTTAGCTAAGTGTTTTTTTTTTGAGAGAGTATTTGTCCTGTATTGGGGAATACATTCAGACTGAACCTTGATATGGAAAAGTGCATTGAAAACGGTGCATTAAAAAGATTTCACAACTTAGAGAGAAGAAATGCCTGAGTACAACTAGGGCAACTAATTTAACAATCTGTCCGACACTTTCCTCAATTTTGTCACCTGTGGAATGGGGATAATAATACTTGCAATACCAATTACACAATGAATTTTGGGGAAAACTGCCCCATAAATTGTGAAGTGTAAGAGAAACTCGAGCTTTTAATAAGGCTTAGTCATTCAGTTTGGTGAGGTGGGGGAAAACAAGTATCCAAGCAAAGATTATGGCATCTTCAGGCATGATATTTTCTTGTTTTGTAAAAACAAAACAAAACAAAACAAAAGAGCTTTTAAAAATTTGAATCACTGAAAGTTAAGGGTAGAAGAGATGTCATATAACCTCGTCTAATTCCCTGTTTCACACTAAACATGAGGTGCTATTTGCCCAAAGTCACATAGAAAATAAATACAAATTTTGTACTCAAACTTAAATCTTCTGAGACCAAACTGATTACCTTTCTTTGTATAACACACTCTACATACATGTGTAATTGTATAATGGTTGAGGGTTTTTTCAGTTTATTATGTTGTTATTTTTTATTTTAATGAAACATAACTTATTTGTAATTGTTTTTTTTAAAGAATTTATATCACCAATCATTTATATTGTTTCTGAGACAAATGTAGCACCTATATTTTCATTGTGGATTTTAATTTGTGGTTTAAAAAATAATATATGGTATTTATGGTTTGGTAATAGCATTGGGTTTTAGAAGTTTTTTCCTTAAAATTACAGTTGAATGGCTATAATTATAACTCTCTAAGAGTCTACCACAAAAAAATAATGGCAAGAAATGTATAATACTTAACAATGATTCACAAATATGTCTTCTACTTTTATCTGAACTCAGGCTTTGTTCATTATCTAGTTGCATTTAATTCCTTACCATAAAAGTGAAATAAATTGATGTTTTTAATTCTATAAGGGAAGTAGCCTGAAAAAATATAAAAATTCAAGGCATATTAAGAAAAACAAATGATTTTCTGTTAACTCTGACCTTTTTCAAGAGGGAAAACAACATAAAATTGATACTGCCCAGAGAAAAAAATGTGAAAAGTATAGAAGTCATTTTGCAATTTGCATTTCATCTTTAAAGGGAAAATTTATTTCATTGTCTGCAGATTTGAAACCACATTTGTGGGAGAAATAGATTGATAACTACTGAAAATGTCATGGGGCTTTTTCCAGATTCATTCAGTGGTAATTATGAATGCTTAATCCTTCTAAACAACTAATGAAGACAATTTTACCTTGAAATATAGTTCCCATAGATGAACCTCAAATAAAGCATTTGCAATTACAATGCAAGGCAGGATGATAAAATGCATATGCTTGATGCAAAGAAGTGCTTGTAGCAGTTCAATAAATAATATCCACATAATCAATTACCAGAAGAAAGATGGATTGAATAAATTGTTTTCCAGCAATTTGTGAAAAACAAGTCTCATACACAAAGCATAATTTGATTTTAGTTTTGACAAAATTGTCAGAAGAGAAAGAAAAAAGTCTCACTTAATAATGATTCATGGAACTCAATACTTTTCATTTTCTATTTTCATTATGATTAACCAGTTGAGAGGTTGTAGAGTATAAACTGCACAAGCCATATATAACTTTTATTTATTTATTTGTTGAGATTGAACTTCCTGTTTTTCACTCAGGCTAGGAGTACAGGGACCACAGATGGGCCAGATTCTATCGCTGATCAATATAGAAGTTTTAACATGTACTGTTCTGACCTGGACAGTGTGCCCCTCCTTAATCAGCCTGCTAGCCTTCTTCTTCTAGAAACTCATTATATTAATGTTGTATCTAGTAGAATGAACCTCTGTTTGACTTTAACCCTCTGAGTCTATGAACTCCAGTGTTTCCAGAATTCCTACAGGAATCTATACCTTCCTATTATCTATATACCTATTATACCTATACCTATCTATATACCTATATACCTATTATCTATAATCTATACCTTCCTAATATAGGAAGGAAATAGATATAGGAAGGAAAAAAGTTCTAAAACCAACACTATTACCAAACCATAAATACTATATATTATTTTTTAACCCACAAATTAAAATCCACAATGAAAAAGTATGTACTATGTTTTCCTCTGAAACAATATAAATGATTGTTGATATAAATTCTTTCAATAATACAAGGATTATAGATTAATGTCAATAGTTTGGCTCACATGTAATTTTTAAAAATCCATGTATTAAGAAGGGAAAAAAAATCTGTTTTTTGGTCTATTTTTTGAACTATAGATTTAGAGTTGAAGGTATAGATATTAAAGGACATCTATTCTAGACCCCCTTATTGTACAGATGAAGAAAATGCAACACAGAAGTATTAGATTACTTTCTTAGGTTCACATAGATAGTAAATGACAGCTGGAATTTAAATTCCAGTCCCTTCACTCCAAATCTAATTCTCTTTGAAGAGTAGTGAGACAAATGATTATTCTTTTCTTATATTAATAACAGATTAATATGGGGGGTACAATGTGTTTTCCTATTTCCTCAGTCAAACTCCAGCCTCTCCAAGGCATTTCTGACTCTGCCAGAAAAATTCACCACACCCAGACAATCTTCTCTAAGTGGAATTCCAACCCCACTATTGTTTATTGTTCAATGACTGGGTTTAGGATAGATCCTTTTGTTTAGATTGCTCGAGGTGGGAGTGGTCTTGTCTGAGATGAGTCTCTTTCTGTTGATGATCAGAATCATATACCTAGCCCCTCATTAAAATAAGCCCATCTCACTTTATAATATCCATTCCCTCATTGTTAGCCAATCAGAGTTGATTTCTACTGGTCTAGAACACTCACTCTTCCAAGGGCATATAAGCTCCAAGCAGCCTCCATAATTTATCTTTGGTTTACAAGAGAAAGCCAAATGAGCATTATTTTATTAATTATCTGCTAGCCACAATTAAGAAAATTTATTATGAATTACCCAGAAATTATCTCTTGATTTTTTTTCATACATCATAGTAGAAATAGTCCAAGTAGAAGTGTTCAATTGTAAATGTAGGTTGTTGATCCAAGTACATGCTGTCAAATGGACGGGCAGCATTTAAAAAAAAAATTCTTCCAGGATTCTCTTTAATTAGCAACAATGTCGTACAGAAAAAGGAGTATGGCAGGGAGTTGTGGAATACCTCCAAAGAATTAAGATTGAATACCATGTAAAGGCAAATGAAGAGTTTGTACTATAGATGTAATCAGACTCACATGTAAACAATGTGGAGCTCAAAAAACAAGATTATATGGTCCTGAGCAAGGTTGTGGGGACAGATAGATTGAAGATATTATTGTTAACCTCATGATAACAGGAGGAAGCAAGGAAGGCCTGCAGCATATTAGATGGATCCTCTGTGATCAGCTTATGAGAAGAAGTGAAAAAGAGATATACAGGTTGGAGAGACAGGGATGAGCTTAGATCTGTATCAATGGAAGGAAATTCAAGTCAATGAGATCACAGATCCTTTTAAATATTCGATATTAGCACAATCAGAATGTTGCATTTTGAACATTTCTTTAAAAGGGAGTTTTTAAACTGCTGATATTTAATTAGAAAGTACTAGGGAGAAAACTGACCAGAGCCTTATATTACGCATTTAACATATAATTACTTATAATGTGAATTATGTTAAACATCCAAACCAATTTTTGCACATCCCCTCCAACATTTGTCATTTCCCCTTTCTATAATTTTAGCCAATCTGATAGGTATGAGCTGACATCTCAATGTGTTTTAATTTTATTTACCTAATCAATAAGCATTTAGAGCATTTAAAAAATATGACTACATTTAGCTTTGATTTCTTAATCCAAAAACTGCCTGCCATGTCCTTTGAACATTTTCAATTAAAAGGCGATTCATAAGCTTACACATTTTACAAAGTTCTCTATATATTTCAGATTTGAGAAATAATAGAATATTGTAGAACATTGTTGTAGTTTATTAATGAGGAGAGTGACATGTTTGTCAATCTGATAGGTAGGAGGTGGAATTTCAGAGTTGATTACATTTGTACTTCTTTAATTATTAGTGACTTGGAACATTTCTATATGGTTCTTGATAACTTAGTGTTGTTTTTTTCTTTGAGAATCATCTGTTCATATCCTGTAATAATTTATGCATTAAGAAATGACATTTATTTTCTATATTTGAATGAGTTCCTTGTACGTCTTAGATTCCAGAGTTTTATCAGAGAATGTTGCCTGAAAGATTTTCCTCCAAGTTAACTGTTTCCTTTCTAATTTTAATTGCATTGGGTTTATGTGTAAATAATAATAATAACAAATTAAAAAATGAAATTGTCCATATTATCTTTTGTGAGACTCTCTTATACATATTTGTTCATCTCCCCCTCCCCTTTTATAGTTCTTCTTTTCATTCACCTCTTAAATTTAAGGATATTACTTTAAGGGGGAGAGGAGGAAAATGCAAATAACCATAATAAAAATAGATATTTAGAATAAAAAAGCCTGTCTTTCTCATGTGACTGCATTGTTAGAAAGAAAAAAATTAAACCAAACTTGCTGACATTTCAAAATGTTCATTCATTTATCTTTCTACTTTTAGTATCCAGCTGGGTCAAAAACTGAAAGAACCAGGATTTTGTGAGAAAAGCTGTCTAAACTTTCCTCCCAGTGGCATTCAGAAGTCATATGTGGGAGGCTGTCCTGGAGAGATTTCACACCAGATTTTACTAACTGCTTCAGAGGTTTGAATAAATGACATAGAAGTAGTTAAGCCTTTCAAATCTGTTCTAAATCTAGACTGAACTTTGAACCTTTTGAGGTTCTGTTATCTATAATTTAAGACTAGGAAATGAAATACTTTTTAAAAAAAATTCTGTAGATTTAAGCCTGAAATAAAAGCTAATTTGCTTGGCATGATCTCATCTGCATGATTTTACATTTAATATCTATACATCTGGCAAACTCTCTCTCTTCCATTTCCTTCGCAAAGAGTCAATCACCTTTTATAATAAGCCTTCACACCCCTTCTTCTCAAAATCTTCAGCATTTTTCAAAAGTCAATTTCAGTTTTACCTTCAACTCATATATATATATGTATGTGCATATATATGTATGTATGTATGTATGTATGTATGTATCTGTTCTTGGCCTCTTCAGCTTATCTTACTTCTCCATTTATATGTTGTATCCAGATCCACCATAAAATGTAAGATATTTCAGGACAGGACTGTCTTTGTATCTACTATGGTCTAAAAACAGTGATTTGAACTGAATAAGTGACTAGTACATATTTGCTCAATTGAATTTAAAAAGCTCTTTTAAAAAAATGACTAACAGGGAGCATGGTGTATGTAGAAAGCTAGTATCGAAAGTAGAAAGACATGTGTTCAAGGTCTACCTCTGATGCATCCTGGCTGTGTTGCCCTGGGGAAATTATTTAATATCTCAGTGGTTTCTTTTGGCAATTCTTTATGAGTACAAGTTGCAGAGAAGGTGCTTACCTGACTTAGTAGAGGAAGTTCTTCATATGAATGAATCCTATGCCAAAATAATCATAGATCTAATTCCTTGTGCTAACCCTAACTGCTGTTATACTGATCATTCATTTATTTTATGATATAGATTTTTTTGACTTGGATTGCATTAAAAAATTTTTTTTCACTACTAGATATGTTCCATCTCTCCCTCTTCCCTCTCGCCATTGGTGAAAGAGAAATAAAACCTGTTACAATTATGTATAGTAAAGCAAAACACATTTTCACATTTGGGGTATGTGTGTGTGTGTGTGTGTGTGTGTGTGTGTGTAGAGAGAGAGAAAGTAAAATATAAATAATTGATTTTTAAAGGGATTTGTCTGTGCTCTCTCAAATGGGCCTCCAAACAATTTTAAAATAAGACCTCAAAATGAATTCTGGAGCAACAGAAACAAAAATGCAACTAAAAAATAAGTGAACACATCAAATAGGGTAAAACAATTTTCCAGCCCAAGATAACATGTAAGATGGACAGAAAGTTCTACCTCATTGTGATGAATAGGAAGGCAGTTTAATCTAGATTTCACCCTGGCAAACCGGGAGGAAAATGTGCCCAGGAAGTAAGCAGCTCCCAAGCAAGCCAGGAGCCAAACTTGGGGGTGACTTAATGGGCAGCAGGGAGTAATTCCAGAGCTCTCAGCTCACAGAAGGTAAGGGGGTAAGACAATGGGTTAGAAGGAGATTTCAGAGCATTATTTGCCAACACTGAGTGTGAGATTCTGTTTCATTACTTTCATGATGTTCCAAAATGCAAGCCCAGGGTGGCTAAGTGGTGCAATGAATAGAGTACCAGCCCTGAAGTCAGCAGGACTTGAGTTCAAATACGGCCTAAGGATCTTAACACTCACTAGCTGTGGGGCCTTGGGAAAGTCACTTAACCTCAACTGCCCTGCCTTCTGCCCTTGAAAAAACAAACAAACAAAATGCAAGCCCAGGTGGCAGTCCAATAAGGATGAAAGGTACTAGCACACCAAAGCTTGTAGATTCAGGGTATCAGGGTCTCTGGTCACAGTTCTAAGGTGAAAAAAAAGCGCTTGATGTCACTCATAGATTATATCAGAGTCCAGAAGGGAAGCAATGCTAGCACTGCTTATATCATACCACCTTGGAGGAACTGAAAGCCTATATCTATAGAATCAGTTTTGAAAATAATAATACAAGAACCCTGAAATTTGGCATGGTGTCCCATCCACCTTAGGAACAGGCTTCAGCCATAATATAAAGTTGAATGTAAAGAATTAGGCAGGAAAAATGAGCAAGCAGCAACAATAAAAACAAAAAATAACCTTTCCATAGAAAGGTGACACGGAAGATCAAAACACAAACTCAGAAGAGATCAACAATGTCAAAAAAGCTACATGCAAAGTCTCATAAAATGGAAATTGTTCTCAAGCCCATAAAGATTTACTAGAAGTATTCAAAAAGAATTTTGAAAATTAAATGAGTAAAGCAGATGAAAATTCATGAGAGTAATGCAAGAGAATAAAATAAGCCAGTAGCTCCATAAGGGACAAAAATAGGGTGAAAAAATGATGTATAAAAATCACTGAAGAAAATAACCCCTTAAAAATAGAATTGGACAAGTGGAAAAGAAGGCATGAAATCTGACTAAAGAAAATAATTACGTAAAATTACAATTTATCAAGTAGTAACTAATGACTTCATAAGACATCAAGAATCAATCAGAGGGAGGAGGAGCCAAGATGGTGACGTAGAAGCAGCAAGATTATGCAGTTTCAACAGCCACCTTAAATACACATAAAATATGACTCTAAACAAATTTTAGGGCTCCAAAAGTCACAAAAATACAGAAAACACATCTCTCACTGAAGGCAGCTTGGCAGGTGGTGCTCATCACAGCATGCTGGGAACCCAAACCAACCCAGCCTGAAACCACAGCCTGGCCCCAGGGCTGTCAGGAGGAGCCACAGCTGGAGTCTTCAGGCCACTGGATCAGTTTCCACATTTATCAAGCCAGGAGAAATAAGGACCAAGAGAAAGGTCAGTGGGATTCAGCTAAATTTGGGGGAGAAAAGCAGTCTGGCTGAATTGCCCCCAGGGCAAGGAAGCAGTGGAAGTGGGAAAAGCAGCAACCACCACCACCTAGTTCCTTCAGAGCTCCCAGCCTGCAGACTGCAAGGGTGGGGGGAGGGAAGCAATTGATCAGAGGCCAAGTGCTTATGTGTTGAGCAGCCTGGATCGGGATCATGGTCTTGAGTGGGGGTCCTGGGGTGGGCATTCAGAGAACCAAAGCTGGTGGGGGTTGCAGCAGCTACCTAATAGCTCCAGCAGTGAGAAAACCCCAGCTATTTGGGACAGAGCTTTCCCCTCTGGAAGCAGAGTTCCACAGAACTAAAAAATCAAGCTATTAATTGACTGGCCAATATGAGTAGGAAAAGGAAGCAAAGTCAGAACAGTAACCTAACTCTAGAATCCTTTTTTGGGGACAAAAAGGATCAAAGTATGGAACAGGAGGAAGACAACACAGTCAGAACTCCCACATCAAATGCTTCCAAGAAATATGAAGAATGCCTACAAGCCATAGACCAACTTTAAAAAGGACTTTGAAAACCAAATAAGAGAAGTGAAGGAAAAATTGGGAAGAGAAATGAGAATGATGCAAGAAAATCACTAAAAGAGATTCAACAACCTGACTGAAGAAAATAACACCATAAAGAACAAATTAACTGAAATGGCAAAAGAGGCCCAAAAAGCCAATGAGGAGAAGAATGCCTTAAAAAGTTGAATTTACCAGATGGAAAAAGGATTTCAAAAGCATTCTGAAGAGAACAGTTCCTTCAGAATTAGAGTGGAGCAAACGGAAGCAAATGACTTTATGAGAAATCAAGATACTATTAAAGAGATACAAACAAATGAAAAAAATAGAAGGTAATGTGAAATATATCCTTGAAAAAAAACAGAACTGAACAGAAAATTTGACATTCAAACACAAGAAGCATGAGAAGGTAAACA
>CM053601.1:65785577-65798763 GCA_028646575.1 Pseudocheirus occidentalis | reverse complement strand
AAGAAAAGTTTCCTAACTTACTATGATCATTTTTCCATATTGGCATGTAAATTGTTCAACTTTGATAAGTCCCTTATGATTTCTTTCCTGTGTTTACCTTCTCATGCTTCTTGTGTTTGAATGTCAAATTTTCTGTTCAGTTCTGTTTTTTTTTCAAGGAGATATTTCACATTACCTTCTATTTTTTTCATTTGTTTGTATCTCTTTAATAGTATCTTGATTTCTCATAAAGTCATAATTATCTTAATAGAAGCAGAAAAAGTTTTTTTACATAATACAGCTCTTTCCTATTAAGAAACATTAGAAAACACAGAAATAAATGGAGCTTATCTTAAAATGATAAGTGGTATTTACTTAAAATTATCAGTAAATATTATCTCTAGTAGGGATAATAAGCTAGAAGCCTTCCCAGTAAGATCAGGGGTGAAATAAAGATGCCCATTATGACCACCATAACACAATATTGAGTAATGCTAGATGGAAATACTAGCTATATAAATTAAAGAGAAAAAATGAAGGAGTTAAAATAGGCAATAAGGAAACAAACCTTGCAGGTGAAATGATGGTATACTTAGAGAATCCTAGAGCATCAACTAAAAAATTACTTGAAGCAATTAACAACTTTAGTAAAGTAGAAAGATAATCCAATAGCAAGGGATAGATAGACAAATTTCTTTTTACACAATATAAAATATTTGGGATTATAACTGCCAAGACAAACCTATGAACTATAAATTATATGAATCTAATCATAACACACTTTTTAACCATAAAAGCAGTCAGATTTGAGCGAATTATTTGTGTGTGTGTGTGTGTGTGTGTATTTTGAAGGTGGGTCAAATATAATAGAAATGATAATTTTACCTAATTTATTTCCTTATAGTGTGCCATGCCAAACAAAATATTAAAAATTAATTTATAAAGCTAGAAAAAATAATCACCATTCATCTGGAAGGCTAAAAGTTCAAAAATATCAAGTGAATCAATATTTTTTTTAAAGGGAAAGAAGGTGCCCTAATTATAACGCATCTCAAACAATGTTACAAAGCAGTGATCATCAAAACTTTCTGTTACTGGCTAAGAGATAGAAAGAGAAGAGATTGGAAGAGATTATGTATATAATACCTGGCAGTAAATAGCCATAATGACCTAGTGTTTGACACATCCAAAGATCCAAGATTTTAAGACAAGAAATCATTATTTGGCAAAAATTCCTAAGAAAACTGAAAATAACAACCAAACTGTGCATATCCTTTGATCCAACAGTACCATTACTTGGTCTATATCATAAAGAGATTATAAAAAGGGAAAAGGATCTAACTGTGCCAAAAAAAATTGTAACAGCTCTTTTTGTAGTGGTGAAGAATGAGAAATTCAAGGAATGTCCATCAATTGGGTAATGGTTGAACAAATTGTGGTATACTAATGTAATGGAATACTATTGTTCTCTTAAGAAATAAAAACAAACAAACAAACAAAAATAAAATGGCAAGGAGACAGATTTCAGAAAAACCTGGAAATATTTCCATGAACTGATGCTGAGTGAGGTGAACAGAAGTAGGGGAATACTTTACACAGTAACAGCAACATCACACAGTGACCAGCTCTGAGGGACTTAGCTCTTCTTAACAATAAAATGTTCTAAGATAATTCCAAAAGATTCATGATGGAAAAAGCTATGCACATCAGATGAAATCTGAATGTAGATTGAAGCATGCAATTTTCTTCCTTTTTCTGTTTTGTGTTTCTTTCTCACAGTTTCCCTTGTTCTTCTGATTCTTCTTTCACAACATGAATAACGTGGAGATATGTGTAATATGATTGTACACGTATGGCCTATATCAAATTGCATGTCATCTTGAAAAGGTAGGAGAAGGGAGGGGAAAAATTTGGATCACAAAACCTTATAAAGGTTAATGTTGAACACCATAAACAATAATTTAAAAAAATAGAAATTGAGGGAATAACCAAGAATTGAGAAATGACTGAACAACTTGTTGAATAGAATGGGATATACTATTGTGTTTAAAAAAACGAAAAACCTGGAAAGACCTACTGGAATTGATGCAAAGTGAAGGAGAAGAACCAAAACAGTATGCACAATAACACAATAAAAGCAACATTGTATGATGACCAACTGTGAATGGCTTAGCCATTTTCAGTAAAACAATTATTAAAGATAATCTGAAGGACTTATGATGAAAAATGCTATGCACCTTTATAGAAAGAACTGATAGAATAGAGATGAAGGCATGATTTTCTACTTTGCTTTTCTGTATTTTTAATCTGTTTTCTTTCAGAACATGACTGATATTGAAACATTTTTGTGTAACTACATATACATAACCTATATTAAATTATTTACCTTCTCAGTGAGGAGGAATGAGAGTGAAGGAAGATAATTTGGATCTCACGATGTAAAAATAAAAAGAAAGAAACTAATGATATTTTTACATGTACCTTGAAAAAATAAAATAATTAAAAATGATTGCTTATCCATATTAACCTTATTATGCTTCTCATGATGGTGTTTACAATTCAGAATTTCATTATATCTCTGATCTTTTCTTCAAGAATGATTCAAAGTCTTCTATCATTAAAGTTCCATTTTAAGATCCATTATAGGATTATACTCATTTCTGGTAGCTAAGTTATTGTTGGTGATATATGTTTAGAGAAGTAAAATGGAGACCAAGCAGAAGACTGGGAATTTAGGCAGAAAAATAATATCTATTTGGGGAACTTTAAGCATTACAGAGTTCCTGTTACTAAAAAGATATAGGTGGGAGTCTCGTGCCATAGTGATTTCCTCAAACCTGAAAACTTGTGATCTGTAAGCAAAAATATGGTTTGAGGAATGTTTATAACTACTTAATGATAATTCAGCAAAATGAAATAATATCACATGAAGGCTATGTCTCATCTCCCTATTGTAGCCTTCTCTGAAAGTCTATCCAACAATGATTTCTCTCTCTACTGTATTCAGTAATTGGTATCAACTGATTTTGTACTTAGCAAATTCTACCTTGGACCACATCTTGAACTTTTAGCTTGAATCATCATTTAACTTCTCTGATTTTATTTAACTTTTTGTAAATTTCTCTCAGAAAACTGAGAGAATGAACTATGCATATTAAGACCTCATTCATTATTTAATTTCATTTTTGGTTCATTTTGTTTTGAAATAGAAAACATCCTAACAAATACACAAATACATCCTCTTGCAAGTGCCTTTGCTATGGAAGAGTTGAACAAAACTGCCTTAAAAAGTAGTTATGATTTTATGAGACCCCAGATCATTCCAGAGTTAGAAGGAATATCAAAGGTTATTTTGTCCAACCCAGTCATTTTAAAGATCTGATATCTTTTCTTTAATGTTAAATAACTTTCCCAAGGTCCTCAAGGTAATAAGTGACCAGGGAGGAGATGAACATGTCCAAGGTCACCCATTTAATAAATTTCAGAGAGGAGATTTAAAGTCAGATCCTCACTCTAGAACTTGTGTTCCTTCCACTTTACGTAGTTTGTTTCATTGTCCTACTATTTTATTACTTTAATTGTTATTATGTTTTTTTTACTGAATGTTAACTTCTTGATTGTAGCAACTCAATAACTAATTTTAGTGGTAATTAAAAAGTTGTGAGGTAGTAAAAAGAAACAATCAAATGTATTTGGTGCTATACAAACTGAATAATTGGTTGGTAATTAGATTTTACCCCACACTCAACAATAAGTTGTTTTGTTGTTGTTGTTGTTGTTTATCAGGCCCATGCATTCTGGCTCCAAAGAGCATTGCTGTATCACCATGCCAGTCAAAGACCTCTTTTCAGTTTCAGGAGGAATGTGTCAAGACTCAATTCAGTAAAATTTGAATAAAGTCTGTTCCTTGGCCTGGTTCATCTTCATATAAAAGTAGTCCTTGTTATGGCCGGCTTCTTGTGTAAAAAATTTGAATGTGGTGCTTATACACCTTCCAAAATGATTTACACAGACCACTTATATCAAGATATAACTGCTTTGCACTGTAAAACATGAACTAATAAACATGAACTTAATTTCCAATATTAAAGATTAAATTTATAATATTCAAATTTTACTGCATTAAAATAAATATTTTAACAGATAGAGGGCATTTGTGTTACTGTCTCATCGTATTATTCATACTATTCTGCTTATGTTATTCCTTTTTCTATCTCAAATGAGTAAATTGGAAAGTATGTTTAAAGCAGATACATAGTTTGATGCCAATGGCCATTTTAATAGAAAAACAAATCCCAGATGGTTTATGTTTCAGTAGAAAAGTCAGTGCAGCCTTTGGCTCTTTTCTTTATCTTTGATTTTTCACATTAAAGAAGGAATCAGAAAAGGAAGATAAGGACTGGTGGCTAAGGTATTCTACCTAATATTATCTGAGAACTATGAAATGAAGATAGAAGCAGGAGAAAATAGTTACAATAGTAGAATGTAATTAGTTAGGATTTTGGAAAGAGACTTAGTCCAAAGTGATAAAGTCTTATAAAAATTTAAATCTCATAGATGACCAGTAAAATATTTATAATACAATATTATGATATGTAAAATGAAATATATGAATTTAGTATCACTGCCATGTAGAAATGTTGATATTTATCTTAAATCAACGAAATATCTAAAATCTGGGTTTGGAAATATGTGTTCCTTTTATTATTATTTTATACAAAAGCAAAGTGAGATAGTTTTAGTGACCCAGTTATTAATTTTTTTTGAGGGGGGAGGAAAAGAAGTACTCAAGTAACAAAAGTTTGAATGAAACAGTCCTCAAAGCTATCATATTTGACAATTAATGAGAACATTACTAAAATATCCATTTCCTTTGACCTATAAATTTCATTGAACTTATCAACTTATAAAATAAGGAGCCCGATGAGAAAAAATGGGTCTCATATACAACAAAATAGCAATAACAGTAAAAACAGTATTTTTTGTAATAACATAGTACCAAAAGCAAAGATGAATATTGATTGGGGACCAAACAAGTGATATATGAATGAAATGGAATATTACTCTGTTGTAAGAAAAATGAATGTTATTAATACAGAGAAGCACAAAAAGACATCAATGAATGCAAGGTGATTTAAAGAAAAAGAAAACTCCATACATAATAATTAGGACAATGCTAGTGGAAACAACAACAAAGCAGAGTTAAATGTTGCAAAATTGTGCTATTCCAGTTCAGCTACAAGGAATACCCATGAGAAAGATCTTCACCCTAACTTCTAAAAAAATCGTGTTTGTTTTAATGAAATAAATGCCCAATAAAAGGAACATTTCCATATGCAGAGTAGAATAGAAAAAAAGGATTATATTTGAAAGTACAAATCTTGGTTTTTGTTTTAATTTTGTCATTCAAAATGTAAGTTTCGATACTATCCTGCTAGTCTGTTTACTTCTGACCATATTTTTGTGCATTTTAAAGTTAGTATCAATGATCCTCTTTCTTTGTGTTTTTTCCTACTTTTGTAGAAAGTTTTGGTTAACAAACCTATAACTATTTCCTCTATAGCCCTCTCTAACCCACCGTACTATCCTACTTTAAAAAGAAAAACAAATCTTTGTAAAATATATCTATAGTTAAGCAATAAAAATTCCATCCTTTTTTGTGTTCCGAAACTTGTCTTTTTTAGCACCTTGAATTTCTCATTTCTGTATTAGAAGATGAGTAGTATGCTTCACCATTGGTCTTCTGTAATTGCAACCAATTATTACATTGATTAATGAGAGTTCCCAAGTCTTTCAAAGTTATCTTCATTTACAATATTGTGATTGCATAAATTGTTCTATTAGCTATGCTTGTTTCATTCTTTATAAGTTTATTCAAGTCTTCCAAGGTTTCTTTGAAACCATTTCTGTTGTCATTTTTCATAGCCAAATAATATTGTTATAATAATGTTCCATAACTTGCTCAGTTATTCACTAATAGTGTACAAGTTCTTTTGGGGAGAAATGTATAACTGTATTTAAAGAAATCAGAAACTTATTGATTTGGGGGGAAAGTAAATTCAACAAATTTACATCTACTTAATTTTAGACATTAAGTGTGATGTGAATGCTTAAATATGTATTTCTTTAATGATTAATGATTTAGAGCTTTATTGGATGTGACTATAGATAGCTTGGAATTTCTTTCTTTGAGAACTGCTTATTCTTAGCATTGGGAAATGACTGTTGATCTTAAATTTGATTCAGCTATTTATGTATCCCAGATGTCAGAGGTTAAGCAACTCAATTTGCTAAAATACTTTCTGCAGTTAATTAATTTTATTTCAATATACACGAATTGATTTTTAGTGCAAAATATTTTAAAATTCTATATAATAAAAATTTCTATTTTATTCTCTATTGTTTTATGTCTTATTTGGTCATGACTTTCCCCCCTTTTCTCCATAATTATCAAAGGTATTTCCTTGTTTACTCTCCTTTTTTATTATATAATCTTTTATATCTAAAATGTAAGCCACCCATTGAAGTGCATTATATATGCATGTATATATGCACATGTGTGTATATTTATACATATATATGAATGCACGCACATATACATACATACATACATACATATGCATATATGTGTGTATATGTTGTATTATAAGTATGGGACATTGTATGTTTTATCAGATTTTTTAAATATGTAAAGTTGCTTTGATTGAGCTATTTTAAAAATCTTTTTATAAAGGCTATTTTTTCTTGAACTGGGGGAGGAAAAGATACATTGGGAAATGTAGGTGTTATAAAAAGCAAAATAAATTAAAAGTTTATTTTAAAAACGCATTCCTCTTAAAATTATCTGGAAGGATATTTTCATAGGTGAGGGATGGGAATTGGACTTGCAATTTCACTGCTATGGGTAACCTATCAGTAAAAAAAAATCTTTTATTGATATTAGTATCTTCTCTGCTATTCATAATATTAGTTGACCGACTATAGTACCCAGACTTTAAGAGATTTGTTCAGAGACAACATAGGCAATATACAACAGAGACAATGCATGGATACCAGAGTAATGAAAAAGTATAAAGAATTGACATGGAAAGAGGTAAAGGGTTTTGAAGGCAGATATGGCTTTAAATATATGAATATCTGCATGTTATATGAAAATATGATTTTTTGGAAGTCAAAGTTATTTAAAAAGGGATTTGCAGAGAATAAGGAGGTTGGACATGGGATATGGAGTTAGACCACTTGTGTTCAAGTAATGACTTTGCTACTTAATATCTATGTCAACTAAGAAAAGTTGGTTCTACTTTCTGGGTTTTGATGTCATCATCAGTAAAATATAAGCATTGGAATAAATGAGTTCTAAAGACCCTTTTGCAATTTGTGTTTTCAGAGTGTGTCAATACACTAATGGAATCATAAATCCTTTAAGTACTGAATGATTCCATTCTAAATTTTTAAAGGCATTCACCTTCATTTTATTAGACTTCCAGAATTTAAAATCCACAGTCAGTTGTTGTATCTCTTACTTCTTTTTCACAGATCATTCATTATGTCCCTGTATGTGTCACCAAAGATTGGGACTAGAGTAGATACGGTTTAAAAATATGGGAACAACTTAATGTGCATACATTCAATATTTACTGAAAGGTTAACTTGTTAAAATAGAGATTTACAGAGGTCAAGGAGTTGGGACACAGTGTTTAGAATTCTAAGACCTGTGTTCAAATCATACCTTTGATAATAACCTGTGTTACCTAAAGCAAGTTATTTCAGTCCTCCAGGTATTGATGTCTCCACCATTAAAACAAATGGATTGGAATAAACAGTCTCTAAGGTCTTTCCTCTCACTGATGAGATTTATTCATGATGGCTCGTTTTCATTAACCCTTTGCATAACACTCTTATATCCTCTGTTATCTGAACTTTTCTGCCCTCATATTTTTTCTCTTAAATACTCTGACCACTTTCATCTCTTGCTGTTTTTTTTACATCTTCCTCCTTTTATTGTTTTTATCAAATCCTCTATAAATGTTTGTAACAACATGAACTCAAATTTCTTAAATGTTGGATCTCATTGATTGAATGCTCTTGGATTACTGGAAGTTCACAATGTCTTCCCTTACCTGTGTTTTTGACCTACCTATTCATTTCCTATTCACATTTAGTGAATATCCTCCTAAAAAAACCCTGTGGTGTATTACCTATACAGCTCAAGTAATCAATCCCTTAAATATCTATTTAACCAAGCTATTCCATAATCTTTAAAAAAGTGATTTGAAACGCAGCTCTTTCATGAGAGCCTTCCCTTATAAAATTGTGGTATATTGATATAAAAGAATATTACTCTGATAAACATGAGTAAAAGAATTTTATATCAAAGTACCATTGACCAGTATATTTGTTGTAGCACTTAAATCATTCACTTAAAATGTGTTAAGAAAGGTATTTTAGCTTGCTCTCTACGTAAATATTGCTTATTTCTTTGACTTCAGACCAGTAGATGGATGGCTAGTTACAAGGGGAACTTTTCAAAAGATTGAAAAAGGGTCAATGGAAGGAAATCGCCACTCTTTGAAAAGAAGCATTTAAATATGTTGTTGTCTCTTTCTGGAATACCTTCTACTCCTGACCTCATTCCCTGCTTTTCTAAATGCTACCTAACTTTTAGAAGTCCAATTCAAATGCTACTTCTTTCTTGATGCCTTCTAGCTGGCAATATCTCTCCACTTCAGATGTTCCATAATTATGAAAATGTTTATATACCTTTAACATTTATGTTTTAATAATATACTTGTCAGTGTATGAACTCAAGTGTTTTTAAGTTCCTATTATGTGCTATGCACTGGTGATACAAATAAAAAAGCATGGCAGCTCCCGACCTTCAAGTAGCCATAATTCTACTAGGGGATACAACATGCAGCAGATAAATGGATAATAATTATGTATACACTAAATACAAAGTAATTTGGAGAAAGGGCACTAAGAGTCAAGGAGAATCAGGAAAACTCACTTGAAGGAGGGGACACGAGCTAATTCTTGAAAGGCAGTAGGGATTTGAGAAGCAGGAGTAAAGAATTATAGCATTTCATCATTCAATTCTGTTGTGTTTATCTCATAGAGCCCTACTAGACTTCAAGATCCATTAGGGCACAGTATTCTGCACATACTAGATGATTGTTTTTTTTTATTGAAGTCATTAATTGTGTAGCTTAAAATGCACATATTTGCCAAACTTATTTGGGGACAGTTAGTCTATTAATATGTAAAGAACGTGTTTGAAAATTTAGTCACAATTTCATTCTTAAATATCTGTGTGTGAGTGTGTGTGTGTGTGTGTGTGTGTTATTCTTCTTCAGTTGTTTCAGTCATATCAAATTCTTCTTGATCCTATTTGGGGTTTTCTTGGCAAAGATACCGGAGTGATTTGCCATTTCTTTCTCTAGCTCATTTTACAGATGAAGAAACTGAGACAAACAAGGTGAAGCAACTTAAGTCACATAGCTAGTAGGTGTCTGGATTTGAACTCTGAAAAACAATAGTTGGTCTGACTAACTCTAGGACAGGCACTCTATCCAAGGTGCCACCTGACTTCCTCAAATGTATACACTTTATTTTAACTTAGTTAATGTTTTAGGTACTAGGAAAATCTTCCTGCATCATAATAATGACATTTATAGAGGATAATGATGGGTTTTTGTAGAGAAAAAGGATGAATTTCAACCAATTTCATAGGTAAGGTAGGACCAGGAATGGTGGATAGGAGAATGTTTTGGGCAGGTACATTTTTTAATCCTCTTCAGGTAACAAAACAGGTGATCAACTATGATGTCTATGTGTAAGGCCAACCCTTCTTATGTGATGAAAATCCTCTTACTACAATATTAAGATGAACATTCTCACCCTTGTCTGTGATAGGAGCTGACATTTCCTTTGAAAGGTAGTGTGAACTAAATATTTCCTAAAAAATCATAAAAACAGCATGGCAATGTATATTTGAAATAGTAGAAATGCTCATTTGTAATGGAAAAACTAACCATTGACACTATGGAAAGAAATGTTAACAGTATTTTACTCTATAAGATGATACCTGCAGTTCACATTCTTAGTACAACATAAGAAATGAGCATCAGAATTGCACTCTGCTCAAATTAAATTTTGATGCCAGATTTTTTATGGAAAACAGACAGGAAAATACACAGCTGTGGTAGTTTCCAATGAGATGAATAATGCAATATTAACATCTGTAGCATTTTTAAGCTAAATTCTCAGATCTAAAGTCTATATGTGTAATTACATGAAACATCTCCACAGTGAACATATTGTGAGAAACTATATGTCCTTCGTTCCTGTCCCATTTCCAACCCCCCCCCCCCCGCCTTGTTCTATTCCCTACCCTGCCCTGCCCCTTTACGGAAGTGTGTGCTTGCAGCAGCTTTCCACCTCCCACTCTTCCCTTCCCCATCATCCCACCTTTAATCCGCATCTCCCCTACTCTCCTGTGGGGCAAGATAATGCATTTTAGAGTTTATGTCATTCCTTCCCTAAGCCAAATTCACTGAGAGTAAAGTTTACCCTTTACCTTTTGCCTTCCTATTCCTCCATTCCATTGTAACAGTTATCCCTTGCCTCTTCTATATGGGATGATTAACTCCATTCTGTCTCTCCCTGTCTCGTCTCATTCTAATACTCTCCCACCTCAGAAATTCACATTTTAAAGTATCATCCCTTCCTATTCAATTGATCCTTTGCCCCCTAAGAAGTCATATACACACATACTCAGATATGTATTCATACAAATATAAACCCTCCTATATAGACATATGTGTAGGTATATGGATATATACATTTGTATTCCCTTCACCTATCCTTACATGAAGAAAAGTTTTATAAGTTACTATTATCATTTTTCCATATTGGCATGTAAATATTTCACCTTCGATAAGTTCCTTATGGTTTCTTTCCCATGTTTACCTTCTCATGGTTCTTGTGTTTCATTGTCAAATTTTCTCTTCAGTTCTGTTTTTTTTTCAGCAAGAATGCTTAAAAGTTCTCCACCTCACTGAATGACCATACCTTACCCTGGAACATTATACTCAATTTTGTTGGGTAGGTGATTCTTGGTTTTAATCCTAGCTCCCTTGATCTCCAGAGTATCATGTCCCAGGCCCTTCGATCCCTCAATGTAGAAGCTGCCAGTTTCTGGGTTATCCTAATTGTGTTTCCACAGTATTCAAATTGCTTCCTCTTGGCAGCCTGTAATATTTTCTCCTTGCTCTGGGGACTCTGGAGCCTGGCTATAACATTTCTAGGAGTTTTCTTTTGGGGATCTTTTTCAGGAGTTGAGTGGTGAATTCTTTCAAGTTCTATTTTGTCCTCTCCTACTAAAATATCAGGGAATTGACCCTGGAGCCAAGATGGCAGCATAGAACCAGCAAAGCTCCACAGCTCCCACACAACCACCCTGAAAACCCATAAAATGGGACTCTGAAAAATTTTCAAGTTCCAAAACTCTTCAAAATACATAAAACACATCTGTTGCTACAGGCAGCTCAGCAGGTGGGGCTCTTTGCAGCAGTCTGGGAGCCATGGCTGGCCCACTCCAAACCTCATCCGGCCATGCCCTGGGGCAGTCGGGCACAGCCACATCTATAGGAGAGCAGATCAGCTGCAGTGGAGGCTCAGTTACCACATTTATCAGGCCAGAAAAAAAAAGGCTAAGAGAAAGGTCAGTAGATTTGGCTAAATTTGGGGGAGAAGAGCAGTCCGGCAAAACTGCTCCCAGGGCAAGGAAGCAGTATGAGGTGGCTTTGGCAGCAGGAATGGCTGAAAGCACCAGTGGCCTCCACCAGGCTGCTTCAGAGCCCCTGGCCTGCAGATAGCAGGGGGGCTGAGACAATCAATCATGGCCAAGGGCTCTTGTGTTGAGCAGCGTGGATCTGGATTGTGGTCTTGAGTGATGGTCCTGGGGTGTGCTTTCAGTGAACCAAAGTGGGGGGGAGCTGCAGCATCCCATTAATAGCTCCAGCAGCTGTGAGGGCCCCAGCGATTTGCGACAGAGATTCTTCCCCCCCCCCAGGAAGCAGAGTTCCACAGTGCTAAAAAACCAAGCAATTAATAGACTGGCCAAGATGAGGAAAAGGAAGCAAAGTAAGAACAGCAATAAAACTCTAGAATCCTTTTTTTGTGGACAAAAAGGATCAAAGCATGGAGCTGGAGAAAAACAACACAGTCAGAACTCCCACACCAAATGCTTCCAAGACACTGGAAGAATGCCTACTAGCTATGGATCGACTTAGAAAGGACTTTGAAAATCAAATAAGAGAAGTGGAGGAAAAATTGCAAAGAGAAATGAGAATAGGGGCAGCTAGGTGGTGCAGTGAATAGAGCACCGGCCCTGGAGTCAGGAGAACCTGAGTTCAAATCTGGCCTCAGATGCTTAACACAAAAAACTAGCTGTGTGACCTTGGGCAAGTCACTTAACCCCAACTGCCCTCCAAAAAGCAAAAAAAAGAGAGAAATGAGAATGATGTGAGAAAGTCATGAAAAAAGTCAGCAACCTGACTGAAGAAAACGATACCTTAAAGAGCAAATTAACTCAGATGGCAAAGGAGACCCAGTAAGCCAATGAGGAGAAGAATGCCTTAAAAAGTCAAATTTGTCAGATGGAGAAAGAGTCTCAAAAGCATTCTGAAGAGAATAATTCCTTCAGAATTAGAGTGGAGCAAGTGGAAGCTAATGACTTTATGAAAAACCAAGATACTATTAAACAAATATAAACAAATGAAAAAATAGAAAGCAATGTGAAATATCTCCTTGAAAAAACCACTGACCTGGAAAATAGATCCAGGAGAGACAATTTGAAAATTAATGGTCTGCCTGAAACCCATGACCAGAAAAAGAAAAAGAAAAAACTTGGAAAGCATCCTTCAAGAAATCCTCAAAGAAAATGGCCCTGATGTTTTAGAATCAGACAGCAAAATGGAACTTGAAAGAATTCACCAATCACCTCTTCAAAAAGATCCCTAAAAGAAAACTCCTAGAAATGTTATTGCCATGTTCCAGAATCCCCACACTAAGGAGAAAATATTACAGGCTGCCAAGAGAAAACCATTTGAATTCTGCGGAAGCACTATCAGTATAACCCAGCATCTGGCAGCTTCTGCACTGAGGGATCAAAGGGCTTGGAATATGATATTCTGGAGAGCAAGAG
>CM053601.1:65770129-65785477 GCA_028646575.1 Pseudocheirus occidentalis | reverse complement strand
TGGTCATTCAGTGAGGTAGAGGACTTTCAAGAATTCTTGATGAAAAAACCAGAACTGAACAGAAAAAATGACACTCAAACACAAGAAGCATGAGAAGGGAAACATTGGAAAGAAATCATAAGTAACTTATCAAAGTTGAACTATTTACATGCCAATATGGAAAAAAAATAATAGTGACTTATGAAACTTTTCTTAGTATGAGAATAGGTGAAGAGAATACAAATGTATATATGTATAGCTACTCATATGTCTATATAGGAGGGTATATATGCGTATGTATACATATCTGAGCATGGGTATATATGTGTACATAGTGGGTTCAGGATCAATTGATTAGGAAGAGATGATACTTTAAAAGGTGAAATTTTGAAGTGGAAGAGGACTTGAATGAGAGGAGACAGAGACAAAATGGGTTTAATCATGCCATATAAAAGAGGCAAGGGATAACCGTTACAACTTTACTTTCATTTACTCTCATTAAATTTGGCTTACGGAAGGAATGACATAAACTATAAACTGGGTATCATGCTACACAGGAGAGCAGGGGGATGGAGATGGGAGCGGGGATGATGGAAGGAAGGGTGGGATGTGGGGGAGGGTTGCGGGAAGCACACACCTCAGTGGGGGGCAGGGACAGGGTAGAGAACAAAACAAGGGAGGGTGCGGGATAGGAAGGATACGGTCAGCCTCTCACAATATGCCCACAATCAAATGTTAGAACAAACAAACACATTATATACATATACATATACATATATATATACACACATATATGTATGCATGTATACATAATTATTATTATGAACCACATGCAACTGGGAAATAAAACATACAGGGACTGGGGTAGGGAGACCCACCCTGCCCTACTAGAAAGTTAGAGGGGTGTTGGAGGAGGACATTCAAGAGAACAGATTGTGGGAGGGGCTTTACAGTGGATCACTGTTCTGGGCTTGGGGTAGGGGAAAGAAGGGGAGAAAGTTTGTGACTCAAAACCTTGTGGAAGTGAATGATGTAATCAAGAAAATAAATTAAAATTAAAATAAAAAAAATAAAATATCAGGGAATTTTCCTTAAGAATTTCTTGAAGGATGCTTTCTAAGTTCTTTTTTTTTGTTCATGCCTTTCAGGTAGTCCAATAATTTTTAAATTGCCTCTCGGGATCTACTTTCCAGGTCAGTGTTTTTTTTTTTTTTCAAGGAGACATTTCACATTGCCTTCTATTTTTTCATTTGTTTGAATCTGTTGAATAGTATAATGATTTCTCGTAAAGTCATTTGCTTCCCTTTACTCCACTCTAATTCTGAGGGAATTATTCCCTTCAGAATGCTTTTTAGATTCTTTTTACATCTGGAAAATTTGACGTTTTAAGGCATTCTTCTCCTCATTGGCTTTTTGGGCCTTTTTTGCCATTTGAGTTAATTTGTCTTTTTAGGGTATTATTCTTTTCAGTCAGGTTGTTGACTCATATCATTCTCATTTCTCCTCCCAATTTTTCCTCTACTTCTCTTATTTGATTTTCAAAGTCCTTTTTAAACCAATCTATGGCTTGTAGACAATCTTCATGTTTCTTGGATGCTTTTGGTGTGGAAGTTCTGACTGTGTTGTCTTCCTCCCATTCCATGCTTTGATCCTTTTTGTCCCCCAAAAAGGATTCTAGAGTTGTGTTACTGCTCTTCCTTTGCTTCCTTTTCCTACTCATGATGCCAGTAAATTATTTGTGTTTTTGGCTCTGTATAACTCTGCTTCCAGAAGGGAAAGCTCTGTCCAAAATCTCTGGGGTTCTCACAGCTGCCAGAGCTATTAGGGGGCTGTTGCCACCCCTACCAGATTTGGCTCTCTAAAATTGCACCCCAACACTACTACCCAAGACCATGATCTGGATCAAGCCACTCAACAGAAAAACACTTGGCCTCTGAACAATTGCTTGACCCCCCTGCAGTCTAGAGGGTGGGAGCTCTGAAACAACTGGGTGCAGGCAGCTGCTGCTTCTGCTGGTGCCTTGCCCTGGACGCAGTTTGATCAGACTGCTTTTCTCCCCCAAATTTAGCTGAAGTCCACTGACCTTTCTCTTAGTCCTTATTTTTGCTGGCTTGATACATGTGGAGACTGCCCCAGCTACAGGCAATGCACTCTCCTGAAGACTCCAGCTGCAGTTCCTCCTTCCCTCCCTGGGGCCAGGCCATGGTTTCAGGCTGGGCTGGTTTCAGCTCCTAGTGTGCTGTGATGAGCCCCAACTGCCGAGCTGCTTTCATCAAGAAATGTGTTTTCTGTATTTTAGTGAGTTTTGGTGTCCTAAAATTTGTTTAGAGTCGTATTTTATGGGCATTTGAGGTGGCAATATGTGAGCTGCGAAACCTTGCTGCTTCTATGCTGCCATCTTGGCTCCACCCCCTCTAATCCTTCTCCAGATTATAAACTTAATAGAATGCTTACAATGATGCCATGGCTCTCTGTCTTTCCTGAACTTTCCTAACTTTTACTCACACAAAATATATTGAATTATACCAAAACCAGATAATTTATAGGAGATATTTTAGATTAGTTTTAAATAGAACAATGGGAGTATGTGAAATTTTTTTTCAGATAACAGGTGAAATTGGGATAGAGAGGGAACACTGGCAGATGCCAGAGTGGTGGTGAAGATGGTGTTTTAACAATTTAGACCCCGAGTTAATGGGACTCTTTAAAATTCATTAAAAGTTTGTTCAGGAGAGAAAGGAGCAGAGTGAAGAACAATCTCTTTTCAGACATTTGTTCTCTGATTTTCTTGGAGAAATGAAGTACAAAAGTTTGATTCTTCCTAGGTCTAGTTGCTTCTTTTATTTTTATTTTATTTTTATTTTTGGATGGGGGAAGGCAGGGGAATTGGGGTTAAATGACTTGCTCAAGGTCACACATCTCGTAAGTGTTAAATATCTGAGGTTGGATGGATTTGAACTCAGGTCCTCCTGACTCCAGGGATGGTAATCTATTCACTGTACCACCTAGCTGCCCATAATCTAGTTCCTTCTTAATAGTAAATTGGGGTGGCAGAACCAAAATGACAGAGTAAAAGCATGGAAATACTTGAGCTCATCTCCAATTATGTCAAATACATGTAAAAATGACTTTACACAAATTTTAGAGCTACAGAACCCACAAAATGACAGAATGAAATACATCCCTAACTGAGGACAACCTGGCAAACTGACAGAAATGGTCGATTGCAGGGGGCTTGGAGTGGAGCACACAGTTACATGTAGGCTGGTCTGTCACAGACCAACAGCAAAGACTGGCTGGAGTAGACCTGAAGGGACTGAATCACTGGTGAATGTGGTGATTTCTAGAATTCTGAATGCATAAATGACAAAAAGAAAGTGAGAGGTTAGTAGGGAAACTCTTTTGAAAACAGTTGAAAGAAGAGTGAAGTTTGGCCAGTGGCCACAGGGTGGCAGAGGTGCTGGTGGCTGCAGTTAATGTCACTGCACCTGATTCCAGAGCTCCAGGCTGACAGATGGTGAGGGGACCAAGTAACTGACCAGAGAACAATTTCAGGAATCTTTCTGCTGGCATTGAGGCAGGATTATCTTGCTTTGCTTGATTGGATCTGGGTCACAGTCTGGAGTGGTAGTTCTGGGATGAGGAGCACTGGCTTAACAGAGCTTGTTGAGACTGTGGAGAGGCAGTACTCCACACAAATCTAAGGCTGGTGTCTAGAAGAAGCTCTGACAACAACTGCACAAAACTCCTGAAATTTGGGACACAATACTCTCCATTTTAGAAGTAGAGCTCTACCATGATAAAGAGCTCAAATGTCAGGTATTTGGCTGGCAAAAGAAATCAGACTTTAGAATATTTTTTTTTGGTGACAAAGATGATCAAAACATAGAACCAGAAGAAGACAACAAAGTCAAAACACCAGCACCAAAAGCCTCCAAAAATATTAATTGGTTTCAGGCAATAGATGAGCTCAAGAAGGATTTTGAAATTCAAGAGAAGTAGACAGAAAAATTTTGAATAAAAAAGAGGATATTGCAAGAAAATCATGAAAAATGAGTCAACAGGTTGCTCAAGGAGACCCAAAAATATTAAAGAAAAGAATACCTTGAAAAATAGACTAACCCAAATGTCAAAGAGGTACAAAAAGAAAATGAGAAGAACACCTTAAAAAGCAGAATTGGTGAAATGGAAAGGGAACTTGAAAAGCACACAGAGGAAAATAAGATTAGATTGGGAAAATAGAAGCTAATGACATTATGAGAAATCAAGATATTATAACACAGATCCAAAGAATGAAAAAAATAGAAGACAATGTGAAATATTGCATTGAAAAAACCCCCACATAGCTGTAAAATAGATGCAGGAGAGATAATATTAGAAGCATTTGACCACCTGAAAGCCATGATCAGAAAAATAGCCTAAAGATTATCTTTCAAGAATTTATCAAGGAAAATTGCCCTGATATTTTAGAACCAGAGTGCAAACTAGATATTGAAAGAATTAACTGATCACATCTTGAAAAATATCCCCAAAAGAAAACTCCTAGGAATATTATAGTTAAATTCCAGAGTTCCTGACTGAAGAAGAAAACATTGCAAGCAGTCAGGAAGAAAAACAAAAGAGTACTGTGGAAACACAATCAGGACAACACAACACTTATCATCTTCTACATTAAGTGATTGAAGTGCTTGCAAGATGATGTTCTGGAGGTCAAATGAGCTAGGACTAAAACCAAGAATCACCTACCCAGCAAAACTGAGTATAATGCTACAGGGGCAAATATGATCATTCAACAAAATAGAGGACTTTCATTCATTCTTCATGAGAAGACCAGCGATGATCAGAACATTTGACTTTCAAATACAAGAAACAAGAGAAGCATGAGAAAGTAAACAGAAAAAAGAAATCATAAAGAACTTATTAAAGTTCAACTGTTTACATTCCTGCATGGAAAGGCAAAATTTGCAACTCATGAGACTTTCTCAGGATGAGGATAGTTGAAGGGACTATATGTGTATCTCTCTCTCTCTCCATATGTGTGTGTGTGTGTGTGTGTGTACATGTATACATGGAGGGCACAGGGTGAGTTGAATATGAAGGGATGATATCTAAAAAATAAAATTAAGAGGTGAGTGGAATATATTGGGAGGAGAAAGGGAGAGATAGGATAGGGTAAATCAGCTCATATAAAAGAGACAAAAGAAACTTATTACAATGGAGGGGAAGAGCAGAGAGGTGAAAGGGAATGACCCGACCTTACTCTTATTGGATTTGACTTAAGGAGGCAATAACATATACATTCAGTTGGGTATCTTACCCTACAAGAAAATAGTAGGGAAGGGAATAAGAGGGGGGGGATGATAGAAGGAAGGGCAGATTGAGAGAAGGGGTAGTCAGAAGCCAACACTTTTGAAAAGGGACAGGATCAAAGGAGAAAATAGAAAAAAGTGTGTGGGGGGGATGTAGAATCGAGGCAAATATAGTTAATCTTTCAGAACATGACTACTATGTAAATGTTTTGCATTACTCCACATGCATAACTTGTATAAAATTGTGTGTCTTCCCAGTGGGGATGGGTGAGGAGGGAAGAAGGGACAGAATCTGTAACTCAAATTTTTAAAAACAAATGTGAAAAAATATTTTTACATGAAACCAGAAAATAAGATACACAGGAAAAGGAGTACAGAAATCCATTTTGCCTTAAAATATAGGAAATGGGAGAAAGGGACATGGAGGGAAGAGAAGAGAGGGAAGACTGGGGTCCCAGTTAAGGGAGAGATGGGGAGGAAATTTTGAACTCACAATCTTGTGGAAAAGAATGATGAAAACTAAAAATTAATAAATAAATTCTGAAAAAAATAGTATATGAGGTACTTTACCCTTAAGGTATATTAGGGTTCCATTTAATTCACTATTGCTGCAATACCTTCTTTATGTAATATATGCATATTTTTAAAATTTGTACATGCAAGTGGAGCCAAGATGGTGGAGTAAAGGCAGGGATTTGACTGAGCTCTTCTCTGATGTCCTCCAAATACTTTAAATAAAGACTCTAAACAAATTCTAGAGCACCAGAAAGTAAAAGAGACAGAGTGAAACAATTGAACAGCACAAGGCAACTTGGAAGTTTGGCAGGCAAAGTCTTACCAGGGTGAGAGAAGACAACAGTCCAGAGGAGACCACATCAGTATAACCTGGAACCCAGCAAACCAGGAGCAGATCTCAGAGTGACTGAATCGGTGGCAGCAGTGGGGGTTTCCAGACCTCTTGAATCCACAGATACAAAAGATAACTTAGAAGGTCAGCAGGAAGGGTCTGTGACATCAGGGTGAGAGTGGAACACAGTCCAATCCATGGCAACCCAGCCCTGGGCCCAGAAAACTAAGAACAGGTCTTGGGAGCCATTGAATCAGCCTCAGCATCTGCTGTTTCTGGAGCTTTCATCCCACATACAGAAAGGGGACAAAACAATTTATCAGAAGGAAATTACAAGTGTCTTTTTGTTAACAATGAGGCAGTACTCTGCTGCTTTGCTCATACTGGATCAAGGTGACAGTCCTGGGTGTCATTCCTAGGGTGAAGAAGAGTAGTAGCACAACAGGGAATGAGGCCACAGTGGAGTGTGGACATTTCTTACAGTTCCTGGGCAAATAAAAAAGTGTTTGTCATCACTCACAGACTAGAGCACAGACCAAGAGAGTAGGAAACACTTCTTAAAACATGTGACCTTGGAAGAACTGAAAACTTACAAGTTCCTAGAAGTATCTCTGAAAACTGCTGCACAATATCCATGAAACTAGGAAGAGTGCACTTTTCATCCTGGAGCCAGAGCCCAACAGAAAGAAAAACTTAAAAATTGAATAACAGATTGTGAAAATGAGTAAATATCAGAAAAAATTATGCCCATGAAATTTATTATGGTGACAAGGAAGATCAAAATGCACACTGAGAAGAATATAACAAAGGCAATATTCCTACATCCAAATCCTCCAAGAAAACTAAGGCCATGAAAGAGCTCAAAAAGAATTTTGAAAAATCGTCTAGGAGAGGTAGAGAGAAATTTGGAAAGAAAAATGAGAGTGATGCAAAAGAATCACAAAAGACAAGTCAGCAGCTTTGTAATTTAGGAGATGCAAAAATTACTGAAGTAAAGAACACCTTAAAAAACAAACTAGGCCAAATGATAAAGGAGGTCAAAAAGTCAGTGAGGAGAATGTCTTAAAAACAGAATTCATAAAATGAGGAAAAGAGGTACAAAAATTCACTAAAACAAATAAAGAAATAAACTAGCAATAAACTCCTTGAAAAGCAGAACTGGCCAAACGGAAAGAAGGTACAGAAATTGACCAAAGAAAATAATTCCTTCAAAAAGTATAATTGAATAAATGGAAACTAATGATGTTATGAGAAATCAAGAAACAATAAAATAAAACAAAACTAGGAAAATAACCCAGAAGATTATATAAAATATCTCATTGGAATTAAAACAGCAACTGATAATTTGAAAATTATTAAAATACTGGAAAGCAATGATAAAATAATGTATCATCTTTCAAGAAAGTATCAAAGAAAATCACCCAGATATTCTAGAACCATAAGGTAAAATAGACATGGAAAGAATCCACTGATTACCTCCTGAAAAAGATCCCCAAATTAAAAATCCTAGGAAATATTATCGCCAAATTCCATAGTTCCCAGATTAAGGAGAGCAAGCTGACAGAAAGAAGCAATTCAAGTACTATATTATCAGTTAAACATAAAATTTAACTGTGTCTACATGAAAAGATGAGAAGGCTTGGGATATGATATTCTAGAGGCAAAAGAGCTAGGATTACAAGCCATAATCACCTACCCATCAATACTGAGTACAATTCTTCTTGGGGAAAATGTATATTCAGTGAAATAGAGGACTTTCAACATTCCTGATTTAAAAAAGGTAAAGATGAAGAGAAAAATTGACTTTCAAATGTAAGACTCAAGAGAAGAATAAAAAGGTAAGTAGTAAAGGGGAATCATAAGTGACCTAATAAGGTTAAACTATGCACATTCCTATATGGCAAGATAATACCTGTAAGTCATAAGAACTTTCTCATTATTAGAGCAATTAGAAAGAGGAGATATAGACAGAGGACATGGTTGTGAGTTGAATATGAGATGATGAGGTGAAGTGGACCTGCACTGGAGTGTAGGCAGAATCAAAAATCACCAAATCTTGGTAATATATCTGAGGTGAAATAGCATAGTATAGAGCTGAGGAGATCACCTAGCTTATGAGCCTATGGGACAGGAAGAATAATATATTTCTCTACAGTAATTTGGAATGCAGTGAGGGAGATTAGGAGGAAAGGAAATGGATTCAGCTTTGGATATATGGAGTTAAAGATTCTACTGGACATCATGTTCAAGATGTTTACATTGCAGTTAGAAATATGAGATTGGAAATCATCAGAGAAATCAGGGCATAATAGGTAGATTTTGAGAATTGTCAACATAGAGATGGTAATTAAATCCAAAACAAGAGATGAAGTCACCAAGAAGATGTTGTTTTGTCTAAAATTGTAGAACTATGACTCCATTGGTTCAGGCAACAAAGGGGATGAAATCACCCTCCAAAAATGCAGATAAATTATTCTCCTTAATGTAGTTTGGAAGAGTCGCCTGGAGAGAGAAAAGAGGTGATGTCCTATGTCCGTGTGTTTTAAATGTGCAGCACATCTTATTTACACAGATTAAATTGTGATCTGACTAGAAAACATTCGGCTCTAGCAGGGATCCATTTAATTGCACTTTTATCTAACTCTTTGACCCTTACTGTTAGGGGTGGGTAAAATGTCAGCACCCTGATAATTGAGATTTGAGTTAAAGGAAAAAAAATAAGACACATGTGTAAGTCATCTAACAGTTAACAAAAAGCATGTTTACTTTGCAAAAGTACACATCAAACATAGTTACAGGTTTTATGGATCTTTCCTTCCCCCATCTTCATAAATAGCTCTAGCCTGTAGAGCAGATTATCATGACACAAATGATCTTTAAACATTCACCAAGTGAGTATGGTCCTGATTTTTCATACCCTTAGGTGACCAGGAAATTGATTCAATAAAAGCAAGGACCAATCAGGTTCCATGGACAGATTTCTTTAGGCAATACTTTCCCTGTTACATCTCTGTTGTGTGAGGATCTGAAGACCCTAGTAGATATTAGTGCAATCCACACAAACCTGAAAGCCACAGGAAATCTTATCCTTAATTAAATCGAAGTACCACTTAGATCATCCTAAAAAATCTACAGTATGCAGAGCATGCAGTGTTATGGTTTTTGGGTCAGGATGTATAGGTCGCACCTATACCCTTCCTCAACAGGCTTCGGGTGTCCCGGCTCCCGCTTACTCCGGGAGAAACAGCTGCACAGAAAACTCAGGACACAGGACTTGCTTCTAGCTACATACTCTAAGCCGAGTGTGGCTGGAACTCCCTCTGGGTAGTCTGTATTTAAGTCCTTTCTCCAAGGCCCCTTAGGGCTCCTCCCCTGGCTATGCCCTTGCCACAGCGAGCCAATGAGCCAATTGTGCATCACTCTGAAGGTGGAGAGATAATCCTGTTTATTGCAAACGGGTGCAGCCTTCCTATTCCACCCCCAGGTGATCACGTGCACTCCTGTCAGCTGAGGATCGGTTCACCCTGCCTGAGGCACCAGAGACCCAACAATGCAGAATATTGATGAAGTAAAAATATTTTGTATCACAATTTGATATGAAGAAGAATTATTTGATACCAGTATTATTTTTTTAAATTCTTATTAAAATACCAGGCTCAAAAATAAAGTTTTCTTTAAGTTGTTCTGAAATTGTTGTCATACCCAGAAAACATGCAAAAGAAAAATATTGATGTATCAACTACCATTTTTGAGATGCTGTAAAGGAGTGGAACATAATTCATTCTGAATTGTCTAATTACCTGAATGAATTTACCTTCTCTGATGTCACTGACAATCACCTCTGATGAACACGTAGTTGAATTTGAATTAAGGGAAGCCAGAAAGAGGCAGATTTTTTTCTAAGTGCTATTCCAGAGTAGAGTGTAGTTGTTACTATCATAACAGACTAAAAAGACATATGGACTATCAGATCCTACAGTATATATTCTTTGCTAATTTTAGAAAATGATTCAATAAAATAAAATGGAAATTTACATGCTATTTTCCAAGAAGAGGGGAAAGTTTTGAAGGGAATTCTTAATGGATAGGACGTGGGCTGATAATGGAACACAGACAATGAATAGAAGTCAAACAGCCAAAAAAGGAGCCAAGAACATTGATAAGAAGAAGAAAAGATAGGAAGATGTCCTGAGTAGAAGAGAGCAAGGAAAAGTGAAGACATTTATAAACAGTGCTGGAAATTTTCACAATAGGTTTTGCAGTGGATTTTGGATTTTTATAAAATTTATACTAATTCTATTCTGCCATCATTTTTGACATAGAGGCAATTTCAAGGAAATGCTTCAATATTTTATAGATCTAAGACTCCATCAGTTATATATAGTCTTCAATAATTACCCTCTGCCTCAGTAAGTAGTATTACTGAGTTCCTATGACAGAAAAAAACAAAAACAAAAGAAAAAAGAAAAACATTACTTTGTAGAGAAATGTACTTATCTCCAAATGTTTTTCCTTGAGTCTCAAACGTATCATCCATCATTGGGCTTCTGTACTTGAAAGCTTTCAGTTTAGTAGGATATGCTATAGCTTGAAGTCTACTCAGGCTTAGGCATCAAGAACTCTTCCAGGAGTTATTGGAATGGCATACTTTTTTTTTTCTTCCAGGTTAGAATTTAAATGGAGGAGATAATGACATCAAATGGAGATACAAATCTATATTCTCAGTGAACATTTGTTCTGAAAAATAAAAAAAATAATTTGAGAAAACATAACCAGCAAGAAATAATCTCTTTATGATCTGATCAGTTGGCCACATTTTGCAAGCTATTATTAACTTAATGAATACATGTGTATATTGTGTATACATATATGTATCTCTCTTTTTCCTCTGTCGCTTGGTGTGTCTCTCTGTCTCTGTCTCTATTGCATTTATTTCACACACACATTTACAAAAGATACACATATATACACAAAGGGTATAAGGATTCTTTAGAAGATGTATACACTAAAGAGTCTTAAATTATTTTGGGAAATGCTTATTATAATGACCCCTGTAACCTTAAGACAGTTATGCTACATATCATTCTCTTCCTAGGGTTCTCCAGTATGTTTAAAGGGTTTTGGTGTTTCTAGGTTCTCTGTTAATGGACTTAGCCACAACTGATTGTTTCCCCTCAGTTGTAGGGGGTAAATTACCTACATCCCAATTCTATTTAACCACTCAAATCAAGATAAGCCTTCACAAAGGAATGTTTACTACAAATATGTTTTAATAAATTTACAAATGACCGCTAACATACAGAACCTCAGTGTCTATGTAAAGGAAGGGGACTAGATTATATTTATAGTTTAATTTAATTACTATACTGCAGAATTCCAAATTTCAGATGCACTCCCAACCCATTTTTCTTCAATTCCAATTCCAAGTATCTTGTATTCTTAGAGTTTCCCTGCTAGATTGGCTAGCTACAATATCCTACCTGGGATATTAGCTCCAAGGCTGCCATGGTTTAATCTTCTTGTGTGATTTGAATTTATATCTATACTGGAATCTGAGAAGGACCAACTAAACAGAATAATAAGAAAAAGTAAGACTCTAGGTCCATTTCTTGGAACCACAAGGTAAAAATGGCAGAAATGGGGATCAGGTAAGAATGTAGCCCTTTTTGCCCTGTTGGTTAAGACACTGTGGCTGAACCATGTATAATCTTTATTTTCTGGACACAGCAGAAAAAGGAGTAAGATTATTCTGGTCAGCCAAATTTAAAGAAATAGACTGCTTAACTATGCAGAAAATTGGAGGAGACTATTCCTATTGGTGTGGTAGGGAATTCAAAGAAACAGGGTCCCTCCATGTTAGAATATCTGGGAATGCTCTATGACCCCTTTACATATGCATGTATACATGTATATAATGCATCTATGCATGTATATTTATGTGCATCGATGCACACACACATATGTATATATGTATTAAGCAGTTTAAATCCAAGGTTCTTTTTGTTATGCTATAATTCATTCAACTGATCAACATGACCTTTGAGGACAGGGACTGGTTTATTTTTGCTTCATTACCACAGGGCCTAATAGTGCCTAGCACACAGTAGATGCTTAACAAATTCTTGTTGATATAGTTATTTTTCATCTCTATTTTTATAGTAATAAGAAAACAGAAAATTCCCAAGCAAATCTGGACTTTACTCAATGCTTAAAACTTTTTACCTAGAGACTTGTCATCAGTTTCTTTTTCTAGTTTCTTTGCTTTTGCTAATCTGCTCCATATGTAGTTGCCATGGCAGTACATACCCTCAGTCTAGAGGGTTTGCACATATGGCATCTTTTATGGCTGATGCTCGTCATAGCTCTGGAAATTGGTTGACTTAAAGTGGAGTAACAACTGAGCAGATGATGATCTCAAGAGTGAAGATATAGCACTTCCTCTATGATTCATCTGATTTCTAGTTGTAGCAGCAAGGCAACAACAAAGAGAGAAATATAATAGGACTTTACATTGATCAGAGATATAAAAAAATCCAAGCATCTCCTCATTAAACTGATATGACACAGCCTATAAAAATTACAAATAGCATTTTGTTCTTAGCTGTAGGCATCTTCCCTGAGATGATAGCTAGCTTTTGAGCACTTGTAATTTCATAGCAGAAAGTAAATGTTATACTTTCATGACCTCAAAGCCTTTTGAATTTTTTAATGTAAATTTTACTTTTTAAAAATTATGTACTCTACAAATACTCATAGGCCTAGATATTTGAGTATGCATAAAAGGAACAAAAATGATGATATACAAACTTCTATTCAGAACATTTTGTTAAAGTGCTAATGCATTCTTCTGGTTCTGCTCTTTTCACTTTGTATCAGTATATAGAAGTCATCCCAGGTTAATCTGAAAATAGCCAATATTGTTTACAACACAATGATATTCTATTCTGTATGTATTCAATAATTTGCTTAGTCATTTCCTAAATGATGAATGTACACTTTTTTCACTTCTTTACTTTCTGGTCTCTTACAGTCTCTTTTAAAAAGATTACGCCCAACTTGTTCCTTCCATCTGGAATGATTTAAAATCCTTTTATTTTAAAAGTTGTAGGATTATACTCTGCTCTTCAAGATGTTGTTCTTAGTGGTACACTTTTCCCCATTTTGGAATGTTGTTTTCCAAGACTTCCTCTCTCTGCTTTGTTTTGTTTTTAATACTACATATAGAATAGTTTTGTGTGATCTTGTGTGAAATTCCATGGTATTTTAATTCTTTCTGGCAACTTGCAAGGTTTTTGATTATATCAATTTTGAGTGTTTTCAGCTTGGACTTTCTTAAGAAAGTGGCTGGTGGACATTTTCTATTTTCACTTTGCCTCTCTTTCTAATAGTTCTGGACAGTACTCTTTACAATTTCTTACTATCTGAGTGTCTTTGGTTAAGTTATATAACTTCTATTTGCCTTAGGTATTTCACTGTGAAATGGGAATAATAAAATCACCTACTTCCTAGGGTTGTTGTGTGGACAAAATGAAATAATATTTTAAAGCACTTCACAAACTTTAAAGTTCTATATGTCATTTATTGTTTTATTAATATTACTGTTATTAAAACAAAGTACTTTGCTGTTATTGTTTGATCACACTTTTAAGGGGTTCTAATGATCCTTAAATTATCTTTTCTTGATCTTTTTTTCCATGTCAATACTTTTTATAGTAAATATCATTGATGCTTACAGTTTTTAGTCTTTTGACTTTAATATTTCTTATGTCATTGAATCATTGAGCTTTACTTATCATGGCATTCACTAAATGAACAAAAACTCTACTTTCCTTTGTTTCTCTTACTTCATTTTTTCCATCTACATTTAGAGTCCTGTGGATACTGCAATTTTTTAATTGTTTTTTTTTTGGATGGGGGAAGGCAGCACAATTGGGGGTAATAGATTTGCCCAAGTTCACATGGCTAGTAAGTGTTAAGGGTCTTTGGCCAGAATTGAACTCAGGTTCTCTTGACTCTAGGACTGGTGATCTATTCACTGTGTCTCCTGGCTGCCCCTGGATATTGTATTTTTAAAAATATACTTGGAGCTCAACAGGACCCCAGACACCATTTAATCTACATCCTACATTTTATAGATAAGGAATTAAGGACAAGGTGTGAGTTAGGGTGAGATTAAGTGATTTGCCCATTGCCTCTACTTTAATTTACTATTGATTTTCTCTCTTGTTCTGAATTTATACTTTGAGTTCCTCCCAATACATATTATTTCTTCAATATATTATGAATTTTCTCCTCTTCTTGCTGAAGGTCACACAGTTAGGCAACAAAAAAGAATTTGAACCCAAGTCCTCTGACTCCTATATTGCAACACATTTTAGAAGAAAAGCATGAAAATAGAATTATTGTTGAGTGTTTTTTAATCAGAAGAATGTTGATTATATATGCTGTGTTTACATGTGTGGTTGTAGGAGAAAGAGAAGATGGGGGGGCTGCTCAGGAAGTGGGTTTAAAATATAAGTGGAATGAGGAACTTATTCATTTTATTAGGATACTGAAATAAACCATTGATGACTTCATATTTGGAAGAATTTTTGAAGAGTGGTCACTCAGATACAGAATTACTTGATAAATAAGAGTGTAGGGCGGAGTAGAAGCAGGAAAATGCCACAGCCCCAACAAATACCCATAAACTATGACTCTAAACAAATTTTAGGGGTCCAAAAGTTACACAAAAATACAGAAAACACATCTCTCACTGAAGGCAGCTCAGCAGGAAGGGCTCATCCTAGTATGCTAGGAGCTAAAACCAGCCCAACCTGAAACTGTGGTTTGGCCCTGGGGCTAGCCAAGACAACCTGCAGCTGGAGATTTCAGGAGAGTAGATCAGCAGCAGCTGTGACAGTTTCCAGATTTATCAAGCCAGAAGAAATAAGGACTAAGTGAAAGGTCAGTGGAATTCAGCTAAATTTGGGGGAGAAAAGTGGTCTGGCTGAACTGTGTCCAGGGCAAGGAACCAGCAGAAGTGGCAGCCCACAGCCACCACCTCCATGTAGCTGCTTCAGAGCTCCTGGCCTGCAGACTGCAGGGGGGGCAAGAAATCATTCAGAAGCTAAGCAATCTTGCGTTCCAGATCCTGAATCATGGTCTTGGGTGGCGGTCCTTGGGTACATTTTCAGTGAGCCAAAGCTGGTAGGGGCTGCAGCAGCCCCTTAA
>CM053601.1:65730298-65764171 GCA_028646575.1 Pseudocheirus occidentalis | reverse complement strand
ATTGATTATGGAACTTTAAATTCTAGATTCTTTCCCTTCCTCCCTCATCACCCACCCCCACTGGAAGGACAAGCAATTAAATACAGGCTGTACATGTGTAATTACTCAGGGCGTATTGTGAGACACTGATTATGTCCCTCCTTCCTATTCCCCCCCCCTGCCTTGTTCTATTTTCTACCCTGTTTCTGTCCCTGTCCTTTACAGAATTGTGTACTTCTAGCAACCCTCTCCCCAACCCTGCCCTAGCCTCCCTCATCCCACCTCTCATCCCCATCCCCCTAGTCTGCTGTGTGGCAATAAACAAAGTTTAAAGTTTATGTCATTCCTTCCCTAAGCCAAATTCAATGAGAGTAAGGTTGACTTTTGCCTTCCTATTCTTCCCCTCCAAAGTAAGAATTATTCCTTGCCTCTTCTATATGAGATGATTAACTCCATTCTGTCTCTCCCTGTCTCCTCTCATTCTAATCCTCTCTAATCTCAGAATTTCGTTTTTTAAAGCATCATCCCTTCCTATTCAACTGATCCTGTGTCCTCTATGTACTCATATATACACATACTCAGATATGTGTTTGTATGTATATACAAACCCTCCTATATAGTGTATGTATATGCATATGCACATTTGTATTCCCTTCATCCATCCTCATGCTGAGAAAAGTTTCATAAATTACAATTATTGTTTTTCCATGCTGGCTTGTAAATACTTAAACTTTGATAAGATTCTTATAATTTCTTTTGCATGTTTACCTTCTTGTGCTTCTTGTATTTGCCTGTCAAATTTTCTTTTCAGTTCTGATTTTTCAGCAAGAATGTTTGAAAGTCCTCCACCTCATTGAATGACCATAATTTCCCCTGGAACATTATACTCAATTTTACTGGGTAGGTGACTCTTGATTTTAATCCTAGCTCCCTTGATCTCCAGAATATCATATTCCAGGCCTTTCAATCCCTTGATGTAGAAGCTGCTAGACCCTAGGTTATTCTAATTGTGTTTCCACAATATCCAAATTGTTCCTTCTTGGCAGCTTATAATATTTTCTCCTTGATCTGGGGACTTTGGAACCTCTCTATAACATTCCTAGGAGTTTTCTTTTGGAGATCTTTTTCAAGGGGTGATTGGTGAACTCTTTCAAGTTCTATTTTGCCATCTGGTTCTAAAATATCAGGGCAATTTTCCTCGAGAATTTCTTGAAGGATGCTTTCTAAGTTCTTTTTTGGATTACGGCTTGCAGATAGTCCAATAATTTTTAAATTGTCCCCCCTGGATCTATTTTCCAGGTCAATGTTTTGTTTTTCAAGGAGATTTTTCACATTGCCTTCCCTTTTTTCATTTTTTGAATCTGTTTATTAGTGTCTTGATTTCTCATGAAGTCATTTGCTTCCATTTTCTCCACTCTAAATCTGAAGGAATTATTCTCCTCAGTGAGCTACTGGGATACTTTTTCCATCTGGCAAATCGACTTTATAAGGCATTCTTCTCCTCATTGGCTTTTTGGCCTCTTTTGCCATTTGATTTAATCTATTTTTATTTCCTTTGCCTGTTCGTATTGTTGCCAGTCAATTACTTGACATTTTAGCTCTGTAGAACTCTGCTTCCATAGGGGAAAGCTCTGTCCCAAATCTCTGGGGTTTTCACAGCTGCAGGAGCTATTGGAAGGTTGCTGTTATTTTCAGCCCCCACCAGTTTTGGCTCACTGAAAACACACCCCAGGATCACTGCCAAGACCAATATCCAGATCCAAACTGCTCAACACAAGAGCACTTAGCCTCTGAACAATTGCTTAACCCCCCTGAAGTCTGTAGGCCAGGAGCTCTCAAGCAGCCATTTGGAGTCGGCTACAGGACCTCTGCTTCTGCTGCTTCCTTGCCCTGGGGGCAGTTTGGCTGGATTTCTTTTCTCCCCCAAGTTTAGCTGAGTTTCACTGACCTTTCACTTTGTCCTTGTTTCTTATGTCTTGATTATTCTGGAAACTGCCACAGCTACCACTGATCCACTCTTCTGAAGACTCCAGCAGCAGCTTGTCCTGGATACCCCAGGGCCAAGCCTTGGTTTCAGGCTGGGCTGGTTTCAGGTCCCAGTGTGCTGTACTGAACCCTTCCTGCTGAGCTGCCTTCACAAAGAGATCTGTTTTTCTCCATTTTTGTGAGTTTTGGAGCCCTAAAATTTTTTTAGAGTCATATTTTATGGGTTTGAGGTGGCTATGTGGGAGCTGCAGAACCTTGTTGCTTCTATGCCAACCCTCATGTTTCCACCCCCTCATTTTAACTATTATTTCATTTACACACTCAGGTATATATGTACACAGTATGTACATATGTGAAACTGTGGGATATAGCTATGTATATATTTATATATGTGTGTGTATTTCTTTGTATAGGACTATGCAGGAGTTTAAGAGAGAGTAAGAGACTATACATATATAAATAATAGCACTTTATATATGTATATATACAAATAATTATATATAAATATGTTTTAAAACTAACAGAAAAGCATAATGCCATTAAAAAGGGAAATTATTACTACATAAGAGAGAAAAATAAGGGCAAATAAGAAATTTAATATGATCATTTCAATTAATGCTATTTTAAAAGAAAAAATAAATGTCTATATACTTTAACAAAAGTCATAATGGCTTTTGATTTCCTCAAATAAAAAAGGTACTTAGGGTAGCCTCCATTATCTTATTACTTATTACTTCTGAATCTTCTTTTCAAAAATGTCCTCTTTTGGTCATAGATGGAACAGGTAGGCAAGCAAGGATGGATGATCAACTCAAATGTATCTATACTATTGAAAATTAAGAAACAATAATAGCTTAGACTTAGATATTTTAGCACTTTAAGGTTTGCAAAGAGCTTTGAATGTATAATGCCATTTAATTTTGATGTCTTATTTCATATGATTATTGAAAGCTTGCATTTCATTTCTTAGCTTGAACTAAACTGTTTTTAGGATGATTGTCCCGTTCTTGTTCTTCTTAATGAAAATATAGATAAGAATGAAGAAGAAGAAAAAAAAAACCTATTCCCCTAACTCTTTTTTAAAATTTTTTTCCACAATAAATCAACAGCCATTAGTGTCTACTCTGTACCAGATACTGAGTTAGGCTCTAGGAATAAAAAGACAAGGAATGAAACTCCCTACTCTCATATCTTAATACTTTATGTACATCTTTCATTTCTCACATCTGTATAAATTTGTGAAATGCTTAAAATATATTTTGGTTACCTTTTTTATTTAGAATTATTTTCAGATATATCTATATTACACACACGTGTATTTTATATCTATAGATACATATCTATAGGTTGATACATATGTATCTATCTGTCTATCTATCTATCTATCTATCTATCTATCTATCTATCTATCTATCTATCTATCTATCTATCTATAGCTCTTTAGTGTATAAATTTCTTGTTCCCAAAATAGAATGGAATGTGTGACCTCCCTGTTACTGGAGGTACTGTGGAAAGGGCCCCAAATTTGGAGAAAAGCCACCCAGGTTCCAATTCTGCTTCTGTCACCTGGTACTTATATGACACTGGGCAATACATTTAACTTTAGACTTTTGTATCCTGATGTATAAAATTATGGGGTTGTACTAGATGACCTTCAAAGTCCTTTCCAGCTCTGGATCTATTATCATTCTTCCTTTCTTATACAAATTTCCATTTTAGTATCTCTCCTTGGTCTCTAGCACTTAACCTGGAAAGAAATGAGCAGCTTTGAAGGTTCAGGCGCTTGCTTCCCCACAGGCTTCTGGTGAACCTTCATCCTGTGGCAAAGAGAAAGGAGACACATGGGACTTTAGAGCCAAAAGGGAACTACTTTGTGATCATTTATGCCAATCCCTTGTGTATAGATGAAGAGACTGAAAAGAAATGACTTACCCAAGGTCAGATAAGGGACAAGTATGTAAACCTGGGTTTAAATCCAGATTTCCTGAGTTCACAATCAGTCCTCCCCTATCCCCTAACAATAAACTCCCTCCATTGCACTTGGCTAACATAATTAGTTAGTGTACTCAAAACTCATCTCTTAAGTTTTTATTGGCTAGGTCATGTGATGGAATACTTAAAATATGAGGTCAAAATGTATGTCATTAGTTAAAATCTATGCAAAACTAGCAAAACCTAATTATGATTCTTTAAAATTTATGATAATTAAATAATAACCTTCAAATAATAGTCACCTTTTTTTTGAACTAGCAAAAATAGCCATTAAGACTGGAGTAAATATAGTATTTTTCACATGAGGTTTCCTTAGCAATAATCCCTCTCAGGCTTTGTATGTTGTATTCGTTCAATGTCTAAGGATTCTGACTTTCAAATTTCCTCTTCTGTATATTAGCAGAACAAACTTTCACAGCCATCCTAAAACATCTGATTATATTGTCATCACTTTCACTCCTTTTACTTTAATTTCACACAATTCTTTTTATTCCTCCTACCTGCATTTCATGCCTCCACTTTAACTTTCATATAGACTGTTATATAGCTCATGTATCACAACAGTGATTCTGACTGAGAAAAAAATCTATAGGCTATTTTACTTCTTAGAATGTCAAAATCTTTGATTTCTCCTACTCTATTTCTTTTTCGAATGTGCTCATTTTGTGTAGGGAGGGTGGGTAGAGGAAAGTATTACAGGATACTGCCACTCAATACATAACTTTCTGAAATTCAAATAAAGATGCCAAGTATTATTACTTCACAAGTTGTATATAGACACTGCTCTTTAACTTTAATATTTAAATCCAAGAGTACATTGGATTTTTTCGTCTTTTTCATTCTGGTCAAAGGCAAACAACCTAAGCAGGCTAGATAATCAACATTTTTCTCATTAAAAAAGGCTGAGAGTATCTTTCTCTTGTCAGTTTAGGGAACAAACTCCTGCTGTTGCTTCCAGCTCGGACTGTCCTAGGGCCAATCTCCTTCAGGTTCTGAAGGCAAATATAAGTCCCAGACTTCTCCCTCTGTGTTCCAAACAGACTCATTAAAATTAAAAGCATTTTCCAAGAATCTCAGGAGTCTAGTGCCAAGCCACAGACCATAACAGTAGCAACATATGTTGGAATCAATTGCTAAAGCTGTCAGTATCATGACAAAGGCAAGGAAAGAAGGATGTTACACAGAAAGGGCATGGCAAAGAGAAAAGTTATGATGAATAAGAAAGCAGTATGAGTCTAATATGTGACCAGAAAAGTTATCAATCAAATATTCTAGTACAAAAAGACAAACTTATACAATGAATCCCAAACTTTTTTTTCCTGTCTACCAATCATGGTTAGCGGGATTCAGTCATGCTAATTCAATAACTTTTTAATTGTTCACTTTCTCCAATTCTGCCTCTAAAAAGCCATAGCATTCTATTGGTAAAGAAGAGCCAATGGCTTGCTTTTGGCTTTAAGGTAAAATATAAACTCTTTTATTTGGTATTAAGCTTTTCACCATCTGACTGCAAATTACTTTTCCAGGTTGATTGTACATGCCTCTCAAGGAAGTCTAGATTCCAGTCAACTTGGTCAATTAGCCAGCCAATGCCTGAATATAAGATTCCATCTCCTTTTCTGAATACTTGTAGGCTGTTCCTCATGCCTATAATGCACTCCTTCAACACTCCCTCATAAAAGTCCTAATTGACTTCTTCAGCTCAAGTGATACCTCCTAGAGTAGGAGAGGAAAATTTTGTTCCTTTCAGTTACTATTAGCTTTTCCTACAGGACATAGATGGATGAATAGACATACAGATAGATAAATGGACACATATAATATTTTTAATTACCTATGTGTATACCATTCTTCAAATGAATATAAACTTTTTAAGGGTAGGGCCATTTCATTTTTGTTTTTGTGTTTCTATTACCTAGCACAGTGCCTGTCCCCACAGGTACATAATAAATGTCTGAATGAATTAACAATGGTGTTGTCATTCAGTCATTTTAGTTATGTCTGACTTTTTGTGAATCCATATGGAGCTTTTTTGACAAAATGCTAGTTTGTCATTTTCTTCTCCAACTCATTTTACAGATGAGAAACTGAGGCAAACAGAGTTAATTGATTTTCCCAGGGTCACATAGATATTAAATATGTAAGGCAAGATTTGAACTCTGAATTATGAATGTTCCTGACTACAGGCATAGAATTCAATCTATTGGATGATCTAGATACCCTAAAAGGCCTATTAGGTATTATTATTATTATTATTATTTTCATTTTCATTTTACATTTTAAGAAACTGAAAGAGGGTGTGACTTTCTAAAGGTCATGCAGTTAGAAAGTATCTTGGCATGTATATGAACTCATCTTCCTGACTTTAGGCCTGTAACTCTATCCATTGTTCCACCTAGCTGCCCTATTGTAACAGTTTTCAATATGTAAATAGGTTCAAATAGGCTAGTGCCTATAAACTCTGCAGTAGCACAGGGAAGATAATAAAATCACATTTAAGAGAAGTGAAAAGGAAAAAAGTTTAAGAAGTTTTTTATGAACAGTATATAATCAGCTTGAAAGACTTGTTAAAAAGTAAAATTTAGCAAATCTCTTTGTTTAATTGTTACAAACTGTGTAAATCAGATGTAAAATTCAAGAAATTATTAATGGCCAATCAAGGACAACTGAGAAGCAAGAATGTCCTGAAAGGTTAGAAAATGTTCCAGTGCCACTGTCTGTCTCTCTGCTTCAGTGCTTTGAAGTAAATCAGTAGTCACTTTTAATTAATCCAGTTAAACTATAATAGATCTAAATAAAACATACATTATATCAAACTGAAAAGGAATTGAACATTTATTGAAAAACATAGTTCAGATATAAATATCATATTGGGAAAAGAAAAGATTGTCTCCAAATGAAATTATGCTAAAGTAAAGGAGGTTTCACAATGTCTCCTTCAACTCTCTGATTGCAGTGAACATGAGAACAGGATTTTACTTTATTCTTACAAGACAGTCCCCTTATACTTAACAGCTTGTTTACTCTGAGTGATGCAAGTTTACAGACACATTTCATTACACTATGCTCTAAAATATAGTATTAGTGAGATGAGATAGCATGGCTTTTTCCTTTCACTGGCAGTACTCTCATTACATTTCAAAGATATATTAAATTTAAATATTTCCATACTAATCTTTTCCTCTCTATCTTTCCTTCAATTATCTTGGTAATTTTTTTGGCAAAATTATCTATCTATCTATCTATCTATCTATCTATCTATCTATCTATCTATCTATTTATCTATCTATCTATCTACCTATCTATCTATCCCGTTTTACACCTGTATAAATTTTGCTTCATACTCAAGGTTGCAAGGAATAATTGAATGTGATGGTTTGAACAGTAGTGAAGTTTTTCCTTTGTTAAAGGCAATCAAGTAAAAGCTAAGAAATGAATCATTGGGCGTTATTGATAGATTCCTATAAGGCAGAAGTTGAAATAGATAACCTGATCCCCTTCAATTCTCACATGCTATGATTTTCTGAAATGAAATGTGATGAAAACATGAAAAATGGTCTTTCCCTGTATCCAAGGACAATTATTATTTGGGTTCAATAAACAGTATGATTAATATACTCATTGACACAGATTATAGCCTTTCTAGCCATAAAGAAAAGTGTTTTACTAAAAAGTGTGCCTCGCTACATCTACCATAGTGATAAATGCTCAAAAGTAAGCTATTGAAAAGAAAGTGAACCCTCTATCAACAAATCCATATTCACAGTTATTACATGTTCTTTGGACCTACTAGAACTTGGGCTTTGAAAGTATGACCAAATAATAATTGTTGGAGATCTCAGAATCACCTAACATGCATGGGAAAATATAATGATGCATAAAACTATGAAATAAGGAGCAAAGACAACAACTTCTGTAGGAACTGGAAGTACATTGTGAAGCTCAGAAAAAAAAGACTTTCTGAAATAGGTTGGATTTGATCTGGGACATGAAGGTTATAGATAATTTAGATAAAAGAAAGGACAAGGGAGACCACTGAGGGTGAGGAATATAGTATAAGCAAACAGCAAGAAGAAGAGATGAACAAAAGCTATTCCAGGGACAAACCTATTTGGAGTAGACAGTTCTCGTTGAGGAGCATAGAGAAGACTGGATGAATGAATGAATGATTGATTGATCATAGTAAAATATACATGATACACTAGAGAATTTGGACATCATAGTGTCAGGAAACAGAACCAATTGAAGGTTATTTGTTGGGGGTTTTTAAATAGAGGTATCAGAATGAAAGTAATTTAGGTCATTAAATGGGCATAAGCATGATGTGTTAACCTGGGAAAACTTTTGAAGTAATTTGGAAATAAGATAAGGATCTGAATTTAGAAGTGAAAAAAAATGAAAGGCAGATATTTCAGAGTTGTTGTTTTTTTACAGGAATTTTTTTTTGAAAAGCAAAATAATTTCCTTCCTTCCTTTAACTTTACTGACTCTATAAAATTGATAAAATTATTATACATTTTTAAAACTTAGATTTCATGAAATTCTGAAATTTAAAAACAAACTACATCACCAAAGCAATGGTGTTCTTAATACATGAGAAGAGCAGAACTCCTGGAACTCTCAAAGTCCCTTAGCTAATTAACATTCATTAATCATTAAAAAGGGCTATCTGAAAGTACCTACTGATATTCTGAAATATATTTCATAAAAAGAAATGAAAACATTTATTGATACAATTACATTTGATTTCTTTTATAAAAGAAGGCAAGATGATTGAGCATGTGTGACTTATAGTTTCATGGGAAACAATAACAACACCTCATGAAATTTCACTAAGGAAAAAATGAACAAAATAAATAACCCACTCAATAGGAAGCATTGGAATAGCATGTGGTCTATATGGCTGTTGCCAGTTTGGACTGACTTCTTAAATTGGTGAATAGCATTAACTATGAATTATGTAAAGTAGTTCTGCTTTCAACTTGAATTTCATGTCTTCTTCTCCTTGAAGCAGCTCTCCAACCAAGATTTTTTTTTCTAGTGGCACTACCATAAAAGAACAGAACATAAAAAATATCTTGCTCACGTTAATCTGCTAAGAAATTATACTTACTTTATGTTGTTTCTAAGTCATTTATTCTTTTGTTTAGTCAAAAAATTAAATGGCAACAAGTATCAAGACAGAGAAGGATCTAAATATTGAAAATCTGATCAGTGTCTTCTGCTTGTGCCCAACCCTTTTTCAAATTTCTTACCATAGAGCTGACTTTGCCTGAAGTAAGTTTAAAGGAAAAGCTAACAGCAGGGAGGAGTAGCAGTATTTGGTGATACAGGTGAATGAGCACATGCCATTCAGTTGATTCTGAAGTGGATTTACTATTTCACCTAATAAATCTTAAATGACTGAAAATTAAAAATTATAGTCTGCCCTGTTCATTATTTTCTAATTGTCCACATTAATAATTGTCCTGATATATGCAAAAACGTGAAAAATCTGTAAATGTAAATTATTCTTCAACATAACTTTTAATAGAAATAAATTGTTACAATTTCCAACACAATATATTGAAATCTTTAATTATTTCCTATGACTATGTAATATTGAATATGTGTATTATAAATCTCTAATAATATAGGTAAGCATATGAATGTATGTTTGGTATAAAATATTTTATCACTTGCAATGAATATTGATGTTTCATATGATTTGCAATATATTTTTAGTGACAAAATTCTAATAATATAGCCATTAATAAAAGATTTCATTAGACTATCTATAGGGCTCACTTCAATGAAAAAGGAATTTCTTTTACTGGTAACGTAGATTTAGCTCTAAGCTACAGCTTGCTTTCCAGCTTCCATGGCCACATTTTTTAATAACCTGCAATAATGATACTTAACCTTGGCTTAATAATACTTTAAAGATAATCCTGAGCTGGACTGCATAATACAAGAGATTCTGAAATTTTCTGTGCTGTATTTTACCTCACCCCAGTGAAACTTTGTACATTATTCTTATCTCTCAGAATGAAAAAAGTTCTAACAGTAATAAAACTATTTTTTCTTAACTAAATCAAGTCTATTGACATGTTTTACTACAGAAAAAAAATTGTTTTTCTACAATGATGCATACAAATTCACAATGCATATGTGATGATATATATATACATATATGTATGTGTTTCTGCATATGTATATATAATATGTATATACTGGTGCATATATAGGTATATGTATACATACATACATACACATATATTGCATAAACATATCTGTGTATATAATTTTAATTATTATGTATAATATTAAAGAAAGATAATTTTCAAGTTAATTTTATTCCTTACTATGAGAATGTATGGAAATTAAAATAGGGTAACACTAAGCAGCTTTTCCCTTAAATGTAATTGGTGTTGCTTGTTCCTCTGTATCACAGTTCCATTCTCTCTATGATCTGAATGTCATTGTTATAACTACAAAAATTCATTCCCTGCCTGCTGAACTTATATTAATCCTCTCAAGGGACAATTTCAATTGTACTTAGATGACATATAATCATGGAACTTTATCAACTAAAAGTTAAAAAAAAAGAGCTCATGAACTCATCTTCTATAGGTAACCCAAAATTTTTTATTTTTGTTACTAATAATGAATATTAAATAAAAATAATGTCAATGAAAACAAATCTTACTAACTTAATGACACAACAGTATTCTAGAAGACAGATGACATGAGTTTGAAAAGCTTTATTACCTTCTCTCAGAAGTGAATAATTAGACTATTCAGAACATTATTTAAATAGAGTATCAATCACATAATGTATTATTACAAGAACATGAAACATTGATTATTATATTTAGAAATCATACAATTTATGCATTTTAATTTACAAATTATGTTATTAAGTGTTTTACACCAAGCTGAAATTTTATTCATTCACTCAACATTTACCAAGCTTCCACTACATGCATAGCACTTGGTGGAACAATAAAGGAGATTCCAAGATATTTAGAATATGGGCCTTGCTCTCAAAGAACTTATAACAGATAAGATAAAACATATGGAAATTTAATATATGGGGAAATAGAGTAGGCTAAGTCCACAAGAGAAGTAATAAAAATGCTATTTGAAAGTTCAGAGTAGGAAGTGATCATTCCTGGCTTAAGATAGGAGTCGAAAGGAAGAAACCTAAGATTCACAACATGAGTATTAAAGAAAGACATCATCGAGGGTATAAAATTTGAATTTGTACTTGATGTATGTTTCAACAGGTAAGATAGCATTCTAAGTATAAGTGTGGGTCAAGTCAGGGATACTGAAAAGTTAAAGATATGAATCAACCTTTTGGCCCAAGGTTGAGAGATGATGATGGGAAATAGTATTAGAAAGGTAGTTTGGAACCTCATTTATAATAAACCTTATGTTCTCAAGTAAAAAGAATTTTTTTAAAGTAACAAATCGATTTCACAATGTTAAATAATATTTTATAGTAGTTATCAATAAGTTAATGAAATCTTAAGTTGTTGACTATTTTCACAAACAAGAACCATCATTAGCATGTACAGGTAACTGTGTCTATAACAGTCTGTCAGTTACATGTGTAATACAAGTTTTTCTTATTGAGAGTAGCAGAAATTTCCCACATCAGTATGTTAATAAATATTTCTAAAATAAGTCACACATTCACAGCATCACAAATCACAATTTCAAATTTTTTAAGGAATAACTAAAGAGGCATGTGGTCTTCTTTGGCATATTAACATTGATATTGAGAAGCTGAAAAATAAGGTTAATACTGAGTCCTAGAGAATTTCATGAAAAGAGTTTAACATGGGTAGATTTCTTTCATGGGGAAGCCTAAAAAATGAATGTCTAATCAAATACTTTTTGAAAAAAATGCAGAATATTTTTATCCAAGTGGGAGCTCTTTTCTGAAAAATACTTTTCTCTCTTGATCATTATTTCAATCAGGTACACAGCCATCCAGTCCAACATGCCATTGTTTTTTTTTATCTTTTATATTTGTTTCTCCATATCTAACCAGTAACTAAGTTATTTTTAAATTAACTCTAATATCTCCCACATCTTTCTATTCCTTTGCATTTTTACTACCAAACTTCCAATGTTGGCTGCAGCCACCTACTTATACCATATACTTATACTATAATAACCTCCCATTAGAACTGTTCAGCCTTTCTACTGTCCCCATTTGAATTTCTTTCACGTTAAAAGCAGAAATATCTTTTTTAATAAATATGCTCACATCACTTCTCAAAATATTTTTATTCTTTCATATTATTTACTCATTTCTCTGTTGTTCCTATCGCTCCATAATCTGAACTACACATGTCTACTACTGAGCCTTCTACTCTGTTTCCCTCTTCTATCAGATGTTTCTTCCAAACTAGACAACTCAATTATCCACATATAATCTACTCACACTACTCCTTGGGCCAAGACTTCTCTACATATCTTTTTGGACTGTATCCTTGAAGTTCAACTTGAACCATTATCCCTTCTAATAAGGATTTTTCAGAATTTCTGAATAAGCAACACTCATTTCCTTCCCTACCATAATCCCATCTCTTTTTTTGTATTGAACATGCTTTATTTGGTGCTGCAGTATACAAGACTATAGATTACAGCAGGAATATACCTCAGAAATTATGTGGTCAAACTCTTCATTTTTACAACTGAAAAAATTTGTTGTTCAGTAGCTTCAGTAATTTCTGACTCTGTGATCCCACTTTGGTGTTTTCTTGGCAAAGAAGCTGGAGTGGTTTGTCACTTTCTCCTCCAGCTCATTTTTCATATGAGGAACTCAGGTATACAGAGTTAAATGATTTTCCCAGGGTCTCACAATGTCTAAGACTAGATTTGAATTTAGGAAGATGAGTTTTCATCACTCTAGTCTCTGTACATTGCACCAACTAGTTGCCCAAGGATGAAATTGAGGCACAGTAAAGTTAAGTGACTTGCTCACGGCCACACAAGGAGAACACTTCAAGGTCCCATATACACTGGTTTCAGAACCAGTTCTCTTTTGGCTGTATCACACCACCTACAATTATTAGCATTTTGAAAGGAAAAAATATATACATACCTACATACATAATACATAAACATGTTGAAAATAACATCTATGATAAACATTCTCTTGGTTTTATGAAAATTTTCAGGACAAAAATACAAACACCTATATGTGTGAAATTCTAAATGAACCATAGTGAAAAAAAAATACCATCCACCTCTAGAGAGAGTTTTGATGAATACATTGAAAATTGAGCCACACATTTTCATTTTCCTTGTTTCTTGCCTTTTATTTTTTTTTGAACACAGCAAATACAGAAATACTCTTTTTGTATCACTTCCAATGTGTAATTGATATCACATTGCTTGCCTTCTCAGAACGAGGGGAATGTATAGGATAGAGAGAGAAAATATAGAACTACATTTTTACAAGTGTATGTTAAATATTTAAATATTAAAAAGAAAACAATTTAGGAACATTTTTCCTGTATCTCTTATGCATTTTAAAAGTATTTTAAGGTGGATGTGGGGAAAGGCAACATACATTCCTATCATTTTTGTATTTGATCACATAAGGTATTTTTGCCATTAATTACCTTTCAAAAAACAAAGAAGTCAAAAGAGTCTACTTAGCTTTATTTGCAATGCAATTTCAATAAATTCTCTCAAAAACAAAAAGTCAGTTTTATTTTTTTCAAGAAGCACAACTTTGTATCTCATGGTATAGCAATATATGTGCATTGAATCACAATTATGTACTAATTTTTTTTCTCTAGGAAATGTGCCCACTGAATTAGTACTTTGACCCCAGCATATTCTGAATTTCCCTGCTGTCTTCCTCTGTCTTTTCCTTTTAGCTCTAAGAATCTTTTCATTTCTCAAAACCAGAAGCAGAGTTTAAGGAGTCAAAAAGAAACTATGTTATCATACAGTAGTATATTTGGTAGAGATCGCAAACACTGATTATAATTTCAAAGTAATGTATTCTTCATTAAAGTGACTTGCTTATTTGTTTTTATAATTGTGTCTCCCCTCCAAAAGAAAAAGAAAAAAAGAAAAGCAATCTTTATAGATACAGAATCTGAGGCCTAGAGAGTTAAGTGACTTGGCCTAGGTCACATGTCTTTTAAGAGGTAGAGTTGGAACAGAACAGTTTTTTCTGAATTCACATGAAATCATCTATAGCATGACATATTTATTCTGCAACCCGGCAATGTACACACAGATTGTACCTGAAAGAGGCTTCAAATGCTGACTATCACAATTCTGAAGCCAGATTTCTATCTACTAAATTATGCTGCTTCTCAAAATTAAATTGGGAAATGTAAATATATGTCATTTTGCATGTGAAGAATCTTTCTTTACCATTTTCAATTGATCAAGAGCTTTTTTAGACTCTACAGGATCCAAAGCACTGTGTCAGATATTGGGGATACATATATGGATTAAATAAGCTGCAAATTTGTCTTCAAGCAACTTGTAATTTCATAAGGCAGAAAAGATACATAGATATACATTATAGAAACAACAAAGAATAATATTCTAATTATAAAGGATACAAAAAATGCCATTCAAATGAGATGCTATTAAAAAGCCAAAAAGGGAGAAACTTCTGTCTAGAGATGAGGAGAAGGGAGGTGTCAAAAAGATTTTGTGGGGAGGTATGACCTCAGTTGAGCTCAAAAGGCAGGGATTTCAACATTAGGAGAAGGGTGTTAGTCGAATTTGAAAGGCAGACATAGTCAGAAGGAAAATAGAGAAAAAAATGCAGCTGAAGTTATGGGGAAAGATGTTCAGGCCAGTCACAGAGATTTGAAAGTCATCCTCACAGAGGGGATTGATACCGTGAGGTATTTTTTAAGCATCAGATAACTAAAAAAAAAATGTAGAGAGTAGTGGGTCAATAACAGAGCCTTGTGGGATCACTGCAGAGAAAAGGGAAACCAGTGAAATTCAAACTAAAGTTAGGCATTTTGCTCTCTTTAAAATATATTTTCATGCTTTAAGTCATTGACTAATTCCTTATGATATTTGTAGTCAGGTGATTCACTGAAGCAGGAAACAAGGGAAATATACATATATATATATATATATACATATACACATATGTGTGTATGTGGTGTGTGTGTATACGTATATATAAAACAACAGACTGGCAGAGTAATGAGTGAAGTGGAAATAAAATATTTCATCATTGAGAATATACTGGTAGAAACTATAAATGTGTCTTATACCTGCTTGGTCTACTCTGAGATTCCCTCTGTTCAATTTTGAACTGATGCAAAACTTTTAGATGCTCTAGATTTGATCCTGAGGCTGTTGGTTTTTATTTCCCCTTGATTCATCACTAAGTTCCATTTTTTCAATAAATATTATGAGTATAAAGTTCAACTGATTCTCTCTTCAGAACCTGGCAATCAAACCATAGTAATTCAAAATGTGTGAAGTTTAGCAAATAATATCAAATACTGTAATAGCACCTAGTTTCAAATTAAGCCTCTGTTAAAGAAACAGAAGGTATGAATACCTGTTGCTGATGTAACAAGAAGGGGCTGAACAGGGAACCCCTGTTGCTGACATAACATGGAGGGGCTGAAAAGGGAGGAGCAATACTGTGTATAAGGAAAAATGCTAGCTGAGAAAGTCAGAATTTCTTAGGATAAGCTTCATAGAAGCAGAAGCAGCAGCTGCCAGGGAGGCTGGAGAGATAAAGCCAGGCTGGAGAGAAGTATTTTGATTTTGGAACACTGGGTGAAGTGATTTTGATTCTGAGAACTGGCTGGAGCTTCTTCTGGGAAGCTACCAGCCTCTCCTGGAAGCGTCCAAAGACTTCCAAGGAGTAGCTGGAGCTGTTGAAGATGAGGAAGCAATACTGTGATGCCGGTACTTTTATGAGCCTGTTTGTGGCTTTGTTAAGCCTTGATGTCCTGGTAACAGACTGTGAAGAGTTGAAGGTGGACTGGACTCTGTGAGCTTCAGCATGGGACAGGAAGTGTGTAGAGAGCTGGACAAGGACCTGGGAGCTGTCTGCCTTTGAATCCATGTGACAGTTTGGTTAATCCATGTAGGATTTGGGATCATGGAAGGGGATCCAGGGAATCTGAGAGCCTATCTCGAGTCAAACTGAAAGAAGACTTTACTTGGATACTGTGTATTGACTGAAAACTTGTAATTCACTTGTGACCTAAGGGTGAAGGGATTTTGTATTTCCCCACTGCCCCTTAAGAGGATACTGAGTAGTGACTGATTATACTGTAACATAATTGCACCCTATGGGTGGAGAACATTGACTATTGCACTTTGTGTTCCTTCCTTAAGGAAGATTGAGGTACTAAGTGATTGAGTGACTCTGTAATGGGGATTGAATGATTAAGTTAAGTGACTGACTAAATGACTGTACTTTGTTGAAAACTGTACAGCCACTTTGATGGAAACTATGTGGCTATATTAGTGATAAGTTGTTGAGTTATAACATGGTGAATGCTGTATTTTTATTTTCTGTTGTAATATTGTGAATGTTGTACCTTGATTTTCTGTGAATGTTTTGCCTTGATTTGTTGTTGAATAGAGAGTTCACTCTACTGTGTAATCAGAACTTTGAAAAGTTGTTCACAGCAGCATTTTCATGCATGGCTTTACAAATGCCAACATTTCATATGCTGGTTCAGTGGGGAGATACATAATGCATGCATATTATAATAATTTTTATGATCACATAATATGCTATTTTTCTTGGAATGCTTGATTGAAATGCCCCTTTTGGAAAGGTCAGGGATGTTAGCATTGATCTAGTACCCAAAGCCAGGGAGAGACCCACAAAACCTCAAGGCAAAGGATATTGTATTTCAGAATACTGTATCTGATCCTAAGCTGATAACTGTTCCACAATTTCAGCACCAACACAAAAGTCTTACGAGGAATTATGCTGATTGTCAACTTACTCATTGTATCAAATGTAATTAAATAATCCATAAGGGACTATATATGCTAATAATAAATGTATATTAAAATTCATAACAGTGCATTTCCAATATTTCTTTTAAACTTTTACCTGGAAATGTAATATTCACTTCTTTTTTAAGAAAAACTGCACAAAAACAATATTTTATTATCCCTACATGATGGCATCAGTGATCTCATTCTCACACTTATCTAAATAAGTTAAAGGTGCATTAGAATTTTAAAGGTATATTATTTCAATGTCAGGGATTTCCCTAGTTATTAGCCCATATCTGATCTATTTGCATAAGATTTTAAAGTGTCTTCCAGGAAATGTGGCATAGTGTATAAGGGGCTTGAACAGTAGAACAGGCAGCATTACTATACCCTGCCCTGGTCAGATGACATCCATTAAATGTTGGTTATATTTTAGGAAGATTATTGATAAGCTGGAAAGTGTCCAAAAGAAGTTACCAATATTTGTAAAGAGTTTACCAATATGTGTGAGTTCATACCTGATAATGAGTAGTAGGAATTAGGGATGACTGTATTTCGCTTAGAGAAAATGAGCTGTCTTCAAATATTTGAAGGTATGTTACATGAAAAACTTAATATGCTCGGTTACAAAGAGTTGAACTAAACAATTGGCACATGTTTCAAAGAGGCAAGTTTTAGGGTTTTTTGGTGAATTTTCAGATAATTAGAATTATGTATGAGATGGGCTACTTCAAATCTCATCAAATCTGGAATACTGTTATTAAACAAAAAACAAACTAAGAGAAATTCCTTTTGAAAAGTTTTCACTTATTCTTCAACACATAAAAAGTTGGTATTCTCAATTAAGAAAAAATAGAAGATATTTTAGATATCCCTTGACATCATCAACAACAACAAAATTATTATAATGTAATAATTTAACCATAACACTCCTTTTTTCATTGTGGTGATCACCTCATAGTGAGATATAGGATAATTAAATCATTTACTTTCATTCAAACCTAGTGGTTGCTTTTGTCTGCACACAACATGTTTCTGGCAAGTCATGTCTTTATTTTTGTAACAACATCATGGTGTTTTCAAAAATCTATCACATGTTCTTTTATGTATAAGAGGGTGAATTTATATTTTTTGTTCTCCTTCACAGTTAATTTAAAAGAAAAAATACTTCTGTAGTAGAAAAAGAACAAGAAATTATCAGTTCTGTCAGGACATCTAAAGTGTCTTGTGTCAATGAGGTATCAAATTTTAAGTCACTAAAATTATATAAAATAATGAAGCTATCACAATTAACTTCTATACATTTTTATCAGTGTTATAATTAACAGCAACACTCCCAACTAATACAGTTTGGGGCAGAAATCAGTCCTGAGGCTTCAACGCTACCTTGACTGTTGAATTAGTGATGGAACTGTAACACCAAGGGAATTGCTTGATAACAAAGAATAAAAAGAAAATGCAGCTGAAGGTAATTAAGGAATCTTTGAAAAAGAACATTTTAAAGCATAAATGGAAGCTTCATCAAATAGACATTCTGCCTCTCAGAGAAATTAAGTCATCACATAGACCATGTAGAACTTGTAGTAATCATATGTGAAATTCACTCATCATCTTCTAGTGCTCTAGACAAATATCAATATAATACAATGAAAAGAACATTGAGCTTAGAGTAGGAGGACCTAGGTTTGAATCCTGGCTTTTTATTTAACTAGTTGTGTGACATTGGGTAAGGTGTTTAAGCCATCAAGACGTTAGCTTCTTCATCTTGACAAGCTCAGAGATTCCATCTAGAGCTAATTATGTGAACCCTAATTTTCAGTGAATATAGATGTAGTCAGCACAGGGATTCAGGATCAGAATTAGGCATATCATGATTCTTATTATATAGAGGCTTGGAATATAGCCAGGAGAGGTATATCCAATAATAGAAAAGTATAATTAGTGGGCATATGAAAATGAGGTGAGCTGTGTGCAAAGTCTTTATGGTGGAGATTCAGAGAAGTGAAACAACATACTGCATAAAAGTTTCTGGGAGGAATTGGGAAATGAACTGAACAATAAAGGAACTTAAAATATAGTTTGGCCAAAACAAGGTAAAAGAACATATTTCAGACCGGTAGACTAACATCAACAAAGGTAAGAAAGTAGAAATCAGTATGGGAGATTGGTTGAAGTGGAGGGTCATATTAGCAGGCTCCCCAGAACATCCAGAATTGTCTGCTAGCACAGGTTCTTTTGATCAGCTTTATAAAGGAAAGAGAGCTTTAAAGGGGTTAACAATCCTACTTTAATTACAGAGAAAGACTTGGCTACAGAAAATACAAGCAAAAAATGAGCACAAAGACCAATGGACAGGGCTCCAGCTTTCTGAACATAGCAGTATTGCTATACATTTTACATATATCACTGGATCATGGGAGCACAGACATATGAGTAGTCGGGGGCTCTGAACAAACAGCTACTCAGTCTCAACCAGGAAATCAAGTGATTCTTTTCATGAGCAAACCCCCAAAGCAAAATACCCACTGAGTATATATAATTTCTCAGAGAGAGAAACCATCACAACCATCATGACTTAGTGCCTAATTAGCTTAGTACCAAAAGGTGTGAAAGCCTTTCTGCAAGCAAGTCTCCTCTAAGCAAGATTCTCTTTAAGCAAGTTACTCCAACAATGGGCTCTTGGACATTCAGGATGTATTGTGGTGGGGCACATAGGCCTATCAATGGATGGGGAAGATCTTCCTATTTCATTAAGATTACAAGGCCTTGTGTTAGTAATGGCATATAGAGGAAATGGATTATACCACTAATAGGAAGGCAGAGCAGAAAAAGAACAATTACAAATGAATCAATAGGACAAGAGAGTAATAAAAAAAAATGACCCGACAAAAGCTCAAAAAAAAGAAAACTTAGTAAATTAACACTAGAGAATGCTTCATACACTCTTTTACTACCAGACTATATATTTTCATAAGAATTCAACAAATAAAACCCAGAACAAAAGGATTCCTGTCTTATTTAAAAACCCTGGGAGCACATCTCATTTCTTCTTTGTCCTCCGCACTACTCAGATACTGATTCTGGAGGAAGGGGTGGGTAATTGGGCCTTCTTTTGTCTGGGGCAGCCCCTAATTTAGGAAAACTGAAGTCTGCAGAGAATTTGCAAAGAACATTTACCCTGCTATTTTCTATCTATACAAAAAATGTATTAGAAGCTGATTTAGCCAAATAAGGGAAGGAAGGAACAAGAATAAAAATAAGAACTGAAGCTAGTGGCCAGAGTGGAGTGCTACTGTTATTGCTGTTTTTCTTTTGTTCTCAAAGGAGACCATGACATCAGGAAGGTGATGCCATGGCATGCAAGTGACTTGGAATTAAGTGAGGGAGGTCTGTGCAAATTTACCAGCCTCAGTCTCTCCTCATCTGTGTCCAGTGGCAAGATATAGGTGAGGCCAACTGGAGATGGCCCTGAGTGCAGTGAAGAGAGCTAGGCCTTTTTAAGCTAATATCTTTGCCGGGTCTACACTAGTTATGAAGCAAAAGGAGAAATACCATTTAGAGTTAATGTCACTTTTCCAGAAGTTAACTAGGCCAGGAAATGAGGCCAGCGAACAAAGAAAGCTGAGATAGACGTACAATTTATCCAAGGGTTTCCATGGAGTTGGTGGTGGTGGTAGTGGTGGTAATGGTGAATCACCAAAAAAAGAGAAACCAAAGAGAATGACAGGGGAATAGAAAAAGAGAGACAAAAGCCTTAAAGTCAAAGATTTAAAGAGAAAGAAAATTCCAGTAAAAATCCAGAATACAGGGAAATAAATCTACAAAGAATGATAAAATCAGAAGGAAGGACAAGTTCAAAGATTTAAAAGCTCTTTTTATTTATAAGTATCTTGTTTTTTACATCCAATACATTCTCCATGTATGCTTATTATTTTCTGTCCCACCTAGAGAGCCTTCTATAAATAATTCTGAGTATACATTCTGAATATAAATTCCTATCTATAAATAATTTTAATTAAAAAAAGAAAAAATAAATATCTGCAAAACTGATCAATATTTTGAAAAAGTTGAATATCACATTCAATATTTCAAACCTGTAGATGCCATTCTCTGCAAAGAAGCAAGAACAGACATATTCTCGAGTATTTACTTGGGTGTCAAACACAAACATTTTTCACCTTAAAATAAATTGAGAAGCTTTTTTGTGAAGGAATTTTTACACGTATCAAATATATAGTGTATATCGATTCCTAAATATGGTATTTATGTCATAGTTGCTTTAAATAGGATTACTCTATCAATTCATACCTCCTAGATTTAGCTATTATTCTCAGACAGCAATGCTGTTAATTTTTATACTTATTCTATATTCTATGGCTTTGCTGAAGGTAATGTCTCAATTAGTTGCTTTTTTCAGATTACTTAGGAATTTCTAGTAAAATTGTGACATAGGATAGCATACCATAGAATACGTAACATAACATAGCATAACAGCATAATGCTAATGTAATGCATTACATAAAATAACAAAACACAATACCAATATGCCGCTACCCACAACAGCAAAAAGCTGTAGATCCTTTGGCCTGTACTTTCTTCTCTTATACTTTTTGCTTGCATTTCTATAACTATCCCAAAAATAATGGAGAAAAGGACAATCCTTGTCGCTATTTTTTTCATATGTTTATCAGGAAAAATCCTAGTGATTAACTACTAGATTCAATAATTCCTGAGGACACTAGAAGATATTACATATATATATGAAACTAAAATTTATAGATTTTCTTTTGATTATAAAAGAGCATGAATTGATGCTATTCTCAATTGATCTTTTGAGATGATTAAGAGAGTTTTCATGTTTTTGTTTTTAAAGTGAATATTTATACTGACTGTTTTCCTAATTTTGAAACATCCTTATGTTCTGATTATAAATGCAAGTTGATAATAATGCATGATTTTTTTAATAAAGTGCATCAGGGTTTTTTGCTTTTATTTTTTGGAGAGGAAAGTAGGATTTTACATAAAAATTTTGAATACATTTCCATTTATTATATTGGTCGAAGTCTCTCTCTGTCTTTCTCCCTCTCCCCCTCTCTCCCTCGCCCTCCTCTCTCTCTCTCTCTCTGTCTCTGTCTCTGTCTCTCTCTCTCTCTCTGTCTCTCTCTCTCTCTCTCTCTCTCTATCTATCTATCTATCTCTCTCCCCCTCTCTATTTTCTTTCTTCTATCATCTAAACATATTCGTTTCACAAAAGGATTTCAGTTAAGTGCTTGTTCAATATTTCAGAATTATTTGAGTAGGATAAGAATTAAATATTGTAGAAATTTTAAATAGAATTCACTTGTAAACTCATTTGTACAATGAGATTTTGTTGTTGTTTTTGTTGATTTTTAAATCAATTAAATAGTAATAATTATTATTATTATTTTACCTCTGGTAGTTCCTTTAGATTTTATTTCTTTTTCTGATCCTGGATTATACAAGATTTCTATCCGGTACTAGCTTCCTTTGGATATTTTATTTTACTTTATTTTAGAAGACAATCCTGGATTTCTTTTTATGTTCTTAGGATTATTAGCATAAAACTGAGAATATTGGATTCTGATACTTCTGATGATTACATGCATATAATGAAATATTGCAAACATGGTCTATATGGACAGACTTGAATGAAGTGATAACTAGAATTATTCTTTTAAAATTTATATCCTAAGTTGTTAGCCTGGTAACTGGCACATAGTAAGCACTTAATAAATGCTTATTTAATTGAATTGATGAAAAGTGAAATCCAAATGGGGCAGGGGGGAGAAATGACACAGAGCATACACAATAATCACCTAAATGTAAAGAACGTCTAAGTCGAAATTTAGAGTTACCGAATTATAATCATCAAGCTTGGGCCCAGAGAAGAGATAATACTTTCTATACCCCTTCCTCCCTACTTTGCAGTGGTCCACAGGCATGAGACTTAGCACATGAAGTCCAATCCTTTGATGTTTTGTTGATTTTTTTTCTTCTTTTCTTATTTTTGTTGTTATTCTTTGTTATAAAGGGTGACCTTCTGGGACACATAAAGATTAGAGATATGGGGAGGGAAGGATATAGTTTTTTTAATATAAAATACATCAATTAAATCTATTTTTAAAATTGACAACAATGGCTTATATTTTTATGGAGCCATTATACTATACAGTTGCTTGCTATGAAAATATTTTAGAAATGTCTTGCCTGAGTCTACACCCTAACACTAGAATTATACTGACCTTAATGTTTTCCTAAATGCAGCAGTATGGTTGAACTACTGTCATGGCCAATAGACATTAGACCTCATGGCTGATAGACATTAGGCCACACTCTAAATAGAACTGAGTAATCTAGCTAAAAGTCCATCACCTCTTTAGTAAAACAAATAAATGAAAAGTATAACCCTACATTTAGCCCAAGCCTGGGACAATCTTAGAGGGGCATCTCTGTGTTTGTGTGCTATGCAGAATAAAGAAATGACTGAATTTTTAAGAGAATGCTGAACACAAAGTACCTTACCAGCGTGATGGATTTCAGTTTGTTACAAGGATTTAGGGAAGCACTTCAGAAACAAAAATGGAAGAGTTCCAGAGTGATAACTGAGGAACAGAAATTCTGAATGACAGACTGGAGCCCTTGTGGGAAAAGATATGTACAAAAAAACCTACCTCATTATATTCCTCGATCTAAGCAATTCCACTTAAGGTATGAACAGTATCAGGGCTATTAAAAAAAGTTCATTTAGGCTAATAGTCTGATAAAATGATTTTTTTTCTGAACTGAGATTAAACAACTGTACATTAATTTCCTATGTCAGTGAAGCACAAACCTTGGAAAAAGGAACTACCAAACTGAGCTAACAAAGAGAGAAATAGTATTTTTTCCAAGCAAAAGTCTTTCTAACCCTGACAACACTTAAGAATAAAGAATAATCCATCTCTTAACACAAAGAGGTTTGCAGTTTTCATCTGTAAAAGAGGTACTCAGGTAGATAGAAATCATAATACCTTTAATCTGAAAATGTAGGTGATAAGGAGAAAATAGTCTTTTATTTAGAAGGTATAAATGGATAAATCAACAATTATTGAACATTTACAATCTGCCAAGCACCTGATTAAGTCCCAGAGGTGCTTAAAAACAAAGACGGCCTCTTCTTCTACATTCTCGTGGAGGGAGGTAGCACAATGAAAGGGTATGGAGTCAGGGAAAGGGCACTTTAGATCAAAAGTTAGAGAAATTACAAGTGGGGTAATGGAGATAGATTGTTATGTCCCTTCTAAAGTAATGACAGACCTGCTCTGATCAAATTCAAAAATTGGAGGAAAAAAAGGGATAGAATAAGGTAGATTGACTCAAGACATACAATGGGAAGACATACAATTCAAGACATACAAGGCATGTAGAGGATAGGTGAAGCCTATCCAAAGCAGTGACTGAACATTTAGCCATCAGTTCAAAATTATCCTGAAAGTGCCAGAGATGAAATGGTTCAAACCATCAAAGATCCAAAGCCCAAGCAGCATGGCAGGTGTTGAAATTGCCACGGAACTGAAAGTAACTTTCATTATGAAATATCATATTCATTCAGTCCTCAAGTGTAAAGGGGACTGGCCAATATGATCACCTTTTATAAATAAGCATCAAGAGACTTGGCTGAAGCAATTTCCCACATGGAAGAACCTAGAGAGCCTGTTTCTTGCTGTGATAATATGTAATAGAACTACTTTGGAGAGATTTAGAGGGTGCTCAAGTGTTCTTTACCTAATTGAGGTGTGCCAAACACAAGGTAAGGAAGAAAGTCTTTGACTGGCTGTGGAAAACTGGACAGAATAGGACATTCAAAAGACACTAATTAGTTCAACTTCAACTTTTTCCTTTATTTGGTTTAACTTATTTGAACCTATTCAGAGACAGAAGTCAGGCAATGCTGTAAGAGAAAACTTGGGCCTTCCCCATACAAGGCAAACACAAAACCTACCTCAGCGTTTGTTCTTTTATTACATATAAAGGAGAATGAAGGCTGCAGCTTCATGAGGTTCAAAACTCAGGAAAGCAAGAAAAGAAGGTGTAAAACCACATATAAACAGCTTTCCAGAAGAATGCTACTGTGAACAGCTTTTAAGGTACTGATTACACAGTATAGTGAACACTCTTTTTATTCCATAACAAATCAAAGCAAAACATTCGCAGTAAATCAAAATACAGCATTCAAAATATTACAACTTATCACAGATAATCAAAATACAGCATTCACAACAACTTATCACAGAAAATGGCCACATAGTGATCACAAAGTTTTGAACAAAGAACAATCACTTAGTAACTCAATCATTCAACCATCTTAAACATTCAATCATCCTTACTGATTTCTTAAGCCACCCACAGTACAATAGTCAAAGTTGTCCACTTATGGGGCATACTAGGTTACAAATCAATTACTTATTCAGTCATCAAACAGTAAGTACAATCATCTAGTCAATCAATCATCTTTCATCATTCACTATTCAACCATCAGAAAATACAGAGACCCTCCACCCCTAGGTCCCTAGTAAATTTACAATTTCCCAGTCGGTACACAGTATCCAAGCAAAGTCTTCTTTCAGTTTGACTCAGAGTGATTTCTTGGATTCCCTGGATCCCCTTCCACAGTCCCAGAACCTACCTGGATTCACCAAACTGCCATCTGGGTTCAAAGGCAGACAACTCTCAGGTTCTAGTCCAGCTATCTGTGCAGTTCCTGCTCCAATTTGGAGCTCACAGTGTCCAGTCCATCTGAAATCCCTCACAGACTGTTCCTGGGAAGATAAGGCTTAACAGAGGCACAAACAGGCAAAGTCTTAAATCCTTCACAATCATACTTCCTCAGTCTTTTGTCAGCTTCAGATGGTCCTTGGACTCAATAAAATTTTCATCTTGGTTCCAGAATCAAAGTCCCTCCATGAAGGTTTTCAAAATCAAAATCATTCTATCAGACTGTGAGGGGCTTTCCTCTTCAGTCTCCCTGCTAGCAATAGCTTCTGCATCCATGGAGTGTGCTCCAAGAAGATCAGGCTCTCCTTCTGCTGGTTTTTCCTTATATACAGTATTGCCCCCTCCCTGTTCAGACCTTTCCTGTTACTTCAGCAACAGGAGACAGGATTTCATACCTTCTGTTTCTTTAACAGAGTCTTATTCTGAACTAAGTGCGAAGTACTTCATAGTTTAGCAATACAAAAAGAACTTCAAGTTTCATTACTATTACAGAAGGGAAGGAAAAAGCATTTATCAAACACCTACTATTTGTCAGGCACTATGCTAAACATTTCATCAAAATATTATCCCATTTTATCCTCTATTTTATAGTTAAAAAAACTGGAGTGGGCAGAGTTTGAGAGGTTAAATGATTATCCAAAGTACACTTATCCATTTGATCTGGAAAATCCACCTATTTTTTTGTTTGTTTTTTTTTTAATACCAGAGAAGAAGTCTGAATGATTGTGGTATTAAAAGTTAAAATACGTTGGTAATGTTTTTTTTTTTTATTTCCGGGTTTCTAAACTTTTTCTGTGTCACCTACTGGCCTTCGGGTGTCATCTGAAACTTCTGCAAATCCCCCACCCCCCAAATTCCCACTTAAAGTCTTATGCTGGCTTTATGATGTATTGAAACTGCAATGAGGAAATTCATTATATCGAAGGATAAGTGTACACACAATCAGTAAGTGTTTAAACCTGGATTGGAACTCAGGTCTTCCTGAACTCTAAGCCCACTGAATCATCTTGCTTCCTCTAGTAAGCCACCAGGAAGTTTAGAGTTTGGGTCCACACTTGTTTTTCAAACTAGTCAGTCTAGATTAGAGGCCAGATTGGAGCAAAATGGAATATTTGAGACCCATACCAAAAAAGTAGAGACATGGGCTCATATAAAATGATTCCACATTTGTATATGAACTTGGCAGAATCAATTCAATGCAGAAACTCCGTTACATCTGAGACCACCATCCTCATTGTAAAAGCTATTGTTCCTCATAGTATTCTGCATAGTAAGAGGAAAATGGGTTCCTGTAGTGTTGGAAGGAAATGTTTGTGATTCTATTTTTGCTATATATTTGAAGGAAATACTACTTTTTCACAACTAACTAAATCTAAACAGTTAAAAGGAAATGAGTACAGAAGGCATACTCCAGCTCCATGGATGTGCTCCTAACACTCTAAGGGGAGAAATAGCCTAGTTCTGGGAAATAAGGCAAGAGTTCTGGCTACCTGTGTTTGTTAAAAAAAATAAATAATCTACTTAATGATTCCTACTTGTATCACCTGTGAAGTAGAATTTCACCTTAAGTGACTTGAAAAGATTGAAATGCCACCTAGACATCATGGAACTCATGATATTTTTGTCTTTTACAGGTAGTATTGACAAAGGAATATATAGTGTAACTCTAAATGCCTTGTTTTTTACTGTCACTGTTAAAATTTCATTTTATATTCATCTTCTGATAAAACATATTTTCTACCTTCTAGTTGTTACAGTATTGCACAGACACAAAATGCCCAGATAATGATTCTCTCCCAAATTGAACACGTTTCCTTTAATGTTTCCTGCCCCATCATCAGTGTATACACACACATATACATATACACATACATATATGTATACATACATGCATATACATATATACAAACATGTATTTGAAAAAGAGAAAGGGTGAAAAGTAATTTTAAATAAGTTAAGATTGTAAAAACTTTGTAACCAGAGTTAAAAGAGAACAAACTATAGCTATTCTGTATTAGGCAACAGCTTCAGATGTTGCCCCCAATGTGTATAATTATCTGAAAAAGAACATTTCCTTCACATTTCAAGTAGGGCAACTTATATTTAACAAAAGAACAGATGAGATGGGAGGAAAACTAGGTTCTGATACCCAGACACAAATATATAGAAATCACCAGTGGCAAAAGCGAAAAGTAATTTTCTGTGTGGGTTTGGTAAACCTAACTAACTTCCCAGAAATTCATTTTCCTCCCACTTTGAGACTGGCCTCACCTATATCAGAGGTGGAGAGATGGATGAAGTAAATAATCACCGGACAATGCTTTGAAAATATAAGGCCCTATATCAATGCCAAACATTATTTCTTTCATGTAGTCCCTGTGCTTGAAGTAGCACTCGCCTTCACCTGAAACTGTGCTCCTGAAGCACATTCGTCTTATGAAGTCTATCTATCCTGTGCTCACAGAGAGCACCTGCCCTGTGGATGGCACCTGATGCATTAAGACTACTGAAAGAGAAACAGGAAATGTTGGATTTTATTGATAGCTTGAGTTAAAATTCTACACTTTAACTCTAATACTTGCATAACATGATCATAAATAAAAATTATTGATGGTCAAAAAGAAAATGCATTTCTACCTGTCCTCACATAATTAATGCTTACATCTAAACTATAAAATTCTACCTATAGCTGTAACTTTTGACTACATTGGCTTCTTTGGAAAAAATATATATTTTTAAAAACTGGGAAACCATAGGAGTCATAAACAGGCAGTATTTCTAAGCCCACCTTTAACCTGAGGAAACACAAAAGTGATTGAAATGAGTGTTAGCCAACCCACTGAAAAAATCATTCTGTGTATGAGGGCCTTATGTTTCTATCATACCTCTCTTCCCCCATGAGCCCCCTCCCGGCCTTTCTTTTGTACACAAGTTTTGGTACGCGTTTTCAGAGGAAAATTAAATAAAAAGATGTATTATTTGTGAATTGTGTGAATCAATTACAATAAGTAAACTTTCATTAAGTACATGCTATGCTCTGAGAACTATGCTAAGCACTGGGGATGCAAATGTAAAGAAAGGAAAAAAAAAGAAATATAGTCCCTGCCTTTAAGAAGCTTAAAAATCTAACAAAGACAACATACAAAATAAGGCTGGGAAATGATCAAGTCCAATGGCCTTTTCTAAATCCTCAATCTCCTTTCTACCTCTCCAGTCTTTGACACTTTGGATTACTCCACTCCTTGATACTCTCTTCTCTGTAAGTTTTTGGGACAACACTCTCCCCTGGTTTTCTTCCTACCTATGCAACCACTTCTTCCCTGTCTCCTTTGCTGGAGCCTCATCCAGATCATACCTTTAACCTTATGTATCTCTCAGGGTTCTGTCGTGGGCTTTCTTTTCTTCTCCTGTACAGCTTCTCATGGTGATCTCATCAGCTCCCATGGATTTAATTACCATCTCTATATTGCTGATTCTCAACTCTACCTTTTCTTCCCCAATCCCTTTGCTAGTTTCCAATCTCGGTTTCCAAAAGACTTTTAGATATCTCCAACTGTAAGTTCTAAATTCTCCCCCTCTGACCTTCTCTATTACTATAGAGGGCAACAATATCCTCCCCTTCCTCCAGCCTAGGTTCACAGCCTAGGTGCCATTCTGGATTTCTCATTATCTCTCACCTCTCATTTCAAAGCTATTGCTGGGATTGGGGAGGATGGCATATAAGGGATATCACAAAGATAGAACTGACCAGACTTGGCAACAGATTAGATATGGAAGGTGAGAGGGAGGAATCAAAGATGACACCTAGGATGAAGTCTTGGTCTGCTTTGAAAAGTCTTCCATTTTGCTGTGCTGTTGAAAGACAAAAACCATTCATAACTAGTGGTTAAATCACATCCCACCAACTCACTTCATTCAATAAACTACAGTGGTTTCCTAAATTCACTAGAATTGAATAAGAATTTCTGTTTGATTTCTAAAGCCCTTCAAAACCTGGCCCCTTAATAACTTTATGGTCTTCTTATAAATTATGCTCAACTTACGCTGCTCTTCTTGTTGCTCCTCCCACATAATACTGCAACTCCTTTAATTAGAATGTTCTTAATCAGTTGATAAACATTTATTATCTTCTATGAACTAGGCACTGTGCAAAGAGCAAGACACAGTAGAAAAAAAAAGTCCCTGTCATCAGGGAGCTTCCAGTCTAAAGAAGGAAAACAGCATACAAAAGAAAGTTGAAAAGGGGGTGGCCATTGAAGGGAAGGTACTAGATCAAGGGCATGGTGGGGAAAGCCATAGCAATGCAGCAAGACTGAAATGAAGCAATGATTGATCTTATTCTGCAGAGAGGCCCTAGTGACAGAAGATACTCATGAGATGTGAATTCCAGGACTTTGGTGATATTGAAACATGAAAAGTTTTCTGGGAAATGTTAGAGTAGTTCAGAGTAGTGCAGCCTCTACATCCTGGATTCCCTTCTTTTAAGTCTTAAGTAAGATCTCACCTTTTGCCAAAAGTAATTTCCAGTCATCCTAAGTGACTGGAAATCACTTTTGGCATAAAGTTAGATTTTACTTAAAAGGGAAGGCAGGAACTGTTTTGTTTGTTTGTTTGTTTTTTACTTTTTCACCCCATTACTGAGCATTACATCTGGTACATAGTAGGTGTTTAATGAATGCATGTTGATTTGTTGACTATAGATTGTTTTTTCTTTTAGTATTTAAAAATACATTCTAGTTTTTGCTTTTAATTCTCATTATTCTCCATCTCCCTCTAGAATGCAAGTCTCTCTCCTTCTGAAAAAAAAGAATTGAGTAAAAATCATTTGACATAGAAACCTCACAATATATCAAGAGCTTGTCTTAAGAGTTTCCTTCTTATCTCACATGAGGTACAGAGTATGTTTCATCAAGTCTTCTTTAGGGGCTTCACTATTTTTTTCTCCCACACATGATACATAGCCAGTTGTAAATCTTAAATTAAATTTCTCCCTCTCCAAGAAACTTTCCTAAATGCCTCTTTTAACATCACATTGAAGTTTGCTTTTGTTTTACACCTCTCTTGTGCACTTAAATTCTAATATATGTATAACAATTATCTATGCAAGTTTTCCTTGTGCTAGACTCACCAAAGATGGATGATTTGATGGTGAAATTAGAATTTAAGAGCCCAGTTTTAACTAACCTCTGTATTTTCTTTAGTTCCCATTACTATGTTCTGCACTGTAGAAACACAAAAATGTCTTTATATTTCCTTCTTAAATTAAAGAAAATCTGAAAAAATATATTACATGTAAAGCCACATGTGGATAAAGCCACGTATGAGTAAAGAAACCAAATAGCTAAAAAGAAACAAGTGTTTACTGCCTTCCTAAAATTCCAGAAATTGATATTCAAAACATCAAGAAGTGGCTTCTGATTTATCTGCATATCATAGTCATTTTTAAAGCCACATTTTTAAACATGCAATATAAATCTAACCACCAGCCAGTATTAGGTTAGGGCTAGTGTCATGAACATTAATCAATGACATAGACAAAGCTGGAAGACTACTTCTCAGGCAAATTATAGAGGGATATTAAAATACATAGTTGAATTAAATCACTTATAAGAATGCTTCTAGTGCTATTCACCAGATTCTGTGCAGAAGGTAATTTAATCTAGGAAGGAAAGTTGTATGATTCAATAAACACTGTCCACCTAGGAAACCCCTTCTTTTGATCTTGACCCTTTCTATACAAATGGGGCCCATATGGTGACTCATGGTTGCCACAGTACTTGACCTTTCATTGGCATGTCTTTGCTTTCTGCTTCATTTCCTTGAGAGTCTGATAAATAAAGATACACTCCATGGTCACTCAGATATTGTCAAGTTGCTACTCCAGGCATTCTTCTGCTAGGTGATGACAAATCTAGGAATACCCTTCGTTTACATTTCATTTGTTGTGTTTCCCATTTTCCTTTTCCTGATGAAATCTGGACTGCACACATTTTCACATCTTCTATAAGAGGTATATCACATTTGAAAAGGAAAGGAACCAGGAACTTCAAAGTTTTCCACAATCAACTGGTCATTAATAACTATGACTTTAAACAAATTTTATAGTTTATGAACCCACAAAATTATAGAAAAACACATCTCCTAGTGAAGGAAGCCTGGAAGGCAGACTCAAAGGGGTTTACAGCAGTGTGCTCACCACAATAACCTGTGGCTAGCGCCCTGGGGCCACCAGAACAAGCCCCCACTGGAGCTCAAATCACCAGTAACTGTGGCATTTTCCAGATTTACCAATCCATAAGAAAAAAAGGACTAAGTGAAAGGTCAACGGAACACAGATGAATTCGGGGGAGAGCATCAGGCCAACTGCCCCAGGGCTAGAAGCAGCTGAAGCAGCAGGCAGCACTGCAGCCACCTCAATGTGCCTGCTTCCGAAGCTCCCAGCCTGCAGATGGCAGAGGGGCCAAGCAATAATTCAGAGGCTAAGTGCTATTGCCTTGAGCTGTCTGTTTCTGCATCACAGTCTTGAGTGGTGTTCCTGAGGTGTGTATTCAGCGAGCCAAAGCTGGTGGAGGTTGAAGAAAGGATGGCCTCCTAAACACTCCAGCAGCTTCCAAAACCCCAGAGTTTTGGGTCTGTGCTCTCTCCTCTGAAAGCAGAGTTCAACTCAACCTAAAAGTCAAGTTCTTTACTGGCAACATGAGTAGGCAAAGAAAGCAAAGCAAGGCCAGTAATGCAACTTCACATTCCTTTTTTGGGGACAAAAAGGATCAAAGCATGGAGCAGGAGGAAGACAACTCAGTCAAAAGTCCCACAAGAAAATCTTCCAAGAAAAATGTAGACTAGTTACAAGACATAGAGCAGCTTAAGAAGGATTTTGAAAACCAAATAAGAGGATTTGAGGAAATATTGGGAAGAGACATGAGAATGATGCAAGAAAATCATAAAAAGATAGTCAATAACCTGACTGAAAAAACAAACCTTAAAATATTGACTAACTCAAATGGCAAAAGAGGCCCAAAAAGCCAATGAGGAGGAGAATGCCCTAAAAAAAGTGAAATTTCCCAGATGGAAAAAGAATCTCAAAAGCTTTCTGAAGACAATAATTCCTTCAGAATTAGAGTGGAGCAAATGTAAGCCAATGACTTTATGATGAATTGAGATACTATTAAACAGATCCAAGCAGATGAAAAAATAAAAGGCAATGTGAAATACCTGATTGAAAAACCACTGATCTAGAAAATGGATCCAGGAGAGATAATTTAAAAATTATTCGACTATCTGAAAGCCATGATCAAAAAAAGAACCTAGATAGCATCCTTCAAGACATTCTCAAGGAAAATTGCCCTGATGTTTTAGAATCAGAGGGCAAAATAGAACTTGAAACAATTTACCGATCACCTCTTCCAAAAGATTCCCAAAAGAAAACTTCTAGAAATGTTATTGCCAGGTTCCAGATCACCCATTTAAAGGAGAAAATATTACAGGCTTCCAAGAGAAAACCATTTGAATACTGGGGAAGCACTATCAGGATAACCCAGGATCTGGCAGCTCCTACACTGAGGGATAAAAGGGCCTGGAATATGATATTTCAAAGATTAAGGGAGCTGGGATTGAAACCAAAAATCAACTACCCAGCAAAATTGAGCATCTTATTGCAGGGGAAACTAGGTCATTCAATAAGGTGGAGGACTTTCAAGCATTCTTGCTGAAACAACCAGAACTGAACAGAAAATTTGACAAACACAAAAAGCATGAGAAGGTAATCATGGGAAAGAAATCATACAGAACTTGTCAAATTTAAATTATTTACATGCCAATATGGAAAAACGATAATAGTAACTTAGGAAACTGTTCTGAGTATGAGGATGGGGAGGGGAATACAAATGTATGTATAAGTATACTTGCACATATGTCTAAATAGGAGGCTATATTTGCGTATGAATACACATCTGAGCATGAGTGTATATGTGTATATAGAAGGTATAGGATGAATTGAATACGAAGGGATGATACTATAAAAGGCGAAATTCTGAGGTGGGAGAGGACTAGAATGAGAGGAGACAAGGAAAGACAAAATGGGGTTAATCATCCCATATAGAAGAGGCAAGGGATAACTGTTACAACTTTACTTTCAATTACTCTCATTGAATTTGGCTTAAGGGGAAAATGGCATAAACG
>CM053601.1:65664676-65729798 GCA_028646575.1 Pseudocheirus occidentalis | reverse complement strand
AACAAAAAACAAAAACAAAACAAAAAAAAAAACCTGTTGACTTATTTTCTGTGATTTTCTTGCATCGCTCCCATTTTTCTTCACAATTTTTCCTCTACTTCTCTTATTATATTTTCAAAAACAGTTTTTGAGTTCTGCCATGGCTAGAAATCAATTTTTTATTTTTCTTCAATGTTTGGATGTAGGAACTCTGACTTTGTTGTCTTCTGAGTGTGTGTTTTCATCTTCCTTATCACCATAATATCTTTCTAAAGATAGAATTTTTTTCTGTTATATGTTCAATTTCCCAGCCTATTACTTGACATTTTACTCTTTGGTAATATAGGGCTCTGATTATAGGGTGGAGGGCACACTGTTACAGTATTCAGAGGTTTTGTGCAGCTATTTTCAGAGATACTTCTGGGGACCTGGAAATTTTCAGTTCTTTCCTATGTTCTATGATCTAAGGCAGTGGTTCTCAAGCTTCCTAATGCCAAGACCCTTTAATACTTGTATGAGAGCGTATCTGCGTGTGGGCAGACACATCTGGAGGCATAGTGGAGCTATGTTTTCATTCCTAAAACCATTGGAAATATGTGTTTCCCGATGGTCTTAGGAGACCCCTGTGATCCATGTGAAAGGGCTGTTCGACCCCCAAAGGAGTTACTACCCACAAATTGAGAATCATTGATCTAAGGATAGGTGTTTATTACTCTCTTTGCCAGTGCTATGGTCTCTGAGTGACCACATACACTCTTTTCTACCCTGAAACTGTAAGGGGGGGGTCCTCACCCCACAGGGTCACAAACTCTGGTATGCTAGTGATCCTATTTACCCTGGAACTAACACCCAGAATTGCAACCAGGATCTAAGTATTGGCAAAGCACCAGTATACTGCCTCAGTGCTAGCAAAGACACCCCTGTAATCTTCTTCTGACCAGTTATTCAACCCCCTTACCCTCTGTGAGCTGAGAGCTCCAGAGACAGCTGCTCCTTTTGCCAATTCAGTGAATCCCAAGGTTGTCTCCTGGTTTAGACTGTGCTGGTGTGGGTTGTGTTCCACTTCTACTCCACTCTCACCCAAGTGGGACAGACATTTCCAGCTGACCTTCTAAACTGTTGTTGGCATCTGTGGACTGAGAGGTCTGGAAACCACCACTGATGCCACTGATTCAGTTGTCCCAAGGCCCTGTACTCCTTTACTGGGACCCAGTCTGTGCTCCTGTGCCTGTGCTAGACAGCTCTCCTTTCTCAATCTGGTGGAACAGGCCTTTCTTGCCAATATTCTAAGCTGTCCTTGCTGGAAAATTATTTCACTAGCGTTTTTTGTGGATTCTGCCACTCTAGAATTTGTTTAGGCATTATTTAAAGGTATTTGGAGGGTTTGGTGGGAAAGGTCAAGTGCCACTGCCTGGTCCTATCATTGGTATATCATCCATATGTGCTTTGAGTTAGCCTCCACCTCATATCACAGGTCTCTCTGTCCACCTAAGTTGTCTTGGGCTAGAAAAAGTGTCTTACTATAGCATTTTGTTGGCTTGGCCACTCTAGACTTGATTTGAAGTGTTATCTTAAAATTGTAAAATTGTAAAAATGTAGAGAGAGCTCAGCTGAATGATTTCTCCACTCTGTGGTCTTAACTCCACCCCCAGAAGCCTAAATGAATTTATATTCTAATAGGGGAAACAATGTATAAATTACTAGGGTCATATAAGATATATACAGATTATGTGGAAAGAATGAAACAAGCATTAAATGCTTGTTCTGTGCCAGGCACTGTGTTAAACACTTCAAGATACTTTTCATTTGATCTGTATAACAACTCTGGCAGGTAAGTGCTTTGTTATCTTTATTTTACAACTGAGGAAAATGAGGCAGTGTAATGTTAAAAGAGATGTGAAGACCTTCCCTGACTCTTAATAGATAGTAACTAAGTTACATGCTTATTGTCACAGAGCTAGCAAGTTTCTGAGGCTAGATTTGAAGTCCAATCATTTTGACCCCAACCCCGGCACTCTATGCACTACACCATCTAGCTGCCTTGAATTGGATTTTCTGTCACTAGTATCTTTCCTCTTTGTCTATCTTGTGATCTAACTGTTACTCTGCAGAAGCTAATATATTTTTGTTGAATGGTGTTGAATTCAGACAATTCAGACAGTTGAAAGGCAGTCATTCATTTATATTCCTTTTTTTTTTTTTTTTTTGCTTTTTAGAGGGCAGTAGCGGTTAAGTGTGTCATGTGTCTGAGACTGGATTTGAACTCAAGTCCTCCTGACTCCAGGGCTGGTGCTCTATTCACTGTGCCACTTAGACACCCCTATTCATTTACATTCTTAACATTAAAGTCAACACTGAGTGCTTTGAAAGAATTCATATAACAAAGCATTATAATTTTTTCATTGCTTCATGTTTTTACCTTCTATGCAATCCTATAGCTAAGTCTTTAAAATATGTCCTTTTTATTTCTTTTTCTCCTTACAAAGTAACTTTTCAGTATATTTAGTTGAGATAAAGAGACATATGAGAATGCATCTGTTCCAAGATCCAAAATGAATGTGAATACACTTTTATTTGTATTTCATTAATTTTTATAAAATCCTCCATTTTCATTATCAATTGTAGCAGTTACTGCACGTCTATATTTATCATGTGTAATTCCTACCAAATGCCATGCCTAGGAGAAGTGTGGTGAATGAACAGAATAGACCCTTTGACTCTCAAGCTCTTTTTCAGATCAGATCATGTTTCCTTAGCAGATGAGGAAAAGAAAAAAAGAAATAAAGAACTTGATAACAATTGTACTTTACATATGCTGTTAAGCAAAGAAATATCTGCAGTGGTAAGGAGTCTTAATGAAAAGACACAAAGCCTTAATGACTTGGAGGATAATCACTGAATATTTTTGGAAGTAGTGAAATAATTTAGGTGTTTTGTTTCAATGTGAAAATGATTTGTATTTCATTATAAATGATCTTTGTGCTTAAGTTTCATTTCTGCTTTTTAGTCATCCAGAAAAAGAATGGTCACAACTACACCATATTTGAACTTTCCTTACTAAAGATTCGTTATTTTGGAACTGCCTATATAAATTACTGCTAAGATTATTAATCAATTATGAAACCACCTATATATAGTAATGCAATAGTAATATAGTAATGAAAAAGGCATGTTTATTTCTGATGAAGTTTTAGTAGCCTATTTTATTCTTTTTACATCTTACATTGCGTCAACCAATTAATCAATAAGTATTTATCAGTGACCCTACTATGTGCTAGATGCTATATTAGATACTCAGAATACAAAGTCAAAAATAAAATAATCTCTGCTATAAAGTAGTTTAAATTCATCAATGGAAATAATATATGCTTTACATTCTTGCCCTTAGGAGAAAACCTATTTTCTGAGACATTTTGTAGTAGTTTTTTTAGTTGTTGTTCATACAAAACCATAATACTAAGAGCAGTAAAAACTTCTCTTTTCCTAATGATGAAAAAAGTGCAACTTCCTAGCTTCTTAATTCCAAGCCTGCTATCACCCTCTCTCTATTGCCTTTAATAGTAAAATCTGGAAGAACAAAACAAGGTCATTTATTTAAAGTGATATTAGCTTAAAAAATAATCAACAGGGGCGGCTAGGTGGCACAGTGAATAGAGCACCGGCCCTGGAATCAGGAGTACCTGAGTTCAAATCTGGCCTCAGACACTTAACACAAAAAACTAGCCGTGTGACCTTGGGCAAGTCACTTAACCCCAACTGCCCTCCAAAAAGCAAAAAAAAAAAAAAAATCAACAATAACAACAAAAAAATTATATGTAGATGGGGTGTATATATGGGGCGAGATGGAAGGCATATAAGAGGAATGATTAAATAAATACAAATGAATCAGAGAAGGTCAAAGTTAAAAGGGAGTAATCGTTCTGGTTTCCAATGAACATAAGAAACACACACACACACAAGTAACTAATAAGAAAGTTATGCATAGTTATGTTTATCACCTATTTTGTCCTTTCAAAAAATACTAACCAGGTAAAAATTGTATATTCCTTTAGACAAGCTTGTTTGCTATTGATCTCCTCAAATTTCAAACAATATAAAAATGATCTATATCCATTTTGAGCTGAATAGGTTCCATTTGTGTAGAACATGATAAAAACAAACAGGGCCCTTCTCTTCTTTTAACTTGTGGCCATTGGAGTTGATCTCAAAGCAAATGTCAAGAGGTATTCTTTACTCATTCCAACTGTAGGGACTATGGAGAAAGATGGAAAGTGGAGTTCAGAAGGGTTAGACAACTGCACTCTCTGAAGTTACCCAAAGACATGTAATCTATCACACACCAAGAGCTCATTTTCATTACCAACTGCTTAAAGCAATGGTTCTCAACCTTCCTAATGCCATGACCCTTTAATATAGTTCCTCATGTTGTAGTGACCCCCCAACCATAAAATTGTTTTTGTTCCTACTTCAAAACTGTAATTTTGCTACTGTTATGAATTGTAATGTAAATATCTGATATGCAGAATGTATTTAAATTGAACATAATCCACAGGTTGAGAACTGCTGGCTTAAAGGCCAAAATTCAGAAATAGTACATGTGATAGGAATTTGTGACTTCAAGTGCAATTCAATAACATTGTTTTATCAGTATTCTAACATTTGACTTTGAGGAAAATGGTGAAGCCTGTGTCAACCTAGTGTTTAAAAAAAAAGTGAAACTATGTTAGATTAGATGATGGCTCTCCACTGAAGCCTCCTATTTCTGTCTCATCAGGGTATGCAGGTTAACATTGAAGTTTTGTGAATTTGCATTTTGTATTTAGTTATCCTTGTATGTCTGTTAACTCCAGTACAATGAAAGCTACAGTTGTTTCATTTTGGTCTTAGCATTTTTGGAACCATGTCAGTGCCTGGTACAGATTAGATGCTTTAGAAATAATTATTGATTGATTAATTCAACTAAAGGTTTATGGGGACACTTTAGGCCTACCAAACTATAAAGAACTGGAAAAGCTTCAAGTATAGATGAGGGAAGTCTTCATTTTTGATATTCAAAAATTAACCTGATTGAATTATATAGGCTCATCAATGGTCAAAATGCTTCTTTGCTCAATTTACTTCGTTCGGTTGTTAATTATTGCTAAACCAAATATCTTGTAAAGTTGCTTACATAATAACAGTATTAAATATTAGCCATTTTTAACAATGTAAAAGTCTACATTGTTAGTTTTTGTCCTTAGAATATGCTATCACTTTAAAATAAAGTCTCTCCCCTTGCTCACAAGTTTCAAAAAACTTATTGGTTGGTGACCTTTCCACTGATATTTATTCTATAGAAATTATTTAAGACTATGAAAGTTAGAATTATTCCTGAGCACCTAAAGGAAGGCATGCAATTTCTCTTAATTTCAAGTAGCCTTTACAGGGTTGTTTTTAATTATTGTTGTTTCTGAATACAATTTCAGTACTATGGTTTAAATTTCACAATAAGAACCACTCCTAAATGCCTGCCAAGTCTAAAGAAAGTACATATAAATTAAACAAATGATGAGAAAACAATTTAGAGTAAGGATTAATACTTTATAAATCTCAAAATTATTAGATATGACCATTGCAACTTACCCAAGGAGCCTGCAGATTATACATTACATTGTTGAGGTCATTCAAAGTAAAAAGTTGTGAGGAAGAATTAGAAGGAATAAAAATAAAAAAGTTACAGAATCACTAAATTTTAGACTTAAAAGAGATATCTGCGGATATCTGTCTAGCACATATCTACAAAAGAATCCTAACTTCAATAAACCAGACAAGTGATCATACAACCTCTGCTCTGAGAATTCCAATGAGAGAAAAACCAATATTTCCTGAGGCAGCCCATTTGATTTAGGAGTAGCTCTATTTGTTAGCAATTTTTTTTTCTATATATCCTACCTAAATATGCCTCCTTTCAATTTCCAATCATGATGGCCGCTACTTTTGCCCACTTTAACCAAATAAACAAGATTAAATGCTCTTCCACATGGCAGAACTTCAAATACTAGAAAACAATTACCCCCTCCCTACTCACATTCTTGTCTTATTTTACTTAAACATTCACAGTTTCTTCAACTTATCTTCATGTGGTAAAACTCAATTGTGCCTGTTTCTAGAGTGGATACTAGTACAAAGACTAGTAGCAGTAGCAGAGTAGGGTGGTCTAGGGTACATAAGGTAGGGGGAGAATGTAGTTATCTGATAACTTTCTATTTTAATTAATTGTTTTATGTTTGGGGGGTTTTGTTTTGCTGTTTTATTTTTTGGCCAGCCAGGTGCCAAGCCAAGCTATTTCTACTTTATCTGTTGAAGGAATACATTCTGGCTCCAGTCACCCTCTATGCTACTGATAAAGCAAAATATTTTGTGTTTTCAATGTCTCTACAAGGATATTTTTGGGCAGTGATTTAAAAAAGTCTGTGTTCCCTAAAGTAGGAGAGGAAAAAAAGTTCATCTAACAAAATCAACTTTGGTTAGGTGATGGTCTACCCAGAAGGAAAGAGTCACAGGCAAATTTGATTTTTATTTAAAGGGGGCGGAAATGCATACATGTAATTATCATAGTTTAGTTACAAGCTGATAAAATCAATAAAATGGTGAATACTAGTTGTATGACCTTTTTGCAGTGACACAATTCTTTGATTTCCTATTTTTCTTGGGATGAGGGGGTATAAAGCCATGCTTGTGCAGCTTTCCAGAGGACTGCTGCTGTAGATAGCTCTAATATTTTGAGTATGGAGTATAGTGAACTCTCTATTTTTGTAGTAATAAATTAAGACAAAACATTCACAGAAATCAAAGTACAGCATTTACAATATTATAATGTAACAATTTATCACTAAAGTGGTTACATAGTTTTCACCAAAGTACAACATAGTTTTAAACAAAAGATATTATTCAGTAATCCCTTAACTCAATCACCCTTAAGTACAAAGGTCAAAGCTCTCCCCCCCTAGGTCACATTGTCTTAATCTCTGGAGTACAAAGTTTTCCCACCCCTAGACCATAGTAAATCATGATCTTCTCAGTCAACACTAAGTACTCAAGAGGTCTTTTCATCTTGTCTCCAAGCTGGCTCTCAGATTCCATGGTTCCTCTTCCAAGGTCCCAGCTCCTGCCTGAATCTACCCAACTGTTACCTGGATTCAAAGGTAGGCAGTTCTCAGCTCCTCATCTAGCTCCTTGTCTAGTTCCTCATCCAGTTCCATATTGAAGCTCACAGTATCCAGTCTACCTCAAGTCCTTCACAGTTTCTGTTTCTGGGAAGACAAAGCTTAACAGAGCCACAATAACATTAATACACCAGCACCATCATCAATTCATTATCTGCCTGTGAAATCAACGCAGACCCACCAACATGGTCTGAAAACTCCATGCATATGATCAGGATGGTACCAGGACCTCCAAAACCCTCCTCCAGGACTTCTGACAACAAGAAAATCCTCTTTTGGGGCTTCCAGTAAAGTTCTAGGGCTTCTGTAAAGTATCACAAACAAAAATCAACACAGACAAAACAAACAGTTCCTGGCCACCAGAAAGTTCCCCTTTTCAATTCAGCCAACACAAGTGTTTTCTTCTCAGTTCAGCTCTCTCCCAGCTTGGGCCTCTCCTTATGTTTGGTCATTTAGTTCCTCTCTGTTCCACCCCTTCGGGTAGCATCAGCAAAAGGGGTCCACAAGTCATGGGGTTTACAAGTTGTGAGGTTCACAAGTTCTGTTTTTTAACAAAGAGTTGATATAATTGTAGAAAAGGCTTAAAGGACACTTGAACTAAAACAAGATGCTAAATAATTAATTAACTGAAACAATGTGCTAAGTATTTCTTTGTTTGCTATGGGGGGGGGGGGGAGGAAGGCAAGGCAATTGAGATTAAGTAGTGACTTGTCCAAGGTCCCACAGCTACTAAGTGTCAAGTGTCTGAGGTCAAATTGGAACTCAGGTCCTCCTGACTCCAGGGAAACTATTCACTGTGCCACCTAACTTCCCCTGATTTCCCAATTTGTAAAAGATTCCACTTCCTGGGAATTTTATTTTCTTTGGGTCTGTTAGGTTATTTTAATTTGTTTAGACTAAAAATTTGTAAGCTTTCAAACCAAAAAGTCACTACTTATTTATATAGCAAGTAAGGATCAGTACTAGTTTAAATGCTAGTCTCTGATAATTTTGGCAAACAAAATTTTCTTTCACCCACTTGAGAGGGTGACATTTATATTCATTTATTGGAAACTAGGAATTATTCAAGATTTTCTTATCTAGTAGTTTGACTAGCTGCTCCCTTTGCTTCCTTCAATGCTGGCTGCCTTTTGGCCACTGGCACTCCTCCAAAGAAAGGTAAGCTAAAACAAAAGCCTAGGGGAAATTAGGCTTGCCAATTTTTTTTCCTTTAAAATTTGATAGCAATTAATGTAAAGGCTTGAAGGGAGAGGAAGGTTGAAAACAGATTGTGGAATCTGATATTTTATTTTTTCATGGAATCGCTCTCAGTTATCAAATGATTGTTGGTTGGCAATATTTTGAATTAAATAGCGATTTGAAAAAGTTAAAGGAATTCAGCAATATTATTCCATCTTGCTAAAATTCTTAAAATTCTTCAAAATTAATGAAAATATTGAAGGTTTTATCCTTATAATTATAGAATTATATGTGTGTTTATATGAAATCTAATAATTTAGTTAATCCATGCATTAAAAATTTAAGTTCTCTTAAATTTTCCTCCTATAATACTGTGATAGTATCTTAGACACTGAGGATAGAAAGAAAAAAACCACTCTGCAGAAAAATATGCAAGACTCTTTAGGATAAATATGATCTTGGGTGGCATCTTTATGTTGACTTACTGATTTCCTCCAATATAATCCTATACTTTACTTGATGTCCATGACCAGATTGTTCCCCCTTACACTGTCTGAATTTCTGGCTTCAAGAGTTTTTACTTACTTCTATTAATAAGTACCACTGATCTCCTCCTTTACAATCATTTTCTCATTATCAGATTTCAGTGTTCTTTAGTTCTCAGGATGCTCTCACCCAGGGACTGCTAGAATTTTGACCTTTTGGGGGTTACTGGAAAGGAACATAAACCTCCATATTTTTATCATTTAATCCCAGTTCCCTTGATTGATTCTCCCCTACTCTTGATTGAATTGCCAATGTAACACAGCTACAGGCCACAGAGTGGAACTGTTTTCAAAAATGACTTTTGAATGACTTAAACAGATGTCCCCATGAACACTGTATTTGCAAACAATAGAATTTAGAGTTTGGGAAGAATTAATTTAATCTAAGAAGAGGAACAGATTCAACAAGCCAACAAGATTTAGCATGCTTTTTTCATCTCTAAATTCTTAGATTTACAATTTGAAATGAGATCATAAATAGTCTACAAAAGGGCAATGTCCAGAATATAAAATCTTGTTGTGTAACACAAAGAAACTTTAAATTTCTTCCTCCTTAAATACAGGGCAAATTGAATCAGGTCTGGGGAAAATCCATGATCATCAAATAAAATCATATTAATAAGAACTCAAAAGATTTGTATGGGCAGTTGTTTGTTTTGGGTTACCATGGTTGAAGGCAAACCAAGAATACTCAATGAAGAATCAAAAATTGAGTTTATTCTTAAATTCATTCTCCTAGATGAATGCTAATAACACTGTTTACAATTTTCCTTGCCATAAAATCCACATATACTTTTGGAATTTTTATTCCCTTCTCTATTCCAAATTTACACATGTGTGTGTTTATGTGTGTATGTGCATGTGTAATATTGAAGTTAAAAAGAATTACGGATTACAATTGAACTAACCAAATGTATGTATTATACTCTCTAAAGAAGAAATTTCTTTCCAGTGAAGGACATGAAGTGGGTAGCAGAATCAATAAGACCAGGTAATTTAAAATTGAAAGGTGCCAAATCTCCCATTGTATAAATGACAAAGCTGAAGTCCCCAAAAGAATCATGATACCTTGACTTAAGATGGAATACAGAAGTTTTCTGTGCAACTTTCTCATTTTATGGGTGAGGAAACAGAAGGTTATAGTTATTAAGTGACTTGAATTACATGGATGAAAAAGTAATTGGACAAAGAACAGACCAATTAGTTTAGATGTCCTATTTTTATTCAGACCTCTTCTCCAGTTATTCTAGGCATCATCCACCCTCCCCAGCTTCCTTTGCATGTTTTACTTTAGAAAAATGATCTAGAAAGCTTTACTCTGTAGGACTGTGAAATCAGCTCCTTTGCTTTACATGGTGGAAACTCAGTGTATAAGGAAGCTTGTAAGAATTCACACCCAAGCTGTATAGGAAAGGAAAATGAGGAAGACACATGCTCATAAACAAATGAAAAGTTATTGTGCTAATGACCTATAACAGATTACCTATACATAGGGGCTCTTATTCTGTGGTTAGTTAGTAGTAGATAGATACCTAGAAGAAGTTTTTGGTAGGAAGAAGGAACAAAATATGTTAAAGATGTAATAGTATCACTATCTAACAGGGCTTCTTACCTCCTTCTCTCCTCTCTATGTAGATTAGGCGAATTCTTTCCCTAAAAATCTGACATTGTCTTCAGGCCTTCATTCGCCTAGGGATGGAAGGATTAACTCCCTTCTCTGATGATAGCATCTTCCTCATGGCCTCTGGCCATATTGCTAGAACTTCTAGGTCATTTAAATACCTAAAGGACTCTCCAACATGGATTCAGGGCCCTACCCCACTGCAGATGCCACAAGGTCTCTAATCATCTCACCTTGAACATCAATGTTTCACAACACCAACTTGGTGGTGTTGTGGAAAGTGTACAGGCATCAACTCCTGATTATTACTTTTTTGATGTGCAGACATGGAAACAATATCCAACACAGGTGCTCCACAATGATGTGTTACTTAACATTAACTACTGAATCTTTAGAGAAATACATAAACAATAAAAACAATGTGTAATGTAAAAAAATACATAAACATAACATATCCTTTTGCTTAATCTTCATTATTAACATTATCTCCATTATTTTCATGTGCTGAACAAGAAATGAATGGTCTCCAAGAAACAAAAGGGGGAAACAGCATCCTACTCAAACCTCAGTGTGATCATTCCTTTGTGGCCACTTGTTTTTTGGTATCATGTACAGAATCACCATAGTGAATTTTTGTAGTTACCACCAGATTTAAATGAGGCTAACACTCAGAGCATGCATATGTACAAAACATTTAAAGGTCTTGAAGTTTCTTAAATTAGAATTGACATGTAAATGAAATTGACTTATTCCCTGAGCATGCCTACTAGGTATGAATATTTCCCACTTACCTAAGTGTTTTCTTGTTCAGCACATGAAAGTAATACAGCTTGAGATTAAGAACAAAAAGTGTTAGGTATTGCTAATATGTTGTTAACTTGGGAGCAAGATAGTATTAAACAAGTTGAAATGAGTACAACCTGATGAAATTTAGGATAAAGAACTAATGAAAAGGAAAGCTTTTCCCTGAATACATAATTTCTAATTTATAACACTTCATGTTAATAAGATTTGGGGAAAGGAAATGTTTCACTGAAGCAACAAAAGATGAAAAGAGAATCTCTTTGGGAGCAAAACATTCTTAATAAAGGATTTCTTTAATTGGTTAAATGTGAACAAATGAAGAAAAAGTTAATTTAGTCAAATATGAGCAAAATATAAAATACTCTGTAAAAAGAAATGGAATGTTTCATAAACATAAGAAGAAAGACTTCTATATGTATTATTTCTTTCTTTGACATTATGAATTTAGCAACCATCTCCATTTCAATATACAGTAAACAGATGAACTTAAAAAAATCATTTTAAGCACTTGCTATGCTCTAGTAATAAAAATTATAATAAAAATGTGAGTAACAAAGATAGTCCCTATTTTTAAAAATCTTATATTCTTTTGAAAAATAATTTATTTCATGTTATTGACATATTTTATTTTTACTTTATCTAGGTTTCTACCTGCATCCATACTCTTCTCTCCCACAGATCAATGCATTAAAAAAATGATTTTTTTAAGAAGGAAAATATTGTCAGGATCAACCAACACATTGGTAATTTGATATAATATGAAAATAAGTTCCATGCATTGGAATCTTTGGGAGGCCTAATTTCTGTAACACTATTTTACAAATTTCCCAGCAGTTCTTCTGAGGAGGGTCTTTGCTATTTAATTTATATTTTCAGGCTTATTGAACATTGGGCTTTTGATCTGTATTATTTCAAGACTTAATATTTTAAAAAAGAAAGAGAATAAACATATAGGGCAAACAAAATGGGAAAAGGGTAGGTAGCACATGACTGTTAGGTTTAGAAATGTGTGGACTATAGCATAGTGATCTGATTCTGGCCAAAATAAAGGACCCAGAGACAGAATTTGAATTCAAATAAGAGAGGGAAAAGGAGACTGTCCAGGATACAGGTAACATGGGATTGAAATGTCTCAGAAGTGCTATAGTATCCTAGTTCTGGGAAAGAGAAAGGTGAAAATTTATATTATTATATTAAAATTATTATATTAAAATTTAAATTGTTACTACAGAGAAGAAAAAAAGAGGATTGTATATGAAAATGTGAACATCTTTTATATTATATATAATTATATATGAACATAAACATATGTTTATATATATAACATTTATATTATATATAATTTGTATCTTTCAATGTGTATTAAAAGCATAATAGTAACAGAAATAGCTTATTACTCTCCCCTTGTGAATTAAATATTAATTTTATTCTTAAATGTAATGAACACTTTAATTATTCTTAATTACTACAATACTAGTACTTTAGTGTCAATTGTATCTAATTAATTATATTCACAATCTAACACTTATTAAGGCCATGTATATATATTTTTATCACCTATGGTTTGAGAAAAAACACACATTTTATAAAAAGAAAAATTAAAGGAAAGATCCCAAACTCTAAGTTGACATCACGATTCTATGATTTTACTAGTTGAGTATTATCACAAAGCAGTATGATCATGTCCTTTCCTGACCTGTGCATTCCATTGTAAGACATAGTTCTGTTTTAGAAAGCAGGCCATTATTACTTGACCTCCTCTCATTAGGGTGGTAATGAGGTACTGGAATTTCTGGTCATGTATAGGTAATAGAATTATGCTAGACAACTCCAGCAATTTTTAATTTTTATCAGTTTCCTAAGAAGAATTATTTTGCCAGAGATTACACAGAAGACATATTCAAACATAAATATGTATGACCCAAAATGCACTTAGGCCAACCATATAGCAATAGCACAGGATAACAGATATTCACAATGAGCTTTGCAGTGCAAGCTCCAAAATATTAAAAGCACTAGAGGAAGGCTATTGTGTATAACTTCAGTGGAGGATTTATACAGAGACATAGAGAAGAATTGCCCAGTTTAGAATGATGGGTTATGTTAGGACTTATTCCCATGAAGGACAGGCCACATTATAGGATCATGATTCCATTATAATTTTGAAATAAGAAACCCTAGCAGCAATGATTGTATTGCACCTCTTGAAAAAAAAAAAGAGACAAGGAGCACTTACTTACATTTTTTCAATTTAATGTCTATCTATGAGGTAAGAAGAACAACTGAGACATTCATCCATAGGGGGGAAAAAATACTCAAGGATGGCATCTGTAGTAAAGCTGATGGCCTCAAATTGTCTTTATTTTTGTTGTTGAGTCATTTCAGTCATGTTTGACTCCCTGTGACTCCATTTGGCTTTTTCTTGGCAAAGGAACTGCAATATTTTCTCATTTCTTTCTCTAGCTCATTTTTAAGATGAAGGAACCAAAGCACATAGAGCTGCATTACTTACTCAGGGTCACACAGCTAGTAAGTGTCAGGCCAGATTTGAACTCATGAATATGAGTCTTCTTGATTCCAACTCCAGTGCTCTATCCATTGTGCTACACAGTTGCCAGATTGTTATACAAACCAGTTTATTGTTCATTTCTACTCTCTGTTGATTATATATCCTGTTTCACAAAAAAAGATGGGAAAGTTAGAAAAGATTACAGATGTAGAAAGTAGAAAGATGGTTCACAGTATAACTGTGAGAGCATTGAGGGATGAAAATATAAGATAATTAAAGGAGGCAAAGACACTAACACTGCAAGGAAAAAGTCTTTAACTTGAAATTAGTCACAATTATTTGTATCCAACCACAGGAAAGAATGTTCCAAATCACTAATAATAAGAGAAATACAAATCAAAATAAGCTTAAGGTTTCAATTCATACTTTGCAAATTGGCAAAAAAAACTTTCAACAGTCAATGTTAATAGTATTGTGCAATAATACGTGCATTAATGCTTTGGTGGTGGAGCTATGAATTGGTAGAACTATTTTTGAAAACATTTTGAAATTATGCCAAGTCACTAAACTGACTTCGAGATACTCTGGTCTGTCACTGGGCTATACACTCAAAGAAAGGTCTGATTTGGACCTTTGCTGTTTAACATTTTTTATCAATGGTTTGGATAAAGGAATACATGATATGCCTATCAAATCTCCAAATAAAGGATAGAAAACATATTGCATGATATAGTCAGGATCCAAAAAGATCTTGACAGACCAGAACAAGGTCTCAAACACATGACCCACAACACTCTGCATCATGAAACAGAATAAAATATAATTGAGAAATATCTAAGAGAATGAGTAAAAAATGCAATAAAATACATATATCCGATGTTAATATGTGGTTTTCTGAGTCAATATGTGACATGCAAGGAATGTTATCTATGATTTAGTGACCCCACATATCTATTTGAGTTTGTCACCACTGGGATAGGACATTGGATTTAATTGAGTAAGATGCTATGTAACATGTACACACATAAAGTCTTACATCTGGGTCCAATGCACAAATTATAAGTTATAGATATACAGTGATCTACCTAGGAAAAAGCTTTGAGGGTTTCAGTGGACTACAAGCTCAATATGATTCTATAGAGAGATTATATAGGTCAAAAAGAGCTAATGAGAGAGGAAATACCACTTAGGAATAAGAAGATAATTTTCCCCCTACTCTTTGCCCTTGTGATATCATAACCAAATTATCTTTATCAGTTTGGGGCATGACATTTTCAAAAAGGCATAAAGTAGCGAATTTCCAGAAGATGGCAATCAGAATGGAGAAGGACACTGAATTGATACAAGTTGAGGAACTATTATAGGAACTGGGGATACTTAGTTTAGAGAAGAAAAGACATAAGGTGGGAGATAAGGTCAGGCACGATATCTGCCTTAAAATATTTGAATGGCTTTAAGGCAGAGATTAAGATTAATTTATTTGACTTCAAAGGACAGAAGTACAAACAAATGATAGAAGTTATAGAGGGGACTGTTCTGTTTTAATATAAGGGAAAAGTTGGTGACAATTAGACTTAACTAAGGCTTCAGAAGGTCAGGAGTTATTTCTCTCTTACCAACTTCAAGCAAAGACTTAGTGATCACTGATTGGATGTGTAGAAGAAGTTTTTTTTCTAGTTCACATTAGGCTAGATGACTGTCAGGGTACTTTATGACTCTGAGACCTGCTGATTCTTGTGATACTGTGGGATCTCACTGTAATACTGGCTTGTGTCTTTAAGGCAAAATTGTAAGATATGGCACATATTCATAGTAATTCTACACTTGGAAGTAGGGTTATGAAATGGCCTGTGTTTATGCTACCAGTTAGAGAGCAGAACTCTATCAGTGAGCTGGGAGCTTAGCTCTAGGCTTTGCCCTGGAAAAGATCTCTCCTCTTCTTATGTGGTTTCCATTGTACTCTCATGGCATAAACAAAGGGATTCCTGAAAATATAAGGACAGGGTTAATCCCAGGTATCTATGAAAAATAATGTTAAATGTGACAAATATATTAATTAAGCAGATTTTTTTCTAAACCACAATTATGGGGAAGGCAGAGGTAGGATAGAGACCACCCATTCTTCTCAGCTGTCTGGTTTCTCTCTGGGCCCATGTTACTAGAGCAAAATAGACAGTCACACATCTCCCTGATTGTTCATTGAGAAGTCATCTCTCATGTTCTTGAAGAAGAGAACTGCAAAATAAAAGAGAGAGACAGACAGACAGAGAGACAGACAGAGAGACAGACAGAGAGACAGAGAGAACTGCAAATGTAGTAGATACCAACCGTGGGTTATAGTACACAGAGCTGCTTGGGAGGATTGCCACTGGTCAATTCTCCTCTCTGCTTTCTCCTTGATTTCCCAAACTTCTACTACAGACTGTGAATGAAAGACTTAGTGCAATTAGGTGGTACAGTGTATAGAGTGTAAGACCAGAAGTAGGAAGACTCAACTGCATGAAGTCAAAACTGACTTTAGATATATATTAGCTGTGTGACCCTGGGCAAATCATTAACCCTATTTTGCCTCACTTCATATTTAAATTAAGTTGGAGGGGGCAGGGCCAAGATGGTTAAGTAAAAGCAGAAACTTGGCTGAGTTCCTGCTCCAACCACCTCCAATACCAGTAAAATATGACTCCAAACAAATTTTAGAGCTACAAAACCCACAAAGTGAAAGAGGGAAACAAATCTCCTGCTGAAGGCAGCCTGGCAGTCTAACAGGAAGGGTTTATCACACTGAGCTGGGGGCTGAGCACAGTCCTTTGTGAGTTGCATGGGCCCAGACCCAGGGAGGCCCCAACGAGAGGCACAGACAAGCTAGAGCAGACTTCAGGAGACTGAATCACAAGCAACTGTAGAGGTTTCCAGATTTCTCAACCCATAAACACTAAAGAGAAAGTAAAAGATCAGAAGTGAATTCTGATGAACTGGATGGAGAAGAGTGTGGTCTAGACCCTTTTGCCACATGGGTGCCTCTGGAGCTCCTGGTCTGCAGATTGCTGGGGGACGAAGCCAGAATTCAGAGGGTAATAGCTCTTTCTTTGACATGCTTAGATCTGGGTTGCAGTCATGGATGGTGGTTCTGGGGTGTGTAGCCACTGTGCCAGAGCTTGTGGTGGCTGTAGAGAGGATGCTCTCCTCAGGCCTCTGACAACTGTGAAAACCCCAGCAATTTGGAACAGAATTCTCTCCACTCTGGAAGCAGAGTTCTACTGTGACAAAGAGCTCAAAAGTGAAATAATTGACTGGCAAGATGAGCAAGCAGAGGAACTGCAATCAGACCATATAATCCATTTAGGAGGATAAAAAGGATCAAAACATGGAAACAGAAGAAGTCAAAATTCCTGCACTAAAAGCTTCCAAGAAAAATGTGAATTTGTTGCAGGTCATGGAAGAGCTCAAGAAGGATTTTTGAAAATCAAGTAAGACAAGTGGAGAAAAAATTGGAAAGATAAATGAGAATGATGCAACAAAATTATGAAGAGAGTCAACAGCCTACTGAAGGAGACCCCCCAAAAAATACTGAAGGAAATAACACCTTCAAAAATCAATTAACTTGAATGGCAAAAGATGTCCAAAAAGCCAATGAAAAGAATGCCTTAAAAAGTTGAATTGCCCAGATGGAAAAAGAATTTCAAAAATTCACTGAAGAGAATAATTCCTTCAAAATTAGTTTGGAGCAAAAGAAAGGTAATGACTTTATGAGAAATCATGATACTATAAAACAGATTCAAACAAATAAAAAAAAATAGAAGGCAATGGGAAATATATCATTGGGAAAAAACACTGATATGGAAAATAGATCCAATTATTGGTTCTATTTGGAAAATAGTGGAAAATAGATCCAATAAAAATTATTGGATTACCTGAAAGCTGTGATAAAAAAAAGGACTTAGAAATCATCCTTCAAGAAATTCCCAAGTAAATTGCCCTGATATTCTAGAACTAGAGGTCAAAATAGAGATTGAAAGAATTCACCAATATCCTTGTGAAAAAGATCCCCAAAAGAAAACCCCTAAGCATATTCTAGCCAAATTCCAGAATTCACAAGTCTAGGATAAAATATTACAAGCAGTCAGGAAGAAACAATTTAAGTATCATGGAAACACAATCAGGATAACACAATATCTGTCAGCTTTGACACTAAGGGATCAAAGGGCTTTGGATAGGGTATTCTGTAGGTCAAAGGAGCTAGAATTAAAACCAAAACTCACCTACCCAGCAAAACTGAGTAAAATGCTTTGGGGAAAAATATGGTCATTCAGTGAAAGAGAAGACTTTCTTCAACCATTCTTCCTGAAAAAAAAAAACAGAACTGAACCAAAAATTGAATTTTCAAACACAAGAATCAAAAGGAGCATGAGAAGGTAAACAGGAAAAAGAAATAATAAGGAACTCATTAAACTTGAACTATTTACATTCCTATATGGAAAAACTGATAATTGCAACTCATGAAGCTTTTCTCAGTGTGAGGATAGTTGAAAGGAATATATGAGTGTGTATGTGTGTGTGTGTGTGTATATATATATATATATATATATATATATATATACACACACTCATATATTCCCTTCAACTATATATATATATACACACACACATATACACACATACATACACACATTTATATACATATATACATACATATATACATATACACACATGCATATACATATATACACCTATATATGTATATATGTATGTGTGCATACGTATATGTATGTGTGCATATATATGTGTGTATAAATGCATATATGAATGTGGGTATATGTGTGCTCATGTATACATAGACAGAGGGGACAGGATCAGTTGAATAGGAAGGGATGATACCTAAAAAATAAAATTAAGAGGTGAGAGATGAATATAATTGGAGGAGAAAGGGATAAGTAGAATAGGGTAAATTTTCTCATATAAAAGAGGCAAGAGAAAACTGTTACAATGGAGGGGAAGAGCAGGAAGGTGAAAAGGAATGGGTCAACCTTATTGAATTTGGCTTAAGAAGGGAATAATATACATACTCATTTGAGTATCTTACCCTACAGGAAAGTAGAGGGGAAGGAGATAAGATGATAGAAGAAAGGGCAAATTGGGGGAGAGGGTAGTTAGAAGCAAGCACTTTTGAAAAGGGGCAGGGTCAAAGTAGAAAATAGAATAAGTGTGGGGCAGGATAGGATGGAGGGAAATATAGTTAGCCTTTCAAATTTTACTACTATGGAAATGTTTTCTGTAACTACACATACACAACCTACATTGAATTGCTTGTCTTCCCAGTGGGGATGGGTGATGAGTGAAGAAGAGAAGGAATCTAGAAATCAATGTTTTAAAAAATGGTAATTTTTTTTGCATGCAACTGGGAAATAAGGTATACAGGCAGTGGGGTATATAAATCCATCCTGACCTACTAGAATGTTAGAGGAGTGATAGGGGAAGATACAAGAGAGAGCAGATTGGGGAAAGGGGTATTGATAGGCTTGCTATCTTGGGGTAGGGGCAGGGGAAGATGGGGAGAAAATTTGTAACTCAAAATCTTGTAGAAATGAATGTTGAAAACTAAAAATAAATAAATAAATAAATGATTAAAAATAAAATGAAATAAACTGAAGAAGGAAAGGATAAACCACTCTAGTACTTTTGACAAGAAAATCCCAAACTGGGTCATGAAGAGTCAGATATGACTTAATAACAATGGAAGGTCTCACCTTTCCCATGGGAGTCTTGCTTTCTTATTGTTTTCCTCTCTTCACAACCTGTGAAGAACTACAAATTCGAGGCATTTTTATCTGATCAGCCTTTTGCCAGAGGTTATAATTCCATAGTATAAGAAACCATGATATCTCATAATGACAGAAAAATGGATGCAAAGTTTTTCCTTCACCTAATGTTGCCAAGACTGACTCACATTAATTTCCACTCAACCTAGTGGTTATATTGATCTTTAAAATAATTTCCCTATCTAGATTTTTGCATCTGCTCTTGTCAAATATTGGTTAACCTTTAATCAAAGGAAATATTGGTCAGAGATACAGAAAAAAACTGTCAAGGCTGAATTTTTCAAGACTGGTTATATTTCTTAGATTACCTTTGCAAAAATAAAATAGTATTAAATATACATCAGTTTATTTTTTAAGTTAGTGAAGAAAATTAACAAAATTCAGTTCTATCTTTATTATATGTAAATTATATATATTTCATTTTGCTTCATATGTTATATTGCATATTATAACAATTATAATATATTATGTAAATATACTATATATTTTTTTCCTGTTCTATTATCTCCCAGATCTGTTGTAAGCCCTTGTTCTTTGCTTCTAGTCTGTTTATGTGACATGTGACATGTGATCATGACTACATGATCCCATTTACTTCTTAAATGTTGTGCTTCTAAGACTTTATTTATCTCCACCAACCTGAATTGAGCTTCAAATTATGATCATCTGTCCCATATTCTCACTCTTATGCATTGCTTGTATGTTTCCTGTATTTGTGTGTAAATTCAAAAGTCAAATGATTCAATTTGATCCACTTATTTGTTTATTTTCGTGTGTTAAAGATAAATTTTCTCTTTATATTATATTATTTTCTGAATTTACCCTGTTCCCTTTCCACTCGCCCACAAGAACCCTTGTCTAATAATAAACAATTAAGCAAAATCAACACACCAACTTTGTATTTAACATTACATGCTCATGGTCCTTCACTTCCAAAAAAAAGAAGAAAGAAGAAAGGAGGAGGAGGAGGCAGACGAGGATGAGGAAGAGGAGATGAAGTAGTAATCACATTTCCTCATCTCTTCTCTGGGACCAAGATTGATAACTATCCAAGTATACCTACCAATTTTTGATTTGGGGAACACTAGGCCCAGATCATTTAGGTGACATAATTCACTGTGCTTGGTGGTACCATAGACTGCTGGCTCTGAAGTTATAATGCCCTAGTTCAAAAATATTCTCAGACACCAATTAGCTGTGTAAGCCTGGACAATTCACTTAACCTCTGCCTATTTCCTCATCTATAAAATGGGTATAATAATAATACCTAATTCCCAAGGTTGTTGTGAAGACCAAACGAGAAAATTTTTTGTAAAGTGCTTAGCACTGTTCTTGGCACATAGTAAGCAGTAAACAAATGTTACTTATTACTTAAATGGCTTGGCCATTGCTATAGAGATTTTTGGTATGATGTCCAAAGCAAGAATACAGATTTTTTTTTACTCTCAATTCAGTACTCTTTCTATTACACACACACACACACACACACACACAGAGAGAGAGAGAGAGAGAGAGAGAGAGAGAGAGAGAGAGAGGGAATGGCCACTGACACTTGCCTACAACAATATCAAACTTTATTCTTACTTCCTCTGACATTGTGATTCAAACACCTATAATTTCCTTTTCATGTGTATGTATCTGAAGGTGCATTGTAGAGAGTTTTGCCAGTGACTGAATGTGAACCCTGATACTGACAGATTAAATACACTTGTAAATGATAGTACTATGTTTCCACAGATTCAGTAAATGTAGGCTGTAATCTCTCTTTATGCAAAGTTCTGAAGTCTAGCTTTCTATTCTCAACAATTAACCATTCAATATATAAACTGGTGTATTATTTCAATAGCCTGTCTTCTTGACATGTTCTTCCTGTGCCAACGCTGAAAGTGGCACATTTATATTGCAGATCTGATCATGAGCAGTCCCCTCAAAAGTCAGATCTTTCCTTGGAAGATGAAATATAAAATTGTTATTTTCTATCTTTCTAATTGTCACCAAAATGACTGGTAATCCAAATATTGCACCTTACATAATTGTGCATTGCACTGAGTGTCACCAGAGAGTTCATCTACATGCAATGTTTCTGAAGCAGCCAAGGTTTTAATAAGAGAAAGTCAATGAGCCTCATGTACCTTTTATAAAACATGACATAAGGCAATATAATTAAAACTAAACTTATTTCCTGTGGTGAAATTAACTTACAGAAATGAAGGTGTTTATTTATTAAATGGGATCTCTGGAGCTCTAGCCTTATTCCTTCCCCTCCTGGGAAGGTTTTGATTGTTTGCTTCCTTTCTTTTGCCTGCTTGCTGGGTAATTTAAAACTGATGCCTTCCTTTGGGAAACAAAATTTGATCCGAGAACAGCCTGCACTACCAGCTAAACAAATTACCAATGTTTTACTCACTTTTCTTCCTGTATTCTTTTTTTAACCATCAGAAGAAATGTGTGCAGGGGTTTACAAGTGCTGGAGTGCAGTTCAGATTGAATTTGCAATAACATAGAGGACATATTGGTCCCTTTAGTGACATGGAACTGCTTGACAATTGTAAGCTGAGAAGCAAACAGGTTATTATGCTCATTTTTGCCCTATCCTAAAGTCCTTTCTTACCTGACCCAGAAATTGGTTTCTTGAGAGCTGTATATTGAAGCAATCCAATTAAATTACAGCAATGTGGATGCAAAAGTGAACCATTTTTTTTGCTTTGTTTCTTAGGTATGAAAAGTTTAGATCATTATATCACAGGATATCTAGTTCAAATACTACTGAATTTTAAATATTATATGACTAAATCTCTTTAATATATACATACACACATATATTTATATTTTCTTCACTTATCCATTTTGAAAAACCTTTCCCATTAAGTCTGAGATGTGTTTTGTTATACCTGTTCAATCAACACTAATTATGTGCCTGATATGCTCATGGTATTTTGTCAGTTTCTGAGAATAAAGAGAGAAATCTGAAATACATTTTTCTCTCAAGCATCTTACATTCTAATTGGGTGCATGTAACATGTACACAAATAAGTGTGTGTTACATGCAAATGTAATTTAATATATTTGTGCATATACATGCACATTGTCTATAACTACAATTCATTGAACATAATCTAAAACTACAAGTCATAGGGCATAGTCTCTGAAGAATTAAAAACATATTTAACACAGATGGCAATAGAGGAACACTGTATATGTCAGGTGATTATTATGAATGAGGAAGTCATCAAAGAAATGGAATGAAAAATAAGATTGCCTGGCATGTATGTGCACATGAACGTGTGACATAAGTGATAATCTGGAAAAAAGAAAAAAGTCCAAGCTGAGTCAGCCTCATTTTTACCCTCTTAAATATTATTTGAAAGTGAGGAATGATCAATGTGTATCACATGTACTTCCCTGGTATTGTAATGATGTCAAAAGAAAGCAATGAAGGCTTCTGGTAAAATAGATGGACCACGTGGAAAACCTTACCAGAGGACATTGTCAAGAGTCACATGAGGAGAGGGAGGCAGGGGTGAACTGTGATATGCTTTACTGAAAAGATTAGCATAAGAATGAGATCACAGATCTGCTTGAGAGTGATGCAGTGGATAGAGGGCTGGAATTGGAATCAGGAAGATTTGAATTCAAATACAGCCTTATGTGTTTACTAGCTAAGTGATCCTGAGCAAGTCACTTAACTGGTCTGCCTCAATTTACACATCTGTGAAATGGATATATAAAAGCACTTCTCAGAGTTCATGTGATGATCAAATGAGATATTTGTAAAGCTATTGATAAAACTTAAAATGCCATAAAATGAAATGATTATTGTTATTATTATCATTATTATGCATATATTCAAATTTGGTTGTACATAATAATATAGAACGTGCTAATGCTTGTAGCAACATCATCCAGGGTTAAAAACTGCGACACAAATTAATCTTATGGTTAAGTTACTAGAATGAACGAGTGAATGGAAGAATCAAGCATTAATTATGGGTTTTCTAAGTACAAAGCACTGAGATAAGAGCTGAGGATACAAATAAAAGTCACTAGTCCCTGGTCTCAAGATGTTCGCAAACTCATGTGGGAGATAATACATATGGAAGCTTCTAGCTGCCATTCACTTGCAAAGGTCCCATGGTCTTTAGGGTGAAGTGACAAAATAGGTGATGAGGTCTCTTCTTTGATGTCATTTCCACTGTAAAACATATCATTTGCTGATGTTGAAACACTGACAGGACTAAAAGCTTTGTTTATAAGCACCTGCACAGGGATTGCTTCCCAGAATAATGGCTTTCAACACTGTTGGAAGCATTGATATTCCAAGAGCTCTTAGGTTCAGGGTCTTGGGCTATCTGCATAAAGCTCTGAGAGGAGAATTCCATCAAAGGTCTGACCTGCTTGGCACATGCTATATCTTGTTTCTCTACAAGAGGACCTCACTGACCTAACTAGGCTGCTTTTCCTTGTGGCAGTTGGTTAGAAGTGTGGATAGCTACTACCTTTTTCAACAGGAGTCACCTCTCCAGATGATGACTGCTCTAATAGCTTAAAACTTCACTAAGACTTTTTGAATACCCTGTGAAATTTTGGGTTCTTTACATTTTTCAAAGTGAATTACTCACAACAATCCCTGGAGATAAGTAGGCCAACTGCATGGTGGGACACTAAAAGAACTATCTGATGTGATCACTGATCTGCTTTGTGAAGAACAACAGAGGTGCCTACAGGAATTGAAATGACAAAATCAGCTCATGATCCTTCTTTTTAGAAGGGATGAAAGCAGACCTCTAAAACTTTAAGCTGGTGAAATTTACTACAAGTTTTTAAATAATTTCCAGAATATACAAATAAAGAGCTATTTTGTGATCACTAAGAATCAACATTCCTTTATCAAGTACAGATCATTTAGGATTAACTCTTTTTTTTTTTTTTTTTTTTTTAGAGAGAGTCTGGGGTGGGTTAGATGCCCCAGGCAAATGCCAGGAACTGGATTCCTGAAATTTGTGGGAAAGTTCAAGGAACATACGTTTTAGGGGTCTAGAGTCCCCCCATCATTAGAACCTTGCCTATACAGTTATTCCTGTAAAAATGCTCTCCTCTTTGCTTCCTTGCCTATCAAAAACCTAGACACATGTCTAAGTCTTGCCTAAATGTAAGGTGTTTTCCAAAGCTACCTTATTTCAGCACAGTTAATTTTAAACTGTGAGCTCCACAGCATTGATTTTGATATAGTTTCACACATCTTACTCCCTCATTCAAAAGAGTTGTCATCTCATCATTACTTGTATTCTCTCTAGCAACAAGGAGGAAGATATCGCAGTGTTTTAGATGGTGGTTTTCTTTCATTGCAGTGGTCAAAACAAAACTATGGTTTCATGACCAACTTTCTGATGTTGTGCCTCCTTGCCCTTAGTTAACCTAGCATATAACCTAGCATAGTGAGAAAAGATTATTCATAACCAAAATATTGTAGATTCAGAGCATCCCCTACCCCCCTTCTTCCAAAATCCTGACTTTAAGTTCAGTTTTTCTTCAGAAGGTCATTACTGATTATGAGATTGCATTGACTCTCCTTATCCTGGTCAGTGCCCCCCCCCCCCCATCAAGTCTGCAAGCAATTTAACCTAAAATAGGGAATCCATTTGCATTCTACTCAAGCTTGGGTAGATAACATTATTTTGTCCAGATAGCCCAAGGCTGGGAATGATCTGGTATCTCTGAAATGGTGATGTAAGGTCATCAGTCCCTGTTGGAAGGGTATATAAACTATGGACCCTAGCCCCAAAGAGTGCTCAGTGACAAACTGCAGCTCCCATGTATAGGCACATGCAAGCTGCCTGTCTTGAAAGAAATAAGATCATTCAGCCAACCTAATTCTTTTGTCTTTCTTAGACTGAACTCTGAAGGTTGACATCAGGTGACTGATCCACGTCAAAGTCAAAGTCATTTTACCTGACTGCCATGGCAGCATGAAATTAGCTACCAGCATTTACCCTTCACTGGCTTAGCTTTGAAGAGCCAGCATCACCTCCACACCACAATTAGGTATTGGAGGAGGATGTGCACCACAAACTATCTTCTTGTTTTTGTTTAAGTGTTTCATTTTCTTGTTTTCCAAGCCAGTTGGCAAAGATCTATGAAATGGGGACTTTTCTTTGTGTTTCTGTTCTGTCTACCACAGCATACAACAGCTTGAATTAAATGGGGAAAAAAATCCCCTTGGAATTTATTTAAATTATTGATTTGTGCTTTCTATGAAAATAAAGGACTTATTAAGCAATGAAATGTCATCTTAATTGCAGTCAAAATAACCACACATTCTGATTTAGTGGCTTACCAGAGGGTAAGAGTTTATTCCATAAATATATACATAGTTGCTGAAAGTTCAAATATGCTCAGTAGAAATGAATAATTTGTACACAAATGAATTATCTTTCTTTAAGCTTCCATTCTGAAAATGATTTTCTCGGTTCTTTAAGGGAGTTGTGGATATTAATATTATGTCTGAGATGTAGTATATCCATTCTCCCTTTCTTTTTTTTCTTTTTTGCAGGGGGCAAAGCAGGGCAATTGGCGTTAAGTGATTTGCCCAAGGTCACACAGCTAGTAAGTGTTAAGTATCTGAAGCCAGATTTGAGCTCAAGTCCTCCTGACTGCAGGGTCAGTGTTCTATTCACTGTGCCATCTAGCCACACCCCTGCCCCCCCCCCCCCACACACACACAATCTCTCTTTCATAAGGTATTTTCCCATCTACCATAGGCGGGACATCTGATTTCTGGTGTGTTTGGGGGAGGGAAACGGGTCCTCTCCCTGGTCTTTCTACATCTTTGTTCCTACCCATTGCCCCACATGAACTAGTCAGAGATGGGATAAAATCAGTATATTCCTTTCAACAAAATCAAAAGTAAAATGGAAAGAATATGTAGCAAAGAGACAAAAAGACTCTAAAAATAATATGACTACCTGACCTTGAGCAAGTGACTTAATCTTTCTGCATCTAAATTTCCTCATCTATAAAATGGGGATAATTATAACTTCACTTGTTGCATCACAGTGTTGTAATAAAGCAAGGATTTTGTGAATTTGTGAAATACTAAATAAATATGAACTATTACTGTATTTGTATTTAAATATCAGAGTATTTTGAGGCCCTCAGAACCGAGTGTGTTTTTTTTCCTATCATTCACTGTTAACTGTCCTCTCTTGAAACATCCTTCTATTCTCAGTCACATCCTGGGCCTTAGGGAAAAATGGTTTTTGTCTTCCTACTTTATTCATCTCTCCCTTTTCCTCACCCCCCCCCCTCCATTTATTCAATAAATATATAATGAATGACTACTCTTTGGGAGTGATTATCTTGATACCCATGATACAGATAAGACCAAGATCATACACGTTAGTAGTGAGTAGGCATGAAGAAAAATGACTACAATGAATTGAAATGTGTAAAAAAGAGATAGATTAGATAAAGTAAAATCGTTCAAATGGAGAGATCACTTTCCAAGGGAAGTAATCAGGGAAATCTTCCTAGAGGAGGTAGTTTTATGACTCGTCCTTGTAAGGCAAATAGAATTACAAGGAAGGGTATGGGTGGAAAGAAAGTAATGGAAAAAAAAGAAAAGAAAAGAAAAGAAAGCATAGCAGCAGGGGAGCAAAGGTAAAACTAGAAAAGAATGAATAACTAGAATCCAGAAGATTTGTGACCAAAAATATGGTTATGGAAAGTCTAGAATTCCCTGCTTGAAGTTCAGACTATTCTCAAGATGCAATGGTTAAATCTTTGATTTTATTTATTTATCTATTTTTAGCAAGAGAGTGACATGATTAAAAAAAAATTCTTTTGGATGTCAACTTAGTGAAAATTTTAAATCAGGTTGAAATTTGGAGACAGCAAATCAGGGAGACCAGTGTGCTATTTTAAATATAAGGCATGAAGTGACAAGGGGCTGGTTATAACAGAGGGGACAGAAAGAAGAGACCAGATGTAAGAAAGGCAGTTCAGCAGCAGAAACTTTATCCAAATTTTGGTACCAAAAAGCAAATTACTGATCTAGTAATACTTTCAGGGAAAATAGTGAATCCTCACTATAATATTGAAAAATAATGTAAGAAAAATGCAGTCGATAGGATTTTTTGCTGGGTACTATTCCTAAAGGAGATAAACCAATTATTGCACATTATTTCCCCCTTTCTTTCAAAGTCCGTATCGATTTCTACATTATTTCTTCTAGGATTCATAATGGAATTGAATGCCTACTGAACACTGTGGAAAAAAAGGTTTCCTTATTTAAGAACTACATGATATTTAAAACTTTAGTTTTACCTCTGCTTACTATTTCACTTCTTCCACATAATGTTAAACTTTAAATGAAAACCATGGAAGTTGTCACTTTTCACATGAAAACAAAGCAAAACAAAAACCACTACTATTTTAATATGCTTCAAAGCATTATTGCTGTTTGACTTTTCTGTTGTGGCATTGTCTGTGTTCAGAATGTCAAAGAAACCTGAAAATTCTATTTGACCTACCACAGCTGGAGCAGCTAGCTCATGATGTACGGATATCATGGTTATTGTAGACCATGCCATAGAATATATGCAGTTAAGGAGCTACCTAGAGGTCATCCACTTTCTCATGCCTTTATTGTCTGACTGCCTATAGAACACTTTACTTTGATTTCTTGTTCTTCTTCCTATAAAAATTAAGAGAAATGGAATAGCAACAGCTTATACTGTCCATCCCACCTGCATCCAGTGCATTTACTTTCTAGAATGAAGAGCAGCACTGGGAAAATTCATCAACAGTAGGTATTTCTCTCTGCTGTGCAGAAAACCCCAGGTGCTAAAAGTTCAAGTATCCTCAGTAAGAATGAATAATTTACACACAAATGAATTATTTTTTTTAAACTTCAATTCTGAAAGTGAATTAACAATATGTAGCAAAGTATTCGGCACGTAGTAGGCACTTAGTAAACATTTATCAATTGATTACTGATTTAGCTGTAAGAACAAAGAAGAATACTGTTAATTATAAGAAAAGAATAACAGAAAACCATAAGAGGCATCAATCATAAAGGCAATATTTTTCTTCCATCACATGCTCTGAACCACTAAGTAATGAGGTGTTCTGTTAATAGTGGGGAGGGGGGGGTTATTGTGGCTGTAGCAGGGCATATAAACAGTACAGAGAGCACTGGGACAGAAGTCAGGAAGACCTGATTTCCAATCATGTCTCAGACACTTGCAAGCTGGGTGACCCTGAGGAAGTCACTTAACCTCCGTTTGCTTGTTTCCTCAATTGTGAAATGAGAATAATAATATTGCCTACCTCTATGGGTTGTTGTGAGGATCAGATAGTATAATATGTGTTAAAGCAGTTGGTGCAGTGCCTGGGATGAAGAAAATTCTATATAAATGTCAGCTATATTTATGAAAAATATCATGCTTCTGCCATCTGTACTTTTAGTTGACTTTTACAGTGATCTAACATTGTGTCTTTTTTATACTTCAGCGCATAGGACTATTGGGTATGGGCCTCGGAACTCCACCCACCCACCCCAACTCCTTTCCCTACCCCATCACCACCACCCTGGACTTTCCTTGAACATTCCCACTGAACCAAGTGCCTGGTAGTTGACTGGGGCAACTGGCCCTTCATAGTTAATTAACTGCCCTTTCATTGTGGCCTACGTTATCTCCACCAGGCCCCACCTTAGACCACCACTCCTAATTTCCATCCAGGCCCATGTTGTTCCCAAAGTCTTCTCTATAAAAGATCCATCTTGCCCAATTAAGGGGCTCAGATTCAATATGGCCTGCTTGCCAATATAAGTATCACAAATGTTCAGATTTTTAAAATGTGGACAGTAGTGTAAATTCTTTCAATCTCACCCACCCAAACATGTGTTCTGATAAACCTCTGACTGAAAGAAAGCTTGTGTTGAATTCATTCAAGGTAGGTCCTGCAGCATTTGCCCTTGAATTCCAGGGTTCTCAATACCCCTAGATCTAAACATTATGGTTCCCTTATACCAGGAAACTGCTCAATCTCAAGTTTTTCTCCAGACAAGACTGGAAGGCATGTATACATCCTGTGTGGGGTGCGAGGACCCCCAAAATCCCCTATCTCCCCAAAAATTAAAAGTCAGAGGTTTGTTCAGTTCTCTTCAGAAGAGGGCATCCCTTCTGCCAGTATGTACCAGCAGAATGAAGCTTGTTACATTAGATGGAACAAGAATTTGTACCCTAATGCAGTCAAGCCCCCTCAGCCAGTCCCTTCTCCCATTGTCTGGGAGGCAGATTTTCAATCTTAGCTTGAAATCCCCTCCAAAGATAAGAACAAAGAAGCCCACCCCTATCTCTCAGTGGCTGAGAGGCAGGCTTACAAAGAACAAGGAAATAGGGGATAGCCAATTCAAATGTACCTATCCTTATTTGACAAAGTGAAGAAAGGGGAAGGGCTCTAAGAGATTCCTAAAATTCCTGAAGGGTTTAAGGCTGATTGACAGCAATGGAAGGGGGAAAGGGTGCTGGGGCATGTAATTTCTTAGGAAACCCAGGACTCAGATCTGTCCAGTCTTACAAAAACCTGTCTCTGGTTTCAAGATAGTTTCTTTCCCTTCTCATGCTGATGAGTCTTCACAGAGGGTGCAGACAGAGTGTACCCCACTTTGTCCCATCTCCCAATATAACCCTCCAGTTCTTGCTCTCAGTTGCAGCCACTCTGCAAGCACCCAGGAAGAGGTGCTTTCATGCAGACAGTTGTGAGGTTCTCTCTCACTTGACTGACCCTTTCAGTCAAGCAGTTTGTTTCAAGACCATAGACCTGAGCACACCTGCAGTGAATGGGGAAAGTGAAAAATATCTCAGCCCATATAAGGTTTCTGGTGGGAGCAGACCAGAGTTTTGGCTTCCTCCTTCCCAGTTCTTTCCCCCTTCTTTACTACTACATTAGTAGTAAAGCATTAGGCCTTTTAGGGGTTTTTGACCTCCACCTTTACTTGTGAGCTTTACCCCTCCTTCTTTAATGTTTAGGATATGAACATTTGAATTATTCAGATTGTTCAGGACCCTTCCTGCTTTCCTTTGCTGTCAATCAGCATTAAGTGCTTAGCCCCTCCCCCTTCACCATGTTGGCATTTTCCAAATAAGGACATGAACAGTACCCTGGTTTCCTGTCCTGCCTCCCCACCAGTAGAGGATATTGGTGGGGTTCTTTAAAGATTTTCACAGTAAAACTGAGAGCCCACCTCCCAGCAAATGGAAGAAGGGACAGCTAGGGGGCAGAGGCTTAACTATGTAAGGGTATAAATTCTCTTTCTGTCTTTTGTAACACGCCTCATTCTGTGGGTTCATACTGGTGGAAGGGATTCCCTGTTCTTGGGAGAACTGAACAAACATCCTGTTTTTTTCTTAATAGAGCTCTGACTTTTGATTTTTGGGGTTCCCATACTCCATACAAGTAGCATAGAGGATAAGGGGAAGTTAATGCCCAGTTATCTCAATTCTCTCAGTTCTAGGGAACTGGGAAAACTTCAGGTGCTTTTTGGTTTCTTGAGGCTTATACTCCCTTCTCTCTAATACCCCAGGATTCCCATCCTCATGTCTATGTCTGCAGGATCCGCCTTCTCTCCTGGCCTCATGGCGACCAGATCCTTGAAGGTGGACTCAGCAGGAGTTCCCTGAGATTTGTCTCTAGGTTATAACTGGAACAAAGCTCAAACTCCAAGAGCTTGAAAAGTAAAGCTTTGTGTCTGGCCTATATGATTTAGAAGACCAAGATGAATTGTAAAAGTTCAAAGAAAAATTCTTAAGTTTCTTCTAGAACTACTAAAAAAACTAATAAAAAATGATTCTAGAGGTTTTGTGATTGATCATCAAGGAGTTTTGAAACACCTTACAACCTTGGTCACTCCCTTCCCTTGAGTCAAGACTGTATCTTAATGATGGGTTTGCAAAAAGCCTCATGTTTTTTTTTTCTGTTAACCCCTCTAGTCCCAGATCAGACTATCACCACCTTCTAATTCACCCTTCCCCTCTCCCTTGGTGAAAGGAAAGACAGGGACCAGCAGCAGTTACCCAGAGAGCCCTGGGGCAACCTAGAAAGAATGGAAGTTTTACCTGGGATCAGCACATCCTTCTCACCATCCCACAGCCACCCCCAGGGGCAGTGGGGAGAAAGGAAAGTGATTCTATCAAGGCAGTATGAGATTAAAAAAAAAGTCAGCCAGCCTGTGAACTTGGGTAATTCTGCTCATTTAAAGTTGTAGTTTTAGCATGTTAACCATGAGATGCCCATTCTCTATGTAATTTGAAAATTCATTCAACAAAATTTAAGCAACCTCATTGGTAGTAGGTTTGTTTCAAGTTTCAAATGGGTAAACTTTTTCTATTAGTTATGTCAAACAACATTTTATAATTTGGCTGTAACTAAAACAATGAGGCCATCGCTTATGAAAATTGAAAGGTTATTCCTTATTGTTTTAATGTGTAAACTTGCCAAAAAGCTTGTTTGGGTTATAGAGCTCCTAAACAACGAACTTGGCTTGCTGAGAATTTGCAAGTATCTAGAAATAACCTCTAGTGATTGGCTTTTACAACAGAACAAATTTAAATTTGAGATATAAATCCTAGAAATGGTTTTTTTTTCCCTGAGCTGTGTAGCTGTGTTTAGTGAAATTTGCTGTTTGAGGTAAAAGCCCTTGGGAGTATAATTGATTTTGAGGTATCTGAAGGAGCATAATAACCAATAATAAAAAATCCACCATCTGAGAGAGATGCTACAAACTACTCAGAATATGATACAGGTGGGAGGTCAGCATCATGCAAATCTGAGAGGACAGTTTTAGCTCTAAATCTTAGATTTAGCTCTAAATCCTGTTGGCTCAGTTTCCCCATTTTGTTCCTTTGTAAAGAAATGTTATTCACCTTGCTTCTCCTTAGTTTAGCTATGAGGTGGAATTGATACTGTGTGATTGGTAAACTTAATTATCTGAATTATAGGGATGTTTTATGCCATCATATTTTTTAAAAATCTTTTCCCTGCTTTATCCTTTTATAGCTAATTTCTATAATCAGAGAAAGTGGTCACTGGTCAGAAAGATATAACTCAATACAAGTGTGTGAGCTTGCTGTTTTGAACTGAATTATAGTCATTCTGTACCCCCCAATTACTGAAATTAAATCTGAAACATCTTTGGTTTGGTTTGGGAAGGAGAATTTCAGTGCAATCAATTTTCTTAGAGGAGGGTAAACTATTTAGTCTAATCATTACTTAAGTATCCTCCCAAGTCTTTTGTTTTATTTGTAGTAAAAGTCAGTCTCTGGCAAATTCATTTCTGTTAACTATTGAACTCAGATGTGAAAAGCTGCCTGAAAAAGTGTCACTTAAACTTTTGAGAAAGTAACAAGATAAGATACTTCTTCAGTTCAAACATAAATGAATTTAGGGACTCTTGCACTTTTACTTCTACCTATACCTGGTCCCTGAAGCCTTGTTGGTCAGATTCATGTTTTCCAGACTACAGATCATTCACCTACAATTGGTAGCAATAGCAGGTACCAGTCAATGTCGTTTCCCCCCCCCCATTGCCCCCTGGGTTCAGGCACACTCAATTCCAGTCAACTTTCTGTGGGACCTCCTCAAGGCAGGGACAGCTCTATGCCCCTTGCCAGTGGGAAGCAGTTTCAGAAGCCAAGTATTTTGCCCTTACATCAGAAGAATTTGGGTCCCATTTGTTCAAGGGGGGAATGAGAAAGCACTAATGAAGGATCTTTGCCCTAGACTTTCCCCATGTGACCCAGGTCCCTGGCATTTACCTGATATACTCAGCCCTTCCCAGTTAATCTTTTCAATTGCCCTTTCATTATGACCCTGGATGTCTGCACCTGGCCCCACCCTTGATCACCCTTCTGTTCCCAGATTGCTTGGCCACTCCTAGTTTATACCCAAATCTTCCCCTAGGCCTGCCAGATATAAAAGGTTCATCTTGCCTCCATTGAAATGCTCAGATTCAATGTGGCCTGTTTGTCAGTACAAGTGTCACAAATGCTCAGATTCTTAAAATTTCACCCCAACCAGTGTTTTAATAAACCTCATTTTAGAATGAAAGGAGGCTTGGGTCAAATTCATTTGAGGCAGGACCTTTATTGTTTGCCCTTGAATTTCAGGGTCCCTGCATCCCTAGACTTCCATAGGACAGTGTTAGAATAAGGCAGAATTGTTGTGCTTTAAACAAACAACAGGATGATGAACTACATGTGGAAGAATAATAATATAAAGTTTCATATGCCGGTTCAAAAATAACTTTCAAAAGTACATGATGGAGGAGTCTTAATTAGGCAGGAGTTTGTTAGAAAAAGCAACAATAGAAGTCTGAGAGTTTTAGTGTTCTGAGTACTCAGTATAACCCAATAGTGTGCTATACAAGCAAAGAAAGATGATGTGATCTAGGGTATGTTTAAAGGCGTTAGGTCCAGAGATAAAGAGGCAGAAGTTTTGCAGCACACATGGAATAATATATTCAGTTCTAGGCACTACATTTTAGGAAGGATATTTGTTAATTGGACAGAAATGAGAAGAGAATATGCAGGATGATGAATTGTTTCAAATTCATATGTTCTGATTATTAGGATATATTTAGCCTGGATAAGATGAGATTTCAGTGGGACATTTAGCTGTTTTCAATTATTTGAGAGACTACTAGGTAGACGAGGGTTGAAACTTCATAACACACCTGTTAGTTATGAACTAACAACAGTGATAGAAACTATACAGAAGCATCTTTGTATTTGGTGGCAGGAAAAAAAAAAGTTCCTACCAATTAGTGATTTGAAAGAGAATTGAGCTTCTCCAATAGGGAATGGTTTCTGTCCTCATTGGACTTTTTGAGCAAGGGCTAGTCACCATTTTTCTCCATTATTTTTATTAGTGTAGGTAGCTCATGAGAGTCCTTCCACTTCTAAAAAAATCTGTGATTCTCTATCATTTTTGATGATTGTCTTTATGTCAAATTGTGAACTAAAAAGAAACAATTTTCCTATCCTCTCCATGTATTATTTCATATTCAATTCTTTTTTAAGTAGAAATTAACTAAAATGATTAATTCACATAGGTCTTCTCCATTTACCATTATAGGAAAAGAAACAATAATTTTTAAAAGTACATACGACCAACTGTATTCCATATACATAAAATATATTCCTAATTTTAGATCATGCATTGTCTTTTTCTAAGGGAAATGGGCAAGAGGGTTCCTCTGCTGCTTTTGGAAAAAGCACAAAGTACATCTTAGTCATACAAGAGCATTACTTAAGCCTACTAGCTAATGCTAAATCAGTAGTTAGCTAGCATGCATATAAAAGTTAGGGTGAAAGCAATTAAGAGTTTGAATATCTTAATTTATGCTCTGCTTATATTTCTGTGCTAGTTTGTTTTTTTTCCTCTGAATGGAAAGGGCTATTTGATGGTCTGTTTTTGTTTTTGTTTGTTTTAAGTGGATCATTTCTGACATTCTGTACTCTCAAATTTCATTGAAAATTTGGCTGGAATGCAGAGATAACTTGATATGGCTGACGATGTAGCTTAGTTTCATGTGGATATAAAACTGCTTCAGCACAATTCCTAATTGTATGACCAGCATTTGTAATTGGTTTGCAAAATCTAACCATGTACATTTAGTTCCTATTAAATCAGTTCATTAACTCTCATTTAGAAAGAATATTTATCAACTATCAAGAAACTTTCTTGGTTTTGTTGGATACATTCATATAGTTTTTAAACTTCCTCTTACTCCTTCAAGGTAAAAACAAAACGTCCTCTTGCTCCTAGGATGTCATATAGAGGCATAAAGGACCAGACTCTTGCAAAACATGGCAAATTGTGGGGATTACTTTGGGAGCTGAGTGTTAGGAGAGAAATAGCTCTTATATGAAGTCACCCAGAAAGGTTGAACCTGATTTAGTAAAAACTACCCCCTGTGGTGGGCAAAGACATAGACAAGAATTCCATAGCATGACTAGGTCTGTGTAGATTATAATCTGACACATTGGAAGAATATCCAAATTGATAAAAATCACACTCCAACCAAAATATGAATTGATGGAGACCTCTGTATATTATATTTAGTGTCAGGAGATCTAGATTTGCACCCCAGTTCTGACACCAGCTGTGTGAGAGTAGGCAAGCCATTTACATATTTGAAATTCAATATCCTCACATGGGTATAACACTATCTTGTCCTACCTTACCAATATCTACTCATCTTAAACACCCTTCTATTACCCCCACCATCCTAATTCCTCACCCTCCCCTCTAGAAATTCTTCTCTTCTCCCCTCTGCCTATCTCCTTAGTCTTTTTTTTCTTTCTAAATCTAAAACATACTTATACCCTTTCTCCCTTCTTGAACCCATTCCTGATGAAAGCAGGATTTGAGAATTACCAGCACTCCTCCCCCATCCAATTCTTCTGGGTCAATTTTTTCTTAGACTTAATTTGTTTAAAATAATTACTCTTTTTATCTGTTCCTAAATCATTTTACTTTTTAAAATCATATCATCCTCAGGTCTACCACTATCTTTCTTAAAAACTACTAAATTGCTAATAAGATTCTTAGTACTTTGTATATTTCATATTTTCTCATATAATAAATTTTATATTTGTATTTTACATTTCCTCATAAAAAAGGTAAGCAGTTTAACTTTAATGAGGCCTTTGTAATTACTCTTTGATATGTACCTTTTATGTCAAACCTTCTAAGGTCATTTTTTTAAACAAAATCCTGAAAGTGACAATTCATTAAATGTCCATTTTTCTTTTTTACTAGTATATGCTTAGCTTTGTTGCGTATGATACTTTTAGCAGCAGCCCCACTTCTTTTGCTCTTCCATATACAGTGTTCCAATGCCGCAGTTTAAAGCCAGGAATATTAAGAAATGTTGAGATGGTGGCTTTCTCCACCCAAAAACCAGTGTGTTTCACAATGTGTTGTGGTGGAACATTCTCAATGAATTCAGTCAGACCACCTCTAATCCAAGTATAGGCATTTATTGAGATTGATACCTTTCATGTAGCAGACTGTTTCAAGTGCAACCAGTAGCTTCAGAGAGAGCATGATGAATTTTTATAGGGTAAAGATGCAATTACATAATCAAAATTTACACAGAATATAGGAATATGATTGATATTTAAAAGGCAGGAGTTTGTTGAGGGATTAGGAATAGAGGAGGAGTCCTGTGGTTAAACATTCTGGATATGCTGCCCTCCAGTTGGCTAGCTATTGTGGTCCTGTATGGTCAAGATAGATAGTTAGATATTTTGGTCCTGTCTTGGGCTAAATGGATGATGTGATTGTTATTGAGCACAAGAAGACACTTGTTTCTGTGGGAATGGGTCTGGGTGTTGGGATCTCATTATATGGGCATGCCTGCTATTTCTGTGACAACTAACTAAGAGTTCATGGACACACCTGTTCCAGTGAGCAGTGAGACATAATTTAGTACATTGAAAGGAGGTTAGGTAGGTACAGTGGTGCCTATAATGAAATTAGAATACTGGGGCTGGGGGCAACTTCATTAGGATTCTATCATCAAGACCTGTGGTCTTTTAGTGCCACTGCTGCTAGGTCTTGTGTGATTCTAACTGTGGCACCACCACATTTATTTATTTTTTCCCTTTGTTGCTAGTAATATTTTTTTCTTGAGCTGGGGTTTTCAGAAATTGACTATCATATTCCTGTAATTTTTCCACCTAGAATATCTTATAGGTGGTGATCAGTGGATGTTACTATTTCTACTTTGCATTCTTGTTCTAATGCTTCAGGACATTTTTCTTTGTTTCTTGTGTTATTGTATAAATACTCTTTTTTGTTGTTGTATTGTAACTTTCAGATACTCCAATTATTCTTATGTTTTCTACAGATAAGTTGGTTTTTCTAATAAGATGTTTTCACATTTTCTTCTATTTGTACTTCACTGCCTTCCTCTTGGCCACTTCTAATTTTCTTTTTTTTTTTTGGAGGAGGGAAGGTAGGGCAATTGGGGTTTAGTGACTTGCCCAAATGGCTAGTATTTGTGTGTGTCTGTGTGTGTCTGTGTGTGTGTTAAGTGTCTGAGGCTAGATTTGAACTCAGGTCCTCCTGGCTCCAGGACCAGTGCTCTATGCACTGCACCACCTAGCTGCCTCCCCCCTTCTAAATTTCAAAGAGTCATTTTTTTCCTTGAGATTCTAGATTTCCTTTTCCTTTAATTGGTTGACTTTCTTTTCATAATCTATTTGGTTTTTGAATTTTTCTTATTTTTAAATTTTTTTCCTCAATTGCTTTCATTTGATTTTTAAAGTCTTTTAAAAGTTCTTCTATGAATTCTTTTGGGTCAGATGACCATGTTACTGTTTGGAGGTAGAAGAGGGTTTCTTTACTTCAGCACCTTCCTCTGAAGATAAACCTGGGTGTTCTTTATTCCATAGTAACTTTCTGTGGTTGGATTCTTTCTCCTTTACTTGCTTGTTTTTAACATTTGTTTCATCTTATCTTTTTGTAATCACCTCTAGTCAGGGGTCGTGGGGATGGTGTATCTCATCTCAGTTCCTCCTTCAATTTTCCCCTCTATCCTGGAACCCAAATCAAGAAGTCTGTCCTCCTGTAAATGCCCACAGCCAGCAGCATTCTGCCACCACTGCTTCTGTACTCACAGTGGGTGTACTGGTTCCTTCTCAACCTGGTCCACCCCTCAGTAGCACTTCAGGGTCTGGAGTTCTTTTTAGCAGGGGTCCCCTAGATCTTCCTTGGCTCAGATGCCCAGCACCCCTAATTGTCAAAGATGCAAAAGTTCCTGCGGCCAGGGCTGAGGTCAACTCCAAACTCAGTTATCCCCAGGACTTGCAGCTTGATTCAATGGAATTATTCTGGAGGTGCTTACTCTTCACAGGGACCAAACCTCAGTCCTGGAATTTTTCGTTTGATCTTCCACTGTCCCCAAAGGATTACTGTTCTGCCCCAAATCTTGCTCTTTTTAAAAAAAATTGTTCTATGTTTGCCTTGAGGTTCTATTTTGTCTTGCTTGTGAGGGAAATTTGGAAAGCTTGTAATTTTCTGATCTACTCCACCATCTTCCCAGAATCCTCTGGCCACCTTACTTCTTAATTTGAACTTTATGCTAAAGTAGGTCTCTCTTCCCCAGTTGCAGTGAGGAATGGGGAGGGCACTTTTCCAAGATTCAAGCTTTTTCATAGTGCTGTTTTTAAAATTAGTTCTAGTTGTTAAGATATTTTCAGTATTTCTAAGTCAGTACGAACTTAGAGAGGTGTAGGCACTGCTTGGGAAGGGCCTCTGATTCCTGGAATTATAATCAAAATTTCCTCAGGATATTTGCTCCCCGGGGACCAAAAGTGATACAGGTCCAACTTAGATCTATTGAGACCAGACATTATATTTCTATTCAGGTTCCCTGGGAAACAGAAATGGTACTTCTACTCAAGGTTTCTGATGCCTTATTACCTAAAACCATGCTACTCCTCATTACTCTTACCTCTTCACTGAAAGTGTACCTGTGCACACTTAAACTCTTACCCAGAAGTAGACATTGGTAATAGAGATGCCAAACAATATTCATTTTTTAATCTAATGTCAGCATAGGTGACCCTTGAAATCTCTTTCTGACCAGTTGCTAAGTACCCTTACGTCTCTAACTTGAAAGCCCACAAAGCTCTTGCTGCTACTTTTTATCACCATGTAGTTTCACCACTCATGTTGTATGCAAGTGAGCTCTGGGCCAGCCTCCATCTTTGTGACACGGATCTCTGAGTGCCTAATTTGTCTTGGGCTACTCGAATGTCTTCCCCTGAACTTTTTATGGTTTTGTCATTCCAGAATTAAATTTGAGGCATAATTTTAAAATTATTCGGGAATATTAGGAGATTTTGACTGAGTGTTTCCTCTACTCTGCCTTCTTGGCTCTGCCCATGAAAGTCTCAGTCTTAAATTGCTGTTACACTTCATGCTCATCTGAGACTAGATCAGTTGATTCCTAAAATAATGTACATTTGTGTGTGCATGTGTGTGTGTGAGAGAGAGAGTAAGAAAAAGACAGAGACAGTCAGATACACATAGAGGGAAAAACAGAAAGAGAGAATCAGAGACCATCAAAGAAAGAAAAAGAAAAAAAAGTAAAGGATAGAAACCCTCCATCCTTCTCCCTCCCCCCCAGAGAGGATGAGTGCTGCTACACAAGCACCAAGTAAAATAAATTTTAATCCTTATAAAAACATTCAGAGAGAGTTGTCTTTCATCATTTTATCAACTTTTTCTGCTGAACAAGCTTGATCATTTTAATTACTTAGTACAGCTTTGTTTTATCACTGACTCCTTCTATATTATTGCTCATTTGCATGTTTTTCTAAATTTTATAAACTTCAACTCTATTTTGGTTCAAACAATTCTTCTCATGGTCCTCTAAATTCTTCATATCTGCTCTCATGCTATAGTAGGCATTTTATTCATATACTAAAATATGTTTAAACATTTCCTATGTGGCTGGCAGCAAATTTGTTTGAGTTTTTGGTTCCACAAGTAGTAATGCAATGAGTATTTTGATGAAAGTGAAATCTTTATTTCTATGATTTGCTACATAACTAGCAGGGGCATCCTAGTTCAAATATGATGGCAATTTTATTCACTTTTAAAATGTAATTTCAAAACCTTTCCAGAAAGGTGACCCCAGTTCACAGTTCTATCAACAGTGCATTAGTACAATTATCTTCCCACTTCCCTTCTAATAATTCCTTGTTTGGTTAAGAATCCCTCTTCAGCTATACTTTCATAAATTTGCCTTCTGCTCTAGAATGATATGACTTTTTAAAATTTAATTCAATCATCATTTGAAATTAATTATGGCATATTATGTAAAGTGCTTTTCTAAACTTCTCTGCAAAATTGCTTTCCAGTTTTCACCACAGTTCTTATCATATAAGGATTACTTCCACAAAAGTTTATGTTCCAAGGCTTATTGAACACTACGTTATGAAGTCAAATTTTTTTTCTGAATATTGAAGAGTTCATCTCTTTTGTTAATTTATTTTTCCTACTATCAACCTGCACCAAATAGTTTTGATGGTCACTACTCTATAATATTTGTGTGGAAATGTAATTCCCTCCATATTCTTTTTCATTATTTCTTACTCTAGGATTCTGGAAATGAATTGTATTATTGCTCCTCTCAGATCAATAAAGTTGCTCATTGGCTATCTCACTAATGTAGCACTAAAATGAAATTTAATTTGCATCATTTTATTACAGTGATAAAGCTTACCTATGAGAAATAGCTATCTTTCCACTTATTTAATTCATTCTTTATTTTTCTAATGAGTATTTTGTAATTAAATTTATGATTTTCTTGATTATGCTTTGGTAGAATGAATCCTAGATATTTTATTAATTTAATAATTATTTTGCATGAAAAAATCTATTTCCTGCTAAACAATGCTATTATGTAAAATATTAACAATTTTTTTCGATTTTAATTTTAGGTTTCTTCCTTATTGAAACTATTTATTGTCTTGATGAATTTCTTTACTGATTCTCTGGAGTTTTCTAAGTAAATACCAAGTCAGCACTATATAAGGGGAATTTTATCTCCTCTTTTCCATTGCTTTTGTTTCAATTATCTATCTTTTTTATTGCTACTTCTAGCATTAAAAGGCCTATGTCAAACAACTTCAGGGAGAAGGCGAAGACTTAGAAGGTGAGTCTATGGATATGATTCTATATTATGAGTTATTTTGATAATATTACTGTGTTAACTATTCCCTAATTGTGATGTGGTTTAATAGCTAGTATAAAACCAAATGAAATATTGGGAATATTTTTAATATGGTGATAGGTTGTTTTTTTTTTAACTGTCATTGAAAAAGAAATTTTATTTATATTTACTGGGCAAGTAGAAAGAGGAAAAAAGGCTTTAAGGGCCAGGACTGAAATATAGCCCATGATACATACTACTTATGAAACCTTGGCAAAGTCATTTAACATCCCTGAGGTTGAGTTTCTTATTTACTATATGAAATAGACTAGGTAGGCTCTAAGGTCCCTTTCAGTTCTAGATCAATGATCCTGTCATTAATAATAAGAGTCTAATCCAGGCATGAGTTGATGAGAGCCTTGACCTGGGTATCAGGAGTGTCAGGGGAGAGAAAGGAACATATAAAAGACATGTTAAGAAAGATTAAATGCCACTTGGTTATCTCTATTTATGTATAAATTCATAAACAGCATTACCCAGAACTCTCTTCTTAAGTACATTGCTACTACATGATAAATATCATCAAGGAATTGACTGGTGACCTCCCAAACATAATATTTCACTTTTGAGTATTCTGTGATAACTCCCAACCCCAACATAAAAAAAAAACTTCAAAACAAAACAAACACCCAATTACCTTGGAGCCAGGTAGTTAGTCAAATAAACTTAAACAAATTGCATATACCTATACAAATATATAAATATAGAATTCTGAACAGACTATGTCATATTAGGTATTTTGTTTTTTACAAATATAAATGTGGTAGATAACAAGAAATGGTATACAGGAAATGTTTACACAGTGCAGATCCTGAATTAATTCTGAGCAGAAAAGAAAGCTGAACCATGCAAACAATTCCTGCATACCTTTTTTGTTTTATAATTTTCTTATCTATCATATTTATATTTGTAAAAATAAAAACATTTACTAAGGCTATTCTCAGGAATGGAGCCAGAACATGATGCATATAATTAATCTCAACTCTGTCAAGCTTAAAAAAATAAGGGGGTAATTTCTTAAATAAAAGGAGAGGGAGAAGTGTGTCATTGATTTCCAAGCAGAAACTTCATTTTCTTATGATGCCAAAAGCATCAGGTTTATCACAATATAAGACAGTTTGTATTTTGCATGAACATCTATGTGAAATTCCTTATAAATTATCTAAACACTCTCTCCCTGGCCCACCAACATCACTGCCATCTTGTCCAGATGAAACTTCAAACAGTTAGCCCTTAACTACACCAGATATTGGGAAGGTCACCATTTGAGTCAGAGAAAAAGTAGAAAGAAAATGATTTACAGATATTATTAGATGAAATTTCATGTTTGTGAAACTACTAATATCTAAAACATTTTACCTCTAAAATAAATTAGCAAATATTCTTAATTAAAATTTAAAAAATCTCTATACAAGTCTATTTAATAGAATATTATGTGTCCCAAATAATAATCTGAGTTAATGTATTCATGGATGTCATATATTTTTGCACCAACAGGAGAATGCACTCCAGCTCTTCCTAAAGTTTATTGGAAGTTAAGGGAAAACAGAGTTCAGTACAGATGCATGAAACCAATAATTAATCAAAGAACTAGTCCTGAATCAGGATCAGTTTAGAAGAACAAGAAAGGAACAACACTGATGAAGTAAGATACTAAACATGTTGATTTTAAGAGCACAGCTAATCAGATTCAAATTTGCCAAGCCAAGGTCAGGAACACCACAAATCATTCAGGAACAATAGAGGAAGCATTAGTTTAGTTCCACATACTCAAATGAGTTAAAACAAAGAAACATAGCTCTAACCAAGGGGGAGGCTCAAGAGCCTTAAATATCCCACTCTAGTGTCTTTTCTTTCATCTAAGCTTGTCAAGAGTTAATTCATTCTTGTCTAGTCCATCTATTTCACTGAAATATGTTGGCAAAGCCATAAGTGGAAAACGTATTTGGGGTGCATGCACAGAGTTAATGACACCCTGGTTTAGCATAGTAACATCAGGGAAGTAACATAGTAACACACTTTATTCCTATAAAGACAGTCCCAAAATTCTATTGCATGGCCAATGACTCACCAGATATCTGAACCCCTTGGAAGTGATTGGGCCCCAGGAGAAGAGCAAAGCCCTCAGATAGTGAGAATACACATACATATAGAGATAGATAGAATATATGCATATATACATTCATATACATAAATCCACGTATGTCTGTGTGTATCTCTATCTGTTTATCTACCTGTCTATCTATCTGGCATAGGATCTTTGTGAGAAGTGTGCCTCTTCAGTACTGATACCCGGGAGCACAGTCATAATCCGAACTTAGTTATAGCTCTGCTAATAATTCTGCAGAATTAAATTATCCCAAATCATGCCGCAAGGAAGAAAATGTTCCTTCTTCTCTACCCTAAAATAAATTGAAATGGAACCAAGTTAAGATTATGTAATTCATGATAAAATTTCATATTCCCTGGACTCTCTGACCTTACTGTTGCCTTAGTATTCTGAGATCTTATGATTCATAACCATCAGCTACAGATCTGTGGATCATCCTTGCACTTGGAAGTACAACAAAATCAAAAGATAAGGACAAGAAATCAAAGAAAGGTTAACTAATTTCAGATTCTTCCTTAGAGAAATCTTAAAACTTCTAGATAACCAGAGACAATTCCAAGGTTATAAAATAAGTGGTTAATATTTAGAGTTGAAAGTTCAGAAAGCTGTATTATAGAGAAAAGATGATTGCATGCAAAGATAAAAACAATTATTTTCACTTTCCCTATTATTTGTCTCATTGCAATAAAGTATGTATTTTCTTATTCCCAAAGTGGACAATCTCCAGGTGCATTAGTACCTTTTATGTAAGAATGCAATTAATTTTTGAGGTTAACACCCACCTGTACAGGACTGTAGGAATTTAAATTATTAGCTGTTTTAAGCAGCTCTAAAAACTGTTCTTTAGTCACTGCTTCCTATTTCATTGACACACTGTAATTAGGAATAATACACTTCTATTTTCTCTCTGGATGCCATCAAAATCTATCTGATAATAAATGAACTGAACTTCAACTAAGAGAATGTTAAGTTCAACTGATGGACGGTCCAAATAGAGCTACAGAAAATGAGTGTTCTTCCAGTGTTAGGTAGTCTTTAATCTTTATGATACAAATTAGGTTGGGTATTCAAGGAAAGCACTACTTTAAAACTTTAAAGCACTACTGTTAAAACTAAAGTTTAAACAGGTAGAAAAAATGGGGATCAGTTTTAAAAGCATATTTTTCAGAGAATTTTTTCCTGAAGGTCATATCTACAAAGGGAGCTATTCCTCATGTTGAGATTACAACATTTCTCATTTGCAGTTTTTATCTCTTACCAACCATCAAAATGTGCTAAAAACTCCCTACATATGAAATTTTGTTTTCTTAGCCTTTTACCCAAAGAAGGAAGTCGGAGATTTATCGCATACACAGTTTTCATATACATAGTAAAGAAAGTCATGGAAAATAACATTGATCTTTAGCTCCATAACTTATAGATTGACGATCATAATGATAGTTTATGTTTTACATATCACTATAATATTTACAAAGCAATTTCTTCACAATAATCATGTGAAGTAGGTAGTGCCAATATTGTTCTCTACATGTTACAGATGAGGGAACTGAGGCTCAGGTAAATTTTATTGACTCACCTATGGGCAGACTCATAATTATCAAAGCAAGGATTCAAACTCAAGTGGTTATTCAGTGTCACAGGCTGTTAGAATTAAAAGGTCCATAAGCAGCTATCTGTTAGACAACCCAAATCCCCCAAATATCTCTTTGACATACTTGACAAGTGATAATCTATTATCAGGATAAAAACTTCCAAAGAAGAAAAATGCACAGTGTCTTACAGTTGCCCATTTGAGTTATGAATAGCTCCAATTTAAAAAAATGTTTTCTTATTTTTTAAATTAGAATTAAATATTTGCATATACGTATATATGTACACACAAACACATGTGTGTATATGTATGTGTGTATATATGTATATGTGTGTATATACATACATATACATACATATGTATATATATGTATATATACATACATATATATATACAAAACCAATGTTTGTCTTTTCCATCACATTCTTTACATGGTAATTGGTTTGTGATTAAATTAAAATGAAAGAATTCAGTCAATCTCTGATAATACAAAATAATTAGGATAAAATTTGTTGATTGCTCAAAATAACAGAGCAGGAAAAGTTCTTTTGTCTTCGACTTTGAATTTGCTATGTTATATTTATGCAGTATGTATAGCATTCTAATTACATTTTTTTAAGTCAACAAGCATTCATTGAGGACACACCAATGTGGATTTGGGAAGTAACTCACAAGTGTGTTAGGTGATGGGGAAAGCAGCCTAGTACTAATTGTTTTTCTGCATATAATCCCCGAAATGAATAGCTCACATTCATAGTAAACTATTACTGGCATCATTTAAAAATGACCAGACTAGGATCCAGAAGACTTGTATTCAAACTCTGGATCTCATTCATAAAATATGACTTCAGAGTAGTTACAATCTTCTTTCTACAATTTCAAAAAATAGAGATTTGGACCTGATTGTTTCTAAACTATCTGCTACTTAAAGATCTTATGATGCTAGATAGTTGAAAAGTAGTTGTACAAATATCACTTATTGAAAATGATAATTTTACTATTTTTGCTAAGATATTTATTTATTTTCCCCAGTTACATATAAAAACAACTTTCAACATTCCTTTTTGCAATTTTCAGTTGCAAATTATCTCCCTCCCATCCCACTCCCCTTCTTTGAGAAGACAAGCAATTTGATATAGGTTATACATGTGTACTCATGCAAAACCTATCCATAAGACTCATGTTGTGAAAAAATACACAAAAAACCCTGAACAAGAACAAATTTAGAAAAAAAAGTAATGCTTCAATCTGTATTCAGATATCATCAGTGCTTTCTCTTGGGATGGATGTCATTTTTTATCATAAATCCTTCAAAGTTGTCTTGAATAATCATTGCTGAGAAGAGCTAAGTCATTCACAGCTAATCTTCTTACAATATTGTTGTTACTTTGCACACAGTACATTTTATATTGCATCAGTCCATGAAAGTTTTTTCCAGATTTTTCTAAGATAATCCTGCTCATCATTTCTTATAACAATATTTCATCATAATCACATATCATAACTTGTTCATCCACTTACCAATTAATTGGCATCCCCTCAATTTCTAATTCTTTGCCCCCCAAATGAATGAGTATCAATATTTTTATAAATAGGACATTTTCTGTTTTTTTAATCTCTTTTGGGATACAGACACAGTAGTGTATTGGTAGGCAAAAGGGTATGCATGATTTTATAGCCCTTTGGGCATACTTCCAAATTGCTCCACAAAGAGGCTGAATTGACTCACAACTCCACCAACAGTACAATAATGTCTCATTTTTTCTCCACATCCCCTCCTAACATTTATCATTTTCCTTTATTGTCCTATTAGACAATGTAATAGATATGAGGTAGTACTTCAGCACTGTTTTAATATTAATTTCCCCAATCAATAGTGAGAGTATGTATGTGTGTGTATACACACACATATGTATGTACACATATCTATGTGTATATATGTGTGTATGCATATATATATATATATATAAACACTCATGAACACATTTCATGTAGCTAAAGTTAGCTTTGATTACTTCATCTTAAAACTTGTCCTTCTTTTGATCATTTATCAATTGGGGAATGACTCTTATTTTTTATAAATTTGACTCAGTTCTTTGTATGTTTGAGAAATGAGGCCTTTATCAGAGAAAATTGCTTCAGAAATTATTTTCACATTTACTATTGATAACAATATTTCCCATCATCCTATTGCTGATCTCCATTTATTTTATTCTCTGTTTCCTTTTGCCCTGTCCTTCCTCAAAAGTGTTTTGCTTTTGACTACCCTGTCTCCCAATCTGCACTCCATTCTATCACTCTCTCTTTCCTTAATCCCTTCCCCTCCTACTTTCCTGTAGGGCAAGATAGATTTATATACACGTTTGAATGTGTATGTTTTTCTATCTTTAAGCCATTTCTGATTAGAATAAGGTTCACTCATTCCCCTTCCCCTCTCTCTTCTTCCCCTTCAATTTATGGACTAAAACAAGCATTTTCATAAAGACAATTGTACATGACATTTCAAATATACTATGCACAACTGACTATTCCTTTCAGATATACAACAAAATTGCCATGTAAATTTACTTTTCTTCTTACCCCCCACCCTAGACATGGCTAATTTCAATCCTTAAAAAAGGTAACTATTACATACTATTAAAAAAAACTTTTACTACTCTATCAAGTTAATTGTTTAATTGCTCAAGTTGACCATACTTTCTGGATTTAAAGTCAGTTCTGAACAATCAATTCCTACATACTTCCAAGAATTGGGGTATGTGTGGGGGGAAATAAAAAAAATAATCAAATCAGGTATTTGATTATATGTAGACAAAACAACTACTTAAATGACTGAACTTTTAGTTTCCAAAACGCAGATACAAGTTGAGTATCACATCATCAAGTTTGCTTGGTATTTTAGTAGAGGCTTTATTTTGGGGATCTGATGACAAGGGTTCTAGTCATCAACTTCTATTAATTTCTTTGTGGCGACAGACACTTTCAATCATAAGGCATTTATTAAACTTCTATTAAATGCAGGGTACCATCATCATTTCTGCAAGGAGACAGAAACAGAAGCTAATAATCTAGAAAAAAAGAAATATTAGAACTCAGTTTTCTGACTTATAGAATGAGAGCTCCAGGTTAAATCACCTCCAAAGTTTATTCCCAGTAACATTTCATGTATTTCATTTGTAATATCCATAGACTTCCTAACAACCCATCATTTCCATGATAAATACCTCTAAGCTCTTTTGAAAATTTCAATTTCAATATTTTAAAAGATTTAATTTGTGTGTATGAAGGGAATGTATCCCTGTGGATTGGAACTTCCCTTAATTTAATTGATGTTTTCTTTAGACACTGTGGTCAAACCACTCAATATCTTCTGGTCACTTACCTCTCCAGACTTGAGTAGATCAGTGTAGTAACTTAGGGCTAAGTATGTAAGGTGTGAACCCTGTTCATTGTTGAGAAGGTATGAACTCTCCTGTTGACTCAGAAGAAGGCTATTGGCTGAGACAGGAGGCCAGTGCTGTATATAAAGAAGAATTCTAGAGACAGAGAGACAGAATTGGAATGGGGTTCCTCAGTGAAGGAAGATTCATGGAGACTGAAGCCAGCTGAGAGAGAGAGAGAGAGAGGAAGAGAGAGAGTTTCTCTCCCAGTATCTGGAAGCTGACTGAAAACTGAATTAGAGTTTTCCTGAGACTAAAATCTGCTGAAGGCCATCCAGAAGGCCAATATTCCTTCTGGGTCCTAGAGACAGCTAAACTGCTGGAAGACTGAAGAAGCATGAATAGGATAAGACTTTGTTTATTCATGTCCTGGGCGATCCTTGAGTTCTAGGCAAGAGAAGTGGTGAAGGGTTTGAGATGTGCTGAACCCTGTGAACTTCAGTGTGTGCCAGGGATTGCCCTGAGGGCTGGACAAGGACCTGGGAGCTGTCTACCTCTGAGGACTGTATGAGAACCTGGCAGCTGTCTGCTTTTGAATCCAGGTTATTGTTTGGCAGATTCAGGAGGGAGCTGGAACCATGGAAAAAGGTGATCCAGGGAATCAGAGAGACCTCCCAGAGTCAAAATGAAGAAAAGGCCTCCCCTTGGACTAAACTGAGGTTTGCTGGAAACCAAGGAGTGTAAAGTTTGTGTGGTTTTCTAATGATTATACTAGTGATTAATGATATTTAGTAACTGGGAATCTAGCTTAGTGACTGACTGCTAGATGAGTGACTGATTAAGTTAATGGTTGCCCCATGAGTGGAAGATTGGTATATTGTAGATTGATTGATTTAATATTTAAGTGAGAAAGGTTTGTCCCTTAGGGAAACCAGGTGATTCTTCTTTTTTTCCTTGTTCTAAATATTGTGACCACTGTAGTGAGAACTGTGTGGCTATTCCAACGTTAAGCTGTTATGAACACTCTATTGTGACTTTCTGTAATAAAGTGTAATATTGAGAATATTATATTGTGAATATTGGACTGAACCTTGATCTGGAATGGAATAAACAGTGTTTGCTATTACTGTGTAATCCAAATCTTAAAAGCTGTTCACAGTAGCATTCTTTTGGGAATCTGATGGTGCTTGGCTTTTCAGTCAGTCTTTAGATGCCAGATATTTAGTCTATCTCTGGACCCATTCTTGAGACCTTTCCAGTTTTGTAGGAGCTACCAGGGTCTTCATCTTAGTTGCATAGCCTTTGAGAATTCAGCATTATCTGTACCTTATGATGAAGCATCAAACTGGAAATTCTAAATAACATGAAATGGAAGAAGAATTTTATGAACTGAAATTAAGATGGAAAAGTGTTATGGCCCTTAGGCTACAACAACAAAACAGACAACAGAATCCCTTCTTTAATGTCATTTCTACTGATAAACAACAACAACAACAACAACAACAATAACAACAACAACAAACGTAATAGTTTCTAATGTAACATTCGACAGTACCAAGACTTTTGTTGGCCAAAATTTTCATAGGTATTATTTACTAGAACTATGGCTTGGGATTCTATGCTAGAGTGATTACTATTCCAAAGACCCTTAGGTTTGGGGATCTGAGATGTCTTCATTCAGGGTTTGAGGGGTGATGATGTTCAAAGTCATGGTGGCCACTTGACTTGTCTGGAATATCCTGTCTTCTATATTTTTCTCTGGGTACTTTGCTGCTTTTTTATATAGTATAGAGAGTATAGGTTGCATAGGTTACCAACCAAATGGAAAGTATACTTGAATATAGAAGTTACTATTTATAAGTGAGCCAAATCTTTACAACTATGACTATACTGGAAAAGAGAACTTCCATCTTTGGAAGTGACAATAAGATGGGATAATGCTACAATTTTCAGTATCTATACCACTATGCTTTAAAGTTCAGTGATTCTTCAACAAGGAAAGAAAAGCCTCTGTCTTAAGCAAGAAACCTTCTATAGAAATGATTCAGGGGTGCCTTCCTGATGCTCAGTCAAGAAACACTGCTTTGGCATTTCTGAGATGTATCAAGAAGAACAAATACTGGCACAAAATCTTACTTCTGAAGATACCAAATAGTTTCTTAGCCTTTGTAAAACTTACAAACACTGGACTTATTTCCTTGGTCCCAGATGCTCCACTCCTCCCACCGCTTACCACAGCTTTTAAGCTTTTTCATACTTTACTGTTTTGTAGCAAGGGAGGCAGAAAATGAATCTTAAAATTTCCTCAAATTGAATGAATTTCTTATGGGAAAAAGAACTCTAGTTGAGAAATATGGAATTTACACTTTCCTTACAGGAGTATACTATGATTTTAAAGTAATACATTTTGTTTGTCTTTTTTGCCAACACCCCTCCCACACAAAACTTAATGCTTTGTTTTCCTTTTGCTGTCCATCACTAGGGAAGTAAGTGATTTATGCTAGCTTTAAAAGTTTATTTTCAAATGCACTTATAATAGCATATTGTAGAAGAAAATGGACTAGAATTGGAGGCAGATCAGCAACAATATTAGCTATAGTACTTGTTAACAGGGTGCCCTATCTTCTGCAAGTGACTTCCTCTTTATCTGTGCCTCAGTTTTCTTAGCCATAAAATGGGGGGTAATGCTCACATTACTTTGTAGTCATTTACTTGCAAGGACCTGGTGAGAAATATGTGTTTTATCATATTGAAGGAAAGACTGAAGAAACATGAGAGGAAAAAAGCCAGAGTGGAGAGGAGGTGGGAAAGCCTAGGAATGTTCCCCTTCCCCTCTTTCCAGGTATAGACATGTACAAGGACAGCTGCAGCCAATTGAAAGAGAAGAGTCCTGTTACCTGGAATGGAGTATAATCATGAGCAGTTGGAACTTTAACTGTTTTACTGACCCACTTAAGGAGTAACTTGTCTAGACAGAATTTAACTTCTGAACTGGATCTGGTGCATTAATCCTTTCTATATTTTCTCCCCATCATCTGCTTCATTTTTTTTCCTGGTGAAATATAATCTGGAAGACTTTAACATTCTTTCTCTCCCTGTCCTATATTATCCGTGATTGAAAAAAAAAATGTCAGCAAGGTTAGAGGATGTCTATTTAGAAAACTCATGAACCTTTTTCCATGTACATCTTTCTGACTCAGAGATCAATTAGTAAAAATAATACTGATGTATTTTGATTTGAGTTTGGTGACCATGTGGAGACATGGCCCTTTTCTGGTGAAATATAGAAAAAACTGAACAATGCAATGCTTGATAATATATATATATATATATCCCAGAACAGGGACTATAGTGAAGAACTACTGGTAGTGGCTCTAAATTCAAAGAAACTTAGTGTTTTTCAATAAGTAATTATTGAAAATAGTTTCTATTGAACAGAACTTTGCATATGCTTGATGTTAGTCTCAGATGTCAATGTTAGCTGTCAATAAGCAGTTTCAGTCATTCAGTGAGGAGTCATTTGGTTTGGGAACGTCTTAATTAAATCATTTTGACTAAATAACCCCATTTGAATGAAGGTTTGCCTTTCTCTTAGAAAGAATTGAATAAAGCCAGGCTCTATATTCATGTTTATTTACAATGTAAATGCATATTTTTTATCAATATTTTCTGACAGGTTTGTATTGGATTCAGGCCCAGAAGGTTTTCTGAATCTGCAAGGTTTCCCAGAGCTATTGGGTTAGTGATTTTGCACAGTGCATTATAAATGACTTGTTCTCTTTACTGATTTCTCTTCATTTCACTCTAGCTAACGACATGCTCTGCAGATTAATGAATTCCTGCTGGGTCCAACCAGTGCTTGCTTGGTCTTTCATGAACTGTTCTTGTTGATGTGGTTGGAGGATATGGCTGAGTATTTTCTGTTTGGGTCTAAAGATTTATAATCTGAGCACCCTTGCTTCTCCACTCTGGCATGAGCTCTCAGCATGCTCCCTATTCTCTTAGTCATAAATAACCTTTAGGATGTAACACTTCATTTTTAAATGTTGTGGTAGTTTCATTTTTAACAACAGCTTGGGTTTCCCTAATCTGGGAAATGTACAAGTAATAGCTATCTTTCTGCTAATGATACCATTCATCTACGTTACTTCCCTTTGGAAAATTTTAAAGGCAAGGTAATCTATGAACTTAGCTAAAATTTAAAAAAACCTTATACTTATGTAAAGATTTTTAAAGAAATTAAAAATAGATTGGTTCAGACATGTGATTTGTGAGTGTGTGTGTGTCTCCTATGGAAACACTCAATGATGCTGATGAGTGGGTTTGGCTATAATGGAGTTTTAGAGATTTTCCTTGGTCATTGAGAGGTTAAGTGCCTTGCCCAAGATCATACAGCCACTATAAAGGACAGGTAGGATTTGAATTCAGGTCTTCCTTTAAAGAAAGCTGGCACTAAACCAGGCTTCTTCTGGAGAAAGAATGGTCAATAAATATTGTGACGTAAGAATCTCCCCACATAAACAAATACTTGAAGCAGAACAAATAATAAACAAGAAGAAATTTGGATATTTAACATTAAATTTCTCAATATAAATCTTTCCTGTAGCAGCAAGAGCACTGACATGGGAATCAGAAGACCTGAATTCAAGATCTGGGTTCAGCTTCCTGTATGACCTTGGAAAAGCTACATGATCTCTCTTGGACTGTTTCCTCATTTTAAAAAATGGAAATGATATGCATACCTTCCCTTCTTCACAGAGCTGAATTTATAATAAAATAAGATGATGATCTGAAAAGAATAACATAAATGCAAATCTCTCTGAGCAAATATTTGTATCTTCTAAGCTGGGGAGTTCCTGCCTGTGCTTATTATTAACTAATGTAGCCTCCAAACTATGCATTCTTTTATTGAAATATTGGGGCAGGACTTTAATGAGAGGATATTCAGAAATATCAGGGACAGTTCGTTTTTTATTTGCATGTTCTAAGAAACAGAATTATATGCTATTCATAATTATTTGATAAAATCACAATGCCCTTTATAATTATTATATATGTATCAATCTCTCTTTAAAATACACATAATTAGATGAAATTAGAAGTATTAGTAGTCTAGAGACACTGTTCTATAAGGGAAACAAGATGAATCTGGAGTCAGAAGATCTGGGTTCAAAACATTTTGCTTTGCCATTTCATTCTCCAGCTGATTTTACAGATTAGAAATTTAGGCAAACAGGGTTAAGTGATTTTCCCAGCATCACACAGCTAATAAGTGTATGAGACCAGATTTGAACTCAGGAAAATGTTTTCTTGATTCTAACCCCTTTGGTCTATCCACTGAGTAACCTAGCTACCCTAAACATAGATAGATATATAATAGATAGATAGATAGATGGATGGATGGATAGATAGATGGATGATAGATAGATAGACAGATAGACAGACAGATAGATAGATGAGATATATAGGTATGTTTGTTTATATATATGTGTGTGTATAATATTTATAATACATATATACACATATGAGTGTATAATATATACATATATACACATATATACATATACATACACACATACACAAACACACACGCACAGAAACACATATGAATGCTACACTGAGGACCCCCTTTTAAATGTCCCATGGGTTTCCTAGGTCCCATGTCTCCCCGTGGTATGCAAGGACCGTCTCTGTTAATGACCCCCCATGAATACAGTAGTATTCCTTGACCTTCACCCTATAACTACAAAAGAGGTTCCCTTCTCCTATCCTGGGCCTACCCCAATATTCAAGTATTCCCTCATGGTCCACTTCAGGGTCCTCTTCCTCAGTAGAGCTAAATTTCTCTATAATACCTTGCGCTACAATTTGAGGCTCTCTCTGTCTTTTGGCCAGTCAGAGGAACTGTTGCCCGCTGCGCCTGGGGTACCCCTTACTTCCTCAAAATTGTCCTGTTTTACCCCCACACACTGGACTTTTCCTATATTGTTCCAATATTTCTCCAAATATTGACAATGAATAAAGCTCAAACTCTTATTTTTAAAAAAATCACAATGACCAGCTATAAGCTTTGATCTAATTGTTGATATTCTTAAAAGTGGACACTGGTCCAATTATCTAGTCAACATATTATGTCAAAAGCTGAAAAATGACATCAATATTAAAATTCTTGCTATAAATAAAATTAGAAGCTAAAACTACAAAAATTAAAAAAAAACACTTGGAGAGATAGTTTCATAATGCATCCCAAAACAAGAAACAATAGGATTACTGGTCATCTCACTTGGCAGAGATCATGAAAAACAAGGAAAAAACAAACACACAACATTTGTTTAAAAGGAGATAATAGAGAAATTATAATGAATATTAGACACTTCAAACTAAACAAATTTATCGATACTTGATTTCAATGCAAAAGTGAGTATAGAAGAGATTGTCAAATAATTGTCAAAGAAGACAGCAAATCGTTATTTCAGGATTTTACAAAGGGGTAATATTCTCTGGGTTTTTCCAGGCCAAAGAGGGGAATGAGAGCAGCTACACTTTGCTCTGCCATCTTGGTTCCTGGAAGTTTAGGTATATGAGTTTTAAACATCTGGACTGTGGACTAATAGCTGCTGCTTCTACTGCTGCAGGCACTGTGCTTGTCTCTTACTCAGCTCTGAAAGAAGCCTCTAAAATTTGTTCAGATTCACTTTTTAGAGGTAACTGAAGGAATTTATGGGTGAGCTCAGTCCCTGCTTTCATGCTGCCATTTGGCTCTGCCCTATCAACAGCAGCAACTCAGAATAAAAATGAGAAGACAGTTACACAAATTTCAAAAAAAACACCTCTAAATCTACTTAAATAGGTTATTGATGCTGGAAAATGGGTAATAAAGGAGTATATGTCAACAAAGACCACCATTTTCTATAGAAGTAGAATAAGCAATCCAGTTGATGAGCTTAAATTGCCTCTGTTAACAAATACCTGACCCTCTTTGCCCCCTGAAATACGGCAACAAAGAGCCACAGCAGTTTGTAAGCACAAACCCATCTATAAAATCTTGTCACTTCATAAACCAATGAGAAGCAGTAGAGAAAAATTGGTTTCCAGGAAGTTTGACAAGAGACCCATTTAAACCAGATCATCCCATTAACATTTAAGTAAGGACACTCAAAGGTTGATAGATATAAAAATAAGTAACAAAAGCCAATATACACAGAGGATGTCTGTGCTGAAGGCAACTTGTACAATTATTAGGGCACAAAGATACCGATATTCAAAACATCTCAAGGAAAGATTTAAAAAAATAAACATGCATTATAACTACCAAAAAGAGGAGATGATAAAAATATCAATAACCAACCCATAGGCCTTTCTTGTCTCTACTAAACCTTTGAGATAATTTATGCATATATCACTCTTGATGAAACTATAACAACAGGCAGCCTTTCATGAGCCATGCTCTAGCAGAGACCATGTCTTCAATCCTACAATTTGCTGAGGTGGCAAGGATATGAGGCATGATTTTATGTGGTAGAATACCCATCTTATAGCCTCTATTTAAGTGTCCCACATATATGTGGTAAGATCATACAAGAATCCTTGCCAGAGATATATGTTATGTTCTTCTGATTATCAGACATAAAAGTCAGACATATAACAGAGAAATATATGCTCACCAAGTCCCTCACCAAGGATGCTGTTTATAGATAAATAACATCTGCACTTTGCTACATAGATGGACAATCACACTCAAATTTGATCTAACTATCCATGCAGGACAACTCATATACAAATATCTTTCTTAAAGAAAGAGAAAAAATAAAATTTTCTATTGGTGATCACCTGTTTTCTTATATTGAATCTCTATCATATCACAAATATTGTGGCCCAGGGTTCATGACATATTTTCTTTTAAAATTCCATTTGGTTAATTTAATGCCTTACTTCACTATTCTTTCTTACCGTTTCATTATGGATTCTTCAGCATACTCCTGTGTATCTACCCTGGTAGTGTTATGCCAAGATCTCGGATGTATTCTAACCAAGGGAATGGATTTCTCTGACCAAGTTAATAATACTCTGTCTTTGAACATCAAGCATTTCTTTATTTAAATATGTTGTTTGAAGGAGAGACAGAGTGTTTACAAAAGCTATTAGCATTCAAGATGAGGGTCCTGGAAAAGGAAAATCAATAACAGTTGTGGAGCTTTATATGGTACTTTAAAGTTTGTGAAGCACTTTATCTTACAGATGAGCAAACTGAGGGTGTTAAGAGTGTAGGATCTTGTCTACAGTCACCCAGCTAGTTAGTAATGCAGAGAGAGATTTCTTTTTCGCTTCAAATTCAGTATTCTTTCTCATGCTCTTTTTCAATAGCTCCTGAAAAATCAAAAGATAGGAATTTTGCAACAGATATTTGCATTTCTTGATTTTGCTTATATTTTTCTCTTTAGGACATTAAAATTCTCAAGGAAATGCTGGTCAAGTCAGTGACTGTCTGCCTTACTTCTAGGGTTTAATATTGGAGGAAGTGAGCGATAGATTTTTCTTTCTGTGGAGCCAACCAATGTATCACTTTTTAACTTTGTGACCATTATCAGGTCAATTATTCACTGACCCTGGGTTTACTCATATGTAAGACGGAAATAGTTATACCTGGAGTGCTTATACATTAAAGCAAGGTTATTTGATGTTCAAATATAGAATGTATTTTGTTTTTTGCCAAACTTCAAATACTTTTAAAATGTCCATTATATATGCAAGTCAATAAAACATTTAGTCTAAATCATAATTATGTAATTTAAAATAATTATACAAATAAGTAATACATTTATGCAAATTTATTTTATTTAATATGTATATTTAATTACTTTAAAATAAATGTATGTAAATATAAATAAGCATCTACAGATTTTTAAAACTAGATTACATTAAAATATAATTTTCCAAAAATCTTACTGAAATTTTTAAACCTTAAAACATTTAAACCACTAAAACATTCTAAGATGTCATGTTTAATGTTAATATCCATATGAGAGAGGTACAATTATTATCCTAATTTTACAGATAATGCTCAAAGACATTAAACAACTTGTCCATGGTGATATTGCTAGTAAATATTTGAGGCAAGAGTTAGTGGGTCTCCCTGATTCTCATCCAGTACTTGCTTCACTTTTTCATGAAGCTCTTTTACTGTGCTTTAGTATTAAAATACATTTTTAAGTATGCCTCCTTCTATAATCTGTCCTCCACACAGCTGTCAAAACACTTTTCATAAATCACAACTGTGACCACACTATGCTACTGCTTAAAAAAATTAGTGACTCCCTAGTGCCTTAGGTAAGATGCACATTTTTCAGGCATGCATTTAAAGGTCTCACATACCTGGAATGTACACACTTCTTTCTTCTGCCTCTTAGAAACTTGACCTTCTTTCAAAGTTCAACCTTTGAGGGAAGAATTTTTTTTTTTATCTCTCTAGCAATTAATGGCCTCTCCATTCTTTGTATTTACTCATCTCCATGCTCCTTTCACCTAATTAAATCTAGTTTCCCTTAAGGTCAGGAACCAAAGTCATGAATCATATAGAGCAAATACAAGGATTCTTAAAAAAAAAAAACAACTCTAGAGGTTTACAGAGTGATTCATAGAAAAGTTACTTTCCTCATCACATTAAATTGGCAATTTTAATAAAAGTGTCATTTGACATCCATCTACTATCACACAACTTGCCTCAATGGGAGAAATACCATTTCTTCTAACTTCAGTCAGGTTTCTTCTGCATTCCCCTACTCAGTTTTTTCTAGTCTTGATAATAGCCTATTGCCCAGACCTTCCCTTCTTCCTCTCAGTTCCCTTCTAGAATTTTTCATCTCCCAAAACTGAAGTAGATGATCCCTCAAAGCACAATAAGATTTAAAACATCATGAACAAGGAATTATAGAGGAGAAATGGCATAAAAGGTGTCAACAGAGAAATGCATATTATACTTATAACATATGATATCAAATGTGTTGTGAAATTTGGATTCAGTCAAAGGGCCGCACTTGAGAACCTAGAGGAAATAACTCATAATGGGGAAATAAGAAATCTGTTGAAATACTAAAAGAAGACCTCCATCCAAAAATGCTTCAGTAAGGAGTTTACAGTATTGCTTGTGATTGTATTCCTGCCATTGGGCACACAATTTACCTTGACTTTTCCTTTCCACATACATACACACTCATATCTACACATAAAGAGACAGATAGATATGTGTGTTTGTATGTATATATTTGTATAGACATAGATATGGATATAGTTATAAATAGATAAATACACATGCGACATCTATCTACAATTAATAATTATACTAGACTTGGCAAATCTGATGGTCCTATTTAGGCCTCCTTAGCACATGCTTATCTGACTCTTTATTTTATTTTATTTATTTATTTATTTGGTTTTTGGAGGGCAGTTGGGGTTCAGTGACTTGCCCAAGGTCACACGGCTAGTTTTTGTGTTAAGTGTCTGAAGGCCGGATTTGAACTCAGGTCCTCCTGACTCCAGGGCGGGTGCTCTACTCACTGCGCCACCTAGCCGCCCTATCTGACTCTTTAGACTCCTCCATGTATATTAATTAAAAACATTTGCTGGAGATCATGTAGGTCCTATACCTAAAAAAAGGACACCTCCCCTTTCCTGAGACATTCTCTAGATTTTGAATTCCTTAAAGGAAAGGAAAAACATATCATAATTATATAGTGCTTATGGTGTTACCTATAGTTCTATATATGTTTAGAGATTATTCTACTCTTCTCTACTTTGGTGGTGATTAGAAAATGTGCAATTAAGTTACTTTTTAAAAGATCATAATATCATAGAATTTGGAGCTGGTCCTTAGAGAATATGGAGTCCAACCCCCCTCATTTGACGGACAATAAAATTAATTCCTAGACCAGTAAAAAGATTTACTCAATGCCATAAATTAGGAAAGTGAAGATCTATAATCTAAAACTAGTCTTTGACTAAATTTGAAAGGTTTGTTTGTCCTTTTGTGTAACCACACCATGTATCATCTAAAGTTCTGAGCCCTCATATGAAAAATATTATGTCTAATTATTGACTTTGCACAGAAAAAGACAATAGTGACTTAGGCCTTTTTAAATAAAAATGATATTTCAAATGAATACGATCTCAGATGACTGTCATTCTATCAATTTTCCCTTTCCATTTTAGTTAATAGTAAGAGCAGCAATCAGCTCTTACTCTATAGTAAATAATAGCAAAAAGAAAACTGCTAGGTAGCAAAATAAAGGGCATGGCTTAGAGTTAGGAAAACTCCTCTTCCTGAACTAAAATCTTGCTCTAGTCATTTAATAGCTGTGTGATCCTGGGCAAGTCACTTACCCCTATTTTCCTCACTTCCAGCCCATCTGTAAAATGAGCTGGAAAAGGAAATAGCAAACTATTCCAATATCTTTGCCAAGGAAACCCCAAATAAGGACACAAAGTGTCAGAGACAACTGAAATGACTGAACAACCAACAATAACGTTAACAAAAATTACCTTCTGTTGAATATAATTTTCATATCCACATCATGAGTACTGATCACAAACAATCATGTTTAATCAGTTACTGGGAACCATGTTTTAGGTTTGTATGGGGAGTATTGTCTATACAAAGTAGATTATGTGGTATAATAGTAAAGATGGTAGCAAAGGTAAAGAATATTCTTTACAGTTTAAAGATGACATTGCTTGTGGTGTTTGTGTTAGCATGTTACAAATAATATATATTTAAAACAAAAGCAGCAATCTCTATATAGTGGATTTGGGCTTTCATGTAAAATTCCTTTTTTTAACCTATATATAGATGTTCTTTAAGAATGTCTTTTAAGTTTATAAATTACAAAAAGCTATTTAAATGTGAAAAAGATAATGTTGTCTGGCTAGAAATCTGCTCAAAGTTGTTGTTGCTCTTGTTGTTGTTGTTGATTATAAGTCTTGGGGAGGTGTCTGAATTAACATAATTTCTATTATAACAGACATATATGAGTAGCCTTTTATCCTGAACAGTCCCTCCCCCATTATAGTAACCGCTTAAAAACTATTTGTTATTTTGATCTTTTCTTGGTAGTCAGATAATTGTTTGGAAAGTGAAGAACTCAGAAAGACTAGTTATTTGCTATCACAGTGCAAAAGGATAACAAAATAACCTGCAGTTTGAATGAATTTGAGTTTTTAAAAATGGAATTCAATGAAATTCAATGTAGTTTTCATGTGTGGATTTTCCAAGTGATTAGTAAGTGAAATATATTTCAATCTCACAGGTAGGCATCATATTCTGATGCTCAGGGTATAATTTACTTTATCTTGGGGCACTTACTGATGCCTACTATTATGTATATAGATTTCTTTTCTCCTTTGTTTTTCTACTCTCCCCTTCCTACTCCCCTTCTATTCTTTCTTTGGTCCCTTTTTACTTATCCGGCCCTTTGACTAATCCTAACCTGAAGATGAGCTGTAGACTGAAAAATACTTGTATCAATTCAATAAATTTTCTGCTCTGTGTTGAAAAATCTTATAAGATTAATGTCACATATTTCTCTAAGGAGAAAAAAAAAGATCTAAGATTTTGTTCTTGTTCTTTGGCTTAGTTAGGTTTTGTTTCCCTTGTGGGTCAGGGGCTTTTAATGGGGAAAAAATTTCCATCATTCCTCTCATATAAAAATGGTCTGGCATTGAGGCAGACATCAAAGAGTGCATTTTTCTGGTTAAAAAAAATCTTTGGAAACTTCTCTTCATTAATTCTGATGAAAAGATGGATACAGATGGAAAGAAATTTAAATGAATGGTTTGATAAAAAAAAATAAGTATTACCAATGCAAAGTAAAAGAAGAAAAGGAATACATTCTACTGGGTTAAGTTTTAAATTTTATATCCATAGCCCCAAACCTGAATTAAGTGGCAATATAGTGGTTAGGATGTTGGTTTGGGAGTTCTATTCACATTCCCTATGCTTTCTAAAAAAGTGACTCAGGACAACTCACTTAAGTTCTGGTTATTAATTATTAACAAAATCTTACACTAACAAAATCATGAAAGAAGGAAAAGGATCAACTCTGCCACAGAAATTCTTCTTAATGACAACAAAGCTAACTTAAAAGACTAGTTCTATTAATATTATATTTTCCTGGGATATCATTGGAGGAGGATCATGTAAGGCTGGAAAGATGGTAGAAATAAAGTCCACATTTTACACTGTTGGATCACCAGAATGTAGTATCATATACTTAGAACAAGAAAGGGACTTAGTTGCTATCTATTTCAGCTAGTTCTTTTATAGGTGGAGTAACTGCAACACAGAGAGGTTAAACTATTTGGCCAAAGCCAGGTTATAAGTAGCAGTTCTGGGATTTGAACCCCTCTATTTGGCTCAAATTTTGACTCAAAATCTTGTGTTTATATCATCATGCCTTACTAACTTTCAGATAAATTAGTACCTACTGCACACATTTTTCAACCATATGGTAAATTCTAGAAATTGTTATAAACTTCTCAAGGAGGCATGATATTTTCCCCCAATACTTTCTTTTCTTCCTTCATTTGAAGTTGATAATTATCTAAGGTATTGCTATGCTATATTTAAACTCCGTTCATCACTCATTTTAAAGTAGTTGTTATGCAATTTTAAGAGATAGTAATCTATCTTAAAAGATAATGGAAAACCCATCCCTTCTTACTGTGGAAAAGTTGTTTTAAATTTTTCTTCCTTCCTTCATTCCTTCGTTCCTTCCTTCATTCGTCCCTCCCTTCCTCCCTTCCTCCCTTCCTCCCTTCCTTCTTTCCTTTCTTTCTTTCTTTCTTTCTTTCTTTCTTTCTTTCTTTCTTTCTTTCTTTCTTTCTTTCTTTCTTTCTTTCTTTCTTTCTTCCTTTTCTACAATTTTGGTCTTTCTCCCTAAATCTTTCAAGACTCCATCTTTATCATCCTCTCCAGATATGCTCTCAGAATGACTCTCTATCTGGTGTATCTTCAATATCCTCTTCTCCTGAAACTTCCTGAGGGACCTCATCATTATATTTCAAGTGACTAGCATAGTGCCTTTAACCTATGAAAAACATTTTAAAATCTTTGTTTGATTGAAATGAACATTGTATACACTGCCAAATGTGTACATACCTATTTTGAAGAAACAAACAAAAACCATCCCCCCATCAATAGGATTTTTCCTTCTTTTACTTTTCCAAAAATCATAGTCTATACCAATTAATGTAATTTCATAACTATTATTTTCTTTCTCTTCAATCTGATTTATGTCTTCCCTACCCTACTAAATTTTCTGCTTAAATACTCATTTGTCTTTATTTTTTTTAATTCTCATCTCTTCAACTTTACCATGATAGAGCTTTCGTAGGGAACTTAGGGGAAGCCAAGATGCACAGGTATGAAGAGACTGCAATAGGCTTTGTTGGAGGGAACGTCTACTCAATGAAGTCAGAGATGAATCTGAGTATTTAAGCATCCCTTTCAGCAATTCTGTGGCATTCAACACTGTTGTGAACTAATGTAAATTCAATCATTAACTAACATTCATTAAATAACTAACCATTAACTAACTAATCCATTAACTAACTAATCACTTACTAACATAACATTCAACTAATATACATTCAATCCTCTCTGTGTTAAGAAAAACTGAATTTTTATGGTTATCCCCTTCTTTAACTGCCATGTCCATGACTCTTTTATTAACTAGCTCCTCTACCTACTCCCACTGTACTGTATGGCTATGATTCAAGACTCCACTCTCTACTTGGAAAGCCTATCAACTCTCTTATTTTTAACTCAGATCTATATAATAAATGTTACTAAATTCATTGAGTCTTTTCTTTTTCTTTACTTTATTCTGAATTCTCTAGAGGAAATTCCCACATGAATCACAAAATTTAAGGTTTGGGGGGCGGCTAGGTGGCACAGTGAATAGAGCACCGGCCCTGGAGTCAGGAATACCTGAGTTCAAATCCGGCCTCAGACACTTAACACAAAAAAACTAGCCATGTGACCTTGGGCAAGTCACTTAACCCCAACTGCCCTCAAAAACAAAACAAAAAACCAAAAAACAAAGAATTTGAGGTTTGTAAAGGATATTAGTAGTCATTCAATACTTGAAGAAATCCACTCTAACATGCCTGACAAAAGGAAGAGACCATCATTACCTCAGAATCAGAATGTCCAATACTGACCTCATAATATTTTCACTTAAATAAGTTCTCCTGGCCTATTGATTTTTTCTGTCAGAAACACATTATTCTCTTCTTCTGCTCACTATTTTCTTAGTAGGCTTCTTTGATTCCTCCTATTCCTTTACATAATCAATTGCTGTCTTGTCATTTTTTTCTTTTACAAAGTTTTTCAGACACATCCCTTCCTCTCTATTCTCATGGCCTAATCATTTTGTTATTCTTTTCCTTGTATTAGATGACTCTGAATATATTCCTCTCTCACCCCTTCATTTTATGTTTTAGATATTATCCTTTTATATTCAACTCACCTGGTGCCTTCTTTCTATGTGTGTATAGTGTGTGTGTCTGTATGTCTATGTGTGTATATATGTATGTATGTGTGTATACATATGTAGATATCTATGTCTATGTCTATGATTATACCTAGCTATATCTGTATTGAGAGAGAGAGGTCTTACCTGCAAATACGCTAATACTGAGAAAGGTCCCATGAGTTACAAATATCATCTTTCCCTGTAGGAATATGAAGAGTTAAACTTTAGTAAGTCTCTTATGGTTTTTCTTTCCTGTTTACCTTTTCATGTTGCTCTTGAGTCTTGGATTTGAAAGTCAAATTTTCTATTCAGCTCTGATCTTTTCATCAAGAATGTTGGAAAGTCCTCTATTGCACTGCACAGCCATTTATTTCCCCTGAAGGATTATGCTCAGTTTTGCTGGATAGGTGATTATTGACTTTAATCCAAACTCCTTTGGCCTCTGGGATATAGTCCAAGTCCTCTGATCCCTTAATATAAAAGTTGCTAGATCTTGTGTTATCCTGATTGTGTTTCCACAACACTAAAATTGTTTCTATCTGGCTGCTTTCAATATATTATCCTTGACATGGAATGCTGAAATTTGGCTACAATATTCCTGGGAGTTTCCTTTTGGGATCTCTTTCAAGAAGTGATTGGGGGGAGGGCAGAGTCAAGATGGTGGTGTAGAAGCAGCAAAACTCCACACGTCCCCCCATAACCACATCAAATACCTATAAAATGTGACTCTGAAGAAATTTCAGAAGCCACAAAAATTACAGAAAAACACATCTCCCACTGAAGGCAGCCCAGCATGAAGACACAAAGGAGTTCACCACAGCATGCTGGGAACCTAGACCAACCCCCCATAAAGCCGTGGCTTGGCTCTGGAATGGCCAGAACAAGCCACAGCTGGAGGTTTCAGGATAGCAAATCACCAGGAGCTGCAGTGTTTCCCAGAATTACCAACCCAAAAGAAACAATGACTAAGTAAAATGTCAGTGGAACTTGGCTAAATTCAGGGGAGAGGGTCCGGCCAACTGGCTAGAAGTGGCTGAAGCGGCAGCCCTGCAGCTGCCTCCAC